>RXID01014303.1:0-600000 GCA_005019695.1 Trichopus zeylanicus subsp. travancoricus
CGGGTGTGGTGGGGTGTGCGCCCGTGAGGCAAAGGGGGAGGGGCGGGGGTGTCGGAGCCCGTCTGGGGACAGGGACGAGGACAGGGACGGGGACAGGGACGGGGACAGGGGGGTGCAGGCGGGGACAAGGGTGCTAGTGAGGCAAAGGGGAAGGGGCGCCGGTGTCGGAGCCCGTCTGGGGGCAGGGGAGGGGGTGTCGGAGCCCGTCTGGGAGCAGGGGGGCGGCGGGCGGGGGGCGGGGGAGGGGCGGGGACAGGGGTGCCAGTGAGGCAAAGGGGGAGGGGCGGGGGTGTCGGAGCCCGTCTGGGAGCAGGGGCAGGGACGGGAGTGGTGGATGGGTTCGAGGCCGTCGAGCGGGGAGGAGGTGGAGGCGGGGCAACAACAAAGAACAAGATGGTGGCTTACTGAGGACGAAGGAGGGCAGCAGCAACGGGACGGCGGTGTTCTCGCCGGCGGGGCAGCAACGGCGCGAGGGCAGACGGCGACGGCGACGGCCATGTCGTGGGGGGCGCAGCGCAGAGCAGTGACGGCGTGGGTGGCGCAGGGCAGCGACCGCAGCAGCTGCGCAGGACCGACGGCGGCAGCGGCAGAGCAGAGCGGCGGCAGCGGCGGCGCAGATACGTTTAGGGCTACAGGAAGAAGAGGATTTTATAAGAAAGTTCTGGACATTTTTGAATAATTTCATTTGAATAATTTCGGGGTGTTATTTGCAAAAATCTGCGCCCGCGCGCCGGTGAAGGTGGCGGAGGCCGGGGCGCCGGCGAGCCGGCGGCGGGAGCGGAGCGGAGGCCGAGGCCGAGGCCGTTCCGCCCCCGCGTGCCGGGGACGGAGGCCGAGGCCGGCGCGCCGGCACGCAGGCGCGGACGGCCAAGGCCAAGGCCGTCCGTCCCCGGCACGCGGGCGCGCCGGCCTCGGCCTCCGTCCCCGGCACGCGGGGGCGGAACGGCCTCGGCCGTCGCCGTCCGCGCCCGCGTTTCGGCGCGCCGGCGCCCCGGCCTCCGGCTCCGCTCCAGCCACCGGCCTCCGGCTCCGCTCCCGCCGCCGGCCGCCGCCTCCGCTCCCGCCGCCTACCGGCCTCCCCCCGTCCCCGCCCGCGCGACGGGGTGTTATTTGCAAAAATCCGAATTTCGGGGACTTTTCTGTAAATCAGAATAATTTCAGGGGTTTATTTGCAAAAATTCTAATTTCGAGGACTTGTTTGTAAATCTGATTTCTTTCGGGGTGTTATTTGCAAAAATCCGAATTTTCGGGGACTTCTCTGTAAATCGGAATAATTTCCGGGGGTTTATTTGCAAAAATCCGAATTTTCAGGACTTTTTTGTAAATCTGATTTCTTTCGGGGTGTTATTTGTAAAAACGCAAAATCCGGGGGGTTAAATATAAAAAAGTAAGTTTTTAGGGGGTATATGTAAAATAACCGGGGGTAAAATCGGAATTTTTTGGTAAAAATTTGATTAAATAACAATCAGGGGCTGTGGGTAAATATGGGCGAATTTGAGGGGGTGGGGGTAATTACGGAAATTACGGGGGGTTTACCGTAATTAAGGCTAATTACGGGGGGTCACCCGTAATTATCCCTTTTTTTTATCGAGTCTAATTTGATTCGATTTGATGTTTAGAACTTATTTTCGATTAAGTCTAATTTAATTTAATTCGATATTCAAAACTTGTTTTCATTCAAGTCTGATTTGGTTCGATTCAATGTTCAAAACTTGATTTTTATCAATTCTAATTTGACTCAATACAATGTTCAAAATATTATTTTGATCAAGTTTAATTTAATTCAATTCAATATTCAAAAATTAATTTCGATTAAGTTTGATTTGATTCAATTCAATATTTAGAACTTGATTTTGACCTAGTCTAACTTAATTCAATTCAATGTTCAAAACATAATTTCAATTAAGTTTAATTTGATTTAATTTGATTTGGGCGATGTTTGACCTTAAGTTGAATTTCCATCGATCCTCAAACTTGGTCCTTAATAGATCTTGTATCCAACTGATATTGGGTTCTTATTGGATCTTGATGGATCTTAGGTCTAACCCTTATTAGGTTCTTAATAGACCCTTAATAGATCTTGGACTCAATCCTTATTGGGTTCTTATTAGATCCTTAGTGGATCTTGGATCCAACCCTAATTAGGTTCTTATTAGATCCTTAACCAAACTTGGACCAAATCCTTAATGGATCATGATTGGGTTTAGGTTTGATTCCTTACTCAATTCGAGTTTGATCCCTTAATGGGTTTGAGTTTGACCCATGTTGGATTTTTAATGGATTTGGATTTGATCCCTTATTGGATTTTCAGTTCGAACTATGTTGGACCTCTATTGGGTTTGGATTCGAAGCGTGTTGAACCTATATTGGGTTTGGTTTCAAACCTTGATAGTTTGGGTTCGACACATCATAGTTCAAGTTCAAATTCAGCCTGATTCTTATTTAGCTTCGACCTGCTTTTGGTTTAAGTCTAACCTTATTCTAGTTCAGGTTTGACCTTATTTGATCCAATTAGAATATGGTTTGAACTTTGTTTGACCCAATTTAGGTTTGGTTCAAACTTAATTTGACCAATTAGGGTTCAGTTTGAATTTCATTAAACCCAATTATGGTCTGTTTGAACTTGATTCGATCTAGTTAGAATTTAATTTGAACTTAGTTTAACTCAATTGAATTCAATTTGAATTCAATTTGAGCTGCATAGGGAGAAGAGGTTGGCTCGGGGCTCAATGGTTGGGATGTGATACATAACAGGGCTGACCCAACCTAATTTGGTTCAATAGGTGAATGACAAACAGTGACAAGCATCACTGTCAATGAGGTGAAGTGGTGGACATGAGTGAGGTTGCCAAAGCTTTGGTCAACTACACCCAAGGTACTAGAATCGATGCAAGTTAGCTACGTTGATGCTAGTTGGCCTCCTGGGATAGTGATGAGAGTCAGTTGGAGTTAGGGCTTCGTAGTCGGAAGTGGGCACGCAACAATGATGCAACCATGACTAGGGTGGATGAGGTAGCAAAAATGCAAGACGAGGCTAAAACACCCTCAAGGGAGGAAGAAAGGCAAAGAGAGGGAAGAAAACAGTGAGCAAAAAAAGAACCAAAAAAGGTGGAGATTACTTGTTCTCGTCGCTTCTTCCCAACTAAATTTTCCCTCCTTCAAATTTCTAGTTTTTGATGATCTTCTTCTCCTCTTTTTTGAACTTTACAAGGTACTTCAAGGACTTTAAGAGTTTGGGTTGAATTGTATCTTAACCTCTTTTATTTTGAATTTTATATCATGGATGTGGATGCAGTCTATTGGATATGAATTCATTTTGGACTAGATAAGGATGGTTTATTTGCTATAAATGAGAAATTTTGAAAAATGTACTCACTTACAATGACAAATTTGCAAAGTAGTTAGTTACAATTTTTTTGAAAAATTTTAACCAAATTATAATTTTATAAGTTTTAGGAGTCTTTTCGTAAAAATAAATTATTCATAAAGTTTTGAAACTCTCAATGTCCCTTTTTGCAAGATTTTATTTACAAAAATATAAAATTTAGACTTATTTATAAATAAAAATCTTTGAGGAACTTATTTGTAAAAAACAACAATTTTTGGGTTTACTTGTGAATATGAAATTTTTGAGGAGTTTATTTGCAAACTCTAAATTTTATAAAATTTAAATTATAATTATCAATCTTTCTGGGATTTATTAGCAAATCTAATATTTTACAGAGGCTAATTTGTAATTTCAAGACTTTTGTAGATTTTTTTGCAAGAAATTTTCTCTAGGAAACTTATTCGTAAAGAAAATCCAGATAGGAAATTTTTCTAAGAATTTATTTAGTTGAAAGTCTTATTTATAAAGATTTTATATGTTTTATTTTAGCATAGATTTTTCATAAATTTTAGGTCCAATTTTGATCCAAATATCTTATCCATTCATCCCACTAGAACTAAATTTAGCTTGATCAAAATTTGGATCTAAATCAAGCTCAATTTTTGGTCATATTTAACCACAATTTAACTCCAATTAAGATTCATGATTGAGCTATAGTTCAATGATATTCAAGCCTCTATTCTGACTAAATTTAGATTAAATTTATTTTTAACCAAAATCAATCCAAACGCACAGCCCCAAGGGAAGTTATGCAACCACTGAATCTTTGTACGGCCATGCTGGTGTGGATCTAAAGCATGGATCCTTAGATACGGCCACCTTGGTGCCCATGTGCACATCATTTACCCCCAAGCCCATCTAATGCATATTTTAGTGTACAAAGGAGATAGGCATGAATCTCAAATCATTACCTTAGGCTGTAGGTCTTTAGTAGAATGGATGTTTGAATTGGTGTCTAGTTTTGGCAATCTTGTTGCTTGGTGAGTAGTTGGGCAGTTTTATTTTTGAAATTTTCATTCTCTCTCAATTGGTATCAAGATCCCAAGGTATATTTTGAGAGATCTAAGCCATCACCCCTTTTAGCTAGATTTTATCTGACCTATAGTTCAATCCTGATGTCCAAATGGTAGAAACTTGGCCTGCATTTTTTCTAATGACATTTGTTGATGACTCCACCCTCTACATGTGTAGGGTGGGAAGATATTAGTGTTGCCTACTGGCAACACTTTCTATATAACTTGTCTTTGATAGTTGCCTCATGGTTCCAAAACTTTGTTGCAAATGTTGATCCGAAATCTTCTAGTTGTTGATGATAAAGTTATAGAGAGTTTACTCAATTTTCTAACTTTTAGCTTTGTTTATATGTTCTTCTTATTCTGGTGTCCCAATTCACTTAGCCAGTGTTGACAAGGCTAAGGGCCATAGGAATGTTCACTCCCCAAGGCTATTAGTGACTAAGCCCCTTCCATATGTCAACCAATTAGCCAATGTAGTGTAGAGCTCCTTCATGGGTTAGGATTTTGTTATTTAATTGAATTCTTACATAAACATGCACAGTTGTCTTCCTTCTTTTTTTTTTTCCCAAATTTGGGTTTTTTTTAATAGACACCTATGTAATCATAAGGCTCACTGTGGCTCTATTCTAGGGCATTTGGGCTTTGGCGCTCTAGGTTCAACTTTATCTTGTTGAATTGGCCATTAGACAAGGTTAGCCTCCCTTGTAGTCACCATGATGTCTTCAGCACTAATGTAATTTTGGGCCTTGCACATGAAGTTGGGGATGTTCACAACATGTTTCTTTGCCAAGCAGTAGAATAGCTTGTTGGGTTGGAGTTCACTCATCATTGATGTTGATGCCAAACTAGGTACAAGAAGACATCGGTTTAACACCATACCACTAATCTTCCTCCTGCTTCACATGTAATAATTTGTTAGGGGAGGGTAGCTGCAATTCTTTTATCTATATCATTGCTAAGAGTATGTATAGTCTGATGGTAGGTGAGCTTGGAAGTGACCTCTGAGATCTTCTCAGTGGCCAAGATTTGGCATGATTGTAGGTTAGCCTTCCTTGTTGCCATCCTCATTAATGGAAAGTGGCACAACTTTGGTTATAAGCTGTCAAAGAGTGTTCATCATGATTCTGCTATTAATTTTCTAGTGAGAGCAACCTATACCTTCATTAAATGTAGATTCGTGGGCAACAAGTTTGGGTGCTTAGCTGAGTGGAGGCCGCTCTGGGAATGAACCCTTGTGTCAAGCTGGATGGAAGCCGCTCTAGCATAACGGCAACTCAAGTGACATGCTAGTGTGTTGGTCTTTGATGTGCTAACCTGTGTTGGAGGGTGTTTATGTGTCATTATAAGGCTTCCAACCTGGTGATGCTAGTCTCCATGAGGTTTAGGTGTTAACTCTATAGCCCGTGAGGTTTAGGTGTTAACTTCTTTGAGTTTGAAGTATTCCATAATTCGTGGGGTGTACATAATAGCTTCAAAAGTTTAAAATATTTTCATAGCTAATAAGGCGTAAGCGATGAGTTCAAAGTATTTTCATAGCCAATGAAGCATAGGTGATAACTTTATGAATTTGAAATATTTCTATAGTCAGTGGGACATAAACGATAAATTTATGAGTTTGAAGTATTTTCATAACCAATGAAGTGTAAGCGATAACTTTATGAGTTCGAAGTTTTTTCATAATCAATGAGATGTTAGTGATAACTTCATGAGTTTGAAGTTACATAGCCAATAAAGCATTAGCAATAAGTTCGTGAGTTTAAAGTGTTTCCATAGTTAATGAGACATAAACTATAATTTCATGAATTTAAAGTATTCTCATAACTAATAAGGCATAAGTGATAATTTCATGAGTTTGGATATTTTCATAGTTAATGAGGCATAAATGATAACTTCATTAATTTGAAGTATTTTCATAGTCAATAAGGCGTAAGCGATAACTTTATTAGTTTAAAGTGTTTTTACCCATTATTTGCAGAGTTGGATAAAGACTTGGAGTGCTGACAAAGACTTTTATAGTGCATCTAGTAGGACTCAATTTAACCTATTTTGTTCTATTCAAACTTATTTTGGTTCGGATTTGAGTTTGGTTTAATCCAGCTTGCATTCAATTCAATATTCCAAACTCGATTTCAATTCGAGCATGACTTGATCCAGTTTGATATTCAAATCTTGATTGAATTGCAATTCGATAACTACTTCCTAGAATATAATGATATGTTCTAATTTTTTTTCTTCGCAAAACTTGTGTATAAATCAATAAGTAGTTATGACCGTATCATTTTTCTTTGTTGACTTGAACAGTGGATCAATCATCTCAACTTTTCATAATTGAGTTTGCACTGATGCTTAATAGCATAAATTAGAGGCCACTATCATGAACTAGCTATTGCAGTCATGGAGGGAACATCAGACTAACTAGAAAATTTACGCGAAACATCCATTCTCAAAATAACTATTGAGATTTTTAAAACAAGGGTATTGGTGATGAACATTCATGAACTCAACCCATCAAGTTTAGCATTAATTTTTAAAAGAATATTTATCAAATACAAATCGTTGATTTTAGTTGGGGCAATACTAATTTCAATCCGAATCTAATTTGATTTAGTCTAATGTTCAAACTCGATTTTTGCTCAAGTTTGATTTTATTCAATTCTAGTCGAGTTCAACCTTATATTGGACACTCGACGACCTAACTTTGGGTTCGATTCGATCCAATTAACTTTTATTTCGAATTTAATTTAACCCAATTAGGATTTGATATAAGCATAGTTTGACACAAATAGAGTAAATTTTAAACTTAATTTGATTTCAAATTGACCCAATTTAGGGGTGGGTCTGAGTTAATGTAGTCTCAATTAACCTAATTTAGATTTCAAGTCTAATTGAATTTTAGTTTTAGTCCATTAATTGATTAATTTAGGTTCGTTTGGTAATCCACTTGAGTTAATCTAGTTATGTTTGTTGGCCCTAGCTAAATTCATTGTGATTGAGTCATTTTAATTTAATTGATTTATACTAATCAATTTGATTTGAGAGCCCTCAGGCTGTCATGATCACTTTGAATGAGACCCACAGATTGACCCTATATGTACGAGCTCGAGGGTTGGCTTAGTTCATGAGCTAAAAAAGTTGGGCTAGAAGTGTAAGCCTAAGGCTTGATTTTGTTCGCGAGATCGAAAGCTAATTTAGAAATGCGAACCTGAGGTTGATTTAGTTCGTGAACTTAAAAACTAGTTTAGAAATATGAGTCCCAGGGTTAGCTTAGTTCACAAGCTTGAAAGCTAGTTAGAGATACGAAACTGAGAATTGACTTAGTTTGCAAGCTCAAAAACTGATTTAGAGTTG
The DNA here is from genome assembly GCA_005019695.1 of Trichopus zeylanicus subsp. travancoricus. Taxonomy (NCBI): domain Eukaryota; kingdom Viridiplantae; phylum Streptophyta; class Magnoliopsida; order Dioscoreales; family Dioscoreaceae; genus Trichopus; species Trichopus zeylanicus. The sequence goes on from RXID01014303.1 coordinate 7,753, forward strand.
CGAGCCCGAGAACTGACTTAATTTACAAGATTCAAAGTTGACTTAGGTATGCGAGTCTGTAGGCTGACTTAAATGTTCGAATTCAAAGGCTAGTTTTAATATAAGCCCAAGGCTAGCACAAAGTCGAGTTCAAAGATGCGAGCCCAAAAACTGTTTTAAATATGAGCCTGAATGCTGACATAAGTATGAGCCTGAAGATTGACTTAAATGTGAGTTTAAAGACTAGTTGAGTATAAGTCCGAAGATTAATTTGAATATGAATCCAAAAACGGATTAAAAGCAATACACGCAACACCAAAATTGAGTTTTTTTTGCCAATAATTTTTTTTTTCTTATATTTTCCTTTTTTTCTCCCATGCCCCCCTTCTTTCTCCTAAAACTCTACCTGGCCATGGCAGCTTAGAGCTTCTCCTGGCCAGATCCAGCTACAACCTGTGGTGGGATATGCCGGAGGCTGCCAAGAGGCGGCAATGGCAGCGAAACTACGACCAGTGAGCAACTCGAGCAGCGTGCACAGCAAAAATGGCAGCAACTAGGCTCGGCCTCCTCGAGCGATGGGTGTCCACGATGGAGCTCGACGGAGGCTTGCTACGCGGGAAGAGGCAGGCAGGGCATTGGCAAAGCAGGCGGCCCATGGTGGAGCTCGATGGTGCCGGTTGAAGCTTGAGAGGAGCAAGTCGGCATTCCGTCGGCAAGTAAGGGTTCTAGGAAGGGTAGGTGATGTGACTGGGACGAGCTATTGCAGCGCGGAAGCTTCAGTCTGTGAGGACGTGGGTGCAGCTCGAAGCGCCGAGCTGGCTAAAGGCGGAGGGTGGCTCGGATGGTAATGTGGTGATTCCTCCTAGGCAGCAGCTTCACCTTAACAGCAGCCAATTGTTGAGATGCAGCCGACTTTGATTAACTAGGGTCTAACGGAGGGGTGGAAAGTGTCAGCAAGGTGTAGCCGGTAGTGTAAACATGGGTGGAGATGGCTGTGGCACAGGCTACCTGAGGTAGCAGCGGGTGTTGCTCAAAGTGATGAGGTGTAGGTGCTGCTTGGCACGGTGAGGTGCAGATGCTACTCAACGCGGCAAATCCATGTGTACAAGGGTAGTTTGGAGTTCTAATGGGTGCAAGCCGACAAATTACAAGGAGAATGAACTAGAGATGGAATTGGAGAAGGGGTGCAGCTTGGTGCAGGACTGAAGCATGGCTGCATAATAGGAAAAGAAAAGAAGAGAAGAAAAGCAGAAGGATGGAAGGGAACAAAAGCGATATGAGATGAGAAATTTAACCTTTTTTTCTTTGGTTGATTTCTTCTTTTTTGTAGTCAGCAATTAACTTGCTTTTGTTTCCTCCGTTTCTTCAGCTTCTACTCTTCCGTTACCGCTCTCTAACCTCTGCTTTCCTCTTTGCTGCAAGTTCATTTTATAGGACTGAGAAGATTTGAAATCCAATCACTGATTGATTTGATTTTAAAAGCTTGTTTGAATTGTGATTGTTGATTAAATTATATTTTTACATTTTTTGATTGACATGTAATATTATTGATTGGGATTTATTTCTTGACGAAGAAATTCAAGATTTATACTATGTTCAAATATTGAATTTTCGGGTGGAATATTTACAATTTTTTCGAAAAATTTAGATAAAAATATAATTTTGTAAATATCTTAGGTCTTTTTGTAAAAAAAAATCTATTTATCAAAATTTGAAACTACTATGATCTTTTTTTGTATTTAGACAAGAGTCTATTTTATAAAATTTTTTTTTTGTCTAAAGATCTATTTATAAAAATTTTATATTTTTCATTGTAGTTCATATATTTGATGAATTTTAGATTCACTCAACCTACTTTAATCTAAATCCGATTTTTCCAACCATTCAAGTCTAAGTTAAACTCAATTTTTAATCGAATTTGAGTATAATTCAAATCCAACTAAGATCTACATTTCATTCATTATGAATAGTATTTAAGTTTCAACTTCAATCACATTTTAATCAAAATTTAATTTTAACAAAAATCACTTTAAACATTTATAATGCATTTTAATTTTCATTATTGAGCAAAGCGGTGCCCCTTTGACTCTCACACAAGGGATACACACCATCTATCCAATTGTGATGATGCTTTGCACGCTTTTGAAGAGCTACATTGTTGGTATCCCAAACCGAGGCCAATAATTATTATGTTGGAAGTATTTTTCTAAGATTGAATTTTTCAATTTCATTAGCAATTTGTTTTTTCTTGAGAATTAATCTCAAATTTAAGCTTTTGCCTTAATGTAATATGTAATTCATCATTTTTTTTTCAGTTGCCACCTTGAGGCACACCAGATCTTGAGATCAAAAAAGGCATTTGGACATTGATAATCACCATTAATAACCTCCGATGGTACCTAATAGTAATCTATGATAACGAGGCTTGTCGGTCTTTGCAAATGATAACGAAAACTCAGGTGAAATTCAAAATAGGGAACTAACCCCAGAAAATAATGGCTTCTATCATGGTAGAAGCCTCCTATCAAAGATTCCTATCATTCATGTTCATGTTGTGCCTCCTGGATCCAGCCCTTCTTTTCAAATTTCCTCATTGATTTTTTATCGATTTTCTTTGTTGCAAAAAGTAATTTCATATGAGATGTTAATTTCTTCACTGCATAAGAATTGATCAACTCCAACAACGCTAGAAGCATAGTGGAATACTGCTCTGGATTATATTGTGAAGAAGGATAAGAAGGAATTTTTCAATGCAATATAGATCGGAAAAGCCAACATAAAATAAACACAATACACAATATTCCAATCAGGAAAACCCCAAATGCACCAAAGGATCCGGAATCACTTAAGTGACTAAGGGCCTGCAGGAATGACTTTATTGATATAACAAAGAAAGCATACAAACAACCAACTTCTAGGAATGATCCATGCTAACGGAGCACTTATTTCTATAATGCATTAGGGCATGGCGTTCCCATCAGTTGAGCACTTGACGAACTACGACGCATTTGATGGTAATATCACCTTTATTTATAGTCTTAGAGTATTGTCAAAGATTCAATATACCCAGTGAAACTCGATTTAATCCTAATTAATTTTATCGGGACTAATATAATTTGAGTATGAATTTGATTTCATTTAGTTTGAGTTGAGTTTGACCTTATGTTGGAACTTTATAGAATTCGAGTCTGCCAGACTTTAGCTCAAGTTTAAGTCGATTTAATTCAACTTAGCTCAGTTCAAGTTTAGTCTAGCCTAATTTTCGTTTGAGTTTGACTTTGATTTAACCCAATTTAAATTGAAATTCAACTTTATTTTTTTTAAGTTTGGATATTTTTTAGAGTCCAACTTAATTTGGGTGTTAATCTATTTGTTTGACCAATTTAAATTTATTTGAGCCAACTTGGCGTTTATCCCTTTGTTTTGGCTAAGTTCAATTTCAATACTCTCAATATATTGAGTTATTTTATATTAAGTAGTTTGATTTGAGGATCCTCAATTATTTATAATAATTTTAGATAAATCCATAACTTGGACTCAAATGTGTAAACTTAAGGGTTAGCTTAGTTTGTGATCTTGAAAGCTGACTTAGTGCGAGCCCAAAGCTAACTCAATACGAATCTGAAAACTAGCCTAGATGTGAGCCTTAAGGCTATATTAGATGCGAACCCGAAAGCTAGTTTGGATGCGAACTCGAAAGTTGGCGAAGTGCAAGCCCAAATATTGGCTTAAACCAGAGCCCAAAGGCTAGCTAAGTGCGAGCTCGATGGCGGCTTAGATGCATGTCTGAAGGTGAGCTTAGATGCAAGCCTAAAACCTGCCTTAGTGCGAGCCCAAAAATTAGCTTGGAAGCAAGCCTAAAGATTGGGTTAGTACGAGCCCGAAAGTTGATTGAGTATAAGCCTGAAAGGTACCTTGGATGTGAACCCAAAGATTAGCTAGTGTGAATATGAAAGATAGATTGGATGCAAACTTGAAGGCTCTAAGACGCAAGCCCAAAGGCTACCCGAATAAAAGCTTGAACGTCAGCTTGGATGTGAGTCTGAAGGCTTGCTGAGATGTATGCCTAAATGCTAACTAGGTGTGAGCCTAGATATTGGTTTGGATACGAGCTTAAAGGCTAATTTGAATATAAGCTCGAAAATTAGCTAAGATGTGAGCCCGAAGGCTAACTTGGATGTGAACCCAAAGACTGACTAGGGTGCGATCCTAAAGACTGGCTTAGGTGCGAGTCTAAAGGTTAGTTAAGTGTGAGTCTAAAGATTGACTTGGATGTGAACCTGAAGGTTGGCTTGATTGTGAGCTTGAATGCTGGTTAAGTGCAAGCCCGAAAGCTGATTAGAGTGTAAGCTCCAAAGCTAACTTAAGTACGAGCCCGAATGCTTGCTTGGATGAGTTCGAAGATTGGTTTGGATGTGAACCTAAAAGCTGGCTAAGTGTGATCCTGAAGGCTGACTTAGGTGAGAACCAAAAGGTTGGCGAAGGTTGGTTTGAATGCGAGCCCGAAATTTGGCTTGGATGCAAGTTCGAAGGCCACTAAGTGATGAGGATCTGTCATTTTCGAAGGACTGCAAGTGGCCGCAGTAGGGTCAAGAGTTTGCCATCTTTGAGGGATTATAGGTGATTGCAACAAGGTCTACCATCTTCATCGCTATCTTTGAGGAGCTGTGGGTGATCACGATGAGATTAATGAATCTGCCATTTATATTATTATCTTCGAGAGACCACAGGTGGTTGTGTAAGGTTATAGATCTACCATCTTTATTATCATCTTTGATGGGCCACGAGTGGCCGCATCAAGGTCACAGTGCCGAAGAAAAAAAAAATGAAACAAGAGAAAGTCTTTTTTTGGCAATAATCTTCTTTTTTTATTTTTTAAAAAATCATGCCATGCACCTATTTCCTCTTCCTAATTTGTCCCTCGCTAGAGCAAGGCTCATCGGAGCAAGGCCGTGCCTTGCTCCCTCAAAATCGGGCTGGATCTGGCCGCTTCTCCAGTGGGATCAACTTGGTTTCCTTGTCCAACGGCCGCAATGGTGGGACATGACGGAGGAGGAGCAGATTCAGTAGAATTTGGACAGTGACAGTCTTGAGGGTGGCATTCTTGAGGATCTCGATGAGTTGGTCCTTCCCGAAAGGTTCGCAAAGCATCCTTGCTCGAGGACTTGATATCTTCCTCTTCTTCCTCCGATTCCTCCTCTTTCTCCTCTTCTTCTTCTTCAGATTCTTCTTCTCCATCTTCTTCTCCTTCCTCTTTGGATTCTTCTTCTGCATTTTTGACGTCATCGTCTTCGTCAAGATCATCATCGAAGGAGGGTTCAGGGTTGAGAGTTTTGAGTTCCTACAGTTGGGCATCAGGGACGAGGAGGCTTCGCTTCTTCCTCGCCAAGGATAAGGATGGAGACTAGACGAGTGTTGGTCGGAGCTCGGCAAAAGGTCGGCGGCTTGGCTTGGGAGCAAGGAAATAGAGCAAAACAAGTTAAGAAAGAGGAAGAAGAAAACGGAGGGAAGAAATTACACTTTTTTTTAGCTGCTGATTTCTTCTCCTCTTCGTTGTTCTAATCCTTGCTGTTGTCATGTTAATCTCTCTTTATTCTGATTCCTCTTTTTTTTTTCTCTATTTTGCAATTTTTTTAGTCTTTTTAACATTTCGGTCACAATTTAGTGACATTTAAATTTAATTAAATTTAATTTTTAATTAAAATTGACTCAAACACCATTAAAAAGAGATTTAAGAAGAGAAGGGAAAGCCGTAAAATTACAAGTTTATATACCCTGTGGTAGAGTTGTAATCTTTGGCAAATGTTGAGGACCATTGGACCAATCCATGAGGGAGGTTGTACTCTCACGATTCCCTGCTTGTCATGTAGTAGGCGATGGAGAGGTATATGGCACAGTGGCGTCATTAGTGCAATTGGAGAACCACTTCTAGAAGATCTGAGAACGGATGTTCATGGTGGCCAAACATATAAAAGCTTGATGAGATTTATCGGCGCTCAAAAAAAAGCTTTATGAAGGAAGTGTGGGGTCTCTAACATGAGTCTTTTAGAAAGACCAACCTACTGTAATAACTCAGCTAAACTCTCAAAGCCAAAGAAAGGTGTGAATGATAAAAATATAGAACTCCTAGATGGAGAGTGGGACCCTAGAGAGAGAGTTATTTGGTGATCCAAGATTCGAGATGCTAAGTGAGACCACTAAAGCTTGGTTTTGCCACAAAGATATTGATCTGATGTGTGAATCCTGAAGTAATGTTATCCCGATACCCATATGCACATGAAATGCTATTGTTAGATCAAAGGCGCTATGCTCCTATTTTTTTTATAAATTTCTTGTCCCCCAATAGGTTCATAATGTTTGTTGTCAACAAAACCCCCTTCTTCAATTTGTAATCCTCCATGATTACAGTAAGGTACTCCTTGATGAATTGTCGTGGCCTTCTCAGCCCTTGTTCTTTCCTAGTGATGTTAGTCTTCCCTACTCTTGGACCCTGGAAGGGGATGACATGAGTTTCTAATTGTTATTCCTCATCTATCTTTGCCAAACAAAGTGTTTTACATGTCCATTTTTAATTAATCTTTCATTTTCTATCGTAAGCTTTTTGTAATCTTAGGTGTCATGACCATAGTTATGATAAAATTTGCAGTACTTTGAGATTTTTGTTCTATCACGATCATGGCAAATATTTGAGAGCCTTTACAAGTAACTCACCCTTCGATTTGTGCTAGAATCGCTGTGTGATGTTGGTTGAGGGGTGTGTAGATTAAGTATTCATGTTTGTGTTCTCAGGACTTAATCCATGAACTCTACTAGGTTATGGGGTGGCTTGCAAACCATCTCATAGGTGACTAGACCAAATCACAAGTTGATCTTGGCTGCCACGAGTACTATTGAACTATCAAAGTTGTTGTCTTGGATTCTCGCCGTGTTAAAAAAAGTTAAGTAGTTTTGCAAGCTTTCACCCTCTTCTGATCAAATTGCATGCAGAGTTGATGAATCATGTTGCCATGTTACCAATAACATGAACTGATTGATGAGTCTATTCTCAAGATCTTTAAAGCTGGTCACAAGTTTGAGAACCATGTTTTGGTTGAGCCATGCAAGGTGATGGGGAGGAATGCCTTGCATGTGGTAGTTTCCATGACTCCATGAAGGAGCATGTTGTTCTTAAACGAATTGACATGGTTGAGCTTATCCCTTTCCTATTATATATATTTTCCATAGGGGTTGTCTGATTTTTTACTGTGGAGGTTCACCTAAGATAGATGGTGCTAGGATGCTCATTCCACCCTCCACATTTCCTAGAGTTTTGGCAGTTCCATGGAGCTGTTGCTCCACTATTTCAAGAATCTTCTTAATTTGTTCAGGGTCAAGTATCAGTTTTCGTGTCCACACTGAAGGTCCAGTAGGCTGATAATTTTGTTCGTACATGTGCGAGCGATCATTTGGGCAACTTAGTTACTTATTTGCTTTTCTTGCTCATGTTTTCGTACCCCTTAGTTTGACTTTTGTGAGGCTTGATTCCTAAGGGGTCCCTCTCCTTGGGATGTTGTACCTCAGCTTTAAGGCTCTTTAGTCGGACTCTCCTTGGTCTTTAATCGGACTCTAGCAGTTGCTAATGTGACCTACTAGTTGATGTGACTACCGAGACATCATAAGTACATTCAACAAACATTTTTGGTTTTGGAAGATTTGGCATATGTTGCTCATCTCAACCATGAGTTGGTTGAATTCAGCTTGAGGTACCAAGTCTTGCTAGGTAACCTGAGCAAACCCAGCAACTTTGGTGGACAATCTAGCTTGGTCTAGAGGTTGAACCATGGGCAAGAAGCCTCCTCTAGGTTATTCACTAGCAGTTGTAGCATATAGAGATATCTTTGTAGGTGCGTCTCCTGCAATGCCACTAGAGGATTTAGGTGGATGACTTACAACATTGGACTCCAACCTCTAGTCATGCAAGAGTGAGTCCATCAACATCTAGGCCATATCTCACTGAAGAAGCCTTGAGTCAAATCTCAATGAAACTTGTTTTGACATCAACAGATATAGAGAAGGGTTTTGGGGATGCGTTGACATTGCACTACAACCGAATAACTCTCTAAATCTTTGTTAAGGAATTGTAGCCCTGTAAAATAGAGAAAAACTTTTCTGCCAAGGGTTATCTTAACGAAAGATGCTCTGATACTTAGTAAAAAAAGTTAAGCATGTGGAGATATACCGAAGGGAAGATGAGAAAATTTCATGATTATTGATTGTGAAGTTTATACATGCCTCTACCCTCCATAATTTAATATAGGCATTTAACCCTAAACTTTCAACCCTAAACTATGTATCAATAGATTATTTCCGTTTGTCTTATAGCTTGAGATGAAACAGAGAATGGCAAAAAATGTGATTATCATCTTATTATACAGTCAAGTTATAAAAGTTCGAATGAATTATTATAATTTAATTTGATCTTTTTATCAATGAGAAGAATAGTTAGTTGAAATGTATTGTTCAAAATAATTCTTTGTAAAATATGTGATCCAGACTATAAAACCGAAATAAAGAATTTGGCTCAACGTGCATTTTTTGACTCTGTGTTCTTAATGAAGTGACTCAACCTTCGCTATACCGTCTATGGCACATCACCTCCCAACAAAGAAATGCACGTTGGCTAATGGTGTTTGTGCTTGACAATATGTATACCTTTCCTTTCCGACACTAAAACCAATTCTGAAGGCATGATTGTTTTACAAATTAGATGCTTCTTCCTCCGTGTACACAACCATTCCAAGCGATTTGTCATCAGAATTTCCTGTAGGTTCTAAAATATTAGTATCCTGAAAATTATTATTTGCTGGTTAAAAAAACTTATTTTTTGATTTATATTTCATGCTTGCAATGAACTCAAAACAATAAATTTTTTCCAAAAGCTCTAAACACCAACTTTATCGGCATAACTGATATAGTCAACAGCTCCAAACCAAATTAGATTTAGGGTAAAATCTATGCAAACCATAAAACAATCTGTTGAAATGAAGGCAAAAATTCTCGGTCCTCCTTTGTTTCGAAAGCAATGACCAAGAACAAGAGATGGACTATTTCAAGGCAAAGAAGCAGTAAAATCACATGAGCAGAGGTGTGCATTATTCGGTTTTAACCGAACCGAACCGACCGATCGAAACCGAATAACCAATTCGGTTCGGGTTATTCGGTTCTCGGTTCGGTTTCGGTCTTGAAAAAAAATATATAATTTCGGTTCGATTTCGGTTTCTGATTTTTGAAAACCGTAAAACTGAACCGAACCGAATTTTATATATACCTATATACCAGGGGTGAGCAAAATCGGCTCATTTTAGAACCGGAACCGGATTCTAAACCGGTTTTTCGGTTCCGGTTCTAAACCGGTTCTAAAACCAGTATATCGGAGCTCCGGCGTCGCGATGACCGGCGAGGGCGATGGCGAGGGCGAGGCGGCGTCGCTGTGAGCACGAGAGCGAGCGCGAAGGCGAGGCGGCGTCGCTGCGAGCTCGGGGGCGAGGGCGAGGCCGAGGCGGCGTCGGCGCATTGCTGCGAGCTCGGGGGCGAGGGCGAGGGCGAGGGCGAGGGCGAGGCCGAGGCGGCGGCATCGGTGCGTTGCTGCGAGCGCGGGGTCGAGGCGAGGGCGAGGGTTTAGGCGGCGGCATCGGTGCGTTGCTGCGAGTGCGGGGTCGAGGCGAGGGCGAGGCCGAGGCCGAGGCGGCGCAATTAGGGTTAGGGTTAGGATTTTAAATTCGGTTTGTAATTCGGTTATAACCGAACCGAACCGAAATATTTCGGTTCGATTCGGTTCGGTTTTATTACTGTTCGATTCGGTTTGGTTTTGATTTTTGAAAATTTCGGAAATTTTGGTTCGGCCGGTTCGATTCGATTCGTTTCGGTTCGGCCGCCTTAGCAAAGCGGAACGTGATCCACACTGGTCAACTAATCCACGTGGCAGCATGAGATTAGTGGGGTGCACCACATCAGCTGAATGACGAGGCACCGGTGCTGCCTCCAATAATTCCTCCAGCAAGATCGCCAAGTAAATTTTTGTTAGGAAGATGTCGAAATATTAAATTGTACTTCAACATATGCTTAACAATAAGATCTATCTAACAGCCTCCCATTGAAGTAATCCGGCTAACGGTAGATCGAACGGTCCACCTGATCCCGGCCCCCACCGAACGGATATATCCATATGCTCCCAATTACTGTTGCAGGTTCATGGACCAAAAGGTGCAAGCTTTGCTGGCTATCACTCAGGTCAGCCTTTGAGACGGCTTTTTTCCGCCAGATTTACTTTTCTTAAAACCGATACAGAGCCCCCACCTGTTTTCCCAGATATCTGAAATTTCAGGCTCTAGATTTAACCTAAACAGACCAAGATATGACCCCAGCCTTTTTTCCCTTTCTTTGAAGTTCCATGTTACACAAACGTCCGTGCCAAAAAGACTAAACTACTTTTTGAACGTTGACAATGTTTGAGGATTTGCTATTTTACAATCTCAAATCACAAATACCATTAAAAAAAAAAAAAATCACTAACGAGGTAAGTACAGGCACGGGCATCAAGGAAGCATAATTGGACCTATAAGTTGTAAAACTGAGAACCCACAAACCAAAAAATAACTGCAGTTGAATTAAAAAAATGTTAAGCCATAGATAATGGTTTCCAAGCAAACCATGCAACGCGAGCGACAACAATAGAACAAGCAGATCAACTACAGTATGCAATTGTTTCAGATTATATTAATCGACAATGAACAAGACATATGTTTCATTTTTCGATCTAAAGTTTGGTCTTTAAGATCTGTTTATTCATCATACAACATTCTGCACACACTCAAGAAATAGAAAAGGTCGCCGTGTTAGGAGATGGCATCAGCGAGGGAATATCGATAAATTACCAAGTAGATGCAGCACATAGTTGCCCTTAATTGTGGTCAGGAAAGCCATCTTGGAGACACCTGAACATCTCTTTGGCGGGGCCGCCTCGGCTGCTCTGAGCTGTTTCTCTTCTTCATGCTTGAAGAAACTGTGGGACTGAAATAGTCGTGGCTCCTCTGAGGCAATGCTGTAGCATGGGAGTTTGTTTTCCTGCCAGGGACAAAGCTATGCTGCTTCTGCAAATTCCCCTTCCGGACTGTGGAATTTTTCCTGTTAGGACCCCAGCGGCTATAGTTCACACAACTTTGGCTCCTGCCAACTTGTTGAAGCTTTTTCTCCTTGGGGCTTGGGTAATTTCTGCTCTCCATTGTTTCAGCCGAGTACATTGTTTCCCCTTCACTGCTGAATCCATCCTCCTCAATTCGCAGCTCAGAAACATCCACTGGAGAAGAACTCGATTGCACCTCACTACAACAATCAAGTAGGGAAGAGTCAGCCGGAAGAACATGATGGTGTCTTTCAGCATTTTCTAGTGGTACTTCCCGCAATGCATCTGCACCATTTGGCAGTGGTTTCTGATGTTTAAGAATTTCAGCGTTGTTCTCTTCAGGGTTGGGAAGCAACTGTTTGAGGGGAAGTGGTAGAGCAATGGATTTTAGATTCCGATGAGGGAAATTGATGTCTGAAAGCTGCATTGAGGTGTTTTCCTTTCTCCATAGCGGCCCTGAAGTCAAACGTGGGGACTCGTAGATCTCTGGAGTTAGAATACCCTGATCATGGGTAGAAGGAACATCAACTTGTGGGTTTTCTCCTTGATTTATAATTTCATTATGTGAACTGCTCAATCCATTCTGGCATCTAGGTTTTGAGGCTATTTGCGAGGATAATGATGTGTCATCATTCTCCTCCTCTGAAGACTTGAAGACTCGTCTCTGTGTGAAAGAAGCACAGGAATGTTCACTCTTCTGTCCAGCAGACATCAAACGAATCAGTGGTAACTTGGGCTTACTAAGCTCATCTAAGCTGCCTTCCCAGTGTTGATATAACCAGTCACAAATGATAGGGATTGGAATGCCAAATTGCATGAGAGAATCCCTCTTCCAGGACAATGATGATGCAGAGGAAGCAGAAGATTTTGCTGTGGGGGAAGAAGCAAGTTTCATTGGATCGCAGACCATAAACGCGAGATTTCCTTCTGCATCAAAACCAGCAGATCCAGGACACCATGTAATGCCATCTGTAGACAGCTTTATAAGGTTATCTGTGGCTATTACTACTTTTCCCTCACCAACCACCAGCTCCTCCTTATCTGTATACCCTAAAAGGAAAACAAGACTGCCCAGATCTAGGCTTGGATTGCAACAGGGTTTCAAGTAATGCAAAGTCTGGCCTAGCAAAGATGAGTCAGGATCCATTGAATCAAGTCCTACTATGCTGAGGTCGAGAACAGAACTGGTAATGAAGAACCTGAAACATTGAATTAAACACATGGTAAGGAAGCATACATGTTGACAATGCTTATGTATGCAAGGATCACAGTTAAGAGTTGAGACATCTCTACAGCACAAACATGCGGCTCAAGAATACAGAGACCATAAAGCAAAAAAAAGAAAAGAACAATTGCAGTGGCATGGTAAACCCCATGCACATTTTACTATTATTAGCATATGTACAACAGTTTCCTCACATATTACTATTTTACCATTCCAGCCCAATCTCTTGATATTAATACTACTACATTGCTACGAATCTTTCTTTAACCCTAGACTGCACAAAATTTGATAGTGCATTAGCCAAAGCTTTTAAATTGTTCTTTATCCTATTTGAAATCAACAATACTATTATCCATCTAAGATTGTCATAAAGAAGAAGAAAACCAGAACCTTATTTTCCATTTTGTAACTGCCCATATTTTGTCAAATCCTTAAAAGAATCACAAAATTGCCAAAGCATTTTCACTTTTAAAAACTAATTCTTCAACACAAGAAGAATTCCAAAATTCTCCTAATTCAGCTCCCAAACTCAATCCGATCTGAGGCAGATCAATGCAACCATAAACTATAAAATATCTAACAAACCATAAATAAACATGCCTTACTAGATTTTCCAAATTCCTACAAAAAAAAAAAATAAAGCAAAAGGAATCATCCTGTAAATAGTCCACATTTCCCAGACATTCTCCTTCCCATCCAAAATCATTCAACCCCAGAGGCCAAAAAACAAAATTTAAGCTAAAACCCAGCATTATTTCTCAAATTCTGCTTTTTATCAAAGCAAAATGCCAAATCCAGATCAGAGCTCACAAACCTATGAGGAACCAGACGAGCAAAGACGCGGCCACGGTGAAGTTGGACCTGGGCGACCTCTGCGGCGGCCACGGTGGGGACGGAAGCATGTGTAGTGAGAAGGAGGCCCCGGTGGATGAGAAAGCCCGTGCCCCCACCGCCGCCGCCGCCGCCGCCGCCGGAGACGACGGTGGCCATGGCGGGGCCCTTGCTGGAGAAGATGCCAGCCTTGACCCGCTCCGACCGTCCACCGCCAGCGCAGAAGCACCAGCGCGCGCCGTCGCCGAGAAGCCCCATTGGCAGGAAACCTAGCGGCGCCGGAACTGAGATCTGGAGGGGCGTGGAAATGAATGATTAATTAAAAGGCGAGGCCTTTTAGTTAAATCTTTTCTGAGTGTTGGGGCTGGGACAGGGAGGAGACAGTCTATGACAGCAGGAAGAGACTGAAGGGAGTGCGAGGATATAAAGATGTGTTTTTTAAAAATATGGATTTTCTTTTGTTTTTATGGCAAATTTGCAAATATGGGCTCAACACGTTTTTATTTGCAAAGGAGGACCTCACACAATTCAATTACAAATTTAGAATTTGGTGGGGTCAAATAGCCTGATTCATACCTAACTTATGATATGCTAGTGCCACATCAATTCTAACATTGCATAGTTGAAAAAAAAATTATTTCTTTCATAATCATACGATTCCATTTTTCGAACACGGGACCCATTTTTCATCAAGCACTTGAACGTGTGACTTTTGGGAAGTCAAAAATTTTGAGAGGATTATTGATGATATTTTTTTATATTTGATAAAAATCAGACATAAATTCTACAAATTAAAATCGATGAGACTAAATCAGCATACTCTGCAATTCAATACGACACAATTTGTAATGGTTCATATCATGTACTGTAATGTAAAATATCGATGTCTACTATAATTTACAATATAGAAGAAAAATATAAAAGAAGAAAAAATAGTACACAAGAGACATATGTGGTGAAAACGATCTAGAGGATATTGTATTGATGAGAAGAGGAAGAGAAGATTGCAACGATGGAGGCGAAACTCTAATATCACCAACTCTCACAAAAGACTTAAGTAGTCTAACCGTCATAAGACGTCTTGAGAGTATTGATTTATGTCTCTCTCTCTCACTTTATATTGAAACCCTTATATCAATAGAATATTTATATATATGGGCTAACTGTGTTTGAGTCAAATTAGAAAACTGACTCAAATAAGACTTCTACTAATTAAATCTTCTATTAGAAGATAAATCCAGATGAAAATTAGGCCTACTAAATTACTTCCTAATATTATTAAGACTCTCCGAAAAATCCAGATTCGAGACACAATTAAACCAACAATTTTCACCTTGGCTCAAATCCTTTTATTCTCTGAATTTGAATTTTTGATAGATGTGTTTGTCATTACCTCATGGGGCAAAATCAACGACCTTGAACATTAATTAAGTCCAAACTGAGCTTGAACTTGTCAATCGGAATCATCTTCGTCAACATATCTGAAGGATTTCTTGAAGTATGAATATTTTGTAAAGAAATCTCATCGTTTTCAATAATATCCCAAATAAAATAAAATCGAACATCTATATATTTTGATCTAACATGGTACATTTGGTTCATCGCAAGGTGTATGACGCTCTGACTGTCGCAAAAAATAGGAAGAATATTTTGAGAAAAACCAACTTTACTTGCCAATCCTTTTAGCCATAGAGCTTGTTTGACGGCTTCTGTAGCTGCCATATACTCAGACTCTATTGTAGATAATGTCACAGTTGACTATAAGGTACACCTCCAACTAATAGGTCCTCCACGAAGAGTGAAAAGAGCACCAGTGAGAGATCGTCGTCAATCAAGGTCTCTAGCATAGTCTGAACCGACGTAATCAATAATTTTGGCCTCTTGAACTGTTTTCCTGTCGAAACATAAGCCAATATTAAGAGTATCTTTGATATATCTTAATAGCCATTCCACAGACTGCCAATGCTCTTTTCCTAGATTTGTCATGTAACGACTAACAACACTAACTGCTTGTGTAATATCAGGTCTTGTGCATACCATAACATATATTAGACTTCCAACAGCACTTGAAAATGAGATGTTCTCCATGTATACATACTCCTCATCTTCTAGTAATTTCACTAAATCCCAAGTATGGTTCTTTTGAAGGGAATCCATCTCTTCATTCATAGCAGCTTGCCACTGAGAAAAATTTTTATCCTGCACTGCTTCTTTATAAGAAGAAGGATCACCATTATCAGTAACTAAAGCAAAAGCTACCATATCTTCAAAATCATACCTTTCAGGTGGCTTTATGTTTCTTTGAGATCTTCGAAGTGGAGTCTTCTCAGAAATTTAATTCTTAAAATTTTTTTAAGAGTTAGACATACCCTGAATATCTTCTTCTGAAGGAACTATATGCTCCACCTCTACTTGCATTATATCACTAAGACCTTTCTTGAGAGATTTTAACATAACACTTTCATCAAATACTATGTCTCTCTCAATAATTACATTTAAAATAGTAGGATTCCACAAATAATACCCCTTAACACCTTTGGCATAACCTAGGAAAATACACTTTTTAGAACGTGCATCTAACTTATCCTTGACAACATGCACATAAGTAGGGCAAATAAAAATCTTTAAAGAAGAATAATTTGCAGGTTGACCAGTCCATACCTCTTCAGGAGTCTTGAAATTAACTGCTGTTTGAGGAGAATGATTCACAATGAAACATGTTGTATTGACTACTTCTGTCCAAAAATCTTTATCAAGATTAGCTGTACTGAGCATACTACGTGCTTTCTCTAACAAGGTTCTGTTCATCCTTTCAGCCACACCATTTTGTTGAGATTTTCCTGGGATGGTAAAGTGACGTTTGATGCCTTCATCTTCATAGAATTTAAGAAATTTTGTTGATTTATACTCTCCGCCATTATCACTTTGAGGTATTTGATTTTTTGCTAGTCCTTTTTTCTACTAAAGTTTTCCACCGTTTGAAAATAGAAAACGCTTCAGCTTTGTAATGCAAAAATTAAATCCACATTTTTCTGAAAAAATCATCAATAAAACTGATAAAATAATGAGCAACCGATTTTGATGGAATAGGAGGGTACCACACATCAGAATTAATATAATCAATTAAGCCTTTAATGCAATGAGTACTGGTGTTAAATTTTACCTTGAACTATTTACCATAGAGACAATGCTCGCAGAAATTTAATTTGCATGAGTTGAGGCCTTTCAGTAATTTTCTTTTGTTGAGCTCACTTAAACCTTACTCACTCATATGACCGAGACGCATATGCCATAAGTGAGTCATATCAGAAGAAGAATCCTGAGAAATTGTCACTCCACCTTCAACGATTTTTCCTACTAACTCATACAAATTTTCATGTTTTAGGCCCTTCATCACTATCAATGAGTTTTTAGTAACCTTAAAAATTTCATCTTCAGCAGAATACTTATAACCAGTAGAATCCAAAGCACCCAAAGATATCAAATTCTTTTTCAAATTAGGAACATACTTAACGTCAGTAAGTGTTCTAATAATATTATCAAACATCTTAATTTTGATTGTTCCAATTCTAACAGTTTTACATGGATTGTTATTACCTATCAAAACTAAATCACCATCATAGGACTTGTAGTCTTCAAGCCAATCCTTATTAGGACACATGTGGCAAGAACAACCAGAATCAAGAATCCAAATATCATGGTAACGATCAAAATTAGAACTAATAGAGAGAACATTACCAAAATCACCATCAAAACTCCCTTCAACAACTAACACTTATCCTTTGGCTTGCTCTTTATATTGAAATTCTCTTTCTTTTTTTGCTTTGAGCTTTCAACACTCTTTAATTATATGTCTCATCTTCTTACAATACCTGTAGTTTATTTCTTTGGATTTGAATCTAGAACGACCTGTTTTTGATCTTTCTTTGGTTCGATCTCTAACAATCAATACTTCTGAGTGTGACACGTCCCCTTCAATCTTTTTTAAATATTCATTAAATACAAGGGCAGTAGAAATATCGTCAAATTTTAAATCCTTACCATACATGAGAGTAGTCTTCAGATTCTCAAGAAAAGGAGATAAAGACGATAATAAAATAATTATTTTGTCTTCATCTTCAGTTTTAACATCAATGCTTAACAATTGAGAGACTAGTTTATTGAAAGCATTAAGATAATCAACTATATTCGTATCTTCTTTCATTCAAAAATTGAAGAGCTTCTGCTTTAGGTAAACTCAATTTGAAATAGACTTACTTATATATTATTTCTCCAACTTTTTTCATAACTTTGAAGGTGATGTTTCATCAAGAAATAGATAGAGTACCTCATCGATGAGACTGAGGATGATTGTGCTATGTACACTAGCCTTCTGATTTCTCTAGACACTTTCAATAATATCTTCAGTCTTGACATTCTCTAATGTGTTTCTTAACCCTTGTTGAGTAAGAATTGCATGAACTCTTGCTTACAAAATAGGAAATCCTTGCTTTCCATTGAATTTCTCTATATCAAACTTCGAAGTGGACATGTTGAACCAAGCTCTGATACCACTTGTAGTACAAAATATCGATGTCCACCACAATTCACAATGTAGAAGAAGAATAGAAAAGAAGAAAAGATAGTACATAAGAGATATATGTGGCAAAGATGATCTAGAGGATATTGTATTGATGAGAAGAGGAAGAGAAGATTACAATGATGGAGACAAAACTCTAATATCACCAACTCTCACAAAAGACTAGGTAGCCTAACTGTCACAAGACGTCTTGAGAGTATTGATCTATGTCTCTCTCTCTCACTCTATATTGAAACCCTTACATTAATAGAGTATTTATAGATGTGGCCTAACTGTGTTTGAGTCAAAGTAGAAGACTGACTCAAATAAAACTTCTACTAATTTAAGTTTTCTAATAGAAGATAAATCTAGATAAGGATTAAGCCCATTAAATTACTTCCTAATATAATTAAGATTCTCCAGAAAATCCGGATTCAAGACACAATTAAGTTAATAATGCACGATCCATCTCCTCAATTATTGTTATAAATTGCATCTAGTGCTTCTCTTCCAATCCATGGGTTGGTCTACGAATCGGTCGCGCCTTAGCCTAGTCTGTAAGTCATCTCGGCATGATATGATTATATTTTTTTTTAAAAAAAATAAAAGTAACCTTTTTTAAAATTTGAAATGTTGTGATAGATATATACAAACCTAAAGTTCTAATTCATATAGGTATATTTTCATCTGATGCACCTTCGCAGTTTTGGAATTTTTAATTCAAACTTAAAATTATTAGATTAATTAGTTTTTAAGAAAATTAAAAAAAATTAAAAAAATTCTAAAAACAGCAAATTGGTACAAACTATTTTTTAGTATTTTGATATTTTTTATTTTAGTTGATGGTTCAGCCAACTTTTTCTAATTTAAATTTAAAATAATCAAATTAAATTATTTTAGAAATATTAAAAAAATTTAAAAATCCTAAACTAGCAATTAATACAAGCTATTTTATAACATTTTTGACATTTATGATTTAAGTTGACGGTTGGGGCAGCATTTTTTAATTTAAAGTTAAAAGAATAAAAAAAAATCAAATTTTCCTAAAATACCCATTCTGATAAATATATTTTGGAGTATATCCTCAAGTCACACTAGTAATCTCCCAAGACATTTAATCACATTCCAAGAATAAGTATGATCTCACCCAAACTCAACTTTCTTTTGAAAGTGATTCTACTTCTAAATCACTTGGCAATTATAGATTTCCTAAAGAAAATGCAAGAAAAGCTCAGGAAAATATATCATTTGAGATAAAAAATTTATTTTTTGCATAAAGTTTTAATATGAAAAAGCTATTCTAAACCCACTCTTCCAAAAAAATCTAGGAACACCATTTAGGGAGCAACAAAGATATTTGCCAAGAAGTAAAAAATTAATTAATTAATATTTTGCACGTTACAAGCATAGAATTTCTCTTACGTTTGACTATTTGATTATGATGCTTCTTATATTTGTGTTACTACTTATTTTATTGATGATAATTAGATATTACAAAAAAATATTATTAATTTTAAACATTTGGAATATCCTCATAATGCACCTAATATTATTGATATTATTCTCCATACTATTTTTAAAGATAATATTCAAGATAAAATTTTTAATATTACTTAGATAATGTTACTAATAATAATATTGTTATTAACTTATATCAACAACAATTGCCTCTTTTATTACGTGGACAAAATTTATGTTCGTTACATATATCATATATTCAATATAGTTGTTCAAGATGAACTTAAATTTATTTATGTAGCTCTTGGAATTGAAAAACTTAAAAGTGTATGCAAATAAATTAGGTTTACATCTATTTGTGCTCAAGCTTTTAAATTTTATGTAAGCAATTCAAAAAGATAAGTAGAAAATTTTGTAGAAAATAAATGGAATACTATTTATAAGTTGTCAAAATATTTTTATAATTATAAAGATGTACTTACTCATCTTTGCATAAAATATATTGATGAAATTATATTAATTGATGAGACTTGGAATATTTGTAAATTGTTGATGGATCAAAGTTTTACTGTTGCAACTAATACTATTTTAGGTAGTTATTATCCTACAATTTATAAGTTATTCAATCAACTTATCATTATTTGTGATGTTTTCAATAATCTTAGATCACTTCATGATTTTATAGATATTGTTGCTAAAATGAAGTAAAAATTTAGAAAGTATTTTAAAATCATAAATGCAGTAATTTTTCTAGCTACTATATTCGATTCATGAGTTAATCTTTTAGATTTTAATGTAGTGGTTGATGAATATTATGTGAATATTTTTTTTTTGTAGATGTAGCACAATATAAATAGTATGTTAGACAATTGTTATATGAAATATATAATATTTATCAAAAATAATATTGTGACTCATCTTGTTCTACTAAACTGGAACTATCTAAAATACACAATCTTACATGCTTTCTGTTTTGCATATAAGTAAACAAAAATCATATTCATCATCTTCATTTAATGAATTAACATTTATGAAAATCAAATTCCGGAGATTTTGACTGCAAAAGATGCTAAAAGTTTGGATATTTTATTTTGGTGGAAAGCACAAGCTAATAGATATTCAATATTTTCTACCATGGCTCGTGATTTACTATCTATTTCAATGTCTATAGTTCCTTCAGGACCTTGTTTTTGTACAGTAAAATAGTTTTGAATGATAAGAGAATTTGGTTAATATCAAAAACTTTAGAAGTATGCTTTGTATGAAGACTAGTATGATACCAAAAAAAGAATCCAAGGACTTGGTAGAAGTTTAACTAATGAAGAGATCAAAGAGATTGAGGAGATCGAGGGTAGGGATCTCAAAACTTGAGCTTTAATAATAATGGGTATTGTTGTAACATGATTGAGTATAGGGAGTGATCATGTTGAACTCTATCCAGCTTAATCCTCTCGAAGCTTTGGGTTAGCTGGGCTCACAACTGCAACTCAAATGAAGCCACTACCCACGAGATTTTTCCGTCGAAAGTCACTCTTGATGCCTAAGTTAGATGGGATTTTGGGATCAATCTGAGGGTATAGAAAGTAGATGAGATGATTGAGAATTGTCTTGCGCCATTTTCCTTCAAGGGAGATGATTACCTATTTGGTAGGTTACTGAACCATGGGTTGAGGAGGTTATCTCGACAACTAGCTTGAGCTTTTCTCCTCATTCAGTTAAGGAAGACGAGTCCTCCACTCCTCCTAGAGGGAATAAAATATAGCCATTAGTAAAGTCATAATTTTGGAGAGTTTTCAAGGTAGTAGGGGATATTCGTACTTTCACGACATCTCCTCTTGTTCTATAGCGGTTGGTGGTACAGTGCTTGGCTCATTATTTGTTGGGAGCACGATGAGAGGACCACTTTTGAAGGATGTGGCAACAAGACTAAATTGAGAGAACTTGAAGGATATGGTCCTCAGTGGTGTGCTTCTCAAAAATATTAATTGATGATAGGTTAGAACTCCTGGGTTATTGCCCTTTGGATTTTGATGATGATCAAGCTAGAGTTTCACAAGTTTGTTAAGTAGTGATAGCTTCAAAATTATCACATGCTCATCCAAGTTCATGAAAGATCGAGTCTCAAGATAAAGCTTGAAAATCAACCCTTGTAGAGATAATGACTCAAAGATAAGAGGGTAATGACAATTTAAACATGAAGTTTGAAAATCAAAGTGAGAGTTCAAGAAGAATGCTCAAGATGTGGGATCAACTCAAAGACTATTAGATTGACTTTATTATATTTATTTAGTCAAATTGAGGATTTGAAATTAAATATTTTATTGCTCTTGCGTTTGACACCTTACTTTATTTCGGTAAGCCTTCATAGGCATTATTTACTTTTGTTCAAGTAAATTGATAAAATGTTAAACTTGGTATGAACTTACAAAAGTTTTGCCATCTGAACTCTAACAGACAGAAATTCAAGTTTCTATCGCTATTATGTTTGGTTGCCTAAACTATTTTATTCGGTAGCTGGAATACATCAGAACAAAAGTTTTTCAACTTTTGTTCTGATGAGTTTGGCCAATTGAACCTTGAGTATGGTCACCTAAATACATAGGTTCAGTTGCCTGAACCATGAAGTTTAGTTACTCAAACACAGGAAAACAAAGCATAATGACTAGTTTTTTGATTGTTGGAAGAGTTTAGTTCTGAATTCAGTCACCCAAACTTAGCAGAAAAAGCCTAGGGCAGTTCTCAATGGCTACATTTTTCTTCCAACAGTTATATATTAGCTCGAGACCTTTTTGCTCACTATGAGAATGAACTTTCAATATTTTTAAAGCAAGATTCAAGTTCCCCAACTTCTATAGCCTCACAAGAGCTCATAAACTTGTGCTTTTACTTTCAAATCCTCTTGCTCTTGTACTCGACTTGAGAGACTTGTTGTGAGGAATTTTGTGTTTTTTTATCACTTTCTATTGCAAACAATCCTAAGGTGTTAGGAATGTGTGAGAGATCAAGCTCCAATTTTAGTTCTTGTTAAGTTAGAGTAAGACTTATATGGGCTTGGATTTACCCTAAAGAAGTGACACTCATAGGTTATGAGTTGGTTGTAAAGGCTTGACTTAGTTTTAATAAGTGACATTATTAGTGGAGTAATTGAAATCCTCAAGAATAAGGCAAGGGTCGTAGAATAGGTACAATTGATCACTGAACCACATAAAATCATGGTGCATTATTTTCTTACCTCATTTATTATAGCAATTATATTGATTGTGATTTTGAAAATTGCATACCAATTTGTTTTTGCTTTTGAGGATTGAATTGGTAAAATTATTTATCATTCTTATAAAACATAATTCAGCCTACCTCTTAGGTTATTATTTTTTGGACTTCATGGATGTGCTTTGGAGCATCTATGGAGATGATTGATTATTAATTTGATGTTTGGGACTTCAGTCAATTCATAACCAAGATGTGGTTGCTAATATTCTCCCTTTGGCATCTCATGGTGATCCATGTAGAGATGTTAATTGTGACTAGTATATTCCATGTCAAATTATGGGACTGCGACCTAGGATCTCGAATGGAGGGAAATTGGTGTCCATGTGCACATCATTCCCCACCAAGCTTGCTTTATCTAGTTATTGGTGAGAAGAGAATGGAGGCTTGAGTTTTGATTGATCTATCTGAGATTAGGGTCTTCGACAACTTTGGTGAGTTTAGGCATTCAAGAGCTAATAGAGTAGGATTTCATACCTAGAATGTTCCACCTTATAAGTAGGGTTTAGATCTTGAGAATCACTCTAAGAGATCTAGATTGTTGCTATTTTTATGGGATTTAGTTGGATTCATGACTTGGTTCCAAGGCTCAGGTTACAACATTTGAGTCATTAGGGATTCAAGTATTTATCAAGGGTAATCCTAGGGTTTGCCCCACTCATCATTTGCATCCTTCTTTCCCAATAAGTGGTGGTGGTGCTCTTCGCAACTCACAACCTCTATGAAAGCTTCTCTCCACTACTCTTGCATAGAACCAGAAGTGGTAGCAATGGTCTTCATGGCTCATAACCTCCATGACTACTTCTCTCCACTTCTCTAGTGCGAATATTCTCCTTTTCTTCTCAAATCAATGGTTGGTGATTTTACAAAAAAATTTTGGTAGTATTTTTACCATTCCTCTCCAATATTTTCTTTGCTTTAGAAACACCCTTTGCTAATAATTCTTACAATTACACTATTGGCTTTGTCCTCTGTTCTAGTGGGGAAGATGACAGTGATGCTGACAACTAGCATCCATTTCCCACTAATTCATACCAATGACTTGACCAAATTCTGTAAAGCAACTTTTGTGTGGAGGATTCACTTTTGACATTCAATCCATTAGTCCTAGCATCTTGACTCTCAAGTTTTACATGACAAACTTCAACTTAAGAGATTTTTATCATAGGAAATAGAGCATGCAAAAGAGTCACTCATCTTTCTTACTTGTAGTTGACCTATAGGTTCAATGGAAATTGAAAGTTTGGCTCTCTTATTAGTGCCAGATGAGGCCCGGGATCTTGAGAATGCATCCCATCTCAAGACCATCCTAGATTGACCCCTCTCTAGCTATCATGTATCTAGCCCCTATCATGTAGAGCTCCTACTCAAGTTAGGGTATGCTTGTCTGACTGAGTACTTAATGAAAAATGGGTACACCTCATTGTCTTCGAGTTCGAGTTTCCTGTGGGGATCTAGATGGATAACTTAGGTAGTGAGGAGAAGAACCTTAGGACCCTTTTCTGTAGACTTTGATCACTGTTATTTAGCCTTTTGGATCTTTTTGAGTTAGGACTCAGATTTTCCATTCAAGGATTCATTAGGATATAATCTCTCCTAAGTCAATTGTCTCCCACTATCATGTTCCACATTTTGCACTCCCAACTATTCTCAGGGGCATGAACCTTCTATAGAAATTTCCAAAAATGCTATAAACTATGTAAGTATGATAGTAGTCATGGAAAATGGCACTTCTCCTCTTGGTTAGGATATAGATTATTCTAAAAAAATTTCAAGCTCCATTTATTCTTGGAAGGATTACAAAATAAAGTTATTTTGTAACAAGGATTTTAGTTTTCCCTCAAGCCCCAATGATTCCACTCAACATTGTGACAAGACAAAGCTTACTAAATATGAAGTAGAGCTTTTGACTCACTAGGAGGACTCTAAAGTTTTCTTGAGCTTCACAAGTGCCCATTTTAAGCTTCTGAGGAGATCTTCAACCTTTGGGGCCTCAGTGTGGATAAGGAGAAGAGTGAGTGTATTAGCTTCGTGGATCATCTTGATCTTAGGTTTTGCTCTGGAGAGATCTAAAATTTGGTATGATATATTTTGTCTAACATATCTAGGTGAACTAATCATCATTCTCCTTTTTGCTTTGCAAATCTCAATGACTTGGGAGTTTATCACACTATCTTAGAAGGGCTAGTCACTACTCCAAGGGAGGGTCCCTCATAACTGAGCTTTGGGTAAAAGAGGAGCATGGAAGATGTTGATATCCTACTAGATACATAGGAAAGGAAGGGTGAGAGTTCTACCTTCAAGCCTCAAAGCTCTGGGAAGACTTGAAAGAAGACTATGATATCTAAATCTCACATCTCGGTGAGACAACGTGAGGAGATTGACTTGATGGCTAATGTTTCTTGTCTCCATTACATGCAGGGACTTTGGTTGATATACAACATGCCTTTACTAGAGACATGCAAGAAGTAGAGGCCTCTAGCCCTCCTTCAGAAACTTGGCCAAAGGAGACCAAGAAGAAGAATAGTAAAAGCTTCATTTGGAAGGCCTCAATATGGGACCTTTCAATACTCTACAAAGAATACCATAGAGGGGTGATCTCCTCATATCTCTTTTGTTTCATGTCTCCATTAGATGTAGGGACTTTGGTTGATATACAACTTGCCTTTGCTGGTGACATGCAAGGAGTAGAGGTCTCTAGCCCTCCTTCAGAAACTTGGCCAAAGGAGACCAAGAAGAAGAATAGGAAAATATTCGTTTAGAAGGCCTCAACATGGGACCTTTCAACACTCTACAAAGAATACCATAGAGGGGTGATCTCCTCATATCTCTTTTGTTTCATGTCTCCATTAGATGTAGGGACTTTGGTTGATATACAACCTGCCTTTGCTGGTGACATGCACGGAGTAGAGGCCTCTAGTCCTCCTTCAGAAACTTGGCCAAAGGAGACCAAGAAGAAGAATAGGAAAATATTCATTTAGAAGGCCTCAACATGTGACCTTTCAACACTCTACAAAGAATACCATAGAGGGGTGATCTCCTCATATCTCTCTTGCTTTATCTTGGACCTCCAAACTTTGTGAGATTTCTTTTTCCCTATTTTAGCTTATTGTTGTTGTTAGAGAGGTATTCTTCTACCTCCTTGAAGCCAAGGATTAAGGATTAGGAGAAGGAGCTGATAATTACATAAGTTGATTTGCAAGAGCACTTGAAGAAAGCCAAGTCTCAGGGAGCTCATCTTAGGTGAATGTTGAATGTCTCTAGGTCTAGGGAGAAGGCAATTGGGGTGGAAAAGGAGACTTTGAAGGTCAGCATCAAAGGCAAGAAGACCAAGGCCTCCATTATAGAGTTTTCCTTGATTAAAGCTAAGGTTCAGGCTTCTAAAATAATAGCAAATTTTGAAAGAGCGAGGAGTTCAAGAAACTCCTCCAAGTGATTGGGGATAAAGCCATAATATCTTGCCAGTTCTCTATTACCTTTTGTAAGGAGCTCATGTATCAGAAAGCTTCTAGAATCTTATGGGGGTATGCTATGGGTATGATCATTTGGATCACCTTGGGGAGCCGGGTATGATGCCGAGTAGGACCTCCTTCTTGGGAGAGTGTCTAAGGATATAATGGAGCGGCCCATGCCACTATATAATGAAGAAGTGCAAGCCCAATCTTCCAGCTGCAATGCTCCTATTGAGGCTCAAGCTCCTACCCCAATTGCTACTGCAAGGCCCCAGGCCTCATTTCTACAACTGTCCAATTGGATGGGCTAGGAGGTGAGGATAATTAGGCACCGATGATGATCGCATGACTTCTTGCTACTACTGGTTCATCATTTTTATCATTTCATTCTTCTCTTTATGCTATTGGGACTTTGATTCAATGCTTATATTTTCTAATGGCCACCCTTCAAGGCCATCTTTTGTAATAGATATTTCTTAATAAATGAAGTATTTCCTTTCCTTTTGTGTTTTTTTGTATTGTACACTTATGGATTCAATTCATAACTCTAGCTTTCTTCTTGAGGGGTTCATGGATGATCTCACATGTGTCTTTGACCATTGGTCTACTTGGAATTTGAATTACCAAAGCTCAAGTAATTTGTTGCTCAATCACATATCTTCTTCTGGATTGAGGAGGGACCTTCGAAGTCTCTTTTGCAAACTATCCATAGTGTGGGACTCCGTTAAGTGTCCTTGAAGTGAGGTGAGGGCCTGCTTTGGCTGATGCAGACTTTGGATCATGGATGTCCTCTATAATTCTTGGGTTTTGTCTTGGATAGTTCAATCATAGGTTTTGGAGTCTCATTCCATGGTCAAGTGTGTAACTTGCAACCATGGTTTTCGGCTTCCCTGCAACATGATTAGTGGTGAAGTTGCCCATGTAGCTCACATGTGTTGAATGGTGATCCTTAGACCGATCATGTTGTCAATTTAGTATTTAACCTTGAAACTGTGAATATCAATGATCTTTCATCATGCGTACCGCCAACGGGGTGTTGGATCCAAGTACCAGATGTATTGATGATCAAGTGCTAGACTTGAAACCAAATAAATGTATTAATAGTTGGTTGTTTGATTGGGACCAGATTTATCAATGGCAAAGTAATAGACTCACAACTGAATGTATCAATAGTTAAATATTAGATCTTGGGATCAAATGCATCAACAATTGAGTACTGAACATGTAACTAGATGTATCAATAATTGAATGTTGGATCTTGGCTTCCTTTGTTCTCATCACTATCCTTGGGAGATTGATTTTATAGAGTAGTTTTGTAGTGACATCCTTCAGGAAGGCATTTGGCATGTCACCATTTTTAGAAACCCATGTTATCAAAGTTAGAATTGCTTTTCATTTCCTTTTTGTCGATTATTGGAATATTGAACTTGCTGCCATGGTGTATTATTAAGACTTTGGTACCCAACCAAGTGTCTTCAAAAGAAGCTAATGAAGAGGGGGAAACAAGGACCTATCTTATAGAACTTACAAGTAGTCTAATTAGGTGGTGTCCAAGTTATAAAAATCTAACTTGTGATGCTTGGTTGTACTTATTGTCACACTTTCAAGTTTATTATGCCTTGAGTCTTTAAACATTAGAGGGTGTGTATGAAAAATCAGATACAACTTGCTTCCTAGTGTGAAGTCAAAATTGACCACCCAGGATGGCTAGAGACTTTGAGAAGTAATCTTGAAATAACCAAAAAAAATTTAGGGTGGTTTGAATGAGCAATCAGGTATTGTGAGAATGTAACTTCCAACAGATGCAAACCCTTGTTGTTAATTACTTTGATAATCATTAGGAACCTTCTAAAGTGAGAAATATAGCTAATAAGATAGATACACAAAGAAGTGAAAGCATGATTTGATTAACTTAAGAAAGGGATACATGGCCTAAGAAAGGACATACTATCACTTTACAACTTAATGAATTTAAGTTCATAATCATGGATGATATGAAATAAGAAAGGGAATGGGAAAAACTTGATGCTCACCACTGCTCCACTCCCATGCACTTGGCTGAGTCAAATTTGACTCAAATGGATCCTTGATTTGATCCTTGATAATTTTATTATATTTCAGGATGTAATTGACTGTCTTGGCTTATGTTAGTTGACCCTAATAAAATTTAAAGTGTTACCGAGAACTTTCTACTTGTTGTCAGTTGACTTCATTTGATTTTTGATTTTAAAAAATAATTAGCAGCCTTAGCTTATGCTAATTATTTTAACTTGATAATCGATGATTTGTTAGCATATTGTCAATTAGGTTTGAAGTGAGATCTTCAGTTGCCTTCACCCAACTCCTCATAGGGGGCAATCAAGTAAGAAGATCTCATCCTAGCTGTCATAAGTAAAGGGAAAGCTGCTAGAATTTTTAGTTGACTTGGGAAATTTACTTTGAATGAAATTGGTCATCACCATCCCTACCTCCAACTTTTTGCTCCATTAAGCAATTTAGAGAAGGGTAAGAGAAAGTCATAAGGGGCACAGTCTTCTCTTAAAACTATGACAAAAGGGTGAATCTCCAAACAAAAGTGTAAGAGTCACTATAAAGTTGTAACACAGTATGAGGACTCATAAAAGGAGATCACCCACACTATTAGAGTCATTTCTTACCATGACTTTGGGAGGGATCATGGGCCCACATTCTAGCCAACCAAATGTAAAAAGAAGGCTACATGAGTGAGATATACTAATGAAGAAATCAAAGAGGAGAGGGCCCTTGTGAACCAATCCTTACTACTATGCCAAAGAGAAGGTGTTGCAACCTACTCCATGAGTAGACTCTTAAATAATATGACTTGACTGATGGAAGAAGTTAGCCTCAACCTAAAGCCTAGACTTGATTCTCGAGATAGGAACTATCATATTTTGGTAGAAGCCTTGGTTATAACTGAAAGCTCTAATTAAGAAGTTACCATAGAAGCATTGCAAGAATAGCTGAGATGACAAAGTAAGGAGAAAGATAAACCTCAAAAGAAGGTCATGGAGTTGATGGAGATGATGATACAAATGAGCCAAAAGTTTAATAAGTTAGAATAATCTCGATAACCATCTCAAGTAGCAGAGGTAGCCGAAGATGCATCTCCTATAGATATGATCCACAAAATATGTGCCCTTCACAAGCACCTCCTCTAGTAAGAGATACCCAATCCCCAATTTTAGGGATTCCTGACAACATGAAACTCCCAGCATACATACAATAGTATGTACATCAAATGGTAGCCACATGGTTGAGACAAGGAATTGAGACGGGTAGCATAAATGATGCTGACAGACTATACCTTAGCCATTACAACCAAGTGTCATATCCCAAAGGCTATACAGTGCCTAGTTTCAAACAATTTAATGGCTTGGGCAATCTTGAATAGCATATAGCTTATTTTGTGATTCTGTGTGGAGATTCAAGTAACAACCCTTTATTGTTACTCCGCCAATTTTAAGCAAGCTTGATAGAAGTAACATTCGGGTGGTATACTAGTTTACAACTAGAATCGATACAAACTTAGGCACAAATGAAATAGACTTTACAAATCAGGTTTAGAGGAGTCAGCAATAGAGTGACTATTACATGCCTTGTCTCAACACCAAATGTGATGATGAGTCAATTTTGGATTATATCACATGGTAGAGAAATGTCAGCATTAAGTATGAACAACTCATGAGCCAATTTGAGGCAATAAACCTAGTACTCAACACATAATGGGAGAATGGATGACACTTTGTCTGAGTGTCTCTTCTATCCATACATTCCAGGACCTCATCATATAAGTCAAGAAGCTAAAAAGGATTGGCTCACTGACTTTATCTAGTTCACAAAGTTTCAAGTTGGAAAAAAGATAAGGTAAAGTATGGAGAATCTTCCAAAAATATGAGGGTTGCATTCACAATAACTAAACAAAAGAAACCTCCAAACTCTATCTTAAATAAGGGTAATCCTTAGAAGCCACCAGCTCTTGGCAGAGATGGAGAAATAGAATGATCTAATGATCTCTAACAAAGGCTCAGAAGGAAATATTATTTTAAAAGAGAAAGAGTAGGTAAAATTATCCATGATGTACTAAAGTTAGGCCTCCAATTACCAAAATCCAAAAGGTCAGGTGAGGCTAATAAAATACATCACTCGAACTATTATCCTTACCATAAAGTCTTGTGGCATACCATTAAAAACTGATATGTGTTCAAGTGTTGGGTCAAAAAGCAATACCAAGAAGTCAAGCTAATTCTCTTGAAGGTAGCCCTACTTAAAACACCCATCGAACACATCGATCATATTACTATGTTTTCAGATCATGAACCACTTGCCGAAATCTTTTTTGAGGAAGAAGCACAATGTACTCCCAAACAAAGGCACTTATGGAACATCTACATTTCAAAAAGTCTAAAGAAACTAATGAAGAAAATAACTAAAAACCCTATAGAGTCTAGGCTACTGATGAAAAAAGCCTCATCAGAGTAAACTGCCTTACCTACTCGAAGCTTCAAGAAGAGAAAGAACATTAACAAGAAGAAGAAGTTGGTTCAGCAAAATGAATATGATGTTGAGAAATCAACTATCTAAGAATACATCAATACTCTGGATGAATATATTTAGGGAAAAAGAAGCCAAGTAACTCTGGAAGAATTCTTTCCTAATAAACTCAAAGCTTTATTAGAAAACCCTAATGCTAGAAATGAAGAAAGTGAACACCCGGTGGCAACATTATTTTTCATATTTACTATTGGAGGTTTACAATCAAGCCAATCCCTACCCCATTAATTTAATGATGAGGAAATTTAGAATGCAAGGCAAGAAGAGGTGAATAGATTCATTAGGGATGATACTAATGAAATAAGAGATCCCACAGGTCTCCTTGACAACTACTCTCAAAATGACTATCTTAGAGAGTTGTTTGCCTATGAGCATGACTATGGCATGCTCAAACTGTAACTAAATATTGTGAAAGAGCTAGCTACAACTAACATAAGATTTGTCATAGGGCAAATGTAAATGTAGAATAAATATATGTAGGCTATGACTACCCACATAGAAAGTGTGACAAATATGACCACCATGCTCTGTGAAGAAGTCAAGAGGATGGAGAAGGTCCTAGCAAAAAAGACAAAGCCATACAAAAGACCTCATAGGGGTGATGAGAAATCACTTACGTACCCTTCTCAGTATTAGAACAACCACTCGTGCCACTTACTCCAAATATGGGTCAAGAAAGCTAGATAGTATCAAAGAGAGTTAGCTAAGTCTATAGTCTCTTGTTGCATGGTGACTCATACATCTAAGGTGAATGCCGACGAGCTGCTATCCTAGTTTCCATTAGGCAATCCAACAACAAATGCTCAACCCACTAGGTTCAATGAAATCCCAGTCCTAGAGCCTGTGGAAGGATGTGCTTTGCCAACTTTAGAGAAATTATGCATACAAGGCACAAATGATAATACGACTCCATATCTAACTCAAAACAACTTTATGATCGCCTCATAAGGCCCTACAATAGCAAGCACCAAAGGAAGAAGTTGACATTTTGGAAGAGGATCAAATGAGCTAACGCTAAGGCTCATTCCACCCTCGCATCAAGCCAATCTGAATATCTATAGTCATGTCAATTTGAATGTCTATGGAAAAAATATCCTAAATACAAAGTCTTGAAGAAGGTTATTCCAGCAGACGAAATAGAAGGGTTCATTGAGAGAGTTTTTGAAGACCTCTCTACAAGAAAACCCCACATACCTAATTCTAATATTAAATGGGATAATTATCAAGAAGTCACATTCTCCAAGGATATTCAAGAAACCATTGATTAGCCTCGAGAGTGATTCCTAAGATAAATCTTATTGGTCTCATTATGTCTGATTTTAACTAAGGAGAGCAAACTAGGTACAACTCTGAGGTGAAAAGGTGCTCCCTCCAAGACAAGCTCCAATACCTAGGGATAAGAATATATACAAGGATAAGGAAAAGAAAATTTAGAAAAATGAGGGCATTAAGTCTTCGCAGGCTGAACTTGCACCCAA
The DNA here is from genome assembly GCA_005019695.1 of Trichopus zeylanicus subsp. travancoricus. NCBI lineage: Eukaryota > Viridiplantae > Streptophyta > Magnoliopsida > Dioscoreales > Dioscoreaceae > Trichopus > Trichopus zeylanicus. The sequence goes on from RXID01014303.1 coordinate 39,734, forward strand.
AAAGGTAGAATACAACATAGCAGTCCACCTCAAGATGATCCTTGCTATGTTGAGTGTGTTTGATGCCTTGATGATGTCACAAAAATTCAGGAATACACTAGTATACATCTTGCATAATTCAGCCAACTACCAATCATATTTTGCTGAAAAGAAGATGAAGGAGTCTTTGTATGCACACCAAACACTTGCCATCATTTTCACAAATGATGACCTGCTACCTGGAATAATAGACCATTATATGTTACAAGGAGCAATAATGGGATTAGGATCAATCATATCTTAATTAACCTACGTTCGTCAGTCAATTTGTTGACTCTCCAAACTCTAAGAGCCCTAACTTTGGATGTGTGTCACCTATTGTCTGAGATTATAATCATACAAAGCTTTAATTAAAATAGCCAAAGAGCTCTGAGAGCTATAACTATCCCTCTAAAAGTAGGTAAATTGATGACAAATGCCAAGTTTTATATAATTGATACTAATGCATCATAGAAAGCACTATTAGGGAGGCCATGGTTATATGAGAATAAAGTAGTGTCATCAACCCTACACCAATGCTTTAAATACTTTGAGGATGGTAATGAACACCAAATTGATGGTGATGTACACCCTTTCAATATTCATGAGGCACATTATAATGATGCAAAATACTATCAAAAATCTTATGCTGAAAGCGGGTGTGCTTCCATAAAACAAGTAAAGCAAAAAATTGCTATCATGATCTTTGCACCTCCTTACCTAGGAAGCGATTCTAACCTAGCCTCTTCAGATGAAGAAGCCCCAAAAATTTGCCTAGGTGGTTATATTTTTGACAAAGATGATGATAGAGGTCAACTAGAAAATACTCTTCTTATTACTAAAGTTCTAAAGTCTTGTTTAAGACATTAGATGAGCTGAGTATCAATGTCATTGAAGTACTAATGACTTTCTACATTCCTCCATGGCATAAAGGAGAAAAGGAAATACTATTTTATAGGGTTATCCCTTATGCTCCAAGTATACATGAAATCCTAGAGATTGAAGGTTAGTGGATGATGGTGACCATCAATCGGTAGTCATACCTAAATATTTCTCGGACCAGCTTCATCAAATAATTAATAAATCTGGTTGAGGACATTCACAGACAAAGAGAGAGAATCATTTCTTCAATAATCTATGGGATCCACCCCAAGAATGTGCTTACATTCCTAGAAAATAAAACAAGAACACCAAAGGACTATGCTATATCACTCCTAATGCCCACACATGTCATATGGTCACTATTGAACCTCTCTCTGATACTTAGGATGAAAAACTGTTATTGACACCTTTCGACACATGCACCAAGGTGGCCATGACTTTTCAGACATCACAACAAGGTGCCATCTTTAGTGGAATTTCATCAGAACCAAAAGAAAAAGGGCATGATGTAGCCGAAATGCCTTTAGACAAATCTTCGCCAAACCTTACTCAATATGATGACTCACTTGGTGAAAAAATAATCCTCAAACCAAAAGAAGCTCCACTTGAACTTGAGAATGGGGGCAAGCCACAGTCAATGAATTGATGGAGATCAACCTAGGCTCAGAGGCAGACCCCAAGCCAACTTTTATCAACACTCAACTTTTAGAGTACATTGATTGCTTGGCATGGAGCTACAAGGAGATGGATGGACTGGATCCGAAAGTTATAGTCCATAAATTGGCTATCAATTTTGAACTTTCACCTATAAAAGAAGCACCTAGGAAGATAAAACTTGATCTAGAATAAAAAGTAATAAAAGAAATAAAGAAACTAGCCGAAGCAAGCTTCATCAGAGAGGAAAAATACCCAGATTGGATAGCCAGCATTGTGCAATTAAGAAAAAGAATGACCAAATCTATATTCATGTATACTATAGGGACTTGAAGAAAGCATGTCTAAAAGATGATTTTCTATTGCCAATAATAAAAACCATGATTGACAACATGACCAATTTTGAAATATTCTCTTTCATGGATGGTTTTTCAGGATATAACTAAATTAAGATTTATCCTAATGATAAGAAACATATAGCCTTTAGGACGCTAATTAGTATTTAATGCCATAATGTAATGTCCTTTGGGCTCAAAAATGTAGGTGCCACTTATCAAAGGGTCATTACTCAAATCTTTGATGACCTTATACGCTAGTTAGTGGAGTGTTATATGGATTACTTGGTGGTCAAAACTAAGTCCAAAGATAGGCACATACCATCTCTAAAAGTAGTATTTGGCTGTCTTAGAAAATATAACTTAAAAATGAATCTTATAAAGTGGGCTTTTGGGGGATCATCGAGAAAATTCCTCGGCTTTGTTGTTAGACATTGAGGAATTGAAATCAATCCATCTAAGATAAAATCTATCTTGGATATGCCACCACCCAACAATTTAAAGCAACTGAGGTCATTCCAAGGCTAATTTGCATACATAAGAAGATTCATTTCATACCTCTTTCAAAAATCCAAACCTTTTTCCAAGTTGATGAAGAAGGACACTTCATTCATTTGGAATCAAAAATGCCAATAGGCCTTTGAAGAAATCAAACAGTATCTCCTAAAGCCACTAGTCTTGGTAGTGCCACTACCCGATAAACTCCCTGTCCTCTACATGATAGCAATGAAAGGATCCTTGGGGACACTTCTTTCCTAGAATAATGAAGAGGGTAAAGAAAATATACTCTACTATTTGAGTAGAATGCTAGTGGGGGTAGAAAATAACTACTTCCCTATCGAAAAGCATTGTCTGGTGCTTATAGTCATGATCAAGAAGCTAAAGCATTACTTGCTTCCTTATCAAGACATTTTAATATCAAATATTGATCCCATAAAGTACCTAATAACTAGGCCTATACTCACTAGGAGGCTAGCAAAATGGGCTTTAATTCTCATGGAAAATGATATCTAGTTCAACCCTCAGAAGGCGGTTAAGGGGCAAGCCCTCACCAAGTTTTTTGTAGCTCATCCAATATCGGATGATTCTCCTCTGAGTTGTGAACTCCCTAACAAAGAAATCCTTTTGGTTGAAGAAGGAGAACCTTATTGAAAGCTATGCTTTGATGGAGCATCATCCATCATACCAGGGATTAGACCAAAGCTTCTACAAATAAAAATAGACATTAGACTCATTTATGTCACTCCGAATGGGGGCATTTTACAATACTCCTGTTCCCTCTTAAAATTATGCACAAATAATAAAGTTGAATACAAGGCCCTAATTACATGTTTGGAAATGACCCTCAAGATTAGATGGGGGCGGCAAGGACCTCGGGGCAAGTAGGGACCTTGTAGGATACAAGGGAAAAGGAAAGAGGAACAAAAAGGACAAAGGAGAAAAAGACTGAAGCCTTACATGTTGATGCTTTCCTACTTGATGATGTCCTCCTCCAATTTTTGTTGTCAAATTCCTCTTTTACCTTCTTCTGAATTCCCCTCCTTCAATTTTGTGCAAGATTCATCCAAGGATTGGTTATGAATTCTCAAATTCATGTACTCTAGCCCTCTTTTTTTAGGGTTGAGAGAATCTCCAAATTGGATCATTGATTGATTTAGTTATAAGATTTGAGAGATATATTCTTAGCATAACCTTCATATTTGGATCTCTGATTGATATATTATGATATTGCAATCCCTTGATTAAAAATCCTATCGATTCTTGATGGATTCAAAGAGAAATTTATTTCTATTTCTGCATATCATTCTCAAATAGGATGACTGGTTAAGACACTGGTTGACCAGCTGAGTAGTTCCATTCTGGGCCTATCAAAACTGGTCGACTAGTTGGAGAACCGATCGACTGGCCAAGCATTATCAATTCTGTTATGTGAGAACTAGTTGATCAATTCACCAAGTGGTTGACTAGTATGGCTCCATTGGCCCCAAATCTTCAACCCATATTTATTTCAAATTGGATCCCATCCATCACAAATTAGGCTCAAAGTCCAACTCTAGTTCTTGTCATGCTCAAAGTCAGAATTGGGTTACAAAATTTTCTAAAACATGCGCTACTTATGGGCCAATCCCTTAGTTTCTCTATATTATATTTATGGTTTTAGTGGTGTTTCAAATATGGATGTTTGGATTATTTTAGTTTGTGCCTGGATGACACTTTTGTTATATTCCTTGATGTTATGGATATTTGAACCTTGATTGGTTTAATTTATGGATATGTTTGTGCTTTTAGCCTCTTGGATACATCTTAGATGCTTGTATATGCATCATTTTAGGAGGAGCTTCTTGATGCTTTCTATATGTATCCAAAGTATTGTGATACTTTTTTGTGGGTTGATGGATTGTATGTATACAAGTTGGATTCATTGACTTTATAGGGGACACACTATCTTTTTGATATCCAATTCTGTATACTACCCTTCTTGTTGATATCAAAAGGGGGAGCAATATATGTATAAATGGATAAAATACATAGAAGAGATACATGTACATGCATACCCATATATATGCAAATTCGTACACATGCATATCCATAACATGCTCCTATACCCATATTTGTGCTTTAAATTTTTTAATTATTTTTTGGAGTTTGTCATTATTAAAAAGGGAGAGATTATTTGTCATCATCAAAACAAGAGAGATTGTTTTTGTCATTATCAAAAAAGAGGAGATTGTTGCCTTCTGTAATTTTAATGATAAACAACCTTTTTTTTTGATCATATCTTGAGTATGTATAACAAATATCCAAACCAAGCTCAAAGTATGGATGGACAAGAAGATGATATTGAAGATAAGATATGATGGTGGATAAACGGACGAAACTTGATGAATTCGACATGGCTTGAAAAAAGCTTAAGAGATCAAGTTTGGCTCACTAGGTTTAGAATTTTCATTCATTTTAGTCGAGGTGAAATTTTGTTTTGAGATTAATTGTTTGGAGCATAGGCTGCATTGAATTATGTAGGAAACTCTTAACAAAATTTTTTTGATAAAACCAAATGTCTACTTGGCTTAGCGAATGACCAATTGTGTTAGCAGAAGATTCAAAACTTCTAAACCTACAAAGAACTAGACAATCGATTCGGAAACTAGATGATCAGTTGGGAGTACTAGTTCTAATTTTTACCAGAACCAAATGACCGATTTAGAACCGAAAGCTTAGCTAGGAGTGCTAGTTCTAATTTTTTATTAGAATTTGATGACTAGTTTGTAACCGGATGATCGGCTAGGCAATCTCCCATCTCTGGTTGTCCAAAACTAACCGACTGTTTGTCCAAGTAGTCAACTGGTTTGGGTTTTCTATGCGAGAAACGACCATTTTTTTACTGTTGGAGCAAAGCTAGTTGCAAGATTTCACCCCTAACAGCTAGTTTCGATCCATAAGGTATAAATAGACTAGGATGGGCTTCTCTTAATAACGTCTATATCTTCTAATTTGTTTTAGAAAAGAGACCAAAACTCCTTCATGCTTTCTAGCCTTTGAGTGCTCTAAGTCTTAAATTTCATATCAAATCTTATAGCCCTTGTACTCATCTTGAGAGGCTTTTGTTGTGAGGCTAAATTGTAATATTTTTTATCCACTTTCACTTGTAATTCACTCCAAGGGTGTTTGAAGTGATTGAGAGATCAAACTCAGGTGAGAAGTGTATCTTACTTATTGGAGTAAGATCAAGTTGTATGGGCTTGGTTTCACCCAAAGGAAGTATAGTCACTAGTTGTGAGTTGATGTAAAGGTTTGGTTCACCTCAAGAAGCTATGACTCTAGTAGAGATTCCAAGTCATCAAGAGTAAGGTAAGAGTTGTGGAGTAAGCGTGGTTGGTCATTGAATCACATAATAATTACAATGTCATTCTTCTCTTTCTCTATTTATATTATAGCATTCGTAATTGATTTTTTGCTTGTGAGCTTGTGTTATTGTCATTGGTCTGTTAGTTTGGTTTTTAATACCAAAAGTGGTTACTATTCCTACGTTGCCATTTTGGGCTTCAATATGGACCACTAGCTCTAGGCCTAAAGGAAGCCATTGAGGTCCCTACTACTATTTCTCAAACTAAGGAAATCCTTTGAGGTCACAACCACCACTTTTGGCCTTAGAGAATCCTTTGAGGTCTAGACCACCATTCTTGACCTAAGGAAATCTTCTGGGGTCCTAATCACAATTTGGCCTAAGTGAATTCAAATCCCAGCCATTATTTGGCCTAAAATAATCCTTTGAGGCCTTGACTATCATTGGCCTAATTGAATCCTTTAGGATCTTGACTGTTATTCTACCTACGAGAATTCGTCAGGGCCCTGACAGCCATTTAGCATAAGAAAATCTTTTGAGGTCCCAATTGTCATCAGTCTAAAAAAAACCCTTTTAGGTCCTAACCGTTATTCAACCTAAGAGAATCTTTTAGGGTCCTAAAACTCTATCATATTCTGATCTTATCCCACTGCATCCTAACTTTATCCCACTCTATTTCAATTGTGTTCCTCTGTGTCTTGGTCATGATATTCGGCTAATCAATCACAATGAAGTAAATCAGACCGACTAGATTAATTAAATTAAAAAAGAATAAGTGGGACTCAAATAAATCATCAAATCTAGTTCAGCTCAATCAAATTGACTATGAACTAAAGTCAAACTAAGTCAGAACCTAGACCAAAAACTAAAACCAAATTGGTTCAAGATTGAATCCTAATTGGCTCTAACTAGGTCCAACTTGAACTAGAATGAGGTTGAACCCAAACCCCATAAAGGTCCAACAAGGGTTGAACCTAAAACCATTAAGGGATCAAACTCAAAACCAATAAGGATCCAAAATGGGTCGAGCCCATTAAGGGATTGAATCCAAACCCAATAAGAGTCTAACATTGGTCAAACCCAAACCTAACAAGGGTCCAACATAGGTCAAACCCAAACCCAATTAGGGCCCAGCATGAGTCAAAACTAAACCCAATAAAGATCGAACCTAAAACCAATGAAGATCCAATTGAAGGTTGAATCCAAACCCATTAAGGATGAAACTCAATTCCATTAAAGATCCACTAAGGACAAAATTCAATACCATTAAGGATCAAATACAAGATGCATCAAGGAACTATTAAGAATTAAATCGAAGATTAATCAAGGATCAATTATTATCAAATGCTAGATCCATTAAGGATCCATTAAGGATCAAACAATATTTATTAAAAACCCATTAAGGGTTGGATCTAAAATCCATCAACAATCCATTAAGGACTCACTAAGAATCAAATCCAAGATCCTTTAAGCATCCATTGCGGGTCGGTCTAAACCCAACAGGGATCCAATGAAGGATTGAACCCAAACCCAATAAGAATCGAACACCTATCCTAATTAACTTAAATTTAAGTTCGAACCCAATCACCAAAGTTGGTCCAGATCAAGTCAAAATCCTAATTAGGCCTAACCTAGTTCAAACTTGAACCGTAATAAAATTGAGTCAAGTTCAAACCCAATCCCCTGAAGTGTGTCCAAATCATATTCAAAACTCAAATAAGGTCAAAACCTAGTTTGAACCCAAAACTTAAATGGGTTGAACCAAAGTTTGAATCCAACCTCCAATTCAAACCAAATTCTAGCCAAAACTAGACTTGAACCAAAACCATGTTCGAGTCAAGTCAAGTTTGAATAAACTATACTTGAACTAAAACCAAGAATAAAATAAATCATGTTCAAACCAAATCAATGTTGAACCACAATCAAACCTAAACTCGAACCAAAGCTAAAATAAGGTTCATATCGAGTCAAAATCAAATAATGATGGTTAGTGCAAACCAAACTCATCAACCATCCTCTTTAACAAAACTAAACTAAGATAAACTTGCACTTGGTTAGTCAGTTAGTCAAACACTGTATTCAAAGAAAGTTAACCAACAACAAGCAAAAACGCATTGATAACACTTCAAACTCAATCAACAACAAGCTAAAAGTTTTTACTAATCAAATCAAGGATGGTTAGTATAAGCCAAAGCTTCTTATCATTCTTTCCAATCAAACCAAATTAAGGTGGGCTTGCACTCTTCTAGCCATTCAGCCAAAAATTCCAAGTTTAAGTTAAAACTAGAAGAAGTCAACCAACAATATGCAGAAAGTCATTGGCAATACTTCAACTTCTAATAGGGTTAATTGACATATGCCAAAGTAGTTAGCAACACCCTAAAATCAAGCAAGATTATCCACATCCTTTAAGAATTAAACCAAGAATTCAGTCAAACCAAACAGGTTCCAGTGAGTCCATCTACTACATCATACTTAGTTAAATGCATAGGAGTAGGGTAGCATCGAGCACCAAGCCATCCCAATCCCTTTCAAGTAAATAAATACTTTCATTGTGAATCAAAATATTTTTAAATTATAAAGTGGAGGTATGCCCTCACTTAAGCCTTGTAATTCAAAAGTCATATAATATATCACATTTTTTGTCTCTTGTTTCTTTCTCATATTAGATAAGTTTCTCCCTTTAGGAAATTTTTCATAATTGTTAGGGTAATTAACAACAGGGATGTGTACCTATTGGAAGTCATGAATCCATATATAATCTGATAGCACATAAAACAAAATCAAATTAATTTGTTATTTTGAGATTGCTTCTTGAGATCCTTTAGCTATGCCGGATGGTCGATCATGACTCCACACCATATTCTAGTGAGGCCTTGTGGTGTGGCTGAGAAAGCTTTACACATGGTTGCCTCTATAGCTCTGTGGAGAAGCATGTTGCTCTTGAAAGAGTTGATATGATCCACCATCTCTCAAGTTCTATTGTATGTTTCCCACAAGGATTGATGAACTTCAATTGTGGGGGTTCAAACAGGACCTCAAGTGCAAAAGCACTAATTCCATAATGGGAAATAATCTAAATCAAGCACTAATCATGTGTGATCTTATTCTCCAACTCTTTGGCATTCAAAGAAAATGCTTTGTTGATGGGTGAGCCTCACTCACTCTTGATCTGTTGGTCTTTGGTGAGGGGTCATCCAAGTATGACTGGTCCTCACTTTGATGCCACCACTACACTTTGTTGTTCATACCCATTGACAACATGGTCCGAGCTATGTGAGACTTGATTTTCAGGAGAGTCCCCTCTTCGTGTTGTACCACTCCTAGCTTTGGTCTCAATTGTGTTCCTTATAGCTTCATGATTTGATGATTTACCTTGATCGTTAGCTGAGTCCTCATTGTCCCTTCTAATTTTGATGATGAAAAGAAAAGATATTTAATGATTTACTTGAGTTATATTTAGCTAAAATACTTAAAGCTCTCAAGGAAACATATGAAAGTTTCAAGGAAAAGGAGAAGGACAATGGTAGATTGGTGAGTGTGGCTTGATGAGATATAGAGATGACTTGAAGGTAAAGAAACCACTTGAAGATTCATGAGTAACCCGAACGAGACCAAGGAAACTCAAGAAATTGACATAGGGTTGGCATGGTTTTTCTTTATTTTTCTGTCATGTCAAAACCTTGTTTGAGATAAATTGCTTAGTATTCAAAGTTGCATAAGAGTTTTGTAAGAAGCTCTTTATAGAGCTTTCCTAACTGAACTGGATGACCGATTCTAAACTGGACGCCCGGTTGAGTTAGGCTAAAAATCAAGTTTTTAGTACAAGATAGAATCAGACGTCCAGTACAGAATCAGACATCCAACTTGCATTTTGAGTCTGGCAGAACCAGACATCCAATAGGACTTTGAAGCTGGTTCAATGAATTGAAATTGAATATCTAGTTCTCTAAAATGGATGTTAGGTTTAGGTTTTCTATGTGACAATAGCTAGTTTTTTGACTGTTGGAGCAAACTACATGGGATCTCACTCCTAATGGCTAGATTGGACCCCAAACGTATAAATAGAATTGAAGAGATTTCCATTAACAACTTTTACATCTTCTAATCTTTGTTAAAAGAAATCAAAACCTTCTTCAACTTAGTTCCCATTCTTGAGCTATAAATCTTCTAATCTCAAGCTAGCTTTCATTGTCCTTTCCTTTAGTCTTGAGAGAACTTTGTGTGAGCTTAAAATTATACAAATTCTTATGAGTTTTCCACTTGTAATCCACTCCAAGGTTATCTAAAGTGGTTCAAAGTTACTAACTTTGATTTGGAATAATCTTGCTGGTTGGAGTAAGAAGATTCTATGAGGTTGGCTTCATTGACAAAGTGACACTCTCAGTGGAAGAATTGAAGTCTTCAATACCGAGGTAAGAGTCATAGAGTAAGAATGATGGGTATCTGAACCATGTTAAATTTCAATACACTATCCTCTATCTTATTTTGTTTACAAATGCACTTTTAATTGTGGATTGAATCGATTTTGGATTTTATCAAAAAAACTTACATTGATTCTCAAAACCTAATTCAACCCCCCACTCCCTTAGGTGATTTATTTGCTTTCGACTGGTATCAAAGCGAGATTGCTCTTATTTTTTAATTTAATCACCTGAGTTTTTTTATCATTTTTTATGGAGAATTTTGATACTTCTTCATCATTTCTTCAAGAGAACAATCTACCACTCATCCTTCGCTATTTAATGGTACTAACTTTAATTATTGGAGAGCCCAAATTCAGATCTTTACTATAGCCATTAATTATGATTTATGGTAGTTAGTGGAGAGAAGGTATACTCCACCCACCAAAATAATTTATGGGGTGAGGGTACCCAAGCCCAAGGACAAGTGGGATAAGGGTGGCAAAAAAATGGACTCATTGAATGCAAAGTAATAAATATCTTGTATTGTGCTCTTGACCTGTCCAAGTTTAATCGCATTAGTATTTGTGAGATAGTTCATCAAAATTGGCATTGTCTTGAAGTTACGTATGAGGATGCAAGACAAGTAAGAAAATCTAAAGTGAACATATTGGTAAACCAATATAAACTCTTTAAGATGAAGCCAAATGAGTCTATCATTGAGATGTTTACACAATTCACTAATATTATCAATACTTTAGACTCTCTTGATAAAACTTTAAATAATGATGAGATGGTTAGAAATATCTTGAGATGCTTGCCTAGGTCATGGAATCCAAAGGTAATGGCAATACAAGAAGCTAAAGATCTCAACACCTTACCTTTGGAGGAGCTTCTAGGATCACTAACCCCTCATAAGATGACAATGAAGGACAGGATCCAAGAAGACAACGAAGACAAGAAGAAGAAGAATATTTCTCTCAAAGCCAAAGAATCAAGTGAAGAAGAAGAGGAAGAGAGTGATGAAGACATGATGCTTCTAATAAGAAAGCTCAAGAAATTTCTCAAGAAGAAGCACATGCCTCAAAAGCTAAGAAAAGTTGAGAGAATAAATCCAATTATGGAAGGAGAAGAGGACATACCAACATGCTTCAAGTGCAAGAAGTCAGGTCACATAAAGGGAAACTGCCCCCTCAACATTCAATCCAAAAAGTTCAAGGTGAAGAAGAAGAAGGCTATGATGGCAACTTGGGAATACTCCAAAGAGGAGAGTGAGGATGCCTCCACTGATAATGAGATTCTGAACCTATGGCTCATGGGAGATAAGGATGAGGTATGTGACTTGTCCTTTGAGGAATTACAAGATGCTTTTGAAGAATTGCTTACAAGGCATGAAAAATTGAGTCTCAAACATGCTTCATTGAGAAAGAAAATATCTACTTTTGAGAATGATTTTAATGCTTTGAAATCTTATAAAAGCATTTACAATCACAAAAAAGGATATAGATACTCTACAAGTAGAATATGACATTTTGAAATCTTCTAGAACTACTTGTGAATGTCATAATGAACTTGCTATGCTTAGAGATGAAAATAGTCATTTGAAAAATACCTTGCAAAACTTTTTCCTTGGAAATACTACCTTAAACATAATTCTTAAAAGTCAAAGTAATGTTTTAAATAAATCCAGATTAGAATTTATTTCATCATCTAAGTTCAAAGGTACGAAAACCACTTTTGTAAAGACTTCCACTATAGCTAACTCTCACAAGACTTGTATGTATTGTTGTAGAAAGGGAAACATCTCATCTAGTTGCCCAATTAAGATAAATCCTTCTCTTAACCAAATATGGGTACCTAAAGATATAGTCTCAAAAGCTAAGCAATCCAAGTTAATTTTGGTTCCTAAAATCTCACTTGCATGACTTTGATTGGAGTAGCTAGAGATGACCCATATGCTTCTACTAGTTAAATCTATGGTCATCCTCTAGCTAATTTAGTAGAGGTAAGTGTCTTTAGTTGATATTACTTGCATGATTATTTGTATTTATGTTTTGATGCATACTTCTTTTTTTTCTAACCTTGAGGACTCATAATTGAGAATGGGTACCTACCCAATTTTGATTTATTAGTTGTGTCTACACTCCAAGAAGAAAAATGAGAAGTCGTTTCTTGATAGTGGATATTCAAGACACATGACAGGGAATCCATCCATGTTCAAAGAGTTGGTAAGCAAATATGATGGATTTAGGTGACATTTCCATTGGTTCCTCACTTATTAAGGGTGTACTTCTTGTTGCGAAACTTAAACATAATTTATTATCTATTAGTCAATTATATGTGATAAAGGCTTTCATGTTTCTTTTAAGTCTAACCATTGCATAGTAAGACATAATGATAGTAATAATATTGCTTTTGTTGGTCATCGTGATCGAAATGTTTATACCATTTATCAAGATGACCTCAATGTGGAAAAATAATTTTCAGCCCATGAGAATTGTAAGTGGCTTTGGCATAGGTGACTTAGACACACATGTATAGATGTGATTGCCAAAGCCAACCGAAAGGAGCTTGCAAGAGGACAACTCAAAGATAAGTTCATCAAGAATTAAGAATGTGATGCATGCTAAATGGGAAAATAAGTGAAGTTCTCACATAAACCCAAGAAGGTGGTGTCAATTACAAGGCTACTTCAACTCCTACACTTAAACTTGTTTGAACCCATAGGGACTACAAGACTTTGAGGTAAAAGCTATGTCTTTCTAATTGTTGATGACTTTTCAAGATTTACATGGGTCTTGTTTCTTGCCAATAAAAGTGATGCTTTTGATGCATTTATTACTTTGCAAAATGTATTCAAAATGAGAAATATTGTCTGATTTCCAAAATTAGAAGTGATTATGGAGGAGAATTTGAAAATCATCCATTTAAAGATTTTTGCATAGAAAATGGTATTGAGCATAGTTTTTTTGCTCCTCGCACTCCACAATAAAATAGAGTTATTGAGAGAAAGAATAGATCTCTCCAAGATATGGCAAGAGTCATGCTTAATGAGTACTCCTTGCCCAAGTATTTTTGTGTGGAGGCCATTAACACAACTTGCTATATCTTGAATAAGGTATCTATTTGCTCTATTCTCAACAAAACCCCATTTGAGTTGTGGAATGGTAAAAAGCCTAACATTGCATATTTCTATGTTATTAGTTACAAATGCTTCATTTTGAATACAAAAGATCATTTATCAAAATTTGACTCCAAAACTCATGAAGGCATATTTCTTAGATATTCATCTAGCTCTAGAGCATTTAGAGTATTCAACAAGACCACTTTGGTTATTGAAGAATTTAGAAATGTTAAAATTGATGAATCTAACCCTCTACTTGGAGAAAAAGTCTTTTGATGATAATGTAGAGTTCTCTAAGAAGATGGATGACTTGAAAATCTCAAAAAGAAAGGAGGATGAGACTAGTAAAGGACTAAATGAGAAGAATGTTGATGATGAAGCCATTGAGCTAAAGAAGCAACAGCATGGTAAGAAGCCACTGAAGGAGTGGAGATTCAAGAAAAATTATCTAATAAATCAAATCATGGGTGATGCTAATCAAGGGATAAGAACTCATCAAGATCAGGGAACCAAAGTTTGGGTCCAATGGTTAGAGTGTAGCGCATGGTAGAGCTGAGCATCACGCTAGGATAAGGCCGCCGGAGCTCTAACCTGCCATGCCTAAGCGAGAAAGAGGGCAATTAGTGCCCATGGTCAAGGTTCCTGATCCCATCAAGAGGCATACTCCGTCCAGAGGTATCAGCATGGCGATCTCGAAAATAATCTATTAGAATGCCTCTTTACTGGGAGGCAGGCAGCATCATAGGCTATCATCAGATGATAGAGTCAAGCGAGATAGTAGACAGGGCCACTCCTTTGAATGAAGAAGAAAGGAATAGGAAGATCAGTAGGAGAAGGAAAGAAAAAGGTAGAAATTTACCTTATTTTGCTTTTAGTCCCCAATCCCCAAAGGCTTCTCTATTCTTTCTCTCCTTTATTGTGCCGATCTCCTTCTCTTCATCTCTAATCTCCTTTTTTATTTGTCTTCTAACTTACAAGCTCTATGAATTTTTATAGGCTCATAAAGATTGGATCGATTTTCATTCAAAATTTTAAACTTATGATGATCCATTATTTTGAATTGGTTATAGATGTAGATAAAGTTTACTTGAATGTGGATTCTATATGAGTTTAGATGAGGATAAGAGCCTCAATTTAGATATTTGAATCAAAGACGAAAATCTTGTTCAAATTTCATATTATGGATGAAATTATACCGTTTGCGAAATTATGAAATTCAGGAGGCTATTTATAATTTTTTGAAAAATTATACTAAATTATAATTTTATAAATTTTAGGAGATATTTCCATAAAAAGAACTTATTTATAAAATCTTAAAATCTCCAATGTCCTTTTTGAATAAAATTTGGACTTATTCAAAAAAAAATTTTTTTTTAGAAATTTATTCGTAAAAAGTCAAAATTTCAGGAGCTTATTTATGACTAAAGATTTTTGGAGGGGTTTATTTGTAAATTTTGGAATTCATAGGGACCAAATTATAATTATCAATCTTTTAAGATATTTATTTGCAAACTAAATTTTACAATACTGATTTATAATTTTAGGATTTTATTAGATTTATCTGTAAATCCTTATTTCAAGGACCTATTTGTAGGAAAAATCTGGGTAAGAACTCATTTATGAAGATTTATTCAATCTAGGGACCTATTTGTAAAATTTTTATATTTTGTCATTTTAGCCCAGGTTTTAGATAATATTAGGCCCAATTCTGGTCTTAAAATGCAACCCAATTAGCTTATTTGGATTAAACCTAGCTAAAGCCCGAATTTTCCAACGATTTGATCTCAAATAAATGATTGAAGTCTAAGTGAGACCCACATTTGAGCCATAATTCAGTGGCATAAAAGTCTTAATTTTAATTATATTTTAATCAATTTAATTATGGCAAAAATTATCTCAAATAAATTAACCCCTCTGTAGCCTATTCTCGAGTTTTGGAGAGAGGAGAGGATCTGAACAAACTCCAAGTACTTGCCCCTACATCAATATTTTGACTATATGGATTTAAATTACCATACGAGAGTGGACTTAGATTACACCTGATTGTCATGTGAAAGTAGATTTGATTTGTCGCATAGAAGTGAACTTAGATTGTCACGCGGAAGTAGACTTGATTGCCACATTGAAGTAGACTTAAGTTGTCATACAAAAGTCGACTTGGTTTGTCCTGTAGAAGTGGACTTAGATTGTCATGTAGAATGGACTTAGTTTTCCATTTAAATATGGATTTGATCACCACTCAAGATGGACTTTAATTTATGATGTGAAAGTGGGTTTAATCATATGTATTTATACTTGTTTTATTTTTGAAAAAAAATTTTCTACATATTTATTATTTTGAAAATATTTTGATAGACAGATAATGTGTCCTTTCATCTTTGACTAAGACCTCCTACGTGGTTAGGTCTGTCAAAGTTTAAGGATGATTTTGATCTCCAAAAGGTGGTAGGCCACCAATCGGCCTTCTCCTATACCCTTTCTCTAATGTAATCTTTTCTCTAGGAACTTATTTTTCTGGCGATTTCATTATTTTCACCATATTCCTATTAGTTAGTTTCTTTTTTTGACTTTGGCTATGATCTTCGATATCTCTGAACCTTAATTTCCAAGGTTTACATACCCATAGATGCCAACCGGTACCTTACTCTTTGGGTAGTCTTTCTTGGTCGACAATACACCAAGATGAGGTTGGGTCAATCCTCCTAATTCTGATATGTGATCCAATTTTCTTCTCCTTTTTATCATTTTATTATTATTATTATT
Organism: Trichopus zeylanicus subsp. travancoricus; assembly: GCA_005019695.1. Taxonomy (NCBI): domain Eukaryota; kingdom Viridiplantae; phylum Streptophyta; class Magnoliopsida; order Dioscoreales; family Dioscoreaceae; genus Trichopus; species Trichopus zeylanicus. Next base: position 55,757 of record RXID01014303.1, read on the forward strand.
ATTATTATTTGCTTTTTTCTAGCAATCTCATTCCTCTTTTGAGAATCCAAAGTTTGCAGGCTCACAGATGCCAACCGATTCTTATTCTTTAAGTCTGCCTCTCTTGACTTGATTTTTCATATAAGACTTGTCCATTTAGAACCTTATTTTTCTTTTTTAGGGGAGTGATTTTTTACCTCTAGAAAGAGATTCCCTAGAGGTTATCTTTCAATCTTAGCACTTTTGTCTTCGAAGCAATTTCCTTAATGGGATTATAATTACTTGCAAATTGGTCTCCATATTTTTAGGCTTGCATTTATAAAGTTAACCTAGGGCATAGGTGGGTGGGGGAGGTGCTGGGATTCCACCTCCACCATGTTTCATCATTGACCATTCTTGTCTTCATTAACCTTTCATTTTCAAAGACCCTTTTCTCTAAGATAAAAACTATGTCTTCTGAATACTAGGAAAAATTTTTTATTTTACTTTTCTTAGTGAATCTTTTTTGTTTTATATTTTGCCTCGAGAAGTACGAAATGCATACTTTACTAGTCAATTTTTGATGTGACTAGATATTTTGTCATAGGCTAAACATTTTTTTTTATTTTGTGGTTTTGAAGCTCATATAACCATCTGACTCTTCCACGTTGTTGACTTGGCATGAGTATCTCTCTTTTTGGATTTAGTTGCTCGTCCATTAATCAGCTTGGCATTAGAAGATAGCATTACCCCTTTTTTAGCTAAAGAAGATTGAACGCATGTTCTCCCATTGTTCTCCTTTAACTCTTATGGTATTGGAGGTAAGGATTATAGAATGTAACTTTAGGTTTGATCAAACATCTTGAAGTCGATCAAACACCCTGCTAATCCTTCCCTAGGTAAGTCATAAGAGGTTAAAAACTAACGTTTGCCTATTGATTAGCCTTTGATAGACAGAAGCCTTGGTATGTGCCAATGAAACCTTAATTTTACATCGAGGTTCAGCATAATGAAATTTGACCTTTGCCACTGGGGTGAACTCGGTCTTTGCCCCCCTTGGTAAATTTGGTCTTTTGTTCCCTCCTGGGTGGACTTGATCTTTTGGCCCCTGGGTGGGCTTGGTCTTTTGTCTCCTAGATGGACTTGATTTTTTCCCACAAGGTAGGAGGCGAGGGCTTGATCCATGCTGGATAAGCGGAGTAGTGACTAGATCAATGGTAGCATTAGCAATGCTAAGAGCAATGATGTTGTTAGTAAAAGCAGAAGCACCATACATGAATTGGATGGAGTTGAACATAGCTTGATGGCCAATATGAACTCCATTTATCCTCACAATATTTGTTATTTGGTCATCAAGAATTGGCATAATGGCATTTGGCCTTAGCCCTCTTTGAGTGGGTTTGGCCCTTGCCCCCAGATGGGAGGTCATTACCCCTAGATAGGAGATCTTTGCCCCTAGATAAGAGGCTTTATCCCTTAAGTGGGCTTGATCTTTACCCACTTGGTGGGAGATGACAAGCTAATTTGTGCTTATGTAGACTCCGATTGCCCCTTGCAGTGATCATTGGTTGACGAAGTGTGTCGTAAATGTTTTATCGAGGATGATGGTGTGGATTGGGGTAGAAGAGCCACTTGATGATGTCACTTCCCTTTATCTTAATCAATCATCATCTTTCAACCCTTCTTCTTCTGAAATGTGCTCATTTTAATTAGATTTCTCTACTTGGAGGAGAAGTTAAGTCTCATTGGGTATGCCAGAATTGGTGGGATCGAAGTTGACTACCCAGGATAGCAGAGACCCCGAGGAGGGAACTTGAATCACAAATCAAAATTTATTTGAATTTATAATACATTATTAGGTATTGCGGGAATATTGATTTCCAATAAGTGGAAGTCCTTGTTGTTAATTATCCTAAAAATTATTAGGAATCCCCTAAAATAAGAAACCTAGCTAATAAAATAGAGACACAAAAAAAGAAAAAAAGAAAGCATTATTGATTGATTAATTTAAGAAAGATAGTACATGACTTATGTAAAGGCATGCCCTCACTTTACAATAAATTTTAATGTGAAAAATATAAAAGAAATAAAGAAATAAAAAGAGTGGAGAAAAAGTTTTAATATGTTGTTGCCCTGCTTCCCTTACACTGGGCCATGTGGCGTCCAACCTAAATCATGGAAGGGAATGGAAGAAGTGTAAAGTGTTTTCAATAGATTTGAGCATCAGCGATAACTTCTTGCTTTGAAGTATTTTTTGTTAGCCTTGATCTTTGGAAATAACTTCTTTAGTGTTTATTGAAGTGTTTCCATAGTCGATAAGATGCAGGCGATAACTTTGTTTGGGGTTGAAGTATTTCTATTAGCCAATTAGGCACTAGCGATAACTCCATTTGGGTCGAAGTGTTTCTATTAGCTAATAAGATATTGGTAATAACTCCATTTACCCTTGAAATATTTTCATAGCCGATAGAATGTAAGCGATAATTTTTTTGGTTATGAAGTGTTTCTATAGCCGATAAGGCATAGACGATAATATCTTTAATTCGGGTAGCAACACCAATGGCTTGTGGAATTGGGTATAGCCTAAAAAAATATCATTAACAACTTCTGAGAATGACTAGCTTAAAAAGATGTGTCTTCAATTGCTTGTGCGGTTGGCTAGTCTAAAAAGGGCATGTCGTTAATTGCTTATGAGGTTGACTAGCTTAAAGTGTGGCCAACGGCTTTGAGTGCATTGCTGATCGACTTCATTGACTTGTTAGTGTCACCAATGGCTTAGGGGGTTAGGTGTACTTTTGAAGTGTGACTAATAGTTTTAAGCATATTGACGATTAACTTATTTGGATCGATAGTGTCACCAATAGGTTCTGGAGTTGAATATAACTTTGAAGTGTGGTTAATAGCTTTGACCATATTAACAATTAACTTCTTTAGATTGATAGCATCATCAATGGCTTATGATGTTGGATATAGTTTTGAAGTGTAGCCAACAGCTTAGAGTATATTGGTGATTAACTTTTTTGATTTGGCAACGTCACCAACGACTTATATGATTGAATATAGCTTGGAAAATATGTCATTAACAACTTCTGAGGTTGACCAGTATCTAAGTGTGATCAATGACTTTGAATGTATTGGCAATTAACCTTTTTAGTTTAATAGTATCACCAAAGACTTATGAAGTTGGATTGGATGCGAGCCTGAAGGTTAGTTACGTGCAAGCCTAAAGGCTGGCTTGGATATGAGTTTAAAGGCTGACTAAGTGTGAGTCTGTGTGCGAGCTCAAAGACTGGCTGAGTGTGAATCCAAAGACTAGTTTAGTGCGAGCCTAAAGGCTAACTTGGTGCGAACCCGAAAGTTGGCTTGGACACAAGCTCAATGGTTAGCTCAGTGCAAACTCAAAGGTTAGCTAAGTGCGAACTTGAAGGGTAGCTAACTATAAGCCCAAAGGTTAGCTGAGTACGAGGTTGAAATCAAGCTTAGATGCAAGCCTGAAGGTTAACTAAGTACGACCTCGAAGGCTAGCTTAGATGTATGCCAGAAGACTGGCTGAGTGCAAACCAAAAAATTGACTAGATGCGAGCCCGAATGTTAACTTAGTCATAAGCCCAAAGATTAGTTTGGTGGGATGAGGATCCATCATCTTCTAGATGCCACAGATGGCCACAGTACGGTCACAGATTTACCATCTTTATTGTCATTTTTGAGAGACTACAGGTAGCTGCAATAAGGTTAAGAGTCCATTGTCTTCCCGCCGAGGCTCATGGTGTTAAAAACTTTTGTTATTATTTTTTTAATTTTTTTATATTTTTTTCCTTTTGTCTTCTTTTTCTAAAATCACAACTACTATTTTTTTTTCTTTTTTTATTCGCCTTCAAGGACAAAACTCTTCTTTTTTTTTATTTTCCCACGCCTTTCTTCTCTCAAAGTCCTCCTCCTTCTCTTCAAAACCCTGGCCCCACACTTTTTGGATTGCACAATGGTGGGAGGACATGGATCTTCACCATCTCTGAGCTCTTGGCCGGATCCAGTTGATCCTGGCAAGATCCGGCCCTGGCGAACAACGAGCGACGGTGGGCTTCGGCAAGCAGGGGACGGGCTGGCACGGCATGGCGAGGTTAGGGTGGATCACGATGAGGTGGGCGGTGATCAGCGCAGTCAGACGAAGTCGGGGAGGGCTGGAATGGTGACATGGAGAGAGGTCTCAGAGCAGGTCGGCTGGCCAGAGGGGAAGCAGCAGCTTCTCCTCAGCAGGGTGTCATTGGCATGGTTGAGACGGGGGCGAATGATTTCGGGGGATGCAGCCGTGGAACCAATGCATTTGAAGTCTCATCGGAGCTCCTTCCCTGGGAGGCCGGTGGCGGGGCAAGATCGAGGCCAACAGCCAGGCTCACGAGAGGGGAACCACGGTTTGGGTTCGGTGGTTATGGTGTAGCGCAAGGCAAAGCTGAGCATCGTGCTCGAGTAAGGCCACCGGAGCTCCGACCTGCCATGCCTAAGCGAGCAGGAGAACAGTCAGTGCCCATGGTCAAGGTTCCTGATTCCATCAAAGAGTCGTGCGTGCCACTGCGGATGCCTCCCCGCCCACTCCCTTCGGATGTATTAGCATAGTTGAGATCTCAGCTACAAGCTATTAGAATGCCTCTCCCAATGGAAGGTGGCCGGCAGCATGGGCCATCATCAGATAATGGGGTCAAGCGACAAAATAGACAGAGCCACTCTTTCAAAGGAAGAAGAAGAAACAGAAACGTCAATAAGAGAAGACAAGGAAAAGGTAGAAATTTACCTTATTTAGCTTTAAGTCTCCAATCCCGATGACTTTTCTTTCTTTCTCTTCTTCGTTAGGCTGGTCTCCTTTTCTTTATTTGCAAGTTTTACGAATTTTTATATGCTTATAAAGATCGGATTGATCTTTATTTAAAATTTTAAATTTGTGATGATCTATTATTTTAAATTAGTTACAAATGTGAATAAAGTTTATTTGAATGTGAATTTTATTTTAGTTTGGATGAAGATAAGATTCTCAATTTAGATATTTTAATCATGGATGAAAATTTTCTTCAAATTTCATATTAAAAATGAATTTGTACCTTTTTGCGAAATGGTGAAATTCAAGGGAGCTAGTTACAATTTTTTTGAAAAATTATACGAAATTATAATTTTATAATTTTCAGAAGGCCTTTTTGCAAAAAAAAACTTATTTATAAAGTTTTGAAAATAAAATTTTTTGAAGCACTTATTTGTAAAAAGTAAAAATTCTAGGAGTTTATTTATAAATAAAAATTTAGAGAGATTTATCTTTTTATTTGTAAATTTTGGATTTCATAGCAATCAAATCATAATTATTGATCTTCTGAGAGGTTCATTGCAAACCCTAAATTTTGTGTGATTGATTTGTAATTTTAAGATTTTATTAGATTTTATGCAAAATTCTTATTTCATAAATCTATTTGTAAGAATATTCAGCTAAGAACCTATTTATAAAGATTTATTTAGCCCGGGGATCTATTTACAAATTTTTTATATTTTATTATTTTGGCCCAAGTTTTAGATGAATTTTGGACCCAATTTTGATTCAAAAATTTATACCAATTAGTTTATTTGGATTAGGCCTAGATAGAGCTTGAATTTCCCAATAATTTGAACTCAATTTTTAATTAAACTCATACATAATTTAAGTTTGACCGAGATCCACATTTGAGCCATAATTTAGTGGCGTATGAGTCTCAATTTTAATAATATTTTAATTAAATTTGATTGTGACAAAAGTCACCTCAAATAGTTGTGTGGATAGAAAAAGTACTAGTGGCATTTGTTAATTTTTTAGAAAATCTGGTCTCATGGAGTTCCATAGAATAAAATTTAGTGACTCTTTCTACCACCGAAGTTGAGCATGTAGTCGCGGGGTATTATTCCTCTCAAATCTTGTAAATGAGACAAACACTTTTGGTTATATTTTTTCAAATATACCAATTTATTGTGATAATACTAGTATAATTATTTGTCCAAAAATCCAATACTATATTCTCATTCTAAGCATATTGATATTTGCCATCATTTTATTCGAGATCATGTTTTAGAAAAGATATTTCATTGTTGTTTGTTGAAACTAATCCTCAACTCATGGATATTTTTACAAAACCCTTAGATGAAATGTGATTTTATTTCATTCGAAATGTCATTGGTGTCACAAAAATTTCACGATTTTATATAACCTTTGGAATTGTGGTTTCAACTTTGCTTTTCAGTATTTTTGCTGGTTGAGGAGTTCTCTCTGAATCAAACATCCAATTCAGAACCAAATGTCCGATTCTAAACAATCTTGCACTACCAAACTTTTTTTCGAACATCTGTTTCTATACGGGAAGTTAACAGTTCTATATACACATTTCCTACTATTGGACATCCGATTTATGAATCAAACGTCTAATACATGGCTGTGGGGCCCAATTTTAAATATTTAAATCCTAGTTGTCTGTCTTTTTCCCATCTCCCTTGCACGCAATTCATCGCCGACGACCCACATGAGCACTCCGGCCACCCTCTCTGGTGATCCAAGATATTCTACCTCAATTTGGGCTCATCTTCTTTGATATCTCCTCCTCCCACTCCTCTATTTCAAGCTTTCTTCCCCTAATGGCCAAGAGAGTCAAGAGCCTTGTCTCAAAGAAGAGAAAATATGAAGGCTTCTCTTCTTCACCCAATAATGATCCTTTCCTCCCTAAATTCACTTCTCTAGTATCTTTTACTCAATTTTAAACCAAATTTGCAAATTCTTGTATTGTTGTTCCTCGCACTATCGATTTTGATGATTTTTGTTCTCTCAATCTTATAACCCTTTTTGATGCTCAAGGTTGGACATCACCCTTAACCAAATGTAAAATCTACTATGATTATGTTATCTGAGTCTTCTATGCAAATGTCAATTTTAATGAAAACTCTAGGACTTTTGATACTCACTATAGTGATAGACAAATATCTCTTACTCTTGTAATCTTAGGTTCTATCCTTGGTATACCTACTACAGGAGAGAGATTGATTTTAACATATAAATGGTCTTACTAGATTTTCTCTTATTAGTCAGTTGTTGAGACCATCTTTGAGAAAAACTAGGGTGAGGCTATGTGGAAGCTACTGTTTCCCCTTATTCCACCTAGAACCTAGATTCAACATCAGATTCTTACTTATACCATCCTTCTCAAAAGTGGTCATAGAACTAAAGTGTCATTCACTGAATTGTATCTCATCCATAGTCTTTTGACTGGTCATGTGGTATGTCAACCTCACATCATTATCCATATGGGCTAGTACACTCGATACTCTCATGCCACCCTCGGCTTTCTCAACTTCATCGCCTTAATTTTTAGAAACTTTGGTGCTTCTACTCCTCAGCGTGACCCTTCTCTAGCTCATTCCTATACGCATTCTGACACCTTCTCTCACTTCACCCTCTTTCAGATGGGCTTCACCTTGCACAATGGTTTATGGATCTGAGGGTAGGGTGATAATGAGCAAACCGAGACAGAAAAGCATGAGACCACAGAGCATAGTCCATGGGGGAGTCATGGATGCACTGGACTTTCCTATGCCTCATCCATCGAGTGCAAGGCTAACTTTGCTACCAAGTTTACACACTTGGAGGACCTAGCACAGTGGACTGCCAAGTAGGTGACCCAGCTCCAAACCTCCATGGATAAGATGTATACTATGATGCGCACATGTCTAGATGAACTCTTAGAGATGATTCACTCCCTCATGGATCTCTCAACTCCTTGACTGCCTCCAAGACCTAGCTCCTAGATTTAGAGTTTCCATTTTTTTTTCTAGTTTTGGAGTTTGTGGACCTTGCTTTTCATGTATAGATTATGGGTTTAGTATGTTTAGGTCACTGACTGGTTGGTGTATGGTTTAGACTTTTATGACTTAATGATTTATGATTTTGACATATAAACTATAGTTTATAACTTATGCTTTGTGACTTGATATTCTGGACCTTATATGGATATTGTTTCTACTTCTTCTTATCTCTTAAATATTACATTCATCTAATGCAGAAAGTTAGGGGGAGCTTAATCTTAATTATACAAGTTGTGGTATCATTTTTTATTATTATTGCCTAGCGATTAGCATGCATTCAGGTTCTACTTATTGAAGTTATAGGGGACATTCTATCTATCTATACCGGGATGAGTCCTATTTCACTGATGTCAAAAGAGGGAGAGGGCTAGCTACATTGACCTATTATGTACATTGAGAGCTCGAGTTACATTGACCTATTATGTACATTGAGGGCTAGAGTTACATTGACCTATAGTGTACATTAATCTATTTTGGATATTCCCATGATCTGGTGTTTTTACATGCTGCCCATGCTTTAGTTTTTATGCATTTTATTTGCATTTTACCATCATTAAAAAGGGGGAGATTATTGTCCCTTTTAGTTTTGATGATGAACAAATGATATTTAATGATCTGCTTAAGTTGTATTTAGCCAAAATACTTAAAGCTCTCAAAGAAACATTTGAAACCTTCAATGAAAAGGAGAAACACAATGGTAGATTGGTGAGCATGGCTTAATGAGATATAGAGATGGCTTGGAGGTGAAACCACTTGAAGATTCATGAGTGGCTCGAATAAGACCAAGGTAACTTAAGAAATTGACATCAATTAGGTCTAGTTTTTTCTTTATTTTCAATCATGTCAAGAGCTTATTTGAGATAAATTATTTAATGTTCAAGGTCATGTAAGAGTTCTATAGGAAGCTCTTAACGGAGCTTTCCTGATTGAATCAAACGTCCAATTCTGAACCAGACACCTGTTAGAGTCAAGTTAAAAATCAAATTTTTAGTTCAAAGTAGAACCAGTCGTTTGGTAGAGAATCGAACCTCCAGCTGCCTTTCTGGGTCTAACAAAACCGAACATCCAATATAGAACCAAAGTTTTGGTAGTGAACCAAATGGCCAGTAGGGCTTCAAAGCTGATTCTATGAATTGAAATTGGACATCTGGTTCTCTAAAATGGATGTCTTGTATAGCCTTTTTGCATGACTAATGACTAGTTTTTTAATTATTGGAATGAACTAAGCCATGGGATCTCACCCCTAACGATTAGATTCAGCCCCAAACATATAAATGGAGTTGAAGAGGCTTCAATTAATAACTTTTACACCTTCTAATCTTTATTAAAAGAGATCAAAGCCTTTTCAACTCACTACCCATTCTTGAGCTCTAAACCTTCTAATCTCAAGCTAGCTATCATTGCCCTTAGTCTTAAGAGAACTTTGTGTGAGCTTAAGATTGTACAAATTCTTACTTTTTCACTTGTAATCTACTCCAAGGTTGTTTGGAGTGGTTGAGAGTTACTAACTCCAATTTGGAGTAATCTTACTAGTTGGAGCAAGAAGATTATATGGGGTTGGCTTCATCGACGAAGTGGCACTCGTAGTGGAAGAGTTGAAGTCCTCAAGATTGAGGCAAGGGCCATGGAGTAGGAACGGTTGGTCTCTAAATTACATTAAATTCTGGTACACTCTATCCTCTATCTTATCTTGTCTAATTGTTGCACTTTTGATTGTGGATTGAATCAATTTTGAATTTTATCCCCCAACCACCCCACCCCCACTCTTAGGTGGTTTATTTGCTTTCAAATAAGACCAAGATAACTCAAGAAATTGACATTGATTAGGTCTAGGCTTTCTTTATTTTTGAGTCATGTCGAAAGCTTATTTGAGATAAATCATTTAGTATTCAAAGTCACATAAGAGTTCTGCGGGAAGCACTTAATAGAGCTTTCTTGACTGAATCAAATATCTAGTTCTGAATTGGACACCCAGGTGAGTTAGGCTAAAAATCAAGTTTTCAATTTAATGTAGAATCAAACATCCGATACAGAATCGAATGTCTGGTTGGTATTTTTGGTCGAACAAAACCAAATGTCTGGTACAAAACTAGACGTCCTATAGGGCTTTGAAGCCACATTTATGAACTGGAACTAGATCTCCAATTCTCTAAAATAGACGTTCAGCTCAAATTTTTCTGCATGACTAATAGTTAGTTTTTTAACTATTAGAGCGAATCAAGCCATGGGATCTCACCCCTAACATCTAAATTCGACCCTAGATGTATAAATAGAGTTGAAGAGGCTTCCACTAATAATTGTTACATCTTCTAATCTTTGTTAAAAGAGATCAAAGCCTTCTTCAACTCACTAGCCATTCTTGATTCTAAACCATCTAATCTCAAGCTAGCTTTCATTGTCCTTTCTTTTAGTCTTGAGAGCACTTTGTGTGTGTCTATGATTATACAAATTCTTATAAGTTTTCCACTTGTAATCCACTCCAAGATTGTTTTGGAGTGGTTAATAGTTACTAACTCCAATTTAGAGTAATCTTGCCAATTGGAGAAAGAAGATTGTACAAGGTTAGCTTCACCGATGAAGCAGCACTCTTAGTGGAAGATTTGAAGTCCTCAAGACTGAGGCAAGTGTTGTGAAAAATATCGATGTCCACCACAATTCACGATATAGAGGAAGAATAGAAAAGAGGAAAAGATAGCACACAAGAGACATATTTTGGGAAGACGATTCAGAGAATATTGTATTGATTAGAAGAGAAAGAGAAGATTACAATGATGGAGATGAAATTCCAATATCACTAATTCTCACAAAAGACTAAGTAGCCTAATCGTCACAAGACGTATTGAGAGTATTGATATATATATATATATCTCTCTCTATTGAAACCCTTACATCAATGGTGTATTTATAGATGTGGCCTAATGATGTTTGAGTCAAAGTAGAAGACTGACTCAAATAAGACTTCTACTAATTTAAGACTTCTAGTAGAAGATAAATCTAGATAAGGATTAGGCCCATTAAATAATTTCCTAATATAATTAAAACTAACCGAAAAATCCGGATTCGAGGCACCATAAAGCCAACAATCTCCACTTTGGCTCGAATCATCTTATTCTCTGAATTTGAATCTTCAATAGATGTCTTTGTCATTACCTCTTTGGATATGACCAACGACTTTGGATATTGATCAAGTCCAAACAGAGTTTGAACTTATCAATTGAAATCACCTTTGTCAACATATCTGCATGATTTCTTGAAGTATGAATCTTTTGTAAAAAAATCTCGCCGTCTTCAATAATGTCTCGAATAAAATGAAATCGGACATCTATATGCTTTGATCTGGCATGCTACATTTGGTTCTTCGCAAGGTGTATGACGCTCTGACTGTCGCAAAAAATAGAAAGAACATGTTGAGAAAAACCAATTTCACTTGCCAAACCTTTTAGCCATAGAGCTTCTTTGACGACTTCTGTAGCTGCCATATACTCAGACTCTGTTATAGATAATACTACAGTTGACTGTAAGGTACACCTCCAACTAACAGGTCCTCCACAAAGAGTGAAAAGATAACCAGTGAGGGATCGGCGTCGATCAAGGTCTCCAGCATAGTCTGAATCGACGTAGCCAATAATTTTGGCCTCTTGCACTGTGTTTCTGTCGAAACATAAACCAATATTAAGAGTACCTTTGATATATCTCAATAGCCATTTCACGGCCAGCCAATGCTCTTTTCCTGGATTTGTCATGTAACGACTAACAACGCTGACTGCTTGTGCAATATCAGGTCTTGTGCATACCATAGCATACATTAGACTTCCAACAACACTTGAAAATGGGATGTTCTCCATATATGCATGCTCTTTATCTGTAGAAGGACATTGTTGAGCTGAAAGCTTGAAGTGAGATGCCAAAGGAGTACTGACGAGTTTTGAATTCTGCATGTGAAAACGAGAAATAATCTTCTCGAGATACTTGCTCTGTTTGAGCCATAATTTTCCATGTTTTCGATCTCGATCAATCTCCATACCGAGAATCTTCCTTGCAGCACCTAAATCTTTCATCTCAAATTCCTTTTTCATTTTAAACTTTAAATCATTCAGTAGAGATATGTCTTGAGTAGCGATAAACATATCATCAACATAAAGAAGTAATATAATAAATGAGTTATTGGCATGCATCTTAAAATAAACACAGCAATCATGTTTGCAGTGAATGAAATCTTGTCCCAGCATAAAACTGTCAAACCTTTTATACCATTGCCTTGGAGACTGTTTCAAACCATAAAGTGATTTGTTCAACTTGCAAACAAAATTTTCTTTGCCTTCTTGGATGAACCCTTCAGGCTGGTGCATAAAAATTTGTTCTTCTAATTCTCCATGCAGAAAGGCAGTTTTGACATCAAGCTGTTCTAACTCAAGATTATGAAAAGCAACTAAAGCAAGTAGAAAATGAATAGATGTGTGTTTAACCACAGGAGAGAAAATTTCATTAAAGTCAACACCCTCCTTTTGTGAATACCCTTTTGCAACTAAACGAGCCTTGAATTTAACACCATCTATTTCAGAGAAATCCTCTTTCTTCCGAAATACCCACTTGCAACCAATTGCTCTTTTACCTTTTGGTAATTTCATCAGATCCCAAGTATGGTTCTTTTGAAGAGAGTCCATCTCTTCATTCATAGCAGCTTGCCACTGAGAAGAATTTTTATCCTGTACTGCTTCTTTATAAGAAGAAGGATCACCATTGTCAGTAACTAAAGCAAAAGCTACCATATCTTCAAAACCATACCTCTCAGGTGGCTTTATTTTTCTTTGAGATCTTCGAAGTGGAGACTTTTCAGAAACTTGATTCTTAGAATTTTCTTGAGAGTTGGGCATATCCTGAATATTTTCTTCTGAAGGAACTACATGCTCCACCTCCACTTGCATTATATCATTAGGATCTTTCTTGAGAGATTTTAGTATAACACTTTCATTAAATACTATGTCTCTCTCAATAATTACATTTGAAATAGTAGGATCCCACAAACGATAGCCTTTGACGCCTTTGGCATAACCCAGGAAAATACACTTTTTGGATCATGCATTTAACTTATCCTTGACAACATGCACATAAGCAGGGCAACCAAAAATCTTTTAAAAAAAATAATTTGCAGGTTGGCCAGTCCATACATCTTCAGGAGTCTTGCAATTAATGGTTGTTTGAGGAGAGCGATTCACAATGAAGCATGCTGTATTGATTGCTTCTGCCCAAAAATCTTTATCAATATTAACTGTACTGAGCATACTACGTGCTTTCTCCAACAAGGTTCTGTTCATCCTGTCAGCCACACCATTTTGTTGAGGTTTTCCTGAGATGGTAAAGTGGCGTTTGATGCCTTCATCTGCACAGAATTTGAGAAATTCTGTTGATTTGTACTCTCCGCCATTATCACTTCTGAAGTATTTGATTTTTCTACCAGTCCTTTTTTCAACTGAAGTTTTCCACCATTTGAAAACAGAAAATACTTCGGCTTTGTGATGCAAAAATAAATCCACACTTTTCTGGAAAAGTCATCAATAAAACTGACAAAATAACGAGCACCAGATTTTGATGGAATAGGAGAACACCACACATCAGAATGAATATAATCAATTAAGCCTTTAGTGTAATGAATACCGGTGTTAAACTTTACCTTTGACTGTTTACCATAGAGGCAATGCTCGCAGAAATCCAATTTGCATGAGTTGAGGCCTTTCAATAATTTTCTTTTGTTGAGCTCACTTAAACCTTGCTCACTCATATGATCGAGACGCATATGCCATAAGTGGGTCATATCAGAAGAAGAGGCCTGAGAAATTGCTACTCCACCTGCAACGGTTTTTCCTACTAACTCATATAAATTTCCATGCTTTAGGCCCTTCATTACTATCAATGAGTCTTTAGCAACCTTAAGAACTCCACCTTCAGCAGAATACTTATAACCAGCAGAATCCAAAGCACCCAAAGAGATCAAATTCTTTTTCAAATCAGGAAACATGTCTAACATCAGTAAGAGTTCTAATAATATTATCAAACATCTTAATTTTGATTATTCCAATTCCAACAGTTTTGCATGGATTGTTATTACCCATCAAAACCAAACCACCATCATAGGACTTGTAGTCTTCAAACCAATCCTTATTAGGACACATGTGGTAAGAACAACCAGAATCAAGAATCCAAATATCATGGTAACGATCAAAATTAGAACTAATAGAGAGAACGTTACCCAAATTATCATCAGAACTTCCTTCAACAACTGACACTTGTTCTTTGGCTTGCTCTTTAAATTGAGATTCTCTTTCTTTCTTTGCTTTGAGCTTCCAACAATCTTTAATTGTATGTCCCATCTTCTTACAATACCTGTAATTTATTTCTTTGGATTTGGATCTAGAACGACCTGTCCTTGATCTTTCTTTGGTACAACCTCTGACAATTAATACTTCTGAGTGTGACACACCCCCTCCAATCTTTTTCAAATATTCATTAGATAGAAGGGCAGCAGAAATATCGTCAAATTTTAAATCCTTCGCATACATGAAAGTAGTTTTAAGATTCTCAAGAGAAGGAGATAAGGACGATAATAAAATAATTGCCTTGTCTTCATCTTCAATTTTAACATCAATGCTTAACAATTGAGAGACAAGTTTATTGAAAGCATTAAGATGATCAACTATATTCATACCTTCTGTCATTCGAAAATTGAAGAGCTTCTGCGTTAAATAAACTCGATTTGAGATAGACTTACTCATATACTGTTTCTCCAACTTTTTCCATAACTCTGAAGGTGATGTTTCATCAAGAAACGGATTAATACCTCATCGGTAAGACTGAGGATGATTGTGCTATGTGCGCTAGCCTTCTGGTTTTCCCAGACACTTTCGATGACATCTTCAGGCTTGACGTCCTCCAATGTGTGTCTCAACCCTTGTTGAGTAAGAATTGCACGAACTCTTGCTTGCCAAATAGGAAATCCTTGCTTTCCATTGAATTTCTCTATATCGAACTTCGTAGTAGACATATTCAACCAAGCTCTGATGCCACTTGTTGCAGAAAATATCGATGTCCACCACAATTCACGATATAGAGGAAGAATAGAAAAGAGGAAAAGATAGCATACAAAAGATATATTTTGGGAAGACGATTCAGAGAATATTGTATTGATTAGAAGAGAAAGAGAAGATTACAACGATGGAGACGAAACTCCAATATCACTAATTCTCACAAAAGACTAAGTAGCCTAACCGTCACAAGACGTATTGAGAGTATTGATCTATATATATATCTCTCTCTCTATTGAAACCCTTACATCAATGGTGTATTTATAGATGTAGCCTAATGATGTTTGAGTCAAAGTAGAAGACTGACTCAAATTAGACTTCTACTAATTTAAGACTTCTAGTAGAAGATAAATCTAGATAAGGATTAGGCCCATTAAATAATTTTCTAATATAATTAAGACTAACCGAAAAATCCAGATTCGAGACACCATAAAGCCAACAGGCAAGGACAGTGGAGTAGGAGAGGTTCAAAACCATGTTAAATTTTTATGCACTCTATCCTCTATCTTACCTTGTCTAATAATGCACTTTTGATTGTGTATTGAATAGATTTTAGATTTTATTGAAAGAAAGTTGCATTGATTCTCAAGACCTAATTCACCCCCTCCCCACCCCCCTCACCCCTTAGGTGATTTGTTTGCTTTCAGTCTTGACACCCATTAGCATGGCCATTTTTTGTTGTATCTACAAAAACATAAAAAATAGCTCCAACAAGCATCTTTGATCCTTTATAGACTAGCCAAGGTTTTGCAACTCAACAAGTAGCTAGTTGAACTTAGATTTGTGGATTGAGTTTGGCAGGTCTTCTTGGATCATTCTAGCCCAAGTGGATAGTCCAAAGTGATCCAGTTGTTGAATTTTTGGAGGTGTGTTCTCCCCGGGAAGCCACCAAGGAGTTCTTATAATTATGTTCTAGGGAGGCTCCCCAATGGATAGAATTTCAACAATATTGGTAGGGGACCCTCAAGGATGACCTCCCATTGCAGCTTACCACCCCCAGCAGTGGATAAGCTGGTTTGCATGGGCGTAGTCTCAGTTCAAATCTCATAGAAGAGTTAACAGTGTGACTCATTGAAAACATCCTTTGTTGTAACATAACACAATTTAGAGGAGTTAGTAAGGATGGACTCTGGCTAGATGAGCCCATTCCAAGCTCTTGGAATGCACACGACCTACAAAACAACCCAAAACACTGCCCATCAGGTATAGGCATATGGAAACCTCTCTAACACTCAAGTTAGTAGTGTTCTGAGGATAGGGTGTTTATGCATTTTAGAATGGAATGGAGAATCCCTTTTATTAATGAAGAAGAAGAGGGTTTAGATACCCCTCACCAGCCCAATAATTCTGAGAAGATGTTGGGGTACTTTTGTCATTTTGCTCTAGTAGTTGTACGACATGATCTGTCCCATTTGTCATGTAGCTGGAGGTGGGGCAAGAAATGATGTGGCCAACAATTAGTGGTACCTGTGGGGGCCACATTTTAAAAGGCTCATGGCGGTTTGTTATGGGAGCTAAGTTGTTGGTACCCGGGTAGAACCCTCGTGCTGAGGAGTAGAAAGGCAATATGTCATTCTAGCTCTCATAATCTTGGTTGAACAAAGGTTTGGTCATGGCTCCAAGGACTCAAATTTTGCCCTTTGAATTTTAATAATGATCGAACTAGAGTTCAATAAATTTATTTAGTCGATAAGTTTCAAGATTAGCAATGATCATTCAATTTCAAGAAGGATCGAGATTGAGTCTCAAGATAAAGCTTGTTAGATCATGAAGATAATGACTCAAAGATGAAAAAGATATTGATTTGAAGATGAAGCTTGCAGATAAAGATGGAAGCTCAAATATGCTCAAAGTGGTGAGATCAACTCCAAGCTCATAGGTTTATTTTTTATTTTATGCTGAGTCATGGACTTAATAGTTAATTTATTTGAGCTCTTGATTGAAACTCTAACTTAACTTGGAACACATTCACCAAGTTACCTTTTATCCAAGATAAGTTTTTAGTTGGAATCAAAGGGGCTGGAGTTTCTGATAAAGGTTTTTTGTTAGCTTCGAATGCTTGAACTTTATGGTTTGGACATTCAAATGTTTTAGAAAATCACTGACAACTTCAAATGCCTGAACCTTTTTGTTTGGATGCCCAAAGTTCTCAAATAGAGAAGTGCCATTCTTTGTCATATGAAACTTTGGTTGTCCATTCTCAACTATGGATTCCTGAAGTTAAGGGTGTCCGAACACGTAAAGACAAAATAGTAATGGCTAGTCTTATTCAACTATTGGAGTGGTTTGAACAATCAAATATTAGTTCTTGGCACCTGAATCCAACAAAAAATAGCCATGGTGGTTCCAATAGCTAGATTTTATTTTCAACGATTATATATTGGCTTGGGACTTCTTTGCTCAATGGGAGAATGAGCTTTCAATATCTTTAGAGCAAGATTCAAGTTTCCTAAGCTATCTAGCCTCAGCAAGAGCTCAAATAAGCTTTAACTTTTATATACTCATTGCCCTTGTATTTTAATCTTTGAGAGACTCTTGCTGTGAGATTTTTTTTCTTTATTTTTCATTCTATATCCTTGTAACTCTCCTAGGTTGTTAGGAGAGGATTAAGTGCTCTTCTAGGTGTTAGAAGACTATAAGAGAGTTAGCTTCAGTGTGGAGTGGCACTTGGTTGGAGCAAGGGTCGATAAAAGCTTTGCTTCACCTCAAGAAGTGATATCACTAGTGGAGTGATTGAAGTCCTCAAGATTGAGTCAAGTACCATGGAGTAGGCATGGTTAGTTGTCGAATTAAGTATATTGATTTGCACTCCCTCTACCTCTTTATTTTTCTTTTGCACTCATCTATTATTGTGATTGCTTGTGGTTTTAATTGGTTTTAAATTTTCCAAAAGTTATGATTTCTTGTAAATCCTAATTCAATGCCTCTCTCTCTCTCTCTCTCTCTCTCAGGTTGCCTATTTGGGCCTTCAATTGGTATTAATGTCTCATGCTTGCGCTTTTAGTTTAACCAGATCAAATTTTTTATTAACTGTTATTATGGAAACCTTTAGTGCTTTTCATTCTTTTCAAGAGGGCCAATCCCTTTTTTGTCCACCAATTTTTGATGGAAATATTTTTAATAAATGGAAAACTCATACTAGGATTTTCATGAAAGGTATTAATTTTGAGATTTGGAATTAGTAAAAAATGGATACTCTTTGCCCACCAAGTTAATTGATGATATGAAGATTCCAAAACCACCTCAAAATGGAACGAAAATGAAAAGAGGTTTGATTTGACTAATCCTATAGCTATAAATGTTTTCCATTGTGGCTTGAATGAAAATGACATTAAACATATTTTATATTTTGCAACCACTCATGAGATTTGAAATTGTTTATTATCTTCTCTTGAAAAAGTTGAGCATGCTATAGATAATAGAAAAATGAAGAAGATGGGAGCAAGGGAGAAGAAAGAAAAGAAGAGGAAAGCTTACAAGGAATGACATTGATGACAACACCAAGGATCAAGATATCCATCTTTTTCTCATGATAAAGAATTATGAAAGTGAGCAAGATGAGGTACAAGATCATAAATTTGATGAATTACTTGAAGCATTTCATGAGTTGCACATCAAATTTGAAAAATTATTTCTAAAGCATGCATCTTTAAAGAAAGTGTTTTCATCAATTTCATCTAACCTTGGATTCTTGAAAATTGAAAATGATCATTTGATTTCAAAGAAGTCATCTCTTGAAAATAAATTTCATATTTTGCAAAATAAGAATGAGTTGTTGAAAAAGAGCATATCTAGTTTTACTCATGATGTGAAAAAATAATTCTCAAGTATTTTTTAGTGCTTGTTCTGCTTCACATAATTTAACTTGTCAGTATTGCTCTTTCAAGGGCATGTCTCTACTTATTTTTCAATTAAAAGAATTGCCAATTTCAAACAAGCTTCGGTACCTAAGAGCAGGATTTCAAATTTTGTGGAATCTGAATGAGTTTGGGTTCCAAAATTCTCTTTAACTTCGGCTATTCTTGTTAGTTAGGGATGACACTTATTTTTAAATGTTCTATCTTTTTGTCATACTCTAGCTATGTTAGTTCAAGTAGGGTATTTTTGTTTTTAATTGCTTCCATATTTTTTAGTTTTTTGAGTTGATCTCACTTACAGTTTCTCATGATGTTCATACTTGATCATGCATTTACTAATCTTTTGGGAAAATAGCCATATTCTATTTTGTAGAAAATCAAGAGAAGATTCATATGGATGACATCCCAACATACTTCAAAGGTTATATAATTACTTGGGGTAGTCTTAAACTCTTTGACTTTTATTGATTTTCTATCAATATAATATTCTTTAATTTTATTATCTTTATAGAGAATATGCATCATTTTGGACATAACTAATAGCTTTTAAAACTATTTTTAGTCAAATCCTATTAGTATCATAAATAGGGGGAGCACTTCTATTGCCTCAAATATTCATTACATTAAATTTTGATAAACTATTGTTATAAGGCTAGTTGATATGAAATATCTTATTCATTTTTTAAAGTTTTCATATCACTTAATGCATGATATTAGGATAGACAAATTTTATCTATTACTATTGTTACTCTTTGCTCCATGTTTAATGCATTGTACTCATTTAATGGGAGTTATCCTTCAAAAGGGATAGAACAATGTGGATAATTGTATAATATGCTAAACTAAATAGTTTTTTTTTTTTTTTGCTAAAAGCATGTTTTATTACTTTTGTGATATATTTTAGTATCCTTACTATGCATAGTTTATTATCATCAAAAATGAGAGATTGTTGCTGTTTGGATTTTGATGATGATCAAAGTAGAGTTTAATAAGATTTTCTAGTTGATAAGCTTCAGGATTAGCAATGATCATCCAAGCTCAAGAAGGATCGAGATTGAGTCTTAAGATAAAGCTTGTTGGATCATAAAGATGATGACCTAAAGATAAAAATGATAATGATTTGAAGATGAAGCTTATATATAAAGATGGAAGCTCAAAGATGCTCCAAGAGACAAGATCAACTCCAAGCTCATAGGTTTAAATTTTTATTTTATGTTGAGTCATAAAGTTGATAGCTAATTTATTTGAGATCTTGATTGAAACTCTAACTTAATTTGGAATGCCTTCACTGGCTTATCTTTTATCCAAGATAAATTTTGAGTTGATATCAAAGGGGATGAAGTTGTCGATATAGGTTTTTTGTCAACTTCATATAATGTTCCAGAAAATTATTGATAAGTTTGGACGCTTGAACCTTTTGATTCAAATGTCGAAGTTCTTAGACAAAGAAGTGTCATTCTCTATTATTGAAAACTTTGATTGTTTGTTTTAAACTTCAAACACTCAAAGTTGACGGTTCAAATGCATGAACTTGTTAGTTTTGAGCGCTCAACTTGGCAAAAAATAGCCAAGAGTGGTTCTCAATGGCTAGATTTTATTTCCAACAGTTACATATTGGATTGAAAATTTTTTTCTCAATAAGAAAATGAACTCTTAATATTTTTAGAGTAAGAATCAATTTCCCCAAGCTATCTATCCTTAACAAGAGCTCAAATAAGCTCTTTTATATCCTCATTGCCCTTGTATTTCAATCTTTGAGATACTCTTAATATGATTTTTTTTTATTCTATATTCTTGTAGCTCTCCTAAGTTATTAGGAGAGGGTTGAATGCTCTTTTAGGTATTAGAAGAATAGGAGAGAATTAGCTCTGATATGGAGTGGCACTTGCTCAATTGGAGCAAGGGTTTGTAAAGACTTAGCTTCACCTCAAGAAGCGACATCACAAGTGGAGTAATTGAAGTCCTCAAGATTAAGGCAAGGGCCGTAAAGTAGGCATAGTTGATCGTCAAATCATGTATATCAGTTTGCATTCTCTCTACCTCTCTATTTATATTTTGCACTCTTCCATTATTGTGATTGCTTGTGGTTTGAATTTATTTTAAATTTGTCAAAAGTTAAGAGTTCTTGTAAAACTCCATTCAGCCCCTCTTTGGTTGCCTATTTGGGCCTTTCATCAACTTTGTATGTTGTGGCACATATTGTGATGGTGCATCCATGCCGAAGCTGATGCATCTTGCTGTCCAATGTATGGCACTTTACCAAGTTTTGGGGACTCGATTAGGCTTCTTGCTCACAAAGCAACTCACAAAACATGAAATTATGAGTTTTGGTGTCTTAGTTGAGCTTCAAGAGCTCAGCTAAGTTCAAATGGTTTTTCGATCATGGTCTTATTCCTACTTAGGGGTGTGTGGTTTGATGCAGTTTGGCCACAATGGATTGGGGCTCTGTCAACTCAATTCCAACTATCCAATTGCTCGCACACACATCATGGATGAGTCATGGCATCTCAACATAAGTGGGATGAATTGATTTACAAATTTGCACTCTAAGTCTTCAAAGATTGTATTGGAGACTCTTGGCATATTGGAAAACCAAGCCCTTGTTAAACCTTGTAGGGTAGCTAGGAATACCTTACACAGGGTAGTTTTTGTTGCCCCATACAGTATCATACTATTCTTGAAGGAGCTCATGTGGTCCACTGTGTTCTTGGTTCCGCCATATGCCTCCCAAGGTGATTGGTAGAATTTGGGTTGCTTAGGCTTGGCCAAGAGCTAACTCAGTGGGCTTGGGACATCGAACAATATTACAATTTGCTCTATGGATCCTTAGAGACTTTGGTTCATCAGCTGGGTGATTTTCTTTCCAATATCTTCTACACTCCAAGTCCTTGAAATGGTTAGACTGTCTTCAATGGTTGGTTTATACTCCTTGGACAAGGGGATGCTTGAATGAGATGGCCATAGAAGTTTGACTAATTTATTTTGTGTTGTAGCTTAGTAATACATATGCAATTCTTAGTGATGTCTTGCAGTAGTGATCTAAACTTCCACATTGTAATTTCTAGGTGACTATCAATGCTATTGGTGCAAAAATAGTGTGGATACTTAGTGCGACATTCTTGCCGAGCTGGTTGTTAATGTTGCACATTCATAACATTCTTTGTTGATCATTGACAACTTTGTTGATGGCGCAAATCTTAGGTCATCGATTCAACTTAGCCTCACATACTAAGTCAACATCCTAGCTTTCTCAGATTGTCTCCAAGGGCATTGGAGCCAAATCCTATTGTTGAGAATGACGCTTTAGCAAGGATATGACAACTAGTAATGACATCAGAACATCATTGGACGAAGCTTATTGCAAGTCATTGATTCCATTGAGTGTTTCCCTGCTCAAGACTACTTTGAAGGCATGACTTTAGATGGCTACTCATAAATTATCTCAAGAAAATCTCAATGAAAGCAACATTGTCTCCCTTTTCATTCTCAATTGGATGAGCATTATTTTCCTCTTCAACCAATGTACATTTTACACTTAGAACACCATCAACTGCCCATCCAATGAGGATCCAAAGGGGGAAGTTCCTATGCTTAAGTCAAGCATGGCTCCTAGGCAAAAAAGTAGAATTTTTAGAAGAGTGGAGAAGGAGATGACTTGATATTAAGAAAGAGAAGGAGAGTAGAAGAGACCACTACTTTTAGTATGCTTCCACTTTGATATTGGGTGTGAACTTGGCCTGTGGTTGGTGTCACTCAACCATGGTTCGCTAATGAGTTAAACTAGAGCTAGTTTTTGAACTTTACCTTGCTCTCCATAACTATTCCTTCTTGTCTAATGAAAGGTGGTGTAGGAGGTGGAATAGGAGGTCATTATCGTAATAGTAGATCACCTTCTAAAATGCCAAATTAGTGTGGTATGACAAGCTTTTGTAGTTCATCCTAATCAATGTGCTGATTCTTGCTTGTGGGACAATCTAAGCAACAACGGCTCGAAGATAGGGCAATGAAAGTAATATGCTCACATAGCTCGATGACTATCTATGTTTTCCCTTAGTCTAGACTAGGACTTAGCAGAGTTAGATCTCAGTTCATGCAATTTGGTTTAGATGGCTTAAGCTTGAATTCCAATATGAAATGCATAATGACACATCAATTTGCATGTTTGGTAGTATGTTAAATTTTAAATATTTTGCAAAAGATCTCTATTTAGTAATGCTTTAAATGGTAATTATTTATGGACAATTTAAAATAGCTTATTGATGTATCAAAGAACAATGTTGAACCCAAAAATCAACCTTCAGGAAAAATGAGATGAAGATTGAACCAAGACCTAAGCCGCCAACCTCGCTACTATGCCAATGCTCTCAGGTCTCTAAAAGGCTAAGTCCCACAGCCCGACTATAAGAAGATAAGCTCCATAGCTCGGCCATCAAAAGATGGACTCCATAGCCTGGCTATAAGAAGATGAACTCTATAGCTCAACCATTAGAAGATGGGCTTCACAATACAGCTATCAAAATATGAGCTCCATTGCTTGGCTATCAAGGGACAAGTTCCATAGCCTAGTTATCAAAATATGAACTCCATAACTTAGCCATCAGAAGATGGGCTCCATAGCTCGACCTTCAAAAGTCAATCGCTATGCCTCTTCCAAGGTAGGCCAATGGCTTGTGTATGATAAACTATCTAAACATTCTACACCCTCCTTTTATCTCTATAAGGAGTAGTCTTGGTTGTGCCCTAGGGGACAAACACCAACATCACCAACTTTCTGTGCCACTTGTGCCAACTGCTACATTTGCTCCATCTCCCACTACATGACAAAACCATTCGATCAGGGTACAGAATATCAAGCAAAATTTCTAAAATGCCCATGGCTAACTCAAGCACCAACCATGGTGGAGTTACCTGATTTCCTTCTTCTTTCTTTGAAAGTTCAACTCATGTATTCCACAATAAATCCTACTCCCCCTGAGAGCGAAAGGGACCAAAAAAGTATGATACACTAATTGGAGTATCATAGCATCCTCCCCTAATCATAATTGGGTGGGTAGCATTTGTTCTTATGTGCAAGTTGAAATCAGTTGGAAAGGATAGGAAAGAGCTCACAAACTCTACCCTCCAAGGCTCAGCACTAGCTCAGTTCTCTAGCCTCCCAACATGATTGACCAAGAGCTTCACAAACTTGGAGCACAAATTCATGAATCAGTTCATCTCCCTAGTCCCAAGATGTCGTGACTCATCCACCTTGTTGGCAATTCATCAAACCAAGGGAGAGAACCTGAGAAATTACCACTCCAGATTCAATGACACCCAAATTTAGGTAAATGGTCTCAATAGTTCTATTATTTTGGTTTCTACTACAAATGATCTTAGGGTCAATAGAGTAGCATACAAGATGGCACAAAGACCACCACGAACACTTGTTGAATTCATGGAGCAAGTACGTGAGCATATTGATGCGGAAGAAATGATAGCAGTTAGGTGGGAGGCTGATGGCTCCCGTAGAAGAAAAGAGAAAAGGGAGCTACAGTATCCTGAACCCAAGAGGTAGAGAGTTGAGCTATAGGATCGTAAAGCTAAGTTTCAGAGCAACACTCCACTAAATCTTTCTCATACTGAGATAGTAGCACAAATCAAGGATCAAGACTACTTACAAAAGCCCCCTCCAATCTACCAAGATTGGGGAAGACTTGATACCTCAAAGAACTACAAGTATCATAGAGACCACAACCTTGACACAAAGGAGTGACAAAATTTGAAGTTCAAAATCGAGCACCTCATCCATGAAGGCCACTTGGCAAGGTATGTCCAAACTAAGAAGTGCATCCTGACTAGGAAAGAGAATGGTCTGGTAAATACTAGGAACAACTCTCTCCCTACTGATAAGTGACCATCCCCTTCCCCAACTCAAACAATATAGGGCTACCTCACCATGATTTGGGAGGACACTTGCCAGGAGAGAAAGATCATCCCCATGACAAAATGTCCTCCCCCTACTAAAGCATTAGGGCATGGGAAGTGCCCACCAAAAGAATAGCAGCCTAAAGATATGCAGGCTACTAAAAAAGACCCCAAGCATTAGGATGAAGCTCTATTAATCACCCTCATCTTGGAGGGATACTTAACGAGAAGATTGTTGGCAAACATAGGAGCATCTACCAATATCTTGT
Organism: Trichopus zeylanicus subsp. travancoricus; assembly: GCA_005019695.1. Taxonomy (NCBI): domain Eukaryota; kingdom Viridiplantae; phylum Streptophyta; class Magnoliopsida; order Dioscoreales; family Dioscoreaceae; genus Trichopus; species Trichopus zeylanicus. The sequence continues at coordinate 80,681 of RXID01014303.1, forward strand.
TTGCCCAGTCATATGACCATATGAAATATGATCGGCCTTTATGCCTCTATCAAGGCAAATTAACTAGATTTGTTGGGGACTCCTTAAAATTTGAGGGGGTGGCAAGGGTAACCATGATGGCCAGGAAGGCCAGAAAAGCTCCACTTTCTTCATTAACTTCATTGTGGTAAGAACACAATCCCCTTATAATGCAATACTAGGGTGTCTTGCCTTGAACAAAATGCAGGCAATGATCCCTGTGAGCCAACTACTTCTCTAGTTTCCAATCAAGTTTGGAATTGGAGAAATACAGGGAGACAAGGACATGGTGCACTATTTTTATGTCATCTACTTTGAAGAGCAAGCGAAGCTCAAAGAAAAAGAGAAAGTGGAAGGTAACCATAGCATGAACCCAAGGCAATAGAGCAAATGATAAACATCACCTTGGGAGTGGCGGAGGTCCATGCAATCAAAAAGCAAACAACACCGTTACAGCATAGCCCCCGAGTCTAAGATGTAAATGATTTATGAGTATTTTGTCAATGAAACATAATTGCTCTTTTTTTTCATCAAAGGAAGTGTGACTACAATCCCAATTACAAGATTTGCTCTTGAATGAGGCATGGTTATAAACTCTCATACCTGAACTCCCGAAGACTTGATTATAAAATCTTCTCTTGACCAAGGAACAAGACCCAATAAAAATATTTGCTCTTGACCAAGGAGCAAGACCTGATTAAAAGATCCATTCTTGACCGAGAAACAAGACTTGGTTACAAGATCCGCTCTTGATAGAGGTATAGTTACAAGCTCTTGTGCTTAACCCCTCTTCTTCCCCTAAGAAGTTCTAGTTATAAGATCTACTCTTGACCAAGGTATAGTTATAAGCTCTCACACTTGATCCCTCGAAGGCCCGATTATAAAATCTACTCTTGACCGAGATTTGGTTACAAGCTCTTGTGCTTGACCCTCCAAAGGCCTGGCTACAAGATCCATTTTTGATCAAGGTATGGTTATATGCTCTCATGTTTGACCCCCCAAGGCCCCAATTACAAGATCCATTCTTGACTGAAGTATGGTTATAAGTTCTCATGTTTGCACCTCCCACAAACCACCCGCACCCCCCCCCCCCCCCAACAAAAAAAAAACCGATTATAAGATCTGCTCTTAAGGTATGATTGATTATAAGCTCTCATGCTTGACCCCCTAAAGGCCTAATTATAAGAACTATTCTTGACCGAGATATGATTATAAGCTCTTGTGCTTGACCTCCTAAAGGTCCAGTTATAAAATCTACTCTTAACTAAGGAATGGTTATAAGCCCTCATGCTTGACCCCCAAAAACATTTTGGTAGAAATGGCTTAATGAGCTATACCCTACAAGGAAAGGCACACCTATAACCTTCCTTTTGACTGCATTTAAATCAAAGCAATGAGTTGTTAGGAAATGAAAATTTTCATTGAAGCATAGTTATAAGATTTGCACTTGACTGAGGAGCAAGATCCAATTACAAGATTTGCTCTTGACTGAGATATGGTGAAAAGCTGTCATATTTGACCCATCAAAGACCCAGTTACAAAATTTGATCTTTATTGAGAAATGGTTACAAGCTCTCACACTTGGCCCCCAAAAGCTTTTCAGTCAAAATGGCCTAACAAGCTATACCCTGCAAGGAAAGTCAGACCTATAACTTTCCTTTTGGTTGCATTTGAATCAAAGCAATGAATTGTCAAGAAATGGAAATTTTCAATGAAGCCTGACTACAAGATCCACTCTTGACCGAGGAGCACGATCTGATTACAAGATCTGCTCTTAACCGAGGTATAATTATAAACTCTCATGCTCGATCCCCTGAATGCTCAATTAGAAGATTTGCTCTTGCCTGAGGATCAATTACAAGTTCTTGTGCTTGACCCCCAAAGTCCTTCGGTGAAAATAGCCCAACGAGCCATACCATATGAGAGAAGGTACGTCTAAAACCCTCTTCTCAAGTAAATTCAAAGCAACATAATAAATTGCCAAGGGATGAAAGTTTTCAAAGGAATGAAGCTTGGTTACAAGCTCCGCACTTGACCACAGAGTAGCTACAAGCCTCGCACTTAACCTCAAAACCTTGATTATGAGTTTAGGGCTTGACTAAAAAATCACCCATGTGCTAATACTAGCAAAAGCTCATGAAGGAGAGCAAACCTGTGGCCGAAAATAAAGCTGAGTAGTCATCCCCTTTCAATGGAACGATGTGACCATCAAACCCGATGGAAAAGATCACTTTTCACAACATAGCTAGGACATGAGCATCACTCTAGGGTGAAAACTCCAAAGTTAATGGCCAAATAAGTTATCCTAGATGAAGGGAAGTATGGTTAAAACTTTTTCATTCCAATTATGTTTTAAGATAAAATCATCACAGTGTAGGAAATGTGAGTTTTTGTCAAAAGCAATTTGTTTCCATTCATTGAAATGTTGCAAGCTTTGAACTCAACAACAAGGAGGATCACCTCCCACAATAATAGTCAAGAGCTGAATAACATTCTGAGGAAAAGTCCTCTAATAAAGTGGCTTGATGAGTTGTGAAGACAACCTTAAGCCCAACGAGGAGGATTACCCCCCACAACGATGACCAGGACATTAGCATAATTCCAAGGCATGGTCTTCCAATCTAACAGCTTAATGAGCCATCTCAAATGAAGAAGGGTATGACTATAGCCTCTTCTTTTAAATTATATTCGAGAAAAAACATCACATTGCAGGAAATAGAAGTTTCATTAAAAGCAATGAGGGGAGAGAGACTCCCATTACATCAAAAAGCTAAAAGAGCAAAGGATTGCAAAAGCCTCTTGGCAGATTGGCCCTTCGAAGGCTCAGGCCCTTCATTAGGCTAAGCTAAGCTTGTTGAAGGACTTGCCTTCCTAAACTCCAGTGAAGGCAACACCCCAAACCCAAAAGACTCATCCTTAAGGCTGAGAAGGTTGAAGGGAGACTGAGGAAGGCCACTAGCATCATATTAGGACTAGCAGCAATGCTCCTTTAGCAACTCAAGGTCGATGGACCAAAGAAACAAATCCTCAAAAGGGCCAAAGTCAAACCTCTTTAGTTAGTCAATGACATCATACTGATAGTATAAATACCTATTAGAGAGCCCATCAAAACTCTAGTTGGTGAGTTCATCCTTGTACTCGTTAGATCCCTTGAATTCTTTCACTGTCTCCTTACGAGCAACATCAATTCTACTTATTGCTTGGTCTCGAGCCCTCAATGTGTGGTCATGAGCCTCCTCCACCATCTTGGTCTTCGCCTCCAAGGCCGCAGTCTAACCCTTGAAGAGTTCCACCTCCTTCTAGACCTTTTCGACCTATTGATTCACATCGGATGACTCCTTGGCCGCCTTGAGTAGGTCCCTAGCTTAGGTGAGCTCCCCTTCAAGCTAGGCCACCTTCTTAGTCCCAATATCAATTGAAATATAGGACTTCGTGGCAAAATCCTCAATGACCATCAGCCACTTAATAGTCTCATTGGTGACCATGGCAAGCTGTAGTGGTCTGATAGAAACATTAGCAGAGAAAAAAAAAGGAAAGAAAGAAAGAAGGTTGATGATTGTCTTACCCTCAGAATGTTGTTGCTCATCTTTGAGGAGTGAACTCGCTAGTCTAGAGCCTAAAGTAGTTTCCAGGGAACACTTGCATAGAACACATGACATCCAAGCCAGTCATTCAGCCCCTAGAAGAAGATGGCACCTCGATAGGTGCTCCATGCTTCTCACTTGTGGAAGAAGGTTATACAACCAAAGTTGATTTTAGGGCGAGCTCTAGGATCTGCAGAAAGGACTTCACCCTACTCAACAACATTCAGAGTGGGAGTTGCAGTGCTCCCCTTCCCCTTCCCCCTCTTTAGCTAGGGAGAAGAGCATTGAGCAACCTTGACCTCCTGGTCTAGAGCTAAGGACTACATCTTGGAAATTGGGGAAAGGGAAGAGATCCTTTTTCTTGCTACACATTTGGAGAAAGGCAGAGGGGAAAGTTTACTCCCCAGGATGTGGTTGATGCATCAAGCTTTGTCTCCTCCTATAGAAAGAGCAAATTATCATTAGCAAATAAACATTAGAAGCACACAAGGCTAGCAGATTGGGAACATATTGCCCACTAGAGTTTCAAGCTACACTGAGCCTATACTTGCATAGATACTCCTCGAAACTCCACCGAGGAGCATTCCTCTAACTAATTATGGCTGACCTAATCGAAAACTCCAAAATTTTGGCCTCACACCTGAAGATTCTAGGGTGCCTACCATAGTCTAAAGAGGCTCCAACCCTAAGAGGTAGCCCCAGGTCATCAGAGCAAAAGATCCTTACATTGTATTATTTCCAATTATGAATAGACACACACCGATATCCATCATGGTCCTAGATCTGACACAATATGTAGGCCACCTTGAACATGTTCATTGAGGGGATTACCCCGGTGGCCGTAGAGTATACCGAAAAAGCAAATATTGCTGTCATTATGTTTGGTGTCATCAGCAATAGAGATAGCTCATAATCTCGGAGAAGATTCTAGAAGAATGGAGGGGAAAAAACTAGAGTCCAACCTCAACTTGGATCTAGAAAACATCATAAAAGAAGTGAAAACCCTATGGTGTCTCCACTGTGCTCAGGTCCTTAGGAAAATTAGCTATGTTAAGGTGGTCTAAGAAGCCAAACTCAGAGATAAGATGACTGGTCTACATCTTGAACTTTGTCTATTGAGCTAGCCAAATGCGAACATGAGAGGGAGGGTGACGCATAGGGGGCCACCCCAAAGGAGATTTAAACTCCTCCTTGGGGACAAAGATGGCCCACCATGGGTACTATTTGAATCCTAACCCCTCGTCATAGCTTAAGGGAGTTGAGCCTAGGCACCCATTGGAAGTGTTGTCCAATGAACCAAGCAACAAAAAGGTGACCATTAGAATAATGAAAACTACAGCCCTAACTATACTAAGGAAAGCTTGGGCTCAACTTCAAATAGAAAAAGGAGAACATGAAGCACCCTAGATGTAGAAAACCCTAAAACCGAAAATGGAATCTTTGTGGAAGTTCTAGAAGCCAAGCACTGAGCAAAGAAGAAGACTTTCTCAACATTCTGATAATGACACAAGGTAAAAGACCAAGAGAAGAGGCAAAAAGCAGCAAGCCACCAGCAAAGAAGATGGAGGAAGAAGCAACAAGTCAAAATCAATTTGCTAGCAACAAGGCATGGAGAAGAAGAAATAGTTCCTCTCCAACTCCCTACTTATAAAAGGGGACCAATGGCCAAGCCCCAAACTGACCCATCTTAAGATTGGCATCGAGAATGTGTATCCTTGCTATAGTTGTTATTGACCGATAGCCAGGATCAAGCCTTACTCGCCTTGTGATTGACATCAAAAGCATGCAACCCTTCCCTAAGGACAAGCACTGCTAACACCTCATATTCGACAAAGCACGAAGTCTGAAAGAAATAAGGTGCTTAGGGTACATCAGGCGCAGAGAAAAAATCATTGACATAAATTCAACAAAAGTGAGAGTCAATAAGTAAACAAATTAATTTGTTTATTCATTATTGGTGTATATAGAAGGAAGGAGTCAAGCTCCCATAATGTGGCAAGTACATAGGGGCCCCTTCAAGACTGCAAAGGTTTATCCTCCGGAGCTTGATCTTCGGCAACACAAAAACTCTCCCTTGAGTTGTAGCCCTGAATGGGAAAGCCAGGAGGTGCAGAGTCATCAAGGAAGTAACAAGAGACAAAGTAAGATAGAGCAACACTAGAAGCAAAGGTGAAGGCAAAGGCATTTGGAGGAGGCAAGGGTAGGGTAGCCACGACTTGGTTGAAGGGGTTATGGAGAAATCCTACTCTCCAAGCTGTGGAGAGAAATTTTTTGGTCAACGCTGGACCAGACTCTCCTCCACACTGGGGACGAAAAGCCACTTGGTGTTAAGCATTTGGTTGCTCAAGCGACAAAGCACCTTGCCCTTGCAGTAGGAGTACCCTTGCAAGAATGAGATAGACCTAGTCTCAATTAGAAGTCACCTTTTTTCGGCAACTCGATCTTCCCAAACTTGCTCCAACAAGGCTTGGAACTTGTCACTGGAGTGGAACAGCTCCACTGCCATGGCCCACTCTCCCTTGACAAAGGCTCAAGCTCTATCCGCCTAGTAGGCCACGCCTCTTTCCCTTACGCATAGTTTTGAGAGAATGCCTCCCATTTTCTACTCCTAGAGAGCTCCTCGTGGGAATCCCGAAACATCCACTATAGTTTTTAGACACCTCGCAATTAGATCGTAGTATGGAATACCAAGCAAAATTTCTGAAACACATTTAGCTTACTCACACACCAATTATGGTAGAATTATCCATGAAGGTCTGGTTAAGTTATCCAAAGCGATTAATATAATAAGGCCCAAGGAATATAATAAGGTTCCGATTTTCTTCTTCTTCCTCTGAAAGTTCAATTCTTATATTGCACATTAAACCCTACCTCCTCTAAGAGCCAAAGGGACTAGAAAGAGATAACATACTAACTTGAGTGTTGGAGCATCTTCCATCAATCACAACCAAGCTGACAGTGTTTATTCTTCTGTGCAAGTTGGAATTGACTAGAGAACTCCGAAAAAAGCTCACAGACTCCAACACAAAACCAGATGGACACAATACTTATATAGGAAGAATTTAACAGATATTTCTTTTGAATTTTAAATTACCTGCTATAGTAATTTTGAAACTAACGTTATATTAAGTCGATCAAGACTAATTTCGCCATCTCAGTTTCATTCTCTTTCTCATAGTTTAGTTTAATTTTTTCATCCTCTATTTTCTATCTTTGGCAACTAATATCTGCAATATTTCTTATTTTTTACACTAAAGCCCACCATCCCCTGCTGCTCGTGGTGTCCACTTCACCTTTCTCCTCATTTATTTTATTTTCTTATATTTTTTGTTTTCAATTTTTAAAATTTTGAGAAGATTAGGTTGGAGTTTTGGAGGCTTCTAAGGGGGAAAATTTTCAATAAATATTTGACAACATAATTCATGCATTTCAAATTAAAAGTTTTGAAATATGACTTTATTTGGTGGTGTTTAAAATACTATCACTAACAACAATATTTTCAATGAACTATTCTAAGTTTCATATATATATATATATACAATTAGATGACAATTTGCAAAGGTAACATGCAAAAACAAAATTTAGAGCAATACATATGTAATTTCCGATCTGGCAAAGATAAAAAGGACAAATACAAAAAATATGACCAGAATATATATGAAAAGTCTTGACAGAAAATTCTTTCAATTACAAACAAAATGATACCAATAATAAAATGGACATGAGCCTTAATGTTGTCATGTTTCACACATACAACATTATATTGTTTTATAGAATTACCATGAAGCACAAAATTGACATATTTGTCACAACACACCAAATAAGCACAACGTAAATAATAAATTTGAAATAAAAGCACACCAAACTGAAAATGATAGCATAAAAAAAAAATAATGACTACATAACATATACAATAGATTTTGTGAGGTTAACATCAAGTGGGGAGAGGGGTAACTTGTTTCCTCCATACTCTAAAACCACAGTTGAGCTCCAATAACATGAAATAACTAAAAATGAAGCAAAAATGCAATTCATCACTTCCAGGAGTACACAACCAAGAATTTTAAACTTTCAGGAGCTTTCAGGTTCAAAACTAAAAAACCATATATAAAGGTGCAAAGAAAATTACAAAATATCTTAGCTGCAAAAGCAAAGATGTACATACAATATTATCTTTTGGATGCTTTTCAAGAAAGAAGGGAAACTAAGGACACAAATTCCAGAGTGACCCTCCCCTTTGATCTGGTGTTAATCACAAAGTGTTCAGGGTATTTTCTCAGTAGTGTCAGCAGACCGAACCATGGTTTACCATTGGTTTCGGAGGGCAACCAGTCCTCAGATGTCAGGTATTTCCTCACCCTGCTATGATGCCATACATTCCCATATTGCTCTACAAGCTGTGCCAAGCAAACATAATAAGTGTATCAATTTTTTTTCTTTTTCCCATGCAAAACAGTATCAAATTTTGATGAAATCGATGGACATTAAACAAATGTCATAATATATAATGTAGGCCTAGTGATACAAGTAAACAAAAGCACAAACAGACGTCATAGACAGATGCAGAATCACAAAGTGGCATGTTTGACATTACAAACTCCAAATTTACACTATGAACTAATTTTAAATTTTGCCTAACTCCTACCAAGACATTTTTAGACAGCATGGACTCCAAAATGAAGACCCAAACAGTTTAGTTTACATTAACCTATACTATTTTAAATGTCTCTAAACTAAATCTCAGTATATTTAGAATTTTCTGTTTAATGTATAGGTGTCAGTAAAATATAACGGATTTAGCACATAATTCAAAACAATGTAGACCCATTATTTTTGAAGTGAAATTTACTCCACGTATATTTTATTATGCCTAGATCAAGATCCAAACATCAGATTTCCCATTTGAATTGTTTACCTTATATATTTCAATATTATGATGTTATACACCGCATGTTTTTCACAGATTAGACCGATAACTAAACTATATAAACACAAACTTTATTTGCTAGATAGTATTTGTGGTATAGTCAACTTCAATTGTATGGATTTTCAATTTGGAGTCTCTAATGTCAGAAATGATCTGGTTGGATTCACATCTAAATCCTCCCAATAGGTTGCAAATTTACTCCAGGCTTCGATATCCCATCACCAATATGCTTTTATTAGCAGTTATGTAATGTGTGTAAATATACATAGACCTATAACTTTAGGATGCAAGTACACAATTAAATGGAGACCGCTGACAGAGTACAGGTGCAAAGATCATGTTTTTGTGAGGAATAATGTGCAATTACCAATCTTGGGTATATATGGAACCTTTGTGGTTCTGAAGGGTAATGTAGGAAAATATTAATTATGCGGTGTAGTTGAGAAAAAAGCTAAGAAATATATCAAGCAGAGATTTCAATAATATTCATCTGCAAATGGAATATTTTATTTCCATGATATTAATCAATTAAAGTTGAATATTAAAGCAAGCAGTCTTGGGCACAATAAAAAAAAGGAGAATAATATTTTCCACCAGACTGCACATGATTTGCCAGATAACAATGTTCTAATGTCATTTTATCTTGAGAGTGGCTTCTGCGACGAAGATGCCAGCCCAAGGCAGTCAGGTTGGAAATAAAACATCCATTTTGCAAACATTTTGTTTACTAAAAATCCATCTTGCAGACATGATCCATGCAAAGGGGGCAATTACAATAGCAAGAACAGTTCAATTTCCAATTAATGAGATCAGTCGCTGAGGTGATGAAGCATATTTAGACCTTAGTAAAAATACTATTCTAGATCAAGATGCTAAAGAGGCGCACCAAGGATCACATGCTGACATTGTAGAAAATCATCGAAAGGAAGCCAAGATGCTTCATCCAAACTGGGTTATCAGTCAAATAGAAACATTTATGTAGGTATTGTCTTCAAGAACACCATGAAGATCATGTAAAAAAGCAAAAACTATTGGATGCCAATGTTGAAGCATTATTTCAATCACGGAAAATTTCATAGCTTCATGTGTCCCAATGATTGCTTGATATTTCAAAACACTTATTTTAGTAGTAGATAATCCACAAGATTCTTCTACATGCTGAACATTCAGAGATTGGAGGAAAGGAGAGATCCGAAAAGTAGCTGGATAGATCAGAACAAGAACCCTCGATGCCTAATAATATAACTCAATGAGGGAAGGCACAAAAAGCTCTTTCACGTAAATGAAATTAATTGACAAACTCTGAGATTGCAGCGGAGAAAGATCACAAGAATAAATGTCATATTTTTCGGGGGAATTTTGCAGTATTCAGTTATTAATCAGAAAGATTTCTACATATTTTCTGAAAATAGATATAGGTAATGCAGCTAGGATTTTTCTCCGACTTACGTAACAACTGATGCATATGTATTACTTTGATGGCAAGGCATAAATTCCAATCCTGAATTAGGTTTGGCAAGAGCATGTATTCAATGATAGCGGAACTAACCAATTCTAACAGGATTACAAATGGAAATGCTTCGAAGATGCTTGGATGCCTAAGAGGTGGAAGTTTAAATTACAAAGAAAAATCAAATCAATATTAAATGGTTTCAAAGACTTCAGATTTGGGTGTGATAATTAAGTCAGGACCAATATACATCATAACTGGAAGCAATCAATAGAGGACAGGGAATTTGTTGATGTGGATGAAAGCAACTAATAGTTGACATAAAATAATCTAGACCATACAACATGGATGAGATACAATTATATCAGGTCTGAATTACAGCTTCTTTCAGACATTGAGATAATATTACATCATATGTGCATTACAGCTTCCTTTAGACAAGTTGGAATTATGAGAAATTCCAGTTCCATTGAAATTACTATAAGAGTATATTTCCCCTAAAATAAAGTTCAAATAGCATGTCATGCATAAAATGGAAGGAAGATTAAAACCCGGAGACTTCTTTCTCTAACAATCCACCATAGTAACAATTCAAGACCTTGAAGATCAACCCTGCATGCAAGTAGCTATAAAACTCCATTTCTTTTTCCAATCAAAATGTAACTTTATCAAACTGAAAACAAGATAAAATCTAAAATAATCAAAACTCCAAATATTAAGGAAAAATAATTCCTACTATAATTTAAAGCCAGCATTGTTGTGGACCAACCATGACTGTAAAACCTGTCTCACTATAACTTTTAACCACCTAACATTCCACAAGTATCTAAATAAACCCAAATTTCACAAAAAGATACTCTAGGTTCCAAAACTCAAAAGAAATAAACTCGGCTAATCAAGGACCATAAACACAAACACAATATAGCTATAATTAACCATGTATTATAAGGAACTAGGTAGACAGCCATGCGATCCTTTTGTGCATCTTTGAATGTCTAAATAAACCCAAAACTTGCTGAAAAGATACTCCAGGTTCCAAAACATGAAGAAACAAACTTGACTATGAATCAAGGATCATAAACAAAACATAAATATTACCATGTATTTTTGGGAATACGGTAAAAAGCTATTTCATCCTTTTGTGCATCTCTAAGTAGTCTAATATCATATGATCTAGACCTAGCAATTCAAGTTCACAGATTAGCTTCGGATCAAATCAAATCTATAATATTACACTAAATAAGTCAACCCAAATCCGATCGATTTATTAAATAGGTCAATTCTCTGAATCCGAACCCAACCCGATTTTTAAACGAGTAACCCGACCCAACTCAAATTAACTCGTTTATTAACAGGTAGAGTTCAAGTCATGAACTGATTTAACCCAAATTAATCTATTTAAATTTAATTAAACAGATCACAATTTAATCCGACTTAAATTGATTCAATTGACCCAAATTGACTTAAGTCAATCTAATATATTTAAATAACATTAATAATTTTAACATATTTTAAATACTTAAAATAATAATATCATTAAAAGTAATTATAATAATAAAATACTAACTTATAAATAATAATTTTAAAAATTATTTTAAAAAATTATTATAAAATAAATATTAAATAATTTTAATTGGCTTAAATAAGTTGATCCGACTTGACCTGCCTCATTTATGATTTGACAAATAAACGAATCAATAGGATCATAAACGAGTTACACAAATTGACCCAATTACAACTCTCATTTTTTTGGGTCATAATCAAATCAATCCTATTATAACAAACCCGAATCGATTTAATTCGGATTAAGTTCAGGTCAGGTTAATAAGTCGGATCATAAATTGTCAAGTCTAATATGATCATTATGTCTTGACGTATACACAAGTAATCTTACTATTCCAAAACTAGAGGAAAACCTTGGACCTTAATAGGAATCCCATACCAAAAGTATGTTATTTAGCTCAAGAACTAATATTTAAAGATATAGATGCACTAAATAAAAACTCGTGCAACACAAACAATCGATGTCAATATATAATAGCCATCATACACCTAAATGTACATTGTGCAAAATGCTTAATGAGAATTTAGATGATGCCTTATAGCACTATTTGCTTTCTCCTTGCAAACATATTAACTATGTTGCTTCAACTAGAACCCAAATAGAGTATCATGATGGGTAGCTTGGTTCATCACGTTCATCTTGGGCCTAACCTGAAACCAAAGTCTAGAGCGAGAAAAACAGGGGGACCTTGCTCAAAACCAAATTTCGTAATAAGGGAGCTGAGCTATAAGGCAAATCCAAGGTGTCAATTGAGTTATAGAATCTCCTCATAATAAAAAATACCAATTGTTGACTTCATTTTAAGCATCTATGGAAGGAATTTTTATTTCATCAAAATGATAACAACCTCCTACATATGATGATGAAGCGGTAGACTGTGGAAGAAAAATGCTCCACAATAAAAGCTTAGTGATGGCAAAATGGATTGCTCAATGGCCTAAAAACAGAGGCAAAGGTTATGAAGAAAGGGGTTTAGCTCTCTCAGCACTCTTCTTCTCTCTAACATCTTCTGCCTCTCATCCATTGAACACAAGGGACTGACTTGACTGTCAAAAGGGGCCAAAGCCTCCACTCCAAACATCCTTTCTCAGAGGTTCTTGGTTTTGCAGGCAGTACCAATTCCACAAACCCCTTAACAAAAAACATGCCACTTTGAGGGGTTACATGAATGTGCTCCTCTTTAGCACATTCATGACATCAATAGTTGTCACCCACCAAACCACCCTATTATGGTATGCATAAAGCTGTTGATCATGCTAGCATCAAACCAAGCATCTCTTCCTTTGAAAAGCTGATGGAGTGCAATTCATGACCTGAAATCTCCATTGTTCTTATTTTATAAAACCGACACTGTAAAGTTATAAAAATTCTTTGATATTCCACCACTAGATCATTTTAGAAACTCAAGTCAATATTGACTGCCTTGTCCATTGAGGGTGGCTGCTTGATGACAAAAGAAGAGCATAGACAGAAAGCTTGAATAAGCAGGAAGGTGATCTTTGAATCTGAGTTCCATCCAAAATCAGAGGTAGATATGCACAAAGAAACCAATTATCTATTAGCTGTTATATTTTGTTAGTTTAGTAAAACATCAAAGACTATAGTCGACAGTTTGAATCCAAAACAGAAACAAGCCCATCTAAAACACATCAGTTCCCAAGTATTCTAGTTGAATTTAGAATTGGTTATAATTATGCATGACTGGGCACACATATCTCAAGTTTAGTTGATCACAAACCCAATTGATATTCAAAAACCAAAGATGTGTGCATAGTTTTTCAGAACAATTCCTATGGCATTCAAGATGTATGTGCTAGAATATTCTAATAAAGAAACAACATCAAAATATGTCATCAAAGATAGTCAAATCAGATAAGCTAACAGTCATTTCATTTCAGAGTTCAAAACCAACAATTCGAGAAGCATAATAATTCATCAACTGACCTCTTTATGCAGTTTGGCCATAGGCATCCATTCTCCGGGTCCACAGAGATCAGACAGCACAGTAGCAACTGATGAGACCACATCCTTTTCTTCTAACTGTAGGAGCTGTTGATTATCAGAATCCCTGTCAACCCTTGATCTTGCCTCAGACTTCTTATCTGCACAAGGCAAATGACATCATGTTATTTAGTAAAAGAAACGCCAAAGATGGTGTTCACCTTTTATAAATGTGTAGCCAAGTTGATCGTTGAATACTTTGGGCCCATTTAACGTGCCCTTAACTTGGGGTAGCATGCACCTTAGGAGACACAAAAAATTGAAACTGTAGGAAGTGTGAAATCAATATAATTGGGCTTAAGAACGAGACACCGCAAACTGAAGCTCTGGGGAGTGTGCTTTTATAAATGTGCAGCCAAGTTGACCATATCCCAGTCTGTTTCCATAATGACATGAGTGAAATCCTTGGACCTTAGTCTACCAGCTTATCACCGTTCAAAATAAAAAACATCATTCAGTTTCAATCAATTCCCCACCAACCCTGAAAGTATCAGCTAATGCACATGTAGAACCACAATGACCAAAAAAATGCCTCCACACAATATTAAAATACCACAAGGCGGTATCAAGAAAAAAGCTTACAATATCACGGGCAATATCAATCAATCTCAAAATAAACTATCACCAAAAACACCAACAGAAGTAACCAAAAAACACTTCTTTCCACCAAAATCAAGCAAAAAGATCACATAAAAAGCACAATTTGCTAACAAAATTCCTATGCATCTGAAACAAATGACCTAAAACGACGATCACAAGAATTACCCGAAAATTGAATAACAAATATGCACATACTGACCAAATTGCACGCCATAGCCACCAATCCCATCCATCCGCGCCCCCTTCCCTCCCCCAACCCCTTCCTCATCCTCCTCCTCCTCTTCCCCTTCTTCCTCCTCCTCCTCATACTCCTCCACCCTCGCCCTCCCCCTCCGCGCCACCACCCTCGCCGGCTGAGATGGCATAGCCCTAGAAATCGCCGCCGACGCAAAGATCGACCTCGACGGCAGCAAAAAGTAGAACTTCTTGTCCCCAATCTGGAGGAGATCCTGCGAGTCGAGCTTGACAGTGTTGGCGCCGGGGAGGTGGAGCACGCCCTCGACGAAGCAACCGTTCTTTCCGAGGACCTCGAGGGCGAAACGGCGTCGAGGAAAGTCGTAGAAGATACGAGCGTGCTGGCGCGAGATGTTCATGCCGCCGCCCAGGGAGGAGAGGTCGACGTCCACGGCAAACTTCTTGCTGTTGCGGCCCAGCGTGATCGAGTAGGTCTGCATGTAGTACTCGAAGTCCTCTCCCTGCAACTTCGCGAATCCAGCCTCCACTTCGCCGGAGCCAGCGCCACCGGCGATCGCCATCGATGGAGCTCTGACGAGGAACTCTGTTGGCAAAGGGCAAGAGAAAGGGATCCCTAATTTCTGACATTGATTTTGGGGAAATTTGGTATATAGCCTTGAATACTCCTGAATGTCAAAAATACCCCTCTGATAAAATAATACAGGAGTTCTGCTTTACTAAAAAAAATTTTTAGTTTAAACTTCATAATTCTCTTCTTTTTTTTTTTTTTTTGGTCTTCATCCTTAGCATTAACATTACATCCTAAGAGATCTCATGCCCTTCATTTAAATTCCTATATTTAAGGAGGGGGACGTTAGTTCCAAGTGGTGACATAGAAGACTAAAAGAAATGAGGAGACTGTGGATTGTGAAATAGGTGAGTTTAGCAGGAGAAATTATTTGAAGTATGGCGAATTAGGGGATTAGGCTTGGGAGTGCATATTGATGGTGAAGCATTTCGAGTTCTTCAATTGAAATCTAATAAGTAAAGGGGGGGACTATTTAATTTGGGTCACTAACAAGATCTTAATCAATGAGAAGATGCTAGAAGAAATATTGGTGGATGATGAGTAGACAGAGGTGATGGATAAATTGTATTCAAAGATCTATACTTCGTCATGTTCCATTATCGTTAAACTAGATTTGTATTTTAGTCATCCTCTTAGGAATACCTATTATAGCCTCTCAGTTATAGTACTGCTAAGTTCTAACAATCGAAATTCATACACAACTCATATCACATCACAAGATGATAGAACATGGTAGGAGACTAAGACGAATCCCTAAATCAAGGAGGGAATATGAACACCCATCAGGCTAAGAATGTTGCACTTCGGAGAGAGAATTTCTCTCTTGACTGAGCATCCTAAGACTCAAATCATGCTACCAACCAACACGAGAGACAAAGACGAGTTACCAATATTCAAATAAATAGTCTAAAGATAATGAACCCTCACTAAGATAGGTGAATTGACAAAAGCTTCTTCTCATACGAAGAGTGCTTACTTTGAGTGCCAAAGATTTAGGAAAGAGAATTGCAAAAATGGTGAAACAAAAAATCTGCAACATAGCACTAACGCATGGTTGCATTAAAGTGGGATGATGAGTGTTGGCCATAAAATCTTATTTTAACTCCTATAATGAAAATTTTGGCAACCTCAGTGGAGGCAAATAATGGAATATAAGACATGGTAGATTACATCAATTCCTTTAAGAATAGCATGGTCCTTTAGGAACTACAAAGGTAACAATGTGCAAAATATTTCTAACCACCCTATAAGGTACAACCACAACATGGTTACCAAATTTGCCAAGAGTTTTAGTAATTGTGTTGCAGGACCTCAAGAACAAATTTATCAATTAGTTTATGTCTTTAGTGCCACATTACAGAGATTTATCTATACTTCTAGTAATCCGACAGGAAGATAGTAAAAATATGTGAGGTTATCTTGCTCACTTGAATATAACAAGAATCTAAATCAACAATTAGGACAATTCCATTATGTTGGTTGCAATAATAAATGGACTTTGAGTTGAAAATATTAAGAGATGGCCAAAAAGCCACCCGAAGCCCTAGTGGAGTTCATAAACCAAGTTTGAGAGCGCATCAGCATACAAGAAATAATGGTAGCTCAAAGAGAAGCCAAAGGATCCAAAACAAGGAAGAAATATAAAGATGCAAAGCTACTAGCCAAAACAAAAAAAGGTCCATAATTAAGTTATAGGATTGCAACCCATAATTTCCAAGGTATATCATATTAAACCGACCTCATACTAAAGTTTTAGCCCAAATAAAGAATTATGACTACTACCAAGATCACCAAACAATTGATAAATTAAAATATTATAAGTTTTATTAGGACTATGGTCATGATACAGAGAAATAGAGGAATCCTAAAATAGAAATTGAGAAGCCAATTAGAGAAGGACCCTTGAAGTAGTTTGTTAAGTAAAAGGAGGCAGAAGACTAGTAATTTCAACTACCAAAGCTGTTCTAAAGCCCATGAGAAAAAGAGCTAATAACCTTTTGGAGAGGAGAATCCTGAAAATATTATTCAACCTATTAAGTGGTATTTAGGAATAATCATGGATGACCTCAAATGAAAAGTGGGAATTCATATGAAAACAAACACCAAGCTTCTATTGGGGATAGGAGCATAATAAGAGGCCAGGAGAATACACACCTTGCAACTTGGTCGTAGTGATCATATACTTAGGAAATATCATGAAGATGATACCTTGGTGGTGACCCATGTTGGATAGTTCTCTGATAAGGTGTGTAATGGGGGATACATGGGCCTCAGTCAATATCCTATTTGTAAAGGCATATGAGTTGAAATGTGACCAACCTCCAAGACATTATAGGGGGCCCTCACTATATTCACAAGGGATTCATTAGCTCCTGAAGGCATCATCAAACTCCTTCTTACAATAGGGAAGGACAGAGAAGCTCCATAGTGTTTACTGACTTTTTGACAATGTGTGCAAAATCTTCTTACAATACAATATTGGGAAAACCAACATTGAACTAGCACCATGCAATATCTTCACATACAATTTAGTAATGAAGTTCTTGAAAAAAATTTGGAATAGGTAAAGCTTGCGGAGATCATGACTTGGCTTGATATTGTCACATGGCCATTGGGAGAAACAAAAGTCAAAGGAAAAGGAAAAACATGAGGAAGAGACTCAGAGAGGACTAGAGGCCATAAAGCAACTAATGACCATAGTATTGGATGAAGCTTTTGGTTGCAATGTTAAGACTGAAGCTGAATTATTAGATTTTATCTTCGTTAAACTCTATGATCTCTTAAAAATTAACCAGGATGTCTTTTCCTAGTCCCCAAATGACCTTCTAGAGATTAATCATCAAGCATAAGTTATCTATTGTGGAAGGTATGAAGCTTATAAAGCAAAAAAAATGTCATTTTGCTCCAAAGCATTAAAAAGCTATAGCCAAGAAGGTGGAGAAGCTCTTGGATGTAGGTTTCATATAAGGAATCTATAATGGTTAGATAATGTCATCATGCTCAAGAAAAATAATGGCAAATAGAGAATGTGCATGGACTTTGCCGATCTCAACAAAGCATATTCCAAAAATAACTATCCACTCCCTGTGATTGACTAGCTAGTGTATTCTATCATTGGACATTAACTTTTAAGCTTTCTCAATGCTTTTTTAGGGTATCATCAAATCAAGATGCACCTTAATAATGAAAAGAAAACTTTCTTTAATATAGACTAGAGGACTTTCTATTATAAAGCCATACCTTTTGGATTGAAGAACACAAGAGCTACATACTAAGGGATGGTAAGCCGAGTCTTCAAGTCACAACTTGGGAAAAACATGGAGGCTCAAGTGGATGATATGTTTGTGAAGAGTATTCATATCTCATATCCTATAGCAAATCTCCATGAGATCTTCAGCATCCTACGCAAATAATGGATGAAGTTGAATTTGGAGAAATGCATATTTGAAGTCATGGTCATAAAATTCTTAGAGTACATGGTCTTAGATGGGACTAAAGCCCCTACCTTCGTCAAGGAGCTACAATGCCTCATTAGAAGGGAGAATACATCCAAGCACTTAGGAGGAGACAGTACTTTAAGTGGAATGATGCTTGTGGACAAGCTTTCAAAGCATTAAAGGAATACCTAGTTGCTCCACCATTGCTAGTAAAACCAAGCCCCCATGAGGTCCTTTACTTATGCCTCTCAACTGGGGATCAACTATATAAGCTCAATGTTAGCAATTAACTAGGAGGGGAAGCAACACCTCATATACTATGTGAGTCATGTGGTAATAGGAGTTGAAGTACAATATTCCACCTTGAAGAAGCTAGCTTATACTTTGATCATTTACTCTTGTAAACATCTCCCAACTTCCAAGCGTACTATATCTATGTCTATATGAGCTATCTACTCTATTAAGCACTATACAAGTTAGAAAGTTTGGGTAGACTACTCAAGTGGACTATGGAGCTAGGACAATTTGACATATACTTCAAAGCCTGAATAACCATCAAAGCCCAAGTTCCAGTTGATTTTCTTGTAGAAACAAGGATCTCGATGCAAGAGCAAGAAAAATTTTCACTATGGAAGGTCTACGTTGATGAATCCTCTTGTGAAACTGGAAGTAGTGTAGGGTTCATATTAATTAATCTCGATAGGGAGGTAGTGGATTACTCACTAAGGTTTGAATTTGAGGTTTCAAATAACATGGCAAAATGCAAGGTCATGTTACTATGACTAGCTAGTCTGGGCTACAGGTGATTGGAGGCTTCAACTTTTCAATAACTTCTAATTCATAGCGAGCAAAATCAATGACCTCTACAAAGTTTGAAACACAACACTAGAGTGATATCTCACCAAGGTTTGGGTAGTCCTGTAAACTTTTGTATTTAAGATGATTTTTGTTACAATCAAATTTAATTGAAATATGATCAAAATTAAAACTTGTATATCACTAAATTAACTCAAGTGTTGGTTTCAATTGAATCTAAAATACAATCAAATTTGTTTGAAAATTGAGCTTAATTTGAACCTAAATTCTTAAGAAATTTGGGCTTAAACTAAAGTGGGTTGAGTGGGCTGGATATTTAGACTAAAATTAGGCCCAAAATTCATCTACAATTTGGACCAAAATGACAAAATATAAGAATTTCGTGAATAAATTCTTGGACTGAATAAATCTTTATAAATGAGTCAATGGCTAGATTTTTTTTACAAATAGGTCTCTGGAATAAGAATTTTACAGAAATGTCCAATAGAATTCTAAAAATTACAAATCAATCCCATAAAATTTAGTATTGTACATAAATCCTTTAAAAATCAATAAGTATAATTTGATCCTTATGAAATATAATGTTTATGAATAAACCCCTCCAAAATTTTTATTTATAAATAAACCCCTAGAATTCAATTTTTTATAAATAAGTCCCTCAAATTTTTTTTATTTATAAATAAGTCTAAATTTTATTCAAAAGGTGTCCTAGAAGTTTCAAAAAAATTTTATAAACAAATTTTTTTACAAAAAGGTCCCTTAAAAATTATAAAATTATAATTTAGTCTAATTTTTTAAAAAAATTTGTAAATAATCCCTCTATAATTTTAGTATCTGGGACAAATAAAATTTTCAAATAATTGTCATATACAATAAACAAATTTATTCATATCTTTTCACAAACTCATTCAAACTTAAGAAAAGCTACATCTATATCTATGTATATCCATATTCATCATTCAAAAATTTAAATAAAAGGAGATCATTTTTAGCCCAACTTTACCTCTTTGAACTCTATATAAACCCAATTGACACCTAAAAAGAAGAAGAGGTCAGAAGGTGAAGAACAAAGAGGTGTAAATTGAGCAAGAGATTGAGCACAAAGAAGGCCAAGGAAGAAAAACCAGAAAGAACAAAGAAAAACTTCAGCCTGAACCCCGATTCCACCACTCTTATTTATAGGAGAACCACACTACTTTGCTCCTGCTGGAGCTCCATTGTCCATGCTTCACCTATGCCTCCTTGTCGAAACTATAGCCTCACTGGAGGCACCTCATTGGAGGAGAAGATGCACCCTCCATGCAGCCTGAGCCACCTCTGACTTCCTCTCGCCTGTGCACCATGCCCTAGCTCCTAAGCCACCTTCCCAACCCCCTAACCCACTTGCTCTATGCTTGAGAAACTCTAGATCCACCTCGCTCGATGCTCTCCTCCACATCTCCACTATGTGTTGCTGGCTTCTTCCTCCCTCTCCATGAGGCCTCGTACCTAGTCCTACTCCAGCTTTGGAGCCTGCCTACTCCCCTAAGGCTTGAACCACCCTCACCACCTCAAGTCATGCCCATGCATCGCCCAAGCCTTCCTGCTACCTAGTTCATGATCTCAAGCTCTACCCAAGCCCCACACACTATCTATTGTTGACTCAAGAGACCAAATCTAGCCAAGATTTGGTCGAATTCGGTCATAGAAATGGAGGAGCTCAGAGCTCCTTACTCAAGTTTGAAGAAAAGAAAGGACCTGAAGCTTGGGCTTGA
This sequence comes from Trichopus zeylanicus subsp. travancoricus, assembly GCA_005019695.1. NCBI lineage: Eukaryota > Viridiplantae > Streptophyta > Magnoliopsida > Dioscoreales > Dioscoreaceae > Trichopus > Trichopus zeylanicus. The sequence goes on from RXID01014303.1 coordinate 101,595, forward strand.
GGAAGAAGATGAGAAGAAAAAGAAATAAAAAAATAATATAAAAAAATTTGTTGGCCAAAAAGAAAAAGAAAAATCCGGTCCAAAAGAAAAGAGGAGGGTTATTGACTTAAAAAAAAAAGAAAATTTTGGATATTAAAAAAATTTCAAGATGTTAGAGGAGAATCAAAGGAGAAGATTCAGAGCGAGAATGAACTGGCTCATGGCCACCAGTGGCCCATCAAGATAGTGAACTCTTGATACTGTCGCAACCACTCATGGTCTCTTAAAGATGATGAAACCTCGACACTATTATAGCCACTCATAGCCACTCAAAGTCTATGAATCCCCATCACTCCAAGGCAACCTTTGGGCTTGCATCCAAGTTAGCCTTCAGGCTCACACTTAACTCACCTTCAAGCTTGCATCTAATCTAGCCTTCAAGCTCGTACCTCAACTAGTCTTTAGGCTCACACTCAGCTAGCCTTTGGGCTTGCACTTAACCAGCTTTCAGGCTCACATCTAAGCCACCTTTCGAGCTCGCATCCAAGCCAGCCTTTACTCACATCTCTATCAGTCTTTGAGTTCACACTTAGTCAACCTTCGAGCTCGCATCCAAGTCAGCCTTTGGGCTCACACCTTAGCTAGTCTTTGAGCTCATATTTCAGCTAGCCTTTATACTTACATCCAAGCCAGCCTTTAGGCTTGCATCCAGTCAGCCTTCAGGATCACACCTCAGCTAGCCTTCGAACTCATACTTAACCAGCCTTTAGACTCACACATAGTCAATCTTTGGATTCACATCTAGGCCAGTCTTTGAACTCGCATGCAGTTAGCCCTCAGGCTTGCACCTCTAAGCCAGCCTTCGGGTTCACATATTTAAGGCCAGGTCACGGATCTGTCTAAAATTATCATAAATAGCCAAAAACTCTCAAATTAAACTACTTAACATGAAGTAACTCAATCATATTAAAATTGAACTCAACCAAAATAAATGGATAAAGGATAAGTTGACTCAAATAGGCCTAAATTGATCACATAAATAGACTAAAATTCAAATCAAGTTGGACTCCAAAAATTTAAATTGAGTTAACCTAAACCAAATAAACTCAAACTCAACCCAAATTAGACTCAAGATGGGTTAATTTTAAAATTAAGTTGAGTTCAAATCAAATCTAATCTGGATTGAACTAAGCTCAAATTAAATTTTAATTAAGTTAAATCAAGTTCAAACTAAAAGGGCAAACTCAAAGTCAAACTAGAACCAAATCAGGCTGAGCTTGGACTGAAACCATGTTGAACTAAATTAACTTAAACTTGAACCGAAGTCTATCAAGATGCAAACCAGAACTTGATAAAGGTCTAACACAAGGTCAAATTTGACCTAGACCAAATAAAATTAAACTCAAACCCCAACCATATTATTCTCGATAGAACTAAATAAAGTCAAAATAAGCTCGACCGAGTATGTTGAATTTTCGATAATACTCCAAGGCTATGAATAAAGGGTGATGTTACCATCCTAACCTAAACCAAAATTAGTTTGAATAGAACTAAATAAGGTCAAACTAAGTCTCACTGAGTGTACTACAAAAGTCTTTAGTAATACCTCAAAGTTATGCACCCCATAAGCCATTGGTGATGTTACTAAATCAAAAAAATTATTCGCCGATATGCTTAAAACTATTAGCAATACTTCAAAGCTATATTCAACCCCATAAGTCATTGGTGATGCTACTAAATCAAAAAAGTTAATCGCCAATATGCTTAAAACTGTTAGCAACACTTCAAAGCTATATCCAACCCCATAAGCTACTGGTGATGCTACCAAACTAAATAAGTTATTTGTCAATACACTTAAAGTTGTAGGTCACACTTCAGAGTTATATCCAACTCCCCTAAGCCGTTGCTGACACTACCATGTCAAAGAAGTTAAATACCAATACACTCAAAGCTGTTGACTACACTTCAAGTTAGGCAACCCTAGAAGCCATTGACGACATGCCCATCAAGCTAGTCAATCCTAGGAGCAGTTGGTGACACACCCTTCAAGCTAATCAACCTCAGAAGCAGTTGATGACACGCTCCTTAAGCTAGTCAACCTCAAAAGTAGTTGATAATGCACCATTCAAGCTAGTCAACTCCAGAAATAGTTAATGATGCACCCGTCAAGCTAGTCAACCCTAAAAACAGTTGACAACATAGTTTTCAAAGCTATACCCAACCTTACAAACTGTTGGTGATGCTACTAAACCAAATAAAGTTATTGTCAATGTTCAAAACTATTAGAAATGCTTTGAACCTCTCCCATTCCCTTTCACATCTCATCGGATGATGCCATTAACACCTGCCAAAGATTGAGTCAATTTAAGTCAAATTCCACATGATCTAGCGTAGGGAGAGTGGGCCAACAACACACATCAAATCTTCTTCTCCACTCTTTTTCTTTCTTCATTTTTTTTATATTTTCTATACTTTCATGTCAAAATTCATTGTAAACTGAGGGCAACTTGCTTAAACCATGTATCATTTCTTAAAATCAATCAAATACTTTCTTTTTTTTCCTTTTTGTGTCTCTATTTTATTTGATAGGTTTCTTATTTTAGGAGGTTTCTGACAATTATCAGGGTAATTCACAATAAGGGCTGACGCCTATTGGAAGTCAATGTTTCCACAATACTCAATAGCACATTTCAAATTAAAATAAATTTTAATTTATGATTTGAGGTTTCTCTTAGGGTCTCTATTATACCGAACTGTTGAAATTGATCCTAGATTTTGAATATATGGAAATCACACAGATCCCTCACAAGAAGAATGTGAAAGAAAACTCCTTAGCTTGCCTTGCTTTGGCAACTAATCCATGGCCCACTCATATGATATATGTTGAGGTTTCAGGCTCCCCAAGCTATGTTATTTTGGCCAAGGTTAATGTGATAACAAAAGAGTCAAACTAGATGGATAATTTATGAAATTCCTCACACAAGGAAATCTACTCGAGGGCACCTCTAAGGCTTAGAAGATAGAAATGACTCTCACCAACTTTCATCATGCAAGAGTGAAGGCTATATAAGAGATCCCTAATGTGCCCACTCTTCAAATGTCCAACTCCCATAGAGGCAACATACGCACTATGAGATATACATGAAAGTAAGACATACAAGTAGCCAAGTATTAACTCACAAATTATTACTCTAAAGTTATTTCTGGCCAAATATGAGAAAATAGGTAGTTAATATGAGAAGTGCCAAACCCATGTGCCCTTGTGTTGGGCTCTAGCAACCAAGCTTCAACAAGTAACATAATGTTGCTAACCCTTTGATCGATGGGGAATGGATACATTAGGCCTATTTCCGCCAACATTGAAATAGAGGAAGTTTTTAATGGTAGCCATAGACTACACAAGTTGGATAGAAGCTAAGGCTTTCACTACTATCACTGAGCACATGATTAAGGAATTCTTTTAGCAAAATGTGATTTGTAGATTCGAAATATTAAAGGTGTTAGTTATCAATAATGGAAAATAACTTGATGGTAAGAGGTCCTAAGAGCTTTGTGAGGGATTGAAGATAGAACAAAGGTTTACTATGGTGGCTCATCCATAAGCCAACAAACTTGTCAAGGTTACAAACTAAAGTATCCTACAAGTATTGAAAAAGTGCATAGAGGGGTGAAGGGAGCATAGGTAGAAGAGCAATCGCAGCTCCTTTGATCATACCAAACCACCCCAAGATCTATGACGAGAGAGTCTCCCTTCATGCTAACCTATGGGATAGAGGCATTCATCCTTATGAAAATGAATATTCCCATGCTATAGATTCAAGCCTACATCCCCAAGCAAAAGAGAAAGCCCTTTGAGCTAAGAAGGATCTACTAATGGAAACCATGAAGCAACCCAGAGTCTAAATTATAGCTTACCAATAGTGCATCGCTTGCTACTACTAGAACCAAGTTTGTTATGGATCCTTGCAAGTTGGAGACTTGGTCCTATGCAAGAAGGAAATCACTAACCAAGCTATCTATAAGCTCTCCCCAAAGTGGGAATGATCTTAAAAGGTCATCTATTATATGGGTAAAGGCATATATAAGCTCGGGCAAGGAGATGGTACACTTCTCCCTAGAATGTGACATGTAAATAACTTACATAAGTTTTACCAATGAAATGAAATTGTTAGTTCGCCCTTGTAGGTCTTCCTGAAATTTTTGGATTGAATATTATTGAGAATTCATCACCCGACCTATAAGATAAATGAGATTTATAGGAATGATCGTGAGAGTTTTCTCACTACGCAAGATAAACTTATCCTAGCTGCTTAAGATTTGCCTTTGTAGGTACCTACAAGAAAAAAAAAGAAGCTTTTGTGAATTTTTAGAGTAAAATATTGAATAAATAATAAAAAATAAACTTAAAAAAATGGTGAAAGCTTATCTATCACCTCGGCAAGGGAGAGCACAAAGTTCTCCCCCTAACCTCCTTTAATTTTCTTGAGGGATGAAATTGTATGTTAATAATGATAATGAATTCTAGGTTATGGATCTAAACTAAGTGCAAAGAGTAAAATAAATGAAGAGAGAAATTTTGACTATGAGGATCTGCTAGAAATTTGATATCTTGAATCATTGATATTGGGTTACTAGTGTTTGGGCTTTGTTGTTTCAAAAATTTTCATGGGCTATTGGATGATAATACATTGGTAAAAATCAAGGGATGGGATTTTGCATGGTGATATGTGTGGCTATTTTTTGGGCTACAAATTAGATCAAATTTTCCAAGGCTAGAATTTAATTAATTTTTAAGGTGGTGGAGGGTGGATGGCTAAGATATAATCTCATAGGGGAGAGAAATGGTGGAAAAGGGAGTGAGGCCACAAAAAAGAGCATGCCTAGATTTTGACATGGAAATCCCCCACATGGCTAGAATCCTAGGATATGGACCAATCCACACACTAGGATTTTGGCATATGGGGCAGCCCACATGTCAAAAATTTGGCATGTGGAGTAGCCTACATGCTAGAAACCTAGCATGTCTCCTTTTTCCTTTTCTAGTTGATTTTTTGATTTTTGGAGAAAAATTGGACTAGTTTTTGAACTATTTTTCTAATGATGAATTCAAGGATTGTCAACAAATATTTTAATAGATATTTTCAGCTCAACTTAGTGAATATTTTTGCTTGAATGTATAAGGATTTTTAGTAAACTAAAAATAGAACTCTAGCTCGAATTATATATAAAGGTTCGGCTTGAAAATTAAGAAGTTCTCTGCTTGGAGTTGTGAGATAAAGAAAAGAAGTTTAAAAAAATAGTTATCTATATATGCACGCTTCCCTTGGCAATGAATTGAGAGGAATGAAGTGTGAGAAAATGGTAAAAAAGATAACTGCCATTAAGGATTGACCTGATCAACTTTCTTCCTAATTATTGGCTCTTGGCTTCAAATGGGTCAAGAAATCATAACAAATAAATTGGGGCTACGAATTAATCCAAGAGCTTATAAACTTGTATATTGACCATTCCAAGAGTTAAAAGAAGTTATCATAATACACCAAGAAATCTATGCTCTCTCATGATTCAAGGATTACTTTAAGGAATTTTAGTGAAGGCTTTTGCACCACTATTTTTGTGAGAGGTAGTATAGGCAAAATAAAAGGGGGCTAATGGAGATACGCCAATGATACTATGCACTTTTGTGGTCTAGAGATAGATTTGAAGGCTTTTAGTGGAGCCTTTCCTATCGCTATTCTCGCAAGGAGATAATTTGATATTTGAAGTTATCAAGCCAATCAAGATTGAGATGTCAGATGATTGAGTGTTATCCTATTTTTATTATAGAATTTGAGGATCTTAAGGAAAAGATGCATGGATGCTACGGATATATAATGTTATGGTGGATTTAAGAATGTAAACATTTTTTTAATGCAAATAAAAGGCTTCCAACCACTAGTTGGATCAAAGGGTCCTCTTAATGAAAAGGGACTATAGACTACTATACCTTTTTTTCCAGATAGAGGTTTAAAAAAATATGTTTTATATGAAGTGAGATCAGTGCCGCTTTTATTGTGCGTCACTCTTCTTCATGGTCGACACATTGCTTTTGTGGGACTGGTGATGTGACTTTTGAATGTTGGAATGATGATTGGTAACTTGAGTCTGCTAATGGTAGGATGTAGACTTTATTGGTAGGATTGTTCATGTGGATTTGTTAGTATTGGTAATAGGACACAGATTGAGTGATAGGACACAAATTGTTTGATGGATTGCTAGTGTGTCTTCTATTTGGTAGGGTATGGTTCGTCAGCTCAAACTTCTCAAAAAGTTTTCCAGATTTTTTTTTTCTGTTTTTTTTTCATTCTTCTGATTTTCCTTCAATTTTTCTAATTATTTATTTTTGTTATTTTTATTTCATTTGTTGGTTCCATAAACCCTCTCTCTAGTGCATGAATTACTTCATATACCAAGTGGCTGGCCTTTTTTAAATTTTCTTTTTATTTTCTCTCTTATCCTTTTATTCATGTTAAGATCTTGGCTTGAGTTCCCTTCCCCACACAAGATAATTGGCATGGAATCTCCATCATACACCATCTTTCTGGTGTGGCTTTTATTATGAATATTCTTGTTTCCTGCACACTAGATTTTGGGTATGGACTTTCAATTTTACCCTATCTTCCTATTTTGAATTTTAGTTCCCTTTCAAATACTAACTGTTAGCATTATATGATATGATTTACTCTCTTTCCTTGTTTGCTCTTATCCAATCTCTCTCTTTCCTTCTTGTCTTGAGTGATGGATCTAGATCTCTTTACAAAGCTTGCAATTGACTTTGCAAACCAATCAAAATATATTGCCAATCAACTAATTATTAATGAGGTAGGCTTCTCTTCTCTTTGGTCTTTCCCTTTGGCCATTATTGATCATCTTTATGCCATTGTAGGTATTTCCCTTTGTAGTTTTGATGATGACCAAATCATATATTTAATGAATTCTTAAGCACGTATAGCTTGTAGTCAAGTTGAGTTCCAAATAAAGATCAAGCTTGTTCGGAAGCCTCAAGTGTGGATGGATATGAAGATAATATTGAAGATGAGTTGTGATGGTGGATCAATGAACGGAACTTGAAGATTTGAAGATGGCTTGAAGAAGGCTTAAGATGTCAAAGTTGGCTCACTAGGTTTAGAATTTTCATTTGTTGTTTAAGTCGAAGATATACTTTTTGAATACTTAGTTTAGAGTTTTGGCTAATACTCAAACTTATCTTGGAATGCATTTACTGGCTTATTATTTATCTAAGATTAGTTTGAGAAGATATCTAATATAGAATTGAAGTTATAGTAAAATAATAGTTTTTCTATTAAATTTGGATGCCCAAACTTGAGGGTCCAGATGACTGAATATATCAGAAATAACTCTGAAAATATTGATAAGTTTGGACGTTCTAATCTTAGGATTGGACACCTAAAGTTAACAAGCTATAACTCCTAGATCTTTCATGTTTAGAGTTTGAATGTCTAGTGTCCTGTTTATATGTCTGACATTGTAGAAACAACATAGCCTCAAATGTCCAAAGCTATGAAGAGAGCGACCGAACCTGTGATATCTCTTATAACGGCTAGTTCATTTTTGACCATTGGGAGGTTCAGACGTCCAAACTCTACAGTGTCAGGAGTCTAAACGCGATAAATCTTAACATATAATAGCTAGCTCTTTGGCCCATGGGCATATAAGGATTTGGAGTTTGTTTAGTTGAGAACTTTTTACATCTCTAATTATTTCTAAAAGAAACAAACAAGCTTTCCCAAGCCTTTAGCCTCCAATTACTTTAAACTTTGATCTTCAACTTTCATATCTTCTTACCCTTGTACTCATCTTGAGAGGCTATTGGGGAAAGGAAATTTATACTTTATTTTTATCCTTTCTACTTGTAAATCAGTCCAAGATTGTTTGAAGTGTTTAAGAGATCAAATCTTTGGTGTAGGAGTTGACTCTTGCCTATTGGAGTAAGAGCTGTGTGGGCGTGACTTCACCTGAAGGAAGCAACACTCTGATTTAGAGTTTGGTGTAAAGGCTTGGCTTTGCCTCAAAAGTGACAATTCTAGTAGAGAGTCCAAGTCCTTAAGACTGAGGTAGAGATTGTGGAGCAGGCATGGTTGGTTGCTAAACCACTTAAAAATCATGGTACATTCTTCTCCTTGTCTATTTACTTTATTGTATTTGTGATTTAATTTCTAGCATGTGCACTTGTGGTTTCGTCTTTGGGTTGTGAATTAGTTTTAATTGTAAAAAGAATGCTATAAAGAATTCTTTGATTACTTTTCTATTTTTTGTGGCTTTCATGCTTTCCATGTGAACTCTTTGAGACTTGCGAAACACCTTATGTTGGATCCTTATTGGATCTGAATTAGGCCCTTAATGAATTTTTATCTGAACCTTGATGGGTTTGGGTTCCATCCTTAATGATCCTCATCAAGCTTTGGATTTGATCTTTAGTAGACCTTGGACTTGATCCTTCTTGGATCTTGATTTTGATCCTTATGAGATCTAGGATTTGATCCTTATTAGATCCTTATTGGATCTTAATTCAACCCTTATAAGGTTCTTATAAGGTCCTTAGTGGATCTTGTTTATTGGGTTTTATTGGACCCTTAATAGATCTTTGGTTCAACCTTTATTAGGTTTTTATTAGATCCTTAATTGATCTTAGTTCAATGTGTTAACCTTTAGATTTTGATGATGATCAAACTAATAATTAACAAATTTCTTAAGTTATGATAAGCTTCAGAATTTGCAATGATCATCCAAACTCATGAGGGATTGAGTCTCAAAATCATAGTTTGAAGATGATGACTCGAAGATAAAGAGGATAATAATTTAAAGATGAAGCTTAAAGATCAAGTGGGGAGCTTAAAGAATATTCAAGAGGTATTATCAACTTCAAGCTTATAGGTTTAGCTTCTCATTTTATGTTGAGTAGAGTATTTGATGGTTATTTTATTTGAACTTTTTGGTTGACATCTTATTTAACCTAGATATGCCTTTATCGGTTTATCTTGCCTTTGTCTAAATTAAATTGAAATTGTGTCAAATAGCTAAAATTATATATATATAAAAAACTTTTAGCAAGTTTTTTGTCAAGTTTGGTTGTCCAAACTTGATGGTTTGGGCATCCAAAGTCATGCCCTAACTGGTATATTCAGGCATCCTAATCTAACATAAAGAAACTTAGTATTCTAGTTTTGTAAAATTTTGGTTGTTTGAACCCAGAGTTTGTTTGAACCTGAGGTTTAGTCACCCAAATATGTGGTTTGGGTGGTTGAGCATGTGAGGACCAAAATTAATGGCTAGTTTTCTAACCATTAGAATGGGTTGGGTTATGCGTTTGGGAGTGCAAACCTAGAAAAAATATCCAGAAGTGATTTTCAGTGGCTAGATTTTTACTCAAATAGTTATATAAAGGCTTAGGAATTTTTTGCTCATTGAAAAAACTAGGTTTTCATATTCTTATAGTAAGATCCATCCTTGCAAAGTCTTCTAACCTCAACAAGGGCTCAAATAGGCATTAACTTTCAAATCCTCACATTCCCTTATACTTCAACTTTGAGAAGCTCTTGCTGTGAGATTTTTTCTTTATTTTTTCAATCATTATTATTGCAATTCTCCTAGATTGTTAGGAGAGAATTGAGTGATCTTCTAGGTTTTAGGATAGTGGTGAGAATGCACATTCTTCAGTTTGTGAGGAGTAACTGATTGGCTCTAGTATGAAGTGATACTCACAGTTTACAAGGTGATGTAAGGGCATGGCTTCACCCAAATGAAGCTATAACTCTAATAAAGAGTTCAAGTCCTTAGGATTGAGGCAAAGGCTGTGAGGTTAGCATGATTGACCGCCAAACCATGTATATCAATTTGTACTCTCCCTACTTTTTCATTTATCTTATATACTTAAATTTGATATTGATTAAAAATTATCTAATATATGACTATGGATTGATTATTCTCATATGGTTTAATTATTTTTTGAGCAACCATATGGTTTAATTATTTTACTAATTCTAATTGAGTTTTGATCATTTACTTGTGCTTGAAGTGCTTTTGGATTTTGAATTAATAAAAATTTATTTTATTATTTGAAAACCTATTTCAATCCCCTTTTTAGGTTATCATTTGGACCTTCACAATCCTTATTAGGTTCTTATTAAATCCTTAATGGATCTTGTTTTAACCATATTAGGTTCTTATTAGATCTTAAATGAATTTTGAATCTAATATTTATTAGAACCTCGGTAGGTTTCAGATTTGAATCCCACCTTTATCGAGCTTGAGTATAACCTTTATTTGGTTTGTGTTTAACCCATGTTAGGCATTTTTTGGGTTTGGGTTTACCCATGTTGGACCCTTATTAGGTTTGGATTTGACTTATTTTTTACCCATATTGGGTTTGTGTTTGACTCATGTTGGACCGCTATTAGGTTTGTATTTGACCCACGTTGAACCCTTACTGTAACCCATATTGGACCCTTATTGGGTATGGATTTGATGCTTTAATGGGTTTGGGCATGTTGGACCTAGTGGGTTCGGGCATGTTGGACCCTTAGTGGGTTTGGGTTTGAACTAATTCGCTTTGAATTTAGTTTGAACTTGGTTTGATCCAATTAAGATTTGGTTTAAATTGGTTTAACTTGAATAGTTTTGGCTTTGCAGGATCAATTTTGGTAGCACGAGATAATAAAGACCTCGAGAAGTGACCTCAATACACAAATTAAAGTGTATTTAATTTGAAGTGTACCATTAAGTGTTGTGAAAATGTTGATTTTCAATAGATGCAAGCCCCTATTGTTACTTACTCCAATGATTGTGAGAAATCTCCTAAAGTAAGAAACCTAACTAATAAAATAGAAATACAAAAGAGAAAAAAATAAAGTACTTGATTGATTTTAAGAAATGGTGCATATCTTAAATAAGAGCATACCCTCACTTTACAAGAAGTTTTAATATAAAATTACGGAAGAACATGATAAATAAAAAGGAAGGAGCTGAAAAGAAGCTCTGATATATATTACTACTCCACTCCCTTGCATTGGACCATGTGGAGTTTTGACTTAGAAGAGTTTTGACTTGATCTTTGGTGGATGTTGATGATTTAGTTTGGTTGCATTGCTCGATGGGACATGGAGAGGGAATGGGGGTGAAGTATTTCCAATAACCCGAGTATTGGCAATAACTTCCTTTGATCAAAGTATTTCTATTAGCCAATAAGGCAATAGTAATGATTTTTTGATTTGAAGTATTTCTGTTAGCTAATAAGGGGTTGGTGATGACTTCTTATTTTGAAGTGTTCTTACTAGCCGATAAGGTATTGGCGATAACTTTATTTAGTTTAAAGTATTTTCATTAGCCAATAAGGCATTGGTAATAACTTCATGATTTAAAGTATTTCTATTTGCAAATAAGGTGTTGGTGATAACTTCATGAGTTTGAAGTATTTTTGTTAGCCAATAAGGCATTTGTGATAACTTCATTAGTTTGAAATATTTCCATAACCAATGAAGCATAGATGATAACTTCATTAGTTGAAAGTATTTCCATAGCCAATGAGTCATAGGTGATAACTTCATGAGTTTAAAGTGTTTCCATAGCCAATGAAGTGTAAGTGATAACTTCATGAGTATGAAGCATTTTTATAACTAATGAGGCATAGGTGATGATTTTATTAGTTTAAAATATTTTTATAGCCAATGAGGCGTAGGTGATAACTTTATAAGTTTGAACTATTTTCATAACTGATAAGGCGTAAGTGATAACTTCATGAGTTCAAAATATTTTTATAGTTAATTAGGCATAAGTGATAATTTCATGAGTTTGAAGTATTTTCATGATCAATGAGGCGTAAGTGATAACTTCATAAGTTTGAAATATTTTCATAGCCAATGTGATGTAGGTGATAACTTCATGAGTTTGAAGTATTTCCATAGTCAATGAGGTATAAGTGATAACTTCATGAGTTTGAAGTATTTTACTCACTGCTTGTAGAGTTGGGTAAAGCCTTGGAGTGCTTCTAGATGCCAGCCTTTGGGCCGCCGTACTCATAGGCCTACCTTTAAGCCTACAAAAATCATAGGTTAGCTTTCAAGCCCTTTAAATCAAGCTAGCACTAAGGTTCACGCCCATAGACCAGCCTTCAAATCCACCAAATCAAGCAAGCACTCACGCTTGCACCTATAGGCCAATATTTGGACTTGCCAAATCAAGTCAGTCCTTGAGCTCTCATTCATAGGCTAACCCTCAAGCCTGCCAAATCAAGCTAGCCATTGGGCTTGCATCCAAGCCAGTCTTTGGGTCACACTCAGGCCAGCCTTCTGGCCTACCATTTAGGCTCACTCATTTAAAACCAATCTGCAGGCTCAACCAAAGTTTTCATGATAGACTAAGAGCTCTTGAATCAAATTAATTAATATAAATTAACTCAATTATATTAGACTCAATTAGAACAAATGAGCATAACTAAAGTGACTTAAATGGACCACCAAATAAACTTAAATTGATCAAATAGATAGGCCAAAACTCAAATTAAACTGGATCCAAAAATTCAAATTGAGTTAACTGAACCAAATAAACACAAATCCAACCCTAATCAGGTTCAAATCAGGTTAATTTAAAATCAAATTAAGTTCAAATTAAATCTAATTTGGATCAAACTATGCTCAATTGAAATCAAATATAAAACTAAAAGCTAACAATGATAAATCAAAACTCAACCTCAAACCAGAATTTGGCCAAACAAGATCTCAAACTAAGTTAAACTTATTTCAACTTGAACTTGAACTAAAGTTCATTACAATGCAAATCCAAACTTGATAAGGGTCTAACACAATGTCGAACTCAACCTGAATCGAATAAAACTAGACTCTAGTCAAATTTGAGTTTTGAATATTAAACTAAATCAAATCAAACTTGATCAAAATCAATCAATGATTAGTATTTGACAAATGAAAATCAACGCTAGGTATGGTGAATTAAATTCATTATTGCAACTTAAACATTCATCATCAATACCAATAATGATTTTGAAAAATCTAATGTTCCGCCATGGCTGTGGTGGTTGGTGCATAGTAGTGGCCTTTGATTTTATGCTATAAAGCACTAGTGTGAACCTGTTGAGTTTTAGGTGTCTTGAACTCTAATTAGAGTTTGAGTTAAAATAGGAATCCAAAGTTGGATTTAGATTTATGATTGATTTATATTATTAGGAGTTGTAATTGAGTAAAACTCAGACTTAATAAGAGTATATAAATATACTATAATATATAGGGCTTATGTGTGGCGTAGTATTGAGGTTGAACTAGAGAAAAATAGAGAGAGAGGAATAGAGAGAATAGAGAGAAGAGAAAGAGAGAGAGTGTTGGCTCTCATGTGTGGGTCTTTCTAGTGCTTCTCAGAGTTCTCTCATGGTGGTTCCTCGTGGTACTCTCTTGGAGATTCTCTCTGAAGGTGGAGGCGTTGCCGAGGCTTGGAGAAAGAGTTTAGTTGAGTAAGAAAGAGTGAAGTCCTTCTTGTAAACTCTTGTAAAAGCCTTTATCTATTGATAGTGGATCTCCCGTTGTCTTATCTTGTTATTTTCTTTTATATTGTATTACTTCTTGTTTCTTGTGTTGTTTGAGAACAAGGTGATTCGTGAAACTTTCGCTGTGAATCCCAACAATTGGCATCAGAGCTTAGAAGCAAATAACCAAGATGGCAAAGTCCTTACTCGAGGTGGAGAAGTTTGACGACAAGATAAATTTTGCCTTATGGCTAAAGAAGATGAAGACGGTTCTTACTTTTCAAGGTCTACAAAAGATGTTAGAGGGAAAAGAAAAGAAGCCGGTCAAGATAAGCAATGAAGACTGGGAGGAGATAGATCAAAAGGCATTGAATTTAATTATTTTAGGCCTGACTAATGAGGTTTTGTACAATGTCATTGACGAAGAGACGACGATGGACATCTGGACAAAACTTGAGAAGTTGTACATGTCAAAAAGCCTCACGAATAAGTTCTACCTGAAACAACAATTGTACGGACTGCGTATGAGCGAAGGTACAACTATATTACATCACCTAAATACTTTCAATAAGATTATCAATGATTTTCTAAAAGTTGATGTGAAGTTTGAAGAGGACGATAAGACGTTGATTCTCTTGATGTCTCTTCCTGCTTCGTACAATCATATTGTGACCACAATTCTTTATGGTAAAGAAACTCTCAAGATAGAAGATGTGATAACTAGTCTTCTTTCTAATGAGAGAAAGAGAAACTCCAACATTAATATAGAGTTTGGTGAAGGATTGGTGGCTCACGAAAGAGAAAGATTAAGAGAATGTGGAGAAGGCAAGCAATGGTCCAAATCAAAATTGAAGGCGAAAGTACAATGCTATTCATGTAAGAAGTATGGCTACATTAAACGATATTGCCCTGAACGTGGGAAGATAAAGTCCTCCAATATGACGACGACAATAGCGGATGACACTTCTGAGAATAGTGTGGATGGAGACGTTCTTGCAGTATCCTTAGAAATCGGTACTTCTGGTAAGTGGATTTTAGATTCCAGTAGTTCTTATCATATTTGCTCCAGGAAGGATTGGTTTACTTCTTATGAGGAGAATAAAAAGAAAAGTACTGTTTGGTTGGGCGATAATTCAGCCTGTGAGATCGCCAGTGTGGGAACAGTCAAAATCCAGATGTTTGATGGAGCGATTCGTACTCTTACTCGGGTGAGGCATGTCCCCAAAATGCGAACGAATCTAATTTCACTTGGTGTACTGGACTCAAAAGGCTGTAATTATTCAGCAAGAGATAGAATCATGAAGGTGACACATGGTATTAGAATCCTAATGAAAGATGAGAAGTGCGACAATGTTTATCGATTAATAGGAAACACCATTGCAGGTGGAGTTTCGATGTCTACAGTAGTGAAGAGGAAGCATGATACTCGGAATAATTTGATGTCTCCTCAAATTACTTTTACTACAACAGTAGACACAGGTCATCCGAAAAACTTTCAAAAGTACAAAACTGTAGGCATGAAGAACAAATTCGAGGTTGACTCGTGTTCGTGTCTTGAAATTAGCTGAATAAGCTAGTAGCCCAAGGGCAGGGGCTGGATGAGAAATGACGGCTAAAGATTTGTGCTGATGGCACGCCTGAGTTCAAGCCAAGGTGGAGATTGTTGAGTTTTAGGTATCTTGAACTCTAATTAGAGTTTGAGTTAAAGTAGGAATCCAAAGTTGGATTTAGATTTATGATTGATTTATATTATTAGGAGTTATAATTGAGTAAAACTCAGACTTAATAAGAGTCTATTAATATACTATAATATATAGGGCTTATGTGTGGCGTAGTATTGAGGTTGAACTAGAGAGAAATAGAGAGAGAGGAATAGAGAGAATAGAGAGAAGAGAAAGAGAGAGAGTGTTGGCTCTCATGTGTGGGTCTTTCTAGTGCTTCTCAGAGTTCTCTCATAGTGGTTCCTCGTGGTACTCTCTTGGAGATTCTCTCTGAAGGTGGAGGCGTTGCCGAGGCTTGGAGAAAGAGTTTAGTTGAGTAAGAAAGAGTGAAGTCCTTCTTGTAAACTCTTGTAAAAGCCTTTATCTATTGATAATGGATCTCCCGTTATCTTATCTTGTTATTTTCTTTTATCTTGTATTACTTCTCTTTTTTTGTGTTGTTTGAGAATAAGGTGATTCGTGAAACTTTCGCTGCGAATCCCAATATAAACCCAATCACCAAAAGTTTTGGAAAGAGGAAACTGGAACATATTATTATCTTCCAGGAAGGAGTTAGTAAATCATAATTTAATCAAGTTTTGAACAGCTAATTGAATCAAATCAAACTCAAATCAAAGTTTGAGCCCTAAACATTGAACTAAATTAAATCAAAGCTTGATCCAAATTGAGTTTTGAACATCGAATTGAATCAATTCATATTTGAATCAAAATCATATTTTTAATATTGAACTGAATCCAAACTAAACTAAAACCCAAACTAGATTAGTTCAAATGAAACTAAACAGGGTCAAACTTAGTCCCACTAGGTGTGTTAAACTTTCGGCAACACTCTAAGACTATGAAAAATGGGTGATATCGCTATCTTGACTCAAACCAGAGTAGTATTTAAGGTTATTTTTACCACAATTAAAATTATTTGAAATATAATTAAAATTAAGACTTATATGTGACTAAATTATGGCTCAAATGTGAGTCTCAATCAAACTTAAATTGTGTCTGACTTTAATCAAAAATTGAGTTCAAATCATTGGGAAATTCAGTCTCTAGCTAAGCCAAATCCAAATGGATTGAGTAGGTTGAATTTTTGGACCAAAATTGGGTCTAAAATTCATTTAAAACTTGGGCCAAAAATGAAAAAAATGCAAGAATTTTGTAAATAGATCTTTATAAATGGGATCTTGGCTAGATTTTTCTTATAGATAGATCTTCGGAATAAGGATTTTATAAAAAAGTCTAATAAAATTTTTAAATTACAAAGTAGTCCTGTAAAATTTAGGATTTGTGCATAAATCCCTCAAAGGATCAATAATTATGATTTGGTCCTTATGAAATTCAAAATTTGTAAATAAACTTCTTCAAAATTTTTATTTACAAATAAGTCCCTATAATTTTGACTTTTTATAAATAAGTCTCTTAAGAATTTTTTTTACTACTAAGTCCCAATTTTATTCAAAAAGGATCCTAAAAGTTTTAATATTTTATAGATAAATTCTTTTTATAGAAAAGTCCCTAAAAATTATAGAATTTGAGTAAGATTTTCATCCATGATTCAGATATCTAAGTTGAGGATCTTATCTTCATCCAAACTAGGATAGAATCCACATTTAAATAAACTTCATCCACATATCCAATGAACAAATAGCAATCCACTTTTCTATATTCAAAAATTGGAGTAATCATTAACCTAATCTCTTATCTCCTTAGTGCCTATAAAATCCTATAGGTAGAAAAAGAAAAGGGGGATCATAAAAAAGAGAAATCAAAAACTACAAGTTAGATATCGAAAGACGGTGAAAATCAAACCAGTTGAGCAAAGTAAAGAAGACCAAAAATTAGTAAGGTTTTGAACTTATCTTATTTCTTCCTCTATGCATCCTTTCGATCATGCTTCGCACCTCTGCACCTTTGTTTCCTTGTAGGCACATCACAGCACTTGCCCACTGCCCATTGCCAAGCTCCTGCACTTCTCTATTATTTGCAAAACCACTGATTCCCTAATTGAATATTGAACAACTCACACGAGCCACCGCCACCATTGACCTAGCATAGCGTCGCCTGCTCCAGTTTGTCACTAGCATCTCAAGCCCCGCCCACATGCCAACTTCATTTGTGATGCCGCTCGAGCCCTTTACAATAGTAGAAGCAAAGGAGCTCCTTGCTCCAACTTGAAGACCATTGTTTGTGGTCAACTCGCGAGACCAAATCTGGCCAAGATTTGGTCGAATCCGGCCATGGGAATGAAGGAGCAAGGAGATCTTTGCTCCAACTTGAAGAAAAGAAAGTGGAGTTGGGGCTACATGGAAGGAAGAAGAGATAAAAAAAATATAAAATATAAAAAAAGGTTACTATTCTTCCAAAAAAATCTTGCCAAAATGGAAGAAGAGGTATTAGATTTGAAGGGGAAGAAGAAAAGGAGAAAACAAAAAAATAAAAAAGTTGTTGTTGTGATTTTTAAAAAAAAGAAAGAAAAAAAGAAAAAAAGAAAAAATTCTACAAAAAATAATAATAAAATTTTCAATACCGCGACCATTAGCGATGAAGACGATGAATCTATAGTCTTGCTACGGCCATCTGCAGCCCCTCAAAGATAGTGGATCCTCATCACCACAAGGCAGCCTTTGGGCTCACACTTAGCTAGCCTTCGGGCTCATACTCAGCCAACTTTCGAGCTTAGACTCAGCTAACCTTTAGGCTCACATCCAAGCCAGTCTTCGAGCTCACACTCAACTAGCCTTCAGACTAGCATTAAGCCAATTTTTGAGCTTGCACTCAGCCAACTTTTGGGCTCGCATCTAAGTTAGCTTTCGGGCTCACACTCAGCTAACCATTGGGCTTGTACTTAGTTAGCTTTTAAGCTTGCACTCAGCCAGCTTTTGAGCTCACACTCAACCAATTTTTGAGCTTACACTCAGCTAGCTTTTAGGCTCGCATCCAGCTAGCCTTCGAGCTCGTATTTAGCTAGCCTTTAAGCTCACACTAAGCCAGCCATCGAGCTTACACCCAAGTCAACTTTCAGGCTCCAATCTAACCAGTCTTTGGGCTCATATTCATCTAGCTTTCAAGCTTGCACTTACCAAACCTTTGGGCTTGCACCCCAATTAGCCTTCAGGCTCGCACTCAGTCAACCTTCGAGCTCACACTAAATCGGCTTTTGAGCTCTCACCCAAGCCAGCCTTTGGGCTTGCATCTAGGCATCTTTTTGACTTGCACTCAGCTAGCTTTCTAGCTCACACTTAGCCAACTTTTAGGCTTACACCCAAGCTAGCCTTCGGGCTTGTAGCTAGCCAGTCTTTGAGCTCGCACTTAGCCAGCCTTCAAGCTAGCAACCAAATCAGCCTTTGGGCTCACATCTTAGCTAGCCTTTGGGCTAGCATTCAGCTGGTCTTTGTGCTCACACTTAGCCAGCCTTCAAGTTCACACTCAACCAACTTTCAAGCTTGCACTTAGCCAGTCTTTGAATTCATATTTTAGCCAGCCTTTGGGCTTTTACTAAGCTAGCCTTCAGGCTCACACTCAGCCAATCTTCAGACTTGCACCCATTTAGCCCTCGGACTCGCATTAAGCCAACTTTTGAGCTCGTGAACTAAGCCAACCATCGGGTTCACATTATTTGAAATAGGGCTATAGGTCTATCTAAAATTATTATAAACAACCAAGGACCTTAAAATCAAATTGATTAATGTGAAGTAACTCAATCACAATAAATGGACAAAGGCCAAGTTGGCTCAAATGGACTTAAATTAGTCAAACAAATAGATTAAAATCGAAATCAAATTAAACTCTAAAAAATCCAAATTGAGTTAATTTAAACCAAATAAACTCATATTGGAGTTGGGTTAGTTTAAAATCAAGTTAAATCTAGATAGAACTAAGCTCAAATTAAACCCTCACTGGGTCAAATCAAGTCCAAGCTAGAAAAGGGCAAACTCAAAGTCAAAACTAGAATCAAGCCAAGCAGATCCTGAGTTGAAACCAAGCCAAATTAAATTGACTTGAACTTGAGCCAAAGTCTATCAAGATGCAAACCCGAGTTCAATAATGGTCCAATATAAGGTCGAACTTGACTCAAGCCAAATAACATCAAACTTGGATCCGAATTAAATAAGATCAAATCAAGTCCCATTGGTGTGCTGAATATTTAGTAATACTCCAAGGCTATGAATAAAGGGTGATATTACCACCCTGATCTGAACCAAAATTAGTTCGAATAAGAACTAAATAAGGTCAAACTGAGTTTGTGGGGTGCATTACAAAGGCACATAACAATATTTCAAATCTACACTCAACCCAATAAGTTGTTAGTGACGTTGTCAAACTAAAGAAGTTCATTGCCAATATGCTCATAGCCATTGCCATACTTCAAAACTGGTCAACTTGATAAGCCATTGACGATGTGTCTTCCAAGCTATATCCAACCCCATAAATCTTTGGTGACACTATCAAACTAAAGAAGTTAATTGCTAACATATTTAAAGCTATTAGCTACACTTTAAACCTATACCTGACCCCCTAAGATGTCGGTGATGCTACCAAATCAATGAAGTCAACCAACCATATGCTCAAAGCCATCGGCTGCACTTTAAGCTAATCAACCCACAAAAGCAGTTAACAATGTGCCCTTCAAGCTAGTCAACCCCAGAAGCAATTGATAATACGTCCTACAAGCTAGTCAACCCCATAAGTAGTTGATAACATGCCTTTTTAGGCTAGTCAACTCCACAAGTAATTGATGATGTACCCTTCAAGCTATCTAACTCCAGAAGTAGCTGGTGACACACCCCTCAAGCTAGTCAACCCCAAAAGTAGTTGACAATAAGATTCTCAAAGCTATACCCAACCTTATAAGCTGTTGGTGATCCTACCTAAACCAAAATAATGATATTACTATTTACGCATTATCAACTATGAAAATACTTCAAGATCAAAGAAGTTATCGCCTATGTCTTATCGGCTGTAGAAACACCTCAAAATCCAAACCAAAGAAGTTATTACCTATGCCTTAACGACTATGAAAATACTTAAAAAACCAAAGAAGTTATCACCTATGGCTTCTCTCCTATAGAAATACTTCAAGGTCAATGGAGTTATTGTCAATGCCTTATTGACTAATAGAAATACTTTAAATCATGAAGTTATCTCCGATACTCAAAGCTATTGGAAATATTTCAAATTTCTCTTATTCTCTTCCATGATTCGGGTTGGATGCCATGTGATCCAATGTAGGGGAAGCGAGGCAGCAACACACATCAAGCTTCTTTTCCACTCTCTCTTTTCTTTTTCCTTTATTTCTTTCATATTTTCATGTTGAAATCTATTATAAAGTGAGGGTATACCCTTACTTAAGTCCTGTATTATTTTTTAAAATGAATCTAATAATGCCTTTTTTTTTTCTTTCTTTTGTATCTCTATTTTATTAACTAGGTTTTCTCGCTTTAGAAGGTTCTTGATAATTATCGAGGTAATTAACAACAGGAACTTGTGCCTATTAAAAATCATGTTTCCATAACACCTGATCACACACTTCAAAATAAATTGTGATTTATGATTCAAGGTCACTCCTTGGGGTGTCTGCTATCTCGGATGATCAACTTTGATCCCACAAGTAGCTCAAATAGAACTAGATTGGGTCAAATTGAGTCCCACCGGGTGTGCTACAAGAGCCCCTAGTAGCACTCTAAGGCTTTACTCAACTTCATAAGTAGTGGGTAATGCCATTTCAACCTCAAAGAGGCTAACATTGTGCCCCACAAGCTACGGAATACCTTAAAATAAAAAGGTTAATATTGATACCCCACGGACTATAGAATATTTCAAGATCAAAGAGATTAACACCTATACCCCATGAGCTACGGAATACTTAAAACCAAAGAAGTTAATATCGATGCCTCTTGGGCTATAAAATATTTCAAAATCAAAGAAGTTAGCATTTGTGTCGCACGAGTTATGGAATATGTCAAACCAAAAATACTAATGCTCCACAGGCTAGGGAATACTTCAAACTTAAAAAGGTTAACACTTGTGCTCCACAGGCTATGGAATATTTCAAACCAAAGAAGTTAATGTCGATGACCCATGGGCTATGGAATACTTCAAACTCAAAGAGGTTAATACATGCACCCCATGGGATACGAATTACCTCAAACCAAAAAAGTCAACACTAATGCCCCACGAACTATGCAATACCTCAAAATCAAAGACATTAATATTGATGTTCCATGGGATATAAAATACATCAAACCAAAGAGGTTAATACTAATGCTCCATAAGCTATGAAATAACTCAAACCAAAGAAGTTAAGATTGATGTCCCATGAGCTACGGAATACCTCAAAGGTTAGCACCAATGCCCCACAGACTATGAAATACCTCAAACTAATAAAGTTAACACTGATGACCCATGAACTATAAAATACTTCAAAATCAAAGAGGTTAATATCGATGTCTCACAGGCTATGAAATACCTCAAAGATCAACACTAATTCCCTATGAGCTATGGAATCCTTAAAACCAAAGAAGTTAGCACTGATGCCCCATGAGCTATGGAATATTTAAAAATCAAAGAGGTTAATAATGATGCCTCATGTGCGATGAAATAACTCAAAATTAGAGAAGTTAACACCAACGCCCACGGTTTATAGAATACTTTAAAATCAAAAAGCTTAATACTGATACCCCCATGGACTATAGGTTGCCTCAAAGGTTAACACTGATGTCCCACAGGGTGTGGAATACCTCAAAATCAAAGAAATTAACACCAATGCACCATAGGATATGAAATACTTTAAAATCAAATAGGTTAATACCGACGTCCCATAGGCTATGGAATATCTTAACCCAATGAGGTTAACACTGATGCCCCATGGGCTATAGAATTCCTCCAACCAAAGAGGTTTACATTAATGCTCCATGGGCTATGGAATACCTCAAGATCAAGGGACCAAAAATCATCGCCAATACTCAAAACCACTAGAAACACTTCTATCCTTCCATGTCTCATTGGATGATGCCATTAATATCTATCAAGGATCAAGTCAAGACCCATCCAAGTCAAATGCCATATGGTCCAATGCATGAGAGTGGGGCAGCAGCACACATTAAAGGTTCTTTCCCACTCTTTCATTTTTATTTCTTTTACTTTTTATGTTTTTCCATGATGAAATCCATTATAAAGTAAGGGTATACCCCTACTTAAACCATGCACCATTTCTCAAAATCAATCAACTGATACTTTATTCTTTTATTTTTTGTGTCTCTATTTCTTTTAGCTAGGTTTTTTCATTTTAGGAGGTTCTTGACAATTGTCAAAGTAAGTAATAATAGGGACTTTCACTTGTTAGAAGTCAATATTTACACAATACTTAATAGTGCACTTTAAATTTAAACACACTTTGATTTGTGTATTGTGATCACTACCCAGAGTCTTTGTTAGTTTGGGCCACCAAAATTGATCCCAAAATTTCTAGCACACCTGATGGGACTTGACTTCATCTCCAAATAGAGAAACCAAGTTTTATAGACACTTGTCAAAAGAAAGAAAGCTGAAAGCTGATGATTGATTGAAAGAAAAGAGAAATAGCACCATCAAGTGGCTCTCTTACCGAACCCACACTATCATCCTTGGTGAAAGGTTTGTGGCACATGTCGTCAACTAACAATCACTGTAGAGACAACTAAAGTCTGCATAAGCATGGAGCAACTCTGCATATCCCATTTAGGGGGCAAAGATCTCCCATGCAGGAGGCAAAGGCCAGGTTCATCTAGAGGGCAAAAGGCCAAATTTTACTATACCAAATCTTGATGATGAAACAAAGGATTCATTAGCACAAACTAGGATATCAGTTTTTCAAAGACTTTATAATAGACAAAAAATTAGCTTTGATCACCTATAACCTGCCCTATTATTAATCCAATTATTCTTCCACCTGCTTAATATGGATCAATCTCTCGCCTCTCACCCAATAAGCAAAGATCAAGTCCACCAAGGGGACAAAAGCCAAATCTGCCTAAGGGGCAAAGGCTGAGTTTGCCCCAGTGACAAAGGGCAAATTTCATTATACCGAATCTCAATGATGAAATGGAGGAATCAGTAGCACAAACTTAACACAAACTAGGATATCAGTCTTCTAAAGACTTGACAATAGGCAAAAAGATAGTTTTTGACTACCTATAACATGCTATTGATACACCTGTTGCTCTACCTGCTCAATATGGATCAATCCTTCGTTTCCCACCTAATAGAGAAAGATCAAGTCCACCAAGGGGATAAACATCAAATCTGCCTAGGGGCAAAAGCCAAGTTCATCCCGGTGACAAAGGCCAAATTTTATTGTATTGAACCTTGATGATGAAACAGAGGACCCATTAATACAAATTAGGATATCAATCTCTCAAAGATTAGGTAGTAGGAAAAAGTCAGTTTTGACCACCTATAACTTGCCAAAGGAAGGATTAGAAGGGTATTCGATCAACTTCGAGATGTTAGAGCAAACTTGAAGCTAGAACCTACAATCCCTACCTCCAACCCCTTAAAAATATTATACGGGCTAAAGGAGGATAACAGAAGAACATGCATTCAACCTTCTTCTACCGAGAAAGGAGTAACACCATCTTTCAATGCCAAAATAATCAATGGATAAGGAAAAGGTTACTTGTGTCAAATCTATAGTATGGAAGAGTCAAATATTTGCATGAGGTCCAAAAGCACAAAACAAATTAAAATATTTAACCTATGACGAAGCATCTAGTAAAATCAAAACTGACTAGTCAAATATGTATTCCATGCTTCCTGAGGCAAAAATAAACTTTTTATGGGACATAAAGCAAAAAAGTTCTCTTAGTAATTAGGTGAATCACCTTTTGCCTTAGAGATAAGATCTTTGAAAGTGAAAGGATAATGCTTAAAGGCAAGGATGGTTAGAGATGAAATATGGTAGAGTTAGAATCCTTGCACCTCCCTCATCCACCTATATCCTAAGTTAACTTCAAAAATGTAAGCCTAAAAATATGATAACCAATCTACGAGTAGCTAGAACCTTATTAGGAAAGTTGCTTTAAAGACAAAAGTGCTAAGATCAAAGATAACCTCTCAGAAATCTCCCCCTAGAAGCAAAATATCACCCCCAGATGAACAATAGGAAATAAAGTTCTAGAAAGATAAATCTCATATGGAAGGCCAAACCAAAAGAGGTAAACTCAAAGAGTAAGAATTTGTTAGAATTTGTGTGCTTGCAAACCTTGGATTCTCAAATAGGAATGAGATTACTAAGTCAAAAAAAAAGGAAGATAGAAAAAAAGAAAAAAGGAGAGAAAATCAGATCGCATGTCAGAATTAGGACTTACTCAACCTCTTCTCGGTGTATTATCGACCAAGAAAGAACACCGAAAAAGCCTCTACAGATGTATAAACCTTGGAAATTGAGATTGGGAGGCATTCGAGATGAAAGGCAAAGTCAAATAAGCAACTAACTGGTAGGAATATAGTAAAAGTAGTGAAGTTGTCAGAAAAATAGGTTTCTAAGGAAAATATTATACTTAAAAAAAGGTGTAAGGGGACGTTGATTAGTGACCCCCCATATTCAAAGACAAAATCATCCTTAAACTTTAATAGACTGAATCAAATAAGAGGCCTTAATCAAAGCTGAAAGGATATGTCACTTTTTAACTAAAAGAATTCTCTAAAAAGGATTTTGTTTCAAAAGAATAAGTACAAACACATATCCTTATATCTTTCACTTCTTCTAGCATGATGATGGAAAAAGAGAGAGAACATCACTTCATAAGATTATTTCTCTCAAAGCTCATGTGCCAATTTGGCATTCTAGAAGACGAACTGTCAGCTTAAATTACTATAGTTCAACTAGCATCAAGCAAAGCATCTACTTACTAATCTAGCAGATCACTAGAGAGTATCCTACTCAAATATGTCCAAAAAAATTTTAAATGACCTAGCTACATCGCTTTAATTTGCCATATATGCCTCATAATCACCATTGGACCTCTGTCTAATGCTTAGGATGACCAAACAACATCGGCATCTTCTGACACATGAATCGAACTAACCACAACTCTTCAAACATCACAAGAAGGTGACATCCTTAGTAAAATTCTATCAAGATCAGAAGAAACAAGGCATGTTGTAGTCGAACTTCCCTTAGATGAACCTTCACCAAATCTCACTTAACATGATGAACCACTTGGTGAAGAAATAATCCTTAAACTAACAAAAGCTCCACTAGAACTTGAGAATGGGGAGTAAGTTAAAATTGATGAAATAATGGAAATCAACCTTGGTTTAGGGGAAAAACTCATGCCACTAATTAATGCTTGATTTCTTGAAGAGGTATTATGCTTAAGGCTTTAAGAGAGACAACAATAAAAAGTAGCTATGCTTAGTCTATGATGGAACATTCGACTCTCTCAAAAAGGAATACCCGGTCAAACATGCACTCCATATTTCTCAAGGTAAAATATGGACACAAAACCCCATTGATTTTGCCACAATAAGTGGATTTGATTTGTCACAATGAATGGACTTAATTTGTCATGGGGTCATGGACTTGGTGGCAAATCAAGTCCACTCATTGTGGTGATCAAGTTCGCTCATTATGGTAAATCAAATTCACTTATTATAGCAAATTAAGTCCGCTTATTGTGGCAAATCTAGTCCACTTATCATGGCAGCTCAAATTCACTTATTGTGGCAACTCAAGTCCACTTATTGTGAAAATTTAGTCCACTCCTTGTGGCAACTCAAGTCCAATTATGGCGATTCCAAGTCCACTTCTTGTGACAATCAAGTCCACTCCTTGTGGCAATTCAAGTCTACTCCTCATGGTAATTCCAAGTCCACATCTTGTAGTAATCCAAGCTCACTTAACATGATGAACCACTTGGTGAAGAAATAATTATTAAACTAACAAAAGCTTCACTAGAACTTGAGAATGGGGAGTAAGTTAAAATTGATGAAATAATGGAAATCAACCTTGGTTTAGGGGAAAAACTCATGCCACTAACTAATGCTTGATTTCTTGAAGAGGCATTATGCTTAAGGCTTTAAGAGAGACAACAATAAAAAGTAGCTATGCTTAGTCTATGATGGAACATTCGACTTTCTCAAAAAGGAATACCCGGTCAAACATGCACTCCATGTTTCTCAAGGTAAAATATGGACACAAAACCCCATTGATTTTGCCACAATAAGTGGATTTGATTTGTCACAATGAATGGACTTAATTTGTCATGGGGTCATGGACTTGGTGGCAAATCAAGTCCACTCATTGTGGTGATCAAGTTCTCTCATTGTGGTAAATCAAATTCACTTATTATAGCAAATTAAGTCCGCTTATTGTGGCAAATCCAGTCCACTTATCATGGCAGCTCAAATTCACTTATTGTGGCAACTCAAGTCCACTTATTGTGAAAATTTAGTCCACTCCTTGTGGCAACTCAAGTCCAATTATGGCGATTCCAAGTCCACTTCTTGTGACAATCAAGTCCACTCCCTGTGGCAATTCAAGTCTACTCCTCATGGTAATTCCAAGTCCACATCTTGTAGTAATCCAAGCTCACTTATTATGATAAATCAAAATTTATTTATTATGATAGATTAAGTCCACTCATTATGATAACTCAAGTCCGCTTGTTATTCCAACTCAAATCTACTCATTATGAAGACTCAAGTTCACTCATTGTAGTAGCACAAGTTCACTCATTAGGGCCATTCAAAAGTCCACTCCTTGTGACAATTCAACAGTCTACTCTTTGTGGTAATTCAAAACCCACTCCTTGTGGCAATTCAAAACCCACTCCTTATGGCAAATCATGCCCACTTCTTGTGGCAAATTAAGCCCTCTTCTTTTGACAAATCAAGTCTATAGGATAACTCAAAATAAAAGAGGTTAATATCGATATCACATGGGCTATAGGATAACTCAAAGGTTAATACCAATGCCCAATATATTATAGAATACCTCAAACCAAAAAAATTAATAACGATGTCCTGCGGGTTATGAAATATTTCAAAATCAAATAGGTTAATACTGATGCCCTATGGGATATAAAATTTTTCAGAGGTTAATACCAATACCCCAAGGGCTATGATTAATACCAATGCCCCACAGATTATGGAATACCTCAAAATAAAGAAGTTAACACCGATACCCCATAGTCTATGGAATACTTCAAAATCAAAGAGGTTAATATCGATATCCTATGGGATATAAAATATCTTAGAGATTAACACTGATATCCTACATACTATGAAATACCTCAAAATCAAAAAGGTTAACACCAATGCCTTATGGCCTATGGAATAATTCAAAATTAAAGAGGTTAATATTGATACCCCATGGGGTATGGAATATCTCAAAAGTTAACACCGATGCCCTACGGGCTATTGAATACCTCAAAATGAAAAAAATAAACTCCAATGCCCTGCGGGCTATTGAATACTTTAAAATCAAAGAAGTTAATACCAATGCCACACGGGTTATGGAATACCTCAAATCGAAGAAGCTAATACTAATGTCCCATGGGTTATAGAATATTTCAACCCAAGGAGGTTAACACCAATGCCTTACAGACTGAAATTTATCAAACCAACTAAGTTTACATCAATTCCCTAAGGATTATGGAATACCTCAAGATCAAAAGACCAAAAATCATCACTAACACTCAAAATCATTAGAAAAACTTCCATCTCTCTATGTCTTACTGGATGATACTATTAACATTTGCTGAGGATTAAGTTAAGACCCATCTGAGTCAGACACCATACGGTCTAGTGCATAAGAGTAGAGCAATAGCACACATTAGAGCTTCTTTCCACTCTTTCATTTTTATTTCTTTTACTTTTTATGTTTTCTCATGATTAAATCCATTGTAAAGTGAGGATATACCCTTAGTTAAGTCATTTACCATTTCTCAAAATCAATCAAATAATATTTTCTTCTTTTCTTTTTTGTGTTTCTATTTTATTAGATAGGTTTTCTCACTTTAGGAGATTCTTAATAATCATCAGGATAATTAACAACAAAGGCTTATACCTATTGGAAGTCAATATTCTTACAACACTTGATAGGGCACTTTAAATTTAAATATATTTTAGTTTGTATATCGAGGTCATCACTAGGGTCTCCACTACTTCAGACCACCGAAATCGATTCCACATGCTTTAGGCCTATTTTAATTTTAGTTTAGCTTGTTAACTTTATTTGATCTAATTTGTGTCTATTTAATAGTTTGTTTGAAACAAATTGGTTTAACTTAACTTTATGAGGTTTAACTTAACTTAACAAATTGGTTTAACTTAACTTATCTAGTTCAAGCAAGCCCGCAAATTGACCCTGAATCGATTAGACTTTTGACGATCCTGTAAATTGACCTAGAGTCAATTTGACTTTTGGGCTAGTTTGCATATTGGTCCTGATTTGATTTGACTTTCAGGCAATACTGTATGCTAATTCTAAGTTGATTTAACTTTTGAGTGGATCCATAAGTCGGTTTGATGTGAATTTGACCTTCAAACTAGCCCATAAGCTAGCCTTGAGTCAATAGAAGCCGATCTACTTACCACATAAATCAAGGTGAAGGAAATTATTTTTTTCCTTTTCTTTCTCTTCCTTTTCTTTCTTTTTCTCCTATGTCTATAACAACTTTCCACCTCCTTTCTTTTTTTCTTTCTCTATATTCATTATCCTCATTTCTTCTCTACTTTTCTTCTTTCATTCTTCTTTCCCACCAATCCCTCACCTCCCCATCTTCACTGAGCCAATCCCACCTTCCCCTTCCTCTTCATGGTCAGATTTGGCTGGACACTCCCAGAACAAAACTCTAGTAGTTGACAAGCAGCATTGGGGCAGCATAATGTATGAGAGGAGCATGTGAGATCAGGTAGGATGCCACCATGGTGGTGTGGTGATGGGTGTAAGTGGCCATCGGCTGACCATGAGTTGGCTAGGATTTTGGTTGATGACGGAAGACCGCCACCTATAGGTCGTGGGCAAAAACCTATTTCCCTTTTTACATCCTTTCCATGTAAAACCTAGGTGTTTTCTTCCTCTAGGGACCCCTAAGGAAGTGACTTACGATCCCCCTAATTTCTTCTTCCAAGCTCCTTATTGAGCTTGAAGCTAATTTTAAACATCATGTATCATGGTTTATCAAGATGTAGTATATTGAATGCTAAATAATGGAGGTTTGGGTCTATAGGGTGGTGGAAAAATATTTTATTTTGTGGGGTTAGTGATCATGGGAGGAAAAGAATTGTTTCTTATAGAGGTATTTAGAGAGGCTTAATGGCTAACTTGGGCTTGTGTTAAATGCATATGAGAAAGAGGTCTTGGGACATGGTTTGAGTGGTTGGTGATGGTGTGATAGCTTTAGTAACTAGGGGTATCTTGTGAATCATTTGATAGACTTTATCTCAAACTATTGGGTCCCCTCAAATTTTGATGATGGAGCTATTATAGGAGAACTTTAGGCATTGGTGATATGCTGATGATATTGCACAAATATCTCTTAGCCATTATCTTCCAAGAATCAAACTATAGTATGAAAGGATATCAATTACATGAAACTCCATTCAGATTATCATCTGTCCATTTCTGATGGGCAGGCATATTTTGTCATGTGAGATCCTATTTGAGTTATCATATGCTAGGATGTTGATGTCAAACTCTACCATTTGTTCTCTTAGAATGTCCAATGACTTCAAAATGGATAGTGTGCAAATGTTCAATGAAGCTCCTATATCTACTAGTGCTGAATGCACCATCTAATCACCTATCTAGATGGAGATATAGTGGTTCATCCCTCACCTCCTCCTTAGGAAATTTTATATCAATGAAGTAAATGACAAGATTTTGAAAAATGTTCTTGCAACTGGGGCCAACCTATCAGGAGGAATATCACTGTCAAGCTCTATTTCACTAAGTGTTTTAAATAATATTTCTCTATGTTCAAGGGAGTTAATTGAAGTTTAAGGAGTGAAATGTTTGTTGGGGTTTTAATTGGTTGCTCTAATATGTTGTAGTCTTTTCCCATTTCTATTGCCCTTCAGTATTTTTGAATTCATGGTAAGCTATGGAAATCATTCTATTGGCTAATTTACCTTGATTCCCAATTGATGCTACTTGTTTATTACTACTATTTTCTCCTTTCATGTAGTCACTATAAAGTGAAAATTTTTTGTTAATGTAGTTAAAAGGGTCATAATTTTAATCTTTTAAGGTGTACCTTTTACACATTATTACAAAGGTAAAAGATTCCTACTCTTTCATCAACTTCACGTTTATGCTTAACTATTAATCCTTACTTGCGAGTCATGGTGAAGAATGAATTCTTCCCAAGAATCCTTGATTACCTAATTATTATGTTTCTCTTGTGGTGACTCACTTATTTTAGGAATGACTTCTACATAGTTAATGACATTGTTAAGGTATGTGGGAAGGGGATTGCTTACTACAGTCAATTTTTCATCCCTTATTTGTTTATATATGCTTGAACAAAGCCCCAATTTATAGCATTTCTATCATTAAGATTATAAATTACATCTTTTAGAAGGAAATATTACTCAAGAGTATGCTTTGGAGTTCTATAGAAAGGATAATATCTAGATAAGTCTATGGCTAGGGGTATTGCTTTGGATTATGGGAGTTGTATGAGGTTATTTGTAGTGAGAGAAGCAAAGGTATTAGGAACGATTTCAAGTAATGGAGGGTAGTTCTATCATCACAGCCCATGGCAAATCTGGATGTTATGAGAGAGTCACTATGGTGTGTAGTTATTGGGTGAAAGTACCTAAGATTGAGTGGGTAGAGGTTATGGTTGTCACCTTATGTCTAAAATACCATTTCCTAATAGTTCAAGTACTAAAAAATAGGAGACCTAGTAAGTCTCGTACTTTGCTAAAAGTGGCTTAAATCTAATATTTTTCACCAATGGTTTTAACTCAGCAAAGCAATTAAAGAGAGGCAATCACTGAGCAGTTCACGAGACACCCAAAAATTGAAACAAAATTGAACATTTTCAAAAAAGGACTAAATACAAAAATTTTACTTAGCAAAAGGATGTCCCACCTTGATCACCATTACATAGGTCACTTTTAGATTTTTGGATCGGATATTGTTGAGAATTCACTACCAACTTATAAAGTACACATGATCTCTAAGAGTGGTTGTGGGAGTCTTCTAACTGGGTGCAAGATATACTTACTTTAGAAACTTGCAATTTGCCTTCAAGCATACTTTTGAGGAAAAAAAAATAAGGATCCATAAGTTTTTAGTTGCAATATCAAAAAAATAAAAAAAAGTAAAATAATAAAATTGATGGAAGCTTACATTATGCCTTGGTGGGATAGGACCTAAAGGTCTTTCCTTAACTCGCTTAATTTTTTCTAAGGGATGAAAATATAAGTTATTAATGATGATGAATTCTAGGTTATAGATCTAACTTAGGTACAAGAAAAAAAAAAGGAAAGAGAGAAGAAGAAAAAAAAAGAGTCTGATAATGCTATGTAATCGCTTTGCCTCCTATTATGAAGTGCTCCTCCCTAAAAATCAAATTCGTGAAGGCTTGAACTCTTGTGACTAGATGAATTATAGCTTAAGAGCTCATAGTTAATCACCAAATCTCTGGATTTCTTGTCTGATAAGAATACTTGATCCAAAAACTTGATCCTTGGTGAAGACTTTCTGATTTTCAATGAAGGAATGAGACTATTTATATAAGTACATTATAGGTCCTAGATTTCTTGAACAGTTATTATGGGACTAATAAAATTAGGATGATTTTGACAATCTAACAATGAGAATTTGTTAGAAATTTAGAGTTCTGAATCACTAATGTTGGAATGCTAGAGATTATGTTTAGTTTGAGTTTTTTAGAAATTTTCATGGGTTGTTGGATGATAAATATTTGGTGGAAATCAAGGACTGACGTTGATCTTGCATGGTGATTTGTGTGGTTGGTTTATTTTGGATTACAAATTGTATCAAATCTTTTAAAGGCTAGGATATAATCAAGTTTTAAGGTTGTAAAGGGTGGATGGTTGAGATTTAATTTTATAGGAGAGAGAATTGGTTGGAAAAGAAAGTTGGGCCCATGAAAAAAACTACGCTAGGAATCTGGCATGTGGTGTAGCCATATGCTAGAGATATGGCGTGGTGGTTAGACCATGGGAAGCCCATATGCTAGAAACTTGGTGTGTCCCATTTTCTTTTTTGGTTGATTTTTTTTATTTTTTGGAGAAAATGGACTAATGTTTGGAGGAAAGTTGGACTGGTTTTTGCATTATTTTTTAGGTGATCAATTCAAGGATTTTTAATAAATATTTCAACAGTTATTCCAGCTCAAATAAGTGAATATTTTTTGTTTGATATATAGTGGTTTTTAGTCAACTAAAAAGAGAAATTTTGCTTGATTGACCAATAAAGGTTCAACTTGAAAACAAAGGATTTCTCAGCTCAAAATTGTGCGATAAAAGAAAAAGCTGAAAAGGTGGGTATTTACATCCTTGTCGCTAACTCTCATTCTAGCTCTCCATGGATTTCTAGAAACTCATATAAATATTGGAGTTCTAGGCCATGTGCTTGATGCTCGAATAAAGACAGAAGTTACAGGCTACGCGCTTGACACCAGATCTAGAGTTACAAGTTGTTATCTTGATGCCAAGATAAAGACCGAAGTTACAAGCTATGCACTTGATGCCTATATAAATATCAAAGTTATAAGCTATGCGCTTGATGCCCAGATAAAGTTCAAAGTTAAAAAGCTACGTGCTTGACAGTTGGCTTGGAAGTTACATGACATCTACATAAAGTTTGGAGTTACAAGCTACACAGTTGGTGCCTAGCTTAGAGTTACAAGCTACATGCTTGATGCCCAAATTAGGATCACAGTTGGTGTCTATGCTTGTTCATAAAAAACTACAATCACTAGACTGTCACGATAAGCAATGGTCGATATAAGTTTCATTGGTAAAGACAATTATTAATTTGCTTTGCAACTAAACCCACTATAAGATGATCCAAACTTTGGCTATAAGTTTAGAATATGCCCAAAGAGTGGAATCTCAATAAAAAGATGCCATACCTGTGAGGATAATGCCATTTCAAATAATCAAGCTAAGACAACCTTGTATGCCTACTACATTTGAATATTAATATACTCCATGCAATAGAAGCTTGGATACAGGATTTTAGTATGTAGGGAGAATCTCAAAATCGGCAAAACAATGAGGCTTAATTGGGGGGAGACATCCCAACATCCCAAAAGAAAGTGACAAGTCCCTAGTAATTTTAAATTACGAGAGCACGGAGTTTTGGGAACATTAAAAATAAGGACTATAAATGGCTCAAGTTAAGATCTAGAATTGTGGTAAAGAATAGAATGAGCTGGTACCTACACAAGTTTTGGTCGACTTCAAAAGAACATGACAAATGAAAGGCCATAAGAAGACCATGGTGGGAATGGAAAAAATTTTTAGTCAGTACAAATAATTGCTCCAAAGTGCTGCTACAGAGTTGGAGGGGCCAATTCCTAGAGTTTAATCACCCTCCTCTTGGAGGGCTACGTAACGTGAAAAGTGCTGGTGGACATAGGAGCATCTATCAATACCTTGTTTGGCCAGGCATATGACCAAATGAAATATGCTCAACCTTCGTGCCCCTACCAAGGCATATTAACTAGATTCACCGAGAACTCCCTGAACTCTAAGGAGGTGGTAAGGGTGCTCATGATGGCTAGAGAAGGCTAGAAGAGCTCCACCAAGCAAGGGGAAGGTGACCATCAAAATAACGAAAACTATAGCCCTAACCCTACTAAGGGAGGCTCAGGCTCAACTTCAAATAGAAAAATGAGAACATGAAAAGGAATGCATTGCGTGAGGCCTAGATGTAGAAAACTCTAAAAACAGAGATGGAATTTTTGTGCAAGTATTAGAAGCAAAGCATTGAGCCACAGAAGAAGACTTACTCCACATTCTCATCATAGTACAAAGTAGAATACCCGGAGAAGAAACAAAGAGTAGCAAGCCACTGGCAAAGAAGATAAAAGAAGAAGTGGCAAGTCAAAATCGATTTGATAGCAACAAGGCATGGAGAAGAAGAAACGATTCCTCTCTAGCTGCCTACTTATGAAGAGGGATTGATGTCCAAGTTCCAAACTAACCCACCTCAAGATCGATGCCGAGAATGTGTATCCTTGCTATAGCTATTATTGATCAACAGCTAGGATCAAGTCCTACTCGACTCATGATTAACATTAGAAGCATATATCCCTACCATGACAATTAATGCTAGTGTAGCATGGTGCAATCTGGTTGGAGCACAGCCAAGACAAGTTAAAAGAGGAAGGTAGCGACGTGATGATGATCTCGGCTCACTCCCGAGGACGAGCACTGCTAACATCTCATATTTGTCAAGGCATGAAGCCGAAAAGAAATAAGGTGCTCAATGTACATTTGGCGGAGAGAGAAAATTATTGACATAAATTTAGCAAAAGTAGAGTCAAAGGCTAAGCAAATTAATTTGTTTATTCATTAATGGTGTATACAGAAGGAAGGAGTCGAGCTCCCACAATGTGACAAGTACATTTTAAAAGCCTTCTGCAAAACCTAACATGATAAATACTCTAAACAAAATAATCATAAATAAATCCTCAATTCGACTAAAATAAATAAAAATATAAATCTAATTGATGCTGATTTGATCTCTTCAGCCTTTTTTAAGCCATCTTCAATTCTTAAAGTTTCGGTTATTAATCTACCATCACGCTTTATCTTCAATATTGTCTTCATGTCTATTCACATTGGAGATTTCTGAATAGCATTAATCTTCATTTCAAACTTGGTTTGATTATTTGCTGTACATACTCAAGATATGATCAAATACAAAGTTTATTCATCATCAAAACTATAAAGGGCAACACCGAAAGAATGCCTCCCATTCCCTACTCCCTGAGAGCTCCTTATGGGAAGTCTGAAGCATCTACTATAGTTTTGACACCTCGCAATTAGATCGTTATATGAAATACCAAACAATATTTCTGAAACACCTTCAGCTAACTTACACATTAATCATGGTAGAGTTACCCGATAAAGTCTAGTCAAATTATTCGGAGCACCCTATATAATAGGGCCCAAGGTATCTAAGTAAAGAGTTATAATTCTCATCTTCTTCCTCTAAAAGTTTAATTCGTACATTACACATTAAACCCTACCTCCCCTGAGAGCGAAAGGGGCCAAAAAGAGATGACATACTGACTTGAACGTTAGAGCATCCTTCCTCAGTAATAACCAGACCAACAATGTTTATTCTTCTATATAGGTTGGAATCAACTGGAGAGCATCGAAAAAAGCTCACAGACTCAAACACAAAACCGGACGGACGCAACACCTATATAAGAAGAATTTAAGAGATATTTTTTTGAATTTTAAGTTACTTTCTATAGTAATTCTAAAATTAACGTTATAATAAGTCGATCAAGACATACATTTTACTTTCATTGTCTTGATTTCATTCTCTTTCTTATTGTTTTTGTTTAGTTTGTTCATCCTCAATTTTCTACCTTTAGCAACTGATATCTACAATATTTCTTACCTTTATGATTGAAGGCCACCATTCTAGCTATTTGTGGTGCCCGCTTCACTTTTCTCCTCATTTATTTTTATTTTCTTATATTTTTATTGAGAAGATTATATTGGATTTTGGAGACTTCTAAGGTAGAATCAAAAAAATTTCAATAAATATTTGACAACATAATTCATGCATTTCGAATTAAAAGTTTTGAAATATGAGGTTATTTGGTAGTGTTTAAAATACATCACTAACAACAATATTTGAATGAAATAATCTAAGTTATATATATATACAATTAGATGGAATTTTCAGAGGTAATATGCAAATACAAAATTTAGAGCAATACACATGCAATTTTAGATTTGGCAAAAATAAAAAGGCAACTACAAAATTTGACAAGAATATTCTTATTGCTCTTTGGACAATTCTATAGACTCCTTGGACATGCTTACAATGGGACTGCCGCCCCCTTTATATAGAGGGCGGGCTGAGCTCTTGACGTAAGCGCTTACGTCATTCTGCTACAGTGCGCTACAGTGCTACAGTGTACAGTGTTCTGCTACAGTGCGCACCGCCCCTACGTACAGTGGTCACCGTCCTATGCACAGTAACCCTATACTAGAGTACAGACTACTACAGTGACAGCTGTCCTACAGTGACAGCTGTCTGTACGACTACAGTAGTTACAATGACAGCTGTCTGTCAGCTACAGTGACAGCTGTCGGTACGGCTACAATAGCTACAGTGTAGCTACAGTGTTTTATTCTCTTCACACCTTCCCACCACGCTCCGCTTGCTAGTTGTGGCGGCTACTTGCTACTGGTACTAGGGCCTTTTCCCCCACCGCGCTTCCGCAGGTGTATGGATAGAGGAAGGTTGCTGGTGCGGGAGATAGCATCTTGGACTGATTGGGTAGCGTTCTGCAGCTGCTGGTTGATGCGTTCGATGGCAGGGAACCATGTTGCCCAGAACTGGTACTGAGTGCTCAGTCTCCTGCACTCCTGCATCTTGATTGTGTGTAGGGCGCAAAGTTCTTGCAACGCCGTGATTGCTGCAGTTGCTGTTGTAGGTTTGAGTTGGTCACTTTGTTTAGTGATTCCTGCAGGTGGAGTATCATCTTTGTCAATTGTTGCTGCGCCTGTTCTGTTGGTGCTGCTTGAACCTCCTGAAATGCTAGTGCCGTAAGTCCTAGTGCGTCGCTG
This sequence comes from Trichopus zeylanicus subsp. travancoricus, assembly GCA_005019695.1. NCBI lineage: Eukaryota > Viridiplantae > Streptophyta > Magnoliopsida > Dioscoreales > Dioscoreaceae > Trichopus > Trichopus zeylanicus. The sequence continues at coordinate 138,600 of RXID01014303.1, forward strand.
TCTTTTTCGTCCGGCCATCCTGCACATATTAGAGAAGATAGTAAACGGGATAAGGCATCAGCTAGCTGATTGTCCTTGCCGTCGATATGCTCGAAGTGCACTGGGATGCCGATCCCTGTTATATAGTCCGTGAAAGCAATCCACCGGACTCTAGATGGCTTGTGATTGGGAGACTTGTTGAAGAAGCTGATGATTGCTTGACAATCTGTCCTGATAGTGAGCTCCTTCTTATCCAAGTAGTAGATTTTTAAGGCTTCCAGGGAATGCATGACAGCGTATATCTCCGCGTCTATGGTGGACTTGAGCGGATTGAATTTACCACTGGCGTAGGCGCATACGCGCTCAGTGGATTTTGGGTCGTTCTTGTACGGCTTCCACTTGCATATGCCTCCCCATCCCTCCATGCATCCGTCAGTTTCCAGGATGAGGTAGCTTTCTGTAGGGGGTACTTCGAGATCAGGCAATTACTGTACCAGCTGTTTGATCTGCTCGACCAAGGCCCAGTCCTGTTGGTTCATTCGTCTTTCTCCAGTTGGGCTGGTTTTGGCGTACAGTGGGCTGAGTAGCTTGCCTAGATTTGGGATATAGTTCCTGGCATAGTTTAGGATTCCAAGCCAGGAGCGAAGCCCCTCTAGAGTCATTAATGACTTATTTTGTACTTCGGTAATCCTTTTGATGATGTGTGGTTGCAGCTTAATCTTCTGATTACCGATAATTGCGCCAAGGAATTCCACCTCGGCCACTGCGATCTTCATTTTGGTGGGGCTTAGAACAAGCCCATGTTCTTCACAAATGCTCAACATGATGTTGAGATGCTTTGCATGCTCTTCCTCTGTCTGGGAGAAGACCAGGATGTCGTCGATGTAAACGGCAATGAAGTCTTCCGTCCCTTGAAAGCAGGAGTCCATTTTCCTTTGGAAAATGGAGGGAGCATTTTTTAATCCGAATGGCATGACTAGCCATTCGTATAGTCCCGTCGGGACCCAGAAGGCGGTCCACTCTATTGAATCCGGGTGCATGGCCACCTGATGAAAGCCACTTTTTAAATCAAATTTAGAATAGACTTTACTGTGGCTTACCCTCCTTAGGATTGTATTTATCCCCGGAAGGCTGTACTGGTCTTTATTTGTAAGGTCGTTGAGGCGTTTGTAGTTGAAGACCAGTCTCTCCTTGCCCTTCTCCTCCTTCCCGGTGTCTGGGTCAACTGTTGTGCCAGAGTTGACTATGAAGGCTGTTGTTCTATGTCGGCTTTTGCTTGGCCTGATGACCCCTATGCTGAGCAGGGCTTCTATATGCCGCTTGAATGTGTCTTGTAACTGCGGCGTGACGTGCTTTAGTGGTCTGTCTTCTATGATAAAATCTAGATTTTTTATATCCAGATGGCATATTACATTATTTTTTGCCCAGTGCTTGAGCGGGTCTTCCCCAATGAATCCCGCTTCCTTGAGCCTTGTGATTATGGGCTGGAATTTACGCAGGAAGGATTCCCTGCTGATACCGACGTTGTAGTACACTGATTGCTGGATGTCAATGTACTCGTCTTCCTCCAATTCCAGCTCCTCGACTGCGGCTGCCACCGATGCTGTAGGGGAGGTGCTGATAACAGTTAAGTTTTTGTAAAAGGTAACAATGTTACCTTCAATCCTGACCCCTCCTTGCATGGCCTTGATGAAGTTGCATCCAATGATCATCTGGATGCCATCACCTAACTCCATCTTGAAGCTATATGTGTAGGGGATTTTGAAGCTATTATCCCCAATATGCATTTTTCCTCCTTTCAGCTTCTTGCTAGCAGTTTGCTTTGAGTTTATTCCACTAAAGTGCACAATGAAGCTGTTCGCTTCCAATGCCTCTGGTGGTACTGACGCTTCATCTATACAACACGTTGTGGCTCCAGTGTCTAGTATCGCCCTTACCCGAATCCTGGGGATGTTAGGCAATTCCAATTCCACAAGCATGTTATAAAGCATGTTTTTTACCAACTTCGGTCCTGATGCTGGTTGGGCTGACCCTTCTGTTGCTGCCTTGTAGACAGTTTCTTGGAGCAAGACGCTCGTGTACTCTTCTTCTTCTTCGGCCTCCTTTCCTTTGCCACGCTCTTCATCTTTCTTGCCAAGTTCTTCATAATCTTCTCGTAGGTTCTTCTCCAGTTCTAGCTCCTGAGCCTTTTGCTTGTAGTATGCTACCTCCTTTTGCAGTCTCTCAATCTCCCCTTCACATCACGTAACGTAGTGTTGCTGCTCCTGTAGCAGCTTTTGGGAAGGAAATGGTTCAGGCGGGGCTGGTGTAACCGGGACCTCCGTCTTGAAATAGTACGGCCCGCACAAATTGCAGGCTGTAACTTTGCAATTGGGGCAGTATATTCTTGCCCTCTCCATGGTCTGGCGTCGGCAACACAAGCACGTCTCCTCTTGTGGTTGCACAAAACTGTTATGCTGCCAAGAGTGCATACAGTTTTCCTGGAAGGCAGGTAACGATACCTGAGGGTGATATCCTCCTTCAATTTCACCCAATACGTAAGTGGCTTCTTCCTGCGGGAGCTGGACTGGGGAACTGGTGGACTCAGCAGGTTCCTCCTCTTCGTCCCATTTTATTGGGTAGTCCAGGTCTCCTGCTAAGAATTCCTGGTGCAAAAGCTGATGAAAATAACTTTCATCATCGCTCTCCTCCTCCTCGTATTGGTGGTAGCTCTCCTCCTGAGGAGCAAATTTCTGCTCCAAGGTATACTGTGGGGTACTCCGCCCCATGAGGAACTGGCCCACCCTTCTTGTTGCTTGCTGGGCGGTGTGAAGGCGCCGATGAGTTCTCCTGTATCCTCGAATCTGGTCTTCGAAGAGTGGAGACGATGTTGACGGTTGTTCCAAGGCCAACTGAATGTTCGGCCTTGACGTCATTCGCCTTCAAGCTTCTCCTGCTCCTCCTTGAGTATGTCGAAAGGGTTTTTGAAAACCCTTAGGCTTCCTTAGGCCTCCTGCGGCCTCTGAGTGATGCAGCTTTGCTCTAGCTGAAAAAGAAGCCTTTTTACCTGAGCAAGTTCTTCAGTGGTGTGTAAAGATAGTGCGAGACTATCCTTCTCTGGTTGCCGAAGTAGCCTGGTTGCTTCAAGTGCAAGTTCCCTGGCGTCTTGTTGTGTGAAAGTTCTACTGTCAAGTATGACAGTTGTCAAGTTCGTTAGAGAGTCTCTTAGTCCCGAGACCTCTCGTGTGATGTTCTGGCACAGTTCAAGTACTTGTTTAAAGTTCTTTAGGTGAACTTTTGATGACAGGCAAGTCTTGTCGTAGATTACAGCAAGATTATGTGCTAGCTGGTTTGTTGTAACTTTAGATGTTAAAGCAAGGTCAAGGTATTCGAGATTAGAGGTTCGGGAATGCTCATACCATTCCTGAATAGATTTTTCCCATGCGTCAGACATATAAGCTTAGTTCATAATCACCAAAGCCATCCTAGAGATAAGTTCCAGATTAGGAATAGACTATACTGAGATCACACAGGCGTGCCCTTGGGCTTACAACAGGCCTCCTGCCTCAACTGCCAAGTTAGGGCCTGTTCTTTTTCTCAGATCAGTCATCGCCTAATCCGCATAATACCATAAAGGACGAGAATTCGTAATCAATGAACTCAACCCAAGTCTTAACACGGTAATAAAGTACAGGAAATGGCAAGAACGATCCCTTACCTCATACTCTTAGCACCTTGACCTCGAAGGTGTTTACGCTGTCATATCTTTGACAAGCTCTGATACCATGTGTCTAACCGCCGGTTATATGTCGCTCCACGGCGATTGTCTAGCGGAAGCTCTGCGCTCTTTGCGGAGATTTCTAGTGGAGAACAACAAGAAATAAGAAAGAGATATGGAAAACTCTCAGATTCTTATTGCTCTTTGGACAATTCTACAGACTCCTTGGACATGCTTACAATGGGACTGCCGCCCCCTTTATATAGAGGGCGGGCTGAGCTCTTGACGTTGTGTCTAACCGCCGGTTATATGTCGCTCCACGGCGATTGTCTAGCGGAAGCTCTGCGCTCTTTGCGGAGATTTCTAGTGGAGAACAACAAGAAATAAGAAAGAGATATGGAAAACTCTCAGATTCTTATTGCTCTTTGGACAATTCTACAGACTCCTTGGACATGCTTACAATGGGACTGCCGCCCCCTTTATATAGAGGGCGGGCTGAGCTCTTGACGTAAGCGCTTACGTCATTCTGCTACAGTGCGCTACAGTGCTACAGTGTACTTGCTACAGTATACAGTGTACCTGCTACAGTGTACAGTGTTCTGCTACAGTCGCGCACCGCCCCTACGTACAGTGGTCACCGTCCTATGCACAGTAACCCTATACTAGAGTACAGACTACTACAGTAACAGTTGTCCTACAGTGACAGCTGTCTGTACGACTACAGTAGTTACAGTGATAGCTGTCTGTCAGCTACAGTGACAGCTGTCGGTACGGCTACAGTAGCTACAGTGTAGCTACAGTGTTTTATTCTCTTCTCACCTTCCCACCACGCTCCGCTTGCTAGTCGTGGCGGCTACTTGCTACTGGTACTAGGGCCTTTTCCTTTTGGACTTGCTGGGCTGTTGGGCTGGGTCGCCTGGAGACGTCGCCTCCACTGGTTTGCTGGCATTACTTTGCGTGGAGCCGGGTCTGTGGGGATAGTGTTTGCTGGTGTAGTTATGGTGTCGTCTGTAGCATCTGATATAGATGGTAGTGTTGCGTAGTGGCGGCGAGAGCGGTGATGCTGTCGGCGTGGTCGTCGTTGCCGAGGTTGGTGCTGGCAGGGTTCGGGAAAGTCAGTTACTAAGATGGTCTCCTTTGCAGAAAAGGGGTCGACCGAAGCAACCGAGGAGATGTAGTTGTTCTCAGATGGTGGTGAAGTATTTTCCTGCCGGCTTTTGTTGAGCTCCCGAGCCTGTTGCTTGTAATATGCTACCTTCCTTTGCAACCTCTCGATCTCCTCTTCACACCATGTTATGTAGTGTTGCTGCTCTTGCAGCAGCTTCTGGGAAGGACATGGTACAGGCGAGGCTGATGTAGTTGGCTCCTCCGTTTTATCATAGTGTGGCCCGCACAGGTTGCAGGCTGTAAATCTGCAATTGAGGCAGTGTGCCCTTGTCCTCTCCATGGTCTGGTGTTGGTAATACGAACACCTCTCCTCCTCTTGTGGCAGAGGGCGATGTCCTACTTCGACTTCGTTCAAGGCAGAAGAAGCTTCTCCTTGCTGGGGCTGTATTGGGGAACTGGTGGACTCAGCAGGTTCCTCCTCATCATCACCCCATCCGGTTGCTACTACAGGAAAGTCGTAGTAAAAAGATGGAGGCGGGGAATAGCGTACATAGTAGTCAAACCTGCCGCTGGGTTCCCCTAAGGTATCCCATTCTCCTATCTCACCGAGGGCATAGATGACTTCCTCATGTATAAGGGGGCTGAGAGAGTAGTGAAGGCTTTGAGTGTCCTCTCCTTCAGAGATGCTGAAGATGGCATCACTTTGTTCCTCCCCTTCCTTCACGGAGATGAGTTCATAATCTTCGGGAACGTTGAGCTGCTCGAAGATGGCAACTCTCTTTACGTTCCTCCTGTCATTCGGGCATTCTCTTGCAAAGTGCCCTTCATTACCGCAGAGGTAGCATTTGCACTGTCTGTTGCGTACCAAGTGCTTCCTCTTTTCTATCCGCACATGAGTGTCGTGCGGCTTCCCTTTGTATGTCTTCGCCTTTCTGACCCTGTACTTCTTCTCCTTGGTGTAATAACCTGGGATCGGGATCTTACCGCAGAAAGAAAGGTCCTTGAGGGACCTTTTGAATGCAGCATCCTTACATTCTTCTTCAAGAAATTTGTAGGCGAAGAGAATCCTCGGGATCACACCTATGTTGGCTCATGGGTATTGTTGGTCAAAGGCCGTCTTCATTCTTCGGCCTAGTTCTCCCGGCATCTTCATCCAGAATTTTTCGGATAGTTTCGTGCTGATGAAGAGTCTTCCTGTTTTTGTTGCAAGCCTGAGATAGTCATTCATGTAAAGCAATATATCTTTTATATTTTCACATGAAAGACGTTCAAGATCCCGGTAAGCTTCATTTTGGGCAAGGGTTGACCCTTGCGTTGGATCTTCTAATGAAAATACCCTTCTCATTTGGGAGAGGATATTTTGAGTGTCTGCTCTTCCTTCTCCTGCAGCAATGGTGGCTTGGTACTCATTTCCGTACTGCATGCGCCATTGCACCCAGACGAGTCTTTCAGCCTCGCCTAGCAGGTTCTCGATGTACTCAATCTTGTCCCTTGTGTCCGTGAATCCTATGCCCGCAATGTGGTTCCTTGTAATGGCCTCCCATCTGGAAAATGCCTCATCAAAGAGGCCAAGCTGCTCGGGAATCACGAACATAGCCCCACTATTCTACTGAGCAGAAGGCAGGGTCCACATTTCATTATTGAAGCCTCTCTGGAACCTTCCTTGACTTCGTTGCTCAAATGTGGGTGTTATCCGGGACGTTGACGGGACTGTGTTTGTAGCTGGCGGGTAGCCCGGAGGACCCATTGCAGCATCTTCTGGAGGCATGTATGGACGGTGTGGAGATGCCGCCGAAGTTATTGTACTTGCGTACAATTGCTCAGTTAATTTTTTTAGTATCGGGTATTCCATCTCCGGTTCAGCTTCACATCCTGCAGCTATTATATTAGTGATGGAAATAGTGCAGGTGTTACCTTCCTCTTGCTGGAAGGGGTTGTCGTACACTTCCTCGTCATCAGGGTATACGTCCTATTTTGTTGCTGGGGACGGGTAGTCCAGGTCTCCTTCTAGAAAGTCCTGGTTCAGAAGGCGATGGAAATAGCTTTCGTCATCGCTCTCTTCATTTTGTGCTGCTTCATCTATTAGGACGGCGAGTATATGAGTGGCTTTGAGCTCCTCCTCGTCGCTATGGACTTCCTCATCTCGTTGGAGGTAACACGACCTCCTGTGTGTTTCTACTGGCTTGTATCCTCCGAATCGTAGGGAAATACTCCCATCCAGGAGAGTCCTACTGGTCACCTCTTCGGGTTGTGTTGGGGTGAGCACTTGGGTTGGTCGTACAACCCGGCTTCGTCCTTGTAGTGTTCCGGCCGAGTACCTGCGTCCTGGGAGGGCGTGTACGCCGTGGCTTACCAAGTAGTCCACGACCCCTTGAATTTCGTAGGCGAAGCCTACGTTTGGAGTATTCGACAGCCGTCCGACCAGTCCCCTGGTAATGAGCAGATTGGATTCTCCATTCTGCCAATTTTCATATCCTTTGGTCAGGATAGAGACTTGGAGATTTCTGTAAAAATCCCCAATAGTTAGCATTATGTCTGGTATGACATAAACTAACTGGCTGCCCTTAGCCAGATCGACCTCCATTGTGGCCAATATGGCCTTGTCTCCTGCCCATCGATCGTCTCGAAAGACAATCAGTGCTATTGTTCCGACCTCCTGTCGGTGTAGTATCTGGATTCGGAGCTGCAGTACCCCGAGGTGTATGTACTGCATTCTACTTCTCTGCAGCTGGTGGTAGCTCTCCTCTTGGATGAAGGAAAGGTCCACCTGGTTGTTGTTGACACACAAGATCGACTCCTCCGATCTGTGCGTGTACACCTTATGGTGTTCATCATCCCTTCGGGAGTGATAGAGAACCTCCGCAGGGACGATTGCAGCTCTCTCCTGCATCGACAATTTCAGCTGTACCTGTGGATCAAGTTGCTGTTCCAAGGTATGCTGTGGGGTGCTCCGCCCCATGAGGAACTGGCCCACCCTTCTTGTTGCTTGCTGGGCGGTGTGAAGGCGCCGATGAGTTCTCCTGTATCCTCGAATCTGGTCTTCGAAGAGTGGAGACGATGTTGACGGTTGTTCCAAGGCCAACTGGATGTTCGGCCTTGACGTCATTCGCCTTCAAGCTTCTCCTGCTCCTCCTTGAGTATGTCGAAAGGGTTTTTGAAAACCCTTAGGCTTCCTTGGGCCTCCTGCGGCCTCTGGGTGATGCCGCTTTGCTCTAGCTGAAAAAGAAGCCTTTTTACCTGAGCAAGTTCTTCAGTGGTGTGTAAAGATAGTGCGAGACTATCCTTCTCTGGTTGCCGAAGTAGCCTGGTTGCTTCAAGTGCAAGTTCCCTGGCGTCTTGTTGTGTGAAAGTTCTACTGTCAAGTATGACAGTTGTCAAGTTCGTCAGAGAGTCTCTTAGTCCCGAGACCTCTCGTGTGATGTTCTGGCACAGTTCAAGTACTTGTTTAAAGTTCTTTAGGTGAACTTTTGATGACAGGCAAGTCTTGTCGTAGATTACAGCAAGATTATGTGCTAGCTGGTTTGTTGTAACTTTAGATGTTAAAGCAAGGTCAAGGTATTCGAGATTAGAGGTTCGGGAATGCTCATACCATTCCTGAATAGATTTTTCCCATGCGTCAGACATATAAGCTTAATTTATAATTACCAAAACCATCCTAGAGATAAGTTCCAGATTAGAAATAGACTATACTGAGATCACACAGGTGTACCCTTGGGCTTACAACAGGCCTCCTGCCTCAACTGTCAAGTTAGGGCCTGTTCTTTTTCTCAGATCAGTCACCGCCTAATCCGCATAATACCATAAAGAACGAGAATTCGTAATCAATGAACTCAACCCAAGTCTTAACACGGTAATAAAGTACAGGAAATGGCAAGAATGATCCCTTACCTCATACTCTTAGCACCTTGACCTCGAAGGTGTTTACGCTGCCATATCTTTGACAAGCTCTGATACCATGTGTCTAACCGCCGGTTATATGTCGCTCCACGGCGATTGTCTAGCGGAAGCTCTGCGCTCTTTGCGGAGATTTCTAGTGGAGAACAACAAGAAATAAGAAAGAGATATGAAAAACTCTCAGATTCTTATTGCTCTTTGGACAATTCTATAGACTCCTTGGACATGCTTACAATGGGACTGCCGCCCCCTTTATATAGAGGGCGGGCTGAGCTCTTGACGTTGTGTCTAACCGCCGGTTATATGTCGCTCCACGGCGATTGTCTAGCGGAAGCTCTGCGCTCTTTGCGGAGATTTCTAGTGGAGAACAACAAGAAATAAGAAAGAGATATGGAAAACTCTCAGATTCTTATTGCTCTTTGGACAATTCTACAGACTCCTTGGACATGCTTACAATGAGACTGCCGCCCCCTTTATATAGAGGGCGGGCTGAGCTCTTGACGTAAGCGCTTACGTCATTCTGCTAGTGACAGCTGTCCTACAGTGTAGCTACAGTAGTTACAGTGACAGCTGTCTGTCAGCTACAGTGACAGCTGTCGGTACGGCTACAGTAGCTACAGTGTAGCTATAGTGTTTTATTCTCTTCTCACCTTCCAAATATATGAAGTCTCTTGACAGAAAATTCTTTCAATTGTTGATCAAACGATACCAATGATAAAATGGACATGAACCCTGATGTTGTCATGTCACACGGTGTTGAGTTCACCAACCAAACCAAAACATAACAAAACATATACAACATTATCATATTTTGCAAAATTACCATGAAACATGTAATTGGCACATTTGTCACAGAACATATCAAATAAGCACAACAAGAAAAATAAATCAAAAACAAGAGCACACCAAACAGAAAATGATAGCATCAAAACGATAATGACTACATAACATATACAATAAATTTTGTGATATTAACATAAAATGCGGAAAGGGATAACTAGTTTCTTCCACACTGAAACCGCAGTTGAGCTCCAATAACATGAAACCAAAAATGAAGCAAAAATGCAATTCATCAACACAACTAGGAATTTTAAACTTTCAAGAGATTTCAGGTTCAAAACTGAAAAACCATATATAAGGGTGCAAAGAAAATTACAAAATATCTTAGGTGCAAAAGCAAAAATGTACATACAATATTATCTTTTGGATGCTTTTCAAGAAATAAGAGAAACTAAGGACACAAATTCCAGAGTGACCCTCCCCTTTGATCTGGTGTTAATCACAAAGTGTTCAGGGTATTTTCTCAGCAGTGTCAGCAGACCAAACCATGGTTTACCGTTGGTTTCAGAGGGCAGCCAGTCCTCCGATGTCAGGTATTTCCTCACCCTGCTGTGATGCCATACATTCCCATATTGCTCTACAAGCTGTGCCAAGCAAACATAAGTGTATCAATTTTTCTCTTTTTCCCATGCAAAACAGTATCAAATTTTGATAAAATCAATGGAGATTAAACAAATATCATAATATACAATGTAGACCTATTGATACAAGTAAACAAAAACACAAAACAGATGGCATACACAACTGCAGAATCACAAAGTGGCATATTTAACATTAGGGACTCCAAATTTACACCATGGACTAATTTTAGATTTTGCCTAACTCCCAAGACATTTTAGACAGTACGGACTCCAAATTGAAGACCCAAACAGGTAAGTTTACATTAATCTATACTATTTTAAATCTCTAAACTAAATCTCAGTATATGTAGAATTTTCCACTTAATGTATAAGTGTCAGTAAAATATACAATATTTAGCACATAATTCAAAACAATGTAGACACATTATTTTCAAGCGAAATTTACTCTATGGCTATTTTATTATGCCCAGATCAAGATCCAAACTTCGGATTTCCAATTTCAATTGTTTACCTTATATATTTCAATGTTATGATGTTATGCACCACAAGTTTTTCACAAATTAGACCAATAACCAAACTATATAAACACAAACTTTATTTTCTAGATTGTGTTTATGGTATAGTCAACTTCAATTATATGGATTTCCAATTTGGAATCTCTGATGTCAGAAATGATCTGGTCGGATTCACATCTACATCCTCCCAATAGGTTGCAAATTTACTCCTGGCTTCAATTTCCCATCACCAATATGCTATTGTATTAGTGGTTTTGTAATGTGTGTAAATTTATTAAGACATATAACTTTATGATGCAAGTACACAATTAAATGGAGACTGCTGACAGATTACAGGTGCAAAGATCATGTTTTTGTTAGGAATAATGTGCAAATACCAATTTTGGGTATACACGGAACCTTTGTGATTATTCAGGGCAATGTAGGAAAATATTAATTATGTGGCGTACTTAGAGAAAAAGGCTAAGAAATATATCAAGCAGAGATTTCATTAATATTCATCTGCAAATGAAATTTTTTATTTCCATGATATTAATCAATTAAAGTTGAATATTAAAGCAAGCAGTCTGGGGCACAATAACAAAAGGAGAATAATATTTTCAACAGACCGTACATGATTTTCCAGATAACAATGTTCTAATGTCATTTTATCTTGAGAGTGGCTTCTGCGATGAAGACACCAGACCAAGGCAGTCAGGTTGGAAATAAAACATTCATTTCCCAAACATTTTGTTTATTCAAAATTCATCTTGCAAACATGATCCATGCAAAGGGGGCAGTTACAATAGCAAGAACAGTTCAATTTCCAATTAATGAGATCAGTCGCTGAGGTTCTGAAGCATATTTAGAACTCAGTAAAAATACTGTTCTAGATCAAGATGCTAAAGAGGCACACCAAGGATCATATGCTGACATTGTAGAAAATCATTGAAAGGAAGGCAAGATGCTTCATCCAAACCAGGTTATCCATCAAAACTGAATAGAAACATTTATGCGGGTATTGTCATCAAGAACACCACGAAGATCATGTAAAAAAGCAGATCCTATTGGATGCCAATGTTGAAGCATTATTTGAATCACTGAATTTCATAGCTTCATGTGTCCCAATGATCGCTTGATATTTCATTTCAAAACACTTATTTTAGTAGTAGATAGTCCACAAGATTCTTCTACATGCTGAACATTCAGAGATTGGAGGAAAGGAGAGATCAGAAAAGCAGCTGGATAGATCACAACAAGAACCCTCAGTGCCTAATAATAAAACTCAATGAGGGCAGACACAAAAAGCTCTTTCAGGTAAATGAAATTACTTGACAAACTCGGAGATTGCAGTGGAGAGATCACAAGGATAAATGTCATATTTTTCGGGGGAACTTTGCAGTATTCAGTTATTAATCAGAAAGATTTCTGCATATATTTTCTGAAAATAGATATAGGCAATACAGCTATGATTTTTTTCTCTGACTTATGTGACAACTGATGCATATGTATGGGTGAGACCATGTATTCAATGACAACAGAACAAAGCAATTCTAGCAGGATTACAAATGGAAATGCTTCGAAGATGTTTGGATGGGTAAGAGGTGAATGTTTAAATTACAAAGAAAAATCAAACCAATATTAAATGGTTTCGAAGAGTTCAGGTTTGGGTGTGATACTTAAAGCAAGACCAATATACATCATAACTGGAAGCAATCGATGGAGGATGAGGAATTTGTTGATGTGGCCAAAAGCAACTAATACTTGACATAAAAGAATCTAGACTATACAACATGGATGAGATACAATTATATCAGGTCTGAATTACAGCTTCTTTTAGACAACTTTCCTGGTTGAGATACAATTACATCATATGTGCATTACAGCTTCCTTTAGACAAATTGGAATTATGAGAAATTCCAGTTCCATTGAAATTACTGTAAGAGTATATTTCAGCTAAAATAAAGTTCAAATTGCATGTCATGCATAAAATGGAAGGAAGAGTAAAACCCGGAGACTTCTTTCTCTAATAATCCACCATAGAAACAATTCAAGACCTTGAAGATCAACCCTGCATGCAAATAGCTAGAAAACTCCACTTCGTTTTCCAATCAAAATGTAGCTTTATCGAACTGAAAACAAGATAATGTCTAAAATAATCAAAACTCCAAATATTAAGGTAAAATAATTCCTACTAAATTAAAAGCCAGCATTGTTGCGGACCAACTATGACTCTGTAAAACCTTTCTCACTAAAACTTTTAACCACCTAATATTCACAAGTATCTAAATAAACCCAAATTTTGCAAAAATATACTCTAGGTTCCAACACTCAAAAGAAATAAACTTGGCTAATCAAGGATCGTAAACACATAAACACAATATAGCTAATATTTAACCATGCATTCTAAGGAACTTGGTATACAACCATGCCATCCTTTTGTGCATCTCTAAGTGTCTAAATAAACCTAAAACCTGCTGAAAAGATACTCCAGGTTCCAAAACATAAAGAAACAAACTTGGCTCTGAATCAAGGATCATTACCATGCATTTCTGAGAACGAGATAAAAAGTCATTTCATTCTTTTGTCCATCTCTAAGTAGTCTAATATTATATAATCTAGACCTGACAATGCGAGTCCACAGATCGAGTTCAGATCAGGTCAAACCTATGATATTGCACTAAATGGGTCAACCTGAATCCGACCCATTTATTAAACAAGTCAATTTTCTGAATCCGAACCCAACTCAATTTTTAAATAGATAACCCAACTCGACCCTAACTAACCCATTTATTAAATGGATAGTGTTTAGATCATGATCCGATTTTACCTGAATTAACCTATTTAATTAAATGAGTCATAATTTGACTCAATATAAATTAATTTGACTAATCCAAATCAACTCAAATTGACCCAAATTGATCTAAATTGATCTGACATATTTAACTAATATAAATAATTTTAACATATTTTAAATAATTAAAATAATAATATTATTAAAAACTAATTTTAAGAATAAAATATTTAATTTATAAATAATAATTTTAAAAATTATTAAATAATTTTAATTGGCTTAATTGGTAAATATATTAACTTGATCTGACCTGACAAATAAATAGGTTAATCAGATCATAAACGAATTACACGAATTGACCCGATTAAAAATCTAATTTTTTGGATCACAATCGAGTCGACCTGATTATAACAAATCTGAACTCATGTAATTCGGGTTGGGTTTAAATCACATTAATTGATTGGCTCATATATTGGCAACTCCAATATGATCATTATGGCTAAAAGTTTGCATAAGTAATCTCACTATTCCAAAACTAGTGGAAAACCTTGTACCTTAGTAGAAATCTCACAACAAAAGTATGTTATTTAGCTCAAGGATTGATATTCAAAGATATAGATGCACTAAATAAAAACTCATGCAACACAAACAATCGACGTTAATATATAATAGCCATCATACACCTAAATGTACATTGTGCAACATACTCAACAAGAATTTAGATGATGCCTTGTAGCATTGTTTGCTTTCTCCTTGCAAACATATTAACTATGTTTCTTCAACTAGAACTCAGTTAGAGTATCATGATGGGTAGCTTGGTTCATCACTGTTGCCTTGGGCCTAACTTGAAACCAAAGTCTAGAGTGGGAAAGATAGGGGGACCTTGCTAAAAACCAAACTTCATAATAGGGGAGCTGAGCTGTCAAGCAAGTTATAAAATCTCATAATAAAAAAATACCAATTGTTGACTTCATTTTAAACATCTATGGAAAGAACATTTATTCCATCAAAATGATAACAACCTCCTGCATATGATGATGAAGCAGTAGAATATGGAAGAAAAATGCTCCACAATAACATCAGAATGGATTGCTCAATGGCCTAAAAATAGAGGCAAAAGGTTATGAAGAAAGGGGTTCAGCTCTCTCAGCACTCTTCTTCTCTCTAACATCTTCTGCCTCTTATCCATTGAACACAAGGGACTCACTTGACTGTCGGAAGGGGCCAAAGCCTCCACTCCAAACATCCTTTCTCACAGGTTCTTGGTTTTGCAGGCAGTACCAATTCCACAAACCCTTAACAATAAACATGCAACTTTGAGGGGGTACATGATGTGCTCCTCTTTAGCACATTCATGACATCAATAGTTGTCACCCACCAAACCACCCTATTTATGGGATACACATAGCTCTTGATCATGCTAGCATGAAACAAACATCTCTTCCTTTGAAAAGCTGATTGAGTGCAATTCATGTCCTGAAATCTCCATTATTCTTATTTTATAAAACCCACACTGTAAAGCTATAAAAATTCTTTGATATTCCACCACTAAATCATTTTAGAAACTCAGGTCAATATTGACCGCCTTGTCCATTGAGGATGGCTGTTTGATGACAAAAGGAGAGCATAGACAGAAAGCTTGAATAAGCAGGAAGGTGATTATTGAATCTGAATTCCATTCAGAATCAAAGGCAGATATGCACAAAGAAACCAATTATTTATTAGCTGTTATATTTTGTTAGTTCAGTAAAGCATCAAAGATCATAGTCAACAGTTAGAATCCAAAACAGAAACAAGTCCACATAAAACACATCAGTTCCCAAATATTCTAGTTGAATTTAGAATTGGGCATAATTATGCATGACCGAACTGTCAAAGGAATTAGCCAGTCATTCAAAGTTAGCAGATTCTATGGCTGATTTTATACCAAAATTAGCAGATTCTATGGCTGATTTTATACCAAAGTTACCAGATTTTATGGCTGATTTTATACCAAAGTTAGCATACTCTATGGCTGATTTTATACTCGTAATTATGATTGTAAATTCTCTATATTTTCATTATTTAGGATATGCCTTATTTAGAATATGCTAACTGTACCTAAACTTCAGCTTGTATTCATTATATAAGGGGCATTCTTCTCTAAGGAGGAGACCAGTTTTTTGCTCAAAACTTTTTAAGATTATCATGGTATCAGAGCTTGAGTTCTGAATTATCCTGTGTCTCTTCCTCTCAGTCCTAGTTCAGTTCCTTATTCTTAGTTATTTTGATCAAGTTATCTCAGCCTCATGTCTTCAGACAAGCATGAATTCTTAATTCGTTTCAATAGCAAAAACTACTCAACCTGGGTATTTCACTTCAAGATATTTGTCAAAGGCAAAGATCTATGAGGTCATATTGATGGCAGCAAACCTGCACCTGACAAAGACAAAGACAAGGTTAAGCACTCCAAGTGGGAAGTCAAGGATACTCAAATCATGACATGGATTCTAGAATCTGTAGAATCCAACATCATCTTGAATCTTCGACCCTTCAAAACTGCAGCTGAAATGTGGAATTATCTGAAAAAACTCTATAGTCAACACAACACTGCGCGTCAGTTTCAACTTGGATATGAGCTAGCAAGTCTTCAACAGGGCAGTCTCTCAATCTCAGATTTTTATTCTACCTTCATGAATCTTTGGGCTGAATATACTGATATTGTCTATGCTACCTTACCTCCCGAAGGTCTTATTTCTGTTTAATCTGTACATGAAACTACTAAGAGGGATCAATTTCTTATGAAATTGAGATCTGAATTTAAAAGCACCAGATCTAATCTTATGAATCGAGAAACTGTTCCATCATTGGATGCGTGTCTCAATGATTTATTTCGCGAGGAACAACGACTTTTCACTCAAGCCACCATGGAACAAATTAAATCCACTCCTATTCCTATGGCTTATGTAGCCCAAGGCAAGTCAAAAGGTAAGGACATGAGTACTATTCAGTGTTATTGCTGCAAAGAATTTGGCCATTATGCTTCAAGTTGTTCAAAAAAATTCTGCAACTATTGCAAAAAGGATGGACATATCATCAAGGAATGTCTTATTCGACCTCCCAAGAGACCTGAAACGGCATATACTGTCTCAGTTGGTTCTTCTAATACTGGTAGTTATGAGGATACAGCTCATCTGACACAAATTGCTCCTGCTCCTGTTCAATCTGTGACACCTGAAATGATTCAGTAAATGATCATTTCTACATTTTCCGCATTAGGACTCTCAGATAAACCTTTCTCTAAACCTTCACCGTGGTACTTTGATTCTGGGGCTTTCCATCACATGACAAACAATATTAAATTCCTCACCAATGTAAATAAATATCCTGAAAATCTCAAGATTTATACAGCTGATGACAACTTCTTGCCTATCACTGCCACTGGTGATGTTTCTTCATCCATAACCAATGTCTTTGTCTCTCCAAACCTTACCACTAATCTTGTTTCTATTAGACAATTAATTGAAAATGATTGTAAAGTGGAATTTTCTAAATCTAGTTGTGTAGTGCAGGATCAGCAATCGGGAAAGATAATTGCAAGAGGGCCTAAAATTGGACGTCTTTTTCCTCTTCAGTTTCCTATGTCTTCATGTTCCTCTTCACCTGTTATCACTTGTAATTCTGCTTATATTGATTACCGAGCATGGCATAAACGCCTTGGACATCCAAATTCTAATGTGCTTTATGTTTTGCTAAATTCTGGTTTACTTGGCAATAAAGGGTCACCATCTCTTAGTACTGTTCAATTTGATTACAATTCTTGTAGGTTTGGAAAAAGTAAAGTTCTGCCATTTCCCACTCACACACCTAAAGTAGTCCAGCCTTTTGATTTGATACATAGTGATGTGTGGGGAATGGCGCCAGTTACTTCCCATGCTAATTACAAGTATTTTGTCACTTTTATTGATGACTATAGTCGCTTCATATGGATTTATTTTCTGCATTCTAAAGATGAATTGTTTTCTGTCTTTAAGTTTTTTCATGCACATATTCAGACCCAATTTTCTGATAGTATCAAAATTCTTCGTTCTGATAATGGGGGAGAATACATGTCTCATTTATTTCAAAGATTTTTACAAACCAATGGTATAATTTCTCAAAGGTCTTGTCCTTCAACCCCTCAACAGAATGGGGTGGCTGAAATAAAGTACCGACACCTTCTAGATGTTGTTCGCACCCTCCTATTAGAGTCATTTGTACCCTCTCGTTTTTGGTGTGAAACTCTCTCAACTGCTGTCTATCTCATCAATAGGTTACCTTCTCCTTCCTTGAACCATGTTTCCCCTTTCTTTCGGTTATTTGGTCATACCCCAAATTACTCTAATCTTCGTATCTTTGGTTATGTGTGTTATGTTCATCTTCCTACACACGAACGGACAAAAACTAACAGCTCAAGCTGTTCAATGTGCTTTTCTAGGTTATTCGGTGCACCAAAAAGGTTTTCTTTGTTATGATCCCAACCTACGACGTATTCGGGTTTCTCGAAATGTGATTATTTTTGAAAATCAGTATTTTTTTCCACACACAAGGATGACCTTTCTCCTTCATTCTCTATTTTGCCAATGTTTACTAACTATGTTGAAGATTCCATGCCTTCAAAGCCTCTCATAGTCTACCAACGACGCAAGATTCTAGCACCTCTCGGGCCCCCTCCAGCTCATTCCCTTAATGTTGATCCTGTTCCAACAACTGCACCAGCACCTCTCAGACAAAGTACTCGAGTTCGTAAACCACCAGATAGTTATGGTTTCACCTCTCCTTTATCCTTGACAGCCACCTTGTCCTCTATTCCTATTCCATCATCCTATAAGCAGACTATGGAGCATGAATGTTGGCGGAGAGCTATTGAAACAGAACTTCTTGCACTTGAAGAAAACCAAACATAGGATATTGTTCTGTGTCCACCATCTATGAAACCTCTTGGTAGTAAGTTAGTATTTTCTATCAAGCTCCGTTCTGATGGATCCATAGAATGTTACAAGGCTAGATTGGTGGTTCTTGGCAACAAGCAAGAGTATGGCCTACACTATGAAGAGACCTTCGCACCAGTAGCCAAAATGACCACTGTATGAACAATACTCGCCCTAGCAGCATCACAATCATGGTCTTTACATCAAATGGATGTAAAGAATGCTTTCTTGCATGGTGATCTTAAGGAGGAAGTTTACATGAAACTTCCGTACGGTATGCCTACTTTTTCCCCTAATGATGTTTGCAAACTAAAATGCTCTTTGTATGGATTGAAGCAGGCACCACGAATATGGTTTGAAAAGTTTCGATCGACCCTCCTTAGTTTTTCATTTACACAAAGCCAGTATGACTTCTCACTTTTTTTCCAACGGACATCCAAGGGCATAGTTGAACAAACGTATCTCAACTTTATTTGATAACAAACCCAATCAATATTCAAAAACCAAAGATGTGTGCATAGTTTTTCAGAACAATTCCTATGGCATTCAAGATGTATGTGCTAGAATATTCTAATAAAGAAACAACATCAAAATATATCAGCAAAGATAATCAAATCCAATAAGCCAATTGTTATTTCATTTCAGAGTTCAAACCAACAATTTGAGAAG
Source organism: Trichopus zeylanicus subsp. travancoricus (assembly GCA_005019695.1). Lineage (NCBI taxonomy): Eukaryota > Viridiplantae > Streptophyta > Magnoliopsida > Dioscoreales > Dioscoreaceae > Trichopus > Trichopus zeylanicus. Next base: position 157,604 of record RXID01014303.1, read on the forward strand.
CATAATAATTCATCAACTGACCTCTTTATGCAATTTGGCCATAGGCATCCATTCTCCAGGTCCACAGAGATCAGACAGCACAGTAGCTACTAATGAGACCGCATCTTTTTCTTCTAACTGTAGTAGTTGTTGATTATCAAAATCCCTGTCAACCCTTGATCTTGCCTCAGACTTCTTATCTGCACAAGGCAAATGACATCATGTTATTTAATAAAAGAAATGCCAAAGATGCTGTTCACCTTTTATAAATGTGCAGCCAAGTTGACCATTGAATACTTTGGGCCCATTTAGCGTGCCCTTAATTTGGGATAGCATGCACCTTAGGAGACACCACAAATTGAAAGTCTAGGGAGTGTGAAATCAAAATAATTGGGCTTAAGAACAAGACACCACAAATTGAAGCTCTGGGGAGTGTGAAATCAAAATAATTGGGCTTAAGAACAAGTGGTTTAACTGCTAATGGTTTTGGACTATTAGATGTTCATGTCCTCACTAACCAGACAAGGGAAATGGAACCCAACTTTGATAATGGAATCAATGCTTTAAAAACCAGTACCTATTGAGAAGCAACCAAGAATAAAAATATTTGTCTAGATTCCACTCGGGTACCTAAATTGCACATCAATCAATTTTTGAGAGCATCTTTATACAGCAAAACTAGCACAATAATATTCTTTTTGTTGACAGAGATATCTTAACATGACACCCAGAGATCCTAAAAGTTACAACCAAAGATTTATTTATGTACATCTCTTTTTTTATCAAAAAATCGCTATGATTTTCAATGTAAATCTCACATATTCCATACTCTAATGCACAAATATTAACAGGTTTGGGCACAATCAGCTTGATGTGGAATATTGTTTTAGGATGAAATTTGTTAGTCCTATATCCCACTAGTACACCAAGAAATAATCAAAGAGATCAAAGATCTAATGCAAATTTAGAAGCTTACTTCTGGCTAGGAATGGCATACCAATAGAAGTTTTTGCAATGAGCTTCCATTAAAATACTCTCATCAATCAAATGTCAGGATTATTATTCAAACAAATTTGAAGACATTAAGATTGAGGGAAATAAGCACCATTACAATAAAACATCAAGCTCAAATGCAAGTAAATCAAAGATGGATCAAAACCATATCCCAATCTGTTTCCATGATGACATAATTGAGTGAAATCCTTGGACCTTAGTCTACCAGCTTATCACCATTCAAAATAAAAAACATCATTCATTTTCAATCAATTCCCCACCAACCCTAAAAGTATCAACTAATGCACATGTAGAACCACAATGACCAAAAAATACCTCCACACAATATTACAATACCACAAGGTGGTCTAAAGAAAACAACTTACAATACCACAGGCAATAACTCAAATCAATCTCAAAATAAACCATCATCAAAAACACCAACAACAGAGTAACCAAAAAACACCTCTTTCCACCAAAATCAAGCAAAAAGATCACATAAAAAGCACAATTTGCTATAAACCTACGCATCTGAAACAAATCACCTAAAACGACGATCCCAATAATTACCACGAAAATTGGATAACAAATATGCACATACTAACCAAATTGCACGCCATAGCCACCAATCCCATCCAACCGCGTCCCCTTGCCTCCCCCAACCCCTTCCTCATCGTCCTCCTCTTCCCCCTCTTCCTCCTCCTCCTCATACTCCTCCACCCTCGCCCTCCCCCTCCGCGCCACCAACCTCGCCGGCTGAGACGGCAAAGCCCTAGAAATCGCAGCCGACGCAAAGATCGACCTCGACGGCAGAAAAAAGCAGAACTTCTTGTCCCCAATCTGGAGGAGATCCTGCGAGTCGAGCTTGACGGTGTTGGCGCCGGGGAGGTGGAGCACGTCCTCGACGAAGCAACCGTTCTTACCGAGGACCTCGAGGGCGAACCTTCGGCGAGGGAGGTCGTAAAAGATGCGAGCGTGCTGGCGCGAGATGTTCATGCCGCCGCCCAGGGAGGAGAGGTCGACGTCCACGGCAAACTTCTTGCTGTTGCGGCCCAGCGTGATCGAGTAGGTCTGCATGTAGTACTCGAATCCTCTCCCTGCAGCTTCGCGAACCCAGCCTCCACTTCGCCGGAGCCAGCGCCACCGGCGATCGCCATCGATGGAGCTCTGACGAGGAACCCTGTTGGGAAAGGCAAGAGGAAGGAGCCCTAATTTCGGACATTGATTTTGGAAAAATATCGTATATGGCCCTGCATACTCTGAATGCCAAAAATACCCCTCTAAGAAAATAATACAAGAGTTCAGCTTAATCTTTACTTTAGGCTTCATAATTCTCTCATTTTTTAACTCGGTCTTCATTCTTAGCACTAACATTATATCTTGGGAGATCCCATGTCCTTTGTTTAATTTTTGATATCAAAGAAAAGATAGGTTGGCTACAAGTGGTGTCATGGAAGACTAAAGCAAATGACAAAGCTGTAGATCATAGAATAGGTGGATTTGGCGGGAGAAATTATTTGAGGTGCAGTGAATTCGGGGATTAGACGTGGGAGTGTGGATTGGAGGTGAAGCACTTTGAGTGTAGGGGTTGTGGACATCAGTTCTTCAATTGAAATCCAACAAGCAGATGGTAGATTATTCAATTTTGGATCACTAATGAAATCCTAGTCGATAAAAAAATGCTAGAAGGAATATTGGTGGGTAATGCATAAGCAGAGGTGATGGATAGGTTATGTCCGAAGATCCATGATCAATCATATTTTATTGTTGCTAAACTATGTTTGTATTTTAGTCATCCACTTAGGAATGCCTATTATAGCCTCTCGGCTGTAATATTGCTAAGTCCCAAGAACCGGAATCCATACACAACTCATACCACATCAGAGGATGATAGAACATAGTAGAAGACTACGGTGAGTCTCTAAATCAAGGAGCTATATAAAATATGAACACCCACTATGCTAAGAATGTTACACTTCAAAGAGAGAATTCTTCTCATAACTAAGCATCTCAAGGCTCAAATCATGTTGCCAACCAGTACAAGAGATAAAGACAAATTAGCAATATTCTGGTAAACAAATTGTCTAAGCATAATGAGCTTGAGGCAAATATGAGTTAGCAATAATAAATGGGCATAAGTTGAAAACGTTGCATACGAGATGGCTAGAAAGCCACCCCAAACCCTGGTGGAGTTCATAGACTAAGTTCGGGAGCACATCGATGTAGAAAAAATAATGGTAGCTCGAGGGAAGCCAAAGGATCTAAAACAAGAAAGGAATATAAAGATGTAAAGTTGATAGTCAAAACAAAAAAAAAGTCCATAATCAAGCTACAGGACTGTGAGATATAATTTTCAAGGTATACCTTACTGAACCGACCTTATACGAAAGTTCTAGCTCAAATAATGGATTGTGACTACTTTCAAAGGCTACCAAAACTCCGCCAAAATTGCCAAAAAGTTGATAAATCAAAATATTGTAAGTTTCATTAGGACTATAGTCACGATATAGAGGAATGGAGGAATCTTAAAGTAAAAATTGAGAGGCCAATTAGAGAAGGATACTTGAAGTAGTTTGTTAAGCAAAAGGAAGTAGAAGGCCAATAATTTCAACTACCAAAGCTGCCCTAGAGCCCATGAGAAAAAGGGCCAATAACCTTTTGGCGAGAAGGAGAATCCCAAATATATTATTCAACTCATCAAGGGGTACTTAGCTATGACCATAGATGATGCAGCGGGAGAAGGGGGGCACGAGGGGTAGGAGGAAGAGCACCGTCTTCTCTTGATGCAGTGGGAGAAAGCACGAGGGATGGGAAGAAGATCACCGTCTTCACTTAATGCAGCGAGAGGAAGGCACGAGGAATAGGGAGAAGATCACCATCTTCTCACAATGATAGATCCTCTTCATGTAGCGGGAGAGGACTAGGAAGAAGATCACCATCTTCACTTGATGATAAATCTGCTTGATGTAGCCGGAGGGGGCACGAGGGATAGAAAGAAGATTACTGTATTCTCAGCACAATAGATCCTTGAATCCACAAGAAAGATAAAAAGGGAACAAACCCAAAATAAGAGAATATTATTGATAGCAAAGTCTTCCCCCTTTTGTTACAAACTTTGGCTGTATATATAGCCCTCTAATAAACTTAGAGTCCTACTTGGTGTAGACTAAAAATAGAACTTAGAGTCTACTAAGAATTCTACTTAACATATCTTAAATAAAGATATATAAATCATATTCCTTATTGGGCTAGGACTGTTATTGATTCGGACTGACAAATAAATCCTAATTTTAATCAATATAAAGTCTGAATTATCCAAAATAGTAAATAAGAGACTTGTAGGAATCAATCTCAGCTTTCCAACGGATAGTTATTTGTTGAATTTAGATCAATATCTTAGGAGATATGGCCTTCGGACTGTAGCTATACGAATCTTGACGGATCCTAATTGGAGTTGGAATTCAACTTGGATTGGATCTCTAATTTTACTGTGAAAAAAGATATAGTTGTCCTACATCAGGCCCCTCTACTTGTAAAAGACTTGTCCTCAAGTCAAAGATTGGAGTCTCCGTTGGTGCAGTTGTGCTCCCCTTGAACTCTTTCCAATATAAAACTTACTGATGTAAACTAATAAGATTTCTTCGAGTAACATCTTCAGCACTTTAATTTCCTATTTTCCTTCGACACAACCACTTGAACTTTTGCAGGATTCCTTTTGACCTTATTTGAAATAAATTTTTTGTACACACCAACTTATGATTTGTTCTCATGCAATGAAAGTATTCTTCGCAAGTTTGCTGACAATTGCGATAATAATTTGAATATGTCATTGCAAATTTTGAATCTTGCATAGTGATAACTCCTATAGAAATTTTCTCTAGTTATTCAAGAGAGTTGGCTTTTGATGACTTTAAAGAATAATCTTGAGTAGCACAGTCAATATTTTCACAAGTAGAAAACTCTTTCTTGCAACCTTCAAGATTGTCAACTGATTCATATGAATTCTCATAGATAGTCTTTTGAAAATTTTTTGTAACATCCAAATCTACTTTTGTATGATCTTCTAATTCATCAAAGAAAGAATCTTTGGGGCTCTCAATAAATTCTTCACTAGTTTGTTTGTCTTTCACACGATCCACAACCTCTTCTTTGACTTGATAATTCGATACTAGAGGAAAGTTACTAAGATGTGGAATTAATAACTCATGGTTGTCTCCATTGATTTCAATGCTAGAAGCCTTTGGATGAGAGATCTATTTTACCTGATTTTGATCCCCTTTTGAGAACTTTATGTTGAATAGTTTAAGCATCTTCGGCCATGAGCGAATTTTTGGTTTGCCTTCACGTGTTCTTTGGACTTGAATTTGCTCCCACCAAGATGAAGCATAACCATCAAGCTTGTATTCAACAATTTTCACCTTCTTCTCTTCAAGAATCTCCATAAACTTAAAGAATTTCTCAACTTTATCGATCCAAATAAATAAATTCTCATAGCCATGAAAGTATGGAATATTCACCTCACCATGGTTTTGGTTTTCCTGAGTAGCTTCGTCTGTTGATCTCCAAGACATCGGACCGCGAGCCTCTTCGTGATCAATTGATGAACTTGGTTCTTAGTTTCAATCTGTTTCAAAGCTTCATACTTCATAGTGATAGAAGCAAGAAAATTTTATTTAATCAAATCTCGAATTTGATAATCTTCTAGATCACTGTCCATGGAGTTGTCGCCACCAAATACGATCAATGCAGTTGAGCTCAGGAACAACGTCGCTCTAATACCACTTGATGCAGCGGGAGAATGGGGGGCACGAGGGGTAGGAGGAAGAGCACCGTCTTCTCTTGATGCAGTGGGAGAAAGCACGAAGGATGGAAAGAAGATCACCGTCTTCTCACAATGATAGATCCTCTTCATGTAGCGGGAGAGGACACGAGGGATAGGAAGAAGATCACTGTCTTCACTTGATGATAAATCTGCTTGATGTAACCGGAGAGGGGGGGGGGGGGCACGAGGGATAGAAAGAAGATTATCGTCTTCTCACCACGATAGATCCTTGAATCCACAATGAAGATAAAAAGGGAACAAACCCAAAATAAGAGAATATTATTGATAGCAAAGTCTTTCCCCTTTTGTTACAACCTTGGGCTGTATATATAGCCCTCTAATAAACTTAGAGTCCTACTTAGTATAGACTAAAAATAGAACTTAGAGTCTACTAAGAATTCTACTTAACATATCTTAAATAAAGATATATAAATCCTATTCCTTATTGGGCTAGGACTGTTATTGACTCGGAGTGACAAATAAATCCTAATTTTGATCAATATAAAGTCTGAATTATCCAAAATAGTAAATAAGAGACTTGTAGGAATCGATCTCAGCTTTCCAACGGATAGTTATTTGTTGAATTTGGATCAATATCTTAGGAGATATGGCCTTCGGACTTAGCTGTACGAATCTTGACTGATCCTAATTGGAGTTTGAATTCAACTTGGACTGGATCTCTAATTTTACTATGAAAAAAGATGTAGTTATCCTACATCAATAGATGACCTCAAAACAAAAAGTAGGAACTCATGAAAACAAACAGCAAGCTCCCACTAGGGACAGGAGCATAACAAGAGGCCAAAAGAGCACACACCTTACAACTTGGTCATAGTGATCCCAAACTTAGGAAATACCATGTGATGATGCCTTGGTAGTGAACCATGTTGGATTATTACCTAATAAGGTGTGTAATGGTGGATACAGGAGCCTCAATCAATATTATATTTGTAAAGGCATATAAGTAGAAGTGTGGCTAACCTCTAAGACATTATAGGTGGCCCTCACTAGAATTACAAGGGATTCGTTGGCTCTTGAAGGCATCATCTGACTCCTTACAATAGGAGAAGGACAGAAAAGCTTCATAGTGTTCACTAACTTTTTTGACAATGTGTGCAAAGTCTCTTTACAATATAATATTGGGAAAACCAATATTGAACTAGCTCCATACAATGGTCTCCACATACAATTTAGTAATGAAGTTCTTGAAAAAATTTGGGATAGGTAAAGCTTGCGGAGATTATGACTTGGCCTGACATTGTTGCATGGCCTAAACTTATCTTTAAAATACTAGATTATGCTCTTTTTAAATTGTAAGGGTTTATTATCATCAAAAATAAGAGATTGTTGCCCTTTATAATTTTTATAATGAACAAACTATGTATTTGATCTATTTCTTGAGGTATGTGTAGCTAGCAATCAAGTTAAACCCACAATGAAGATCAAGCTCATTCGTAAGCCTCGAGTATGGATGAACATAAAGATAGCAATGAAGATGAGGTGTAGATCAATGGATGGATCTTGAAAGAATGAAGATTGGTTAGGAGAAGGTTCAAGAGAAGAATCATTAGGTTTAGCTTTTTTATTCTTTGCTTTAAATCGAAGATTTATCATTTGAATTTATGGCTTAGAGTTTTAGCTAACACTCAACCTACCTTGGAACCCCTCCACCAGCTCATTATTAATCCAAGGTAAGCTTGAAATGATGTTAAATATGAATTTTAGAGTTGTAACAAAACAAAAGCTATTTTGTTTGTAATCTTTGGACGTTCAAACAAGACCATTTAGATGCCTGAACATAGTAGAAATAGCCCTCTGAATTACTGATAGCTTTAGATGCTCAAGGTTTGAATGCCCAAAGTTTGAAAGCTGTAACTTCTAAGAAAATTCATGTTCAAGGTTCAATCGCCCGAAGCTTTGGTTGGACATCTGAAATAATACAATTTGGATGTTCAAACCCTGTGATCAGGCACCCAAACCTATAACATCAATTTCAATAGGCAGTAAAATTTAACTATTGAAAAGTTTTAGATATGTAAACAAGTATAGTTTAGATGCCTGAATGCGACAAAACACATATCAATGACTAGTATTTTTACCAACTTGTGTTTAAGGGCTTGGAACTTGTCCTTCCATAACTTTTACACACTCTTGAGCAATCTTTCTCTAAGATAACAAGTTTTTAATACCCCTCTAGCCTCCAAAAGCTCAAATCCTTTCACTTCAGTTTTTAAATCTTCAAAGCCTTTATTCTCACTTTGAGTGATCTTATAGTGAGGTATTAGAGTTGTCTTTTCTCTTCCAAAATTGATTGTAAGCACTTCAAGGTTGTTTAGAATTGTTAAGAGAGTAAATCTCCAGTTTGGAGTTAGCCTTAATGGTTGGAGCAAGAGCGAGTGTACAATGTTGGCTTCACCAATGAAGTGGTGCACTAGTAAAGTGTTAAAATTCTCAAAAGCAAGGAAAGAGTAGTGGAGTAGGAGCATTGGCCTCTGAACCACTTTATATCACAATGCACTCTTATCTTGCGTTATTTTACTTACACTTGCAATTAATTGTGATTGGCTTGCAATCATTTTTGCTATTGGATTGATCATATTCTTATTCGAATAGAAAAATTTTTTCTAAAAACTAATTCATAACCCCACCCCCCCCCCCCCCCCCCCACCCCCCCCCCTCCCCCTCCTCCTCCCCCCTTCCCTTTTCGTCTTAGGTGAATTTTGTGCTTACATTATTAACCTATGAGATAAACTGTAAAGGATTGGGAATGGATGATGATTAAGAGGAAAAGAAGGTGAAAAAAAAGGGCTCAAGGAAGAAAATTATGGGAACTAAAGAGTCACCCTCTCAAGCTCAAGATAAGAAGAAGAAAGAAAAGAAAAGAAAAGAAATCCTACATGGGATGGCTTGGATGATGACTCGAAGAATCAAGACCTCAACCTATGTCTCATGGCAAGGGACTATGAAAGTAACGAAGACGGGCTAAGTGATTTAAATTTCAAAGAATTAGAAGAAGCATTTGAGGATCTGTGTTAGATACGAAAAATTTATTCATATGTATTCTTCTTTGAAAAGTAAATTGATTTCACTTGAAAAAGAGTTTGATGCCTTGAAAGTACTTACTAGCTCTTGTGATCACAAGGACTTGGAACACTTTGAAGAGGAAAAACATGATTTAAAACCATCTAGAATCACTTGTAATTACAAGACTAGTATTGAAAAACTTAAAAAGGAGAATTGTGATTCGAGAAAACCCTTGAAAATTTATTTCATGGAAATGATACTTTGAATAAGATTTTGAAAAACCAAAGGAATATTTTGAACAAATCTAGACTTGGTTTTATCTCATCTTCAAAATTCAAGGGAACAAAATTTACTTTTGTAAACACTTCAAATGAAAAATCTTCAAAATTAAATTATCATTATTGTTGTTAAAATGGACATGTCTCTCTAAGTTACTCAATTAAGAGAAATTATTCTCTAAAATAAATTTGAGTATCAAAGAGCATAATTCCTAAACATGTGGAGTCTAAACAAGTTTCGGTTCCAAAATCCTCCACTACTTAAGCTATGTTTATTAGGCTAGGGATGACATTTGCTTTTCAAATAGCTTTATACTCAAACCATCCTCTAGCTTAGCTTAAGTAGACTTTTTTATTTTCATAAAATGTGTTTTCACTCAATTCTTATTCCATTTTTTTTATTTCTATTTATGATTATATGCTATGCTTATAATCTATCTTGCATAGATAGATATTTTTTGCTCTATAGATTGTGAAGGGAGAGCTAAATTGGATGACATCTCTATAAGCTACAAAGGGTATCTTAATCACATGAAGTAATCCAATCTCTTCCAACTACTTTGATTTCCTTTCTTCACATGATATCTCTTACTTCATTTGCATTGCTTGAGCATTATGTTACTAGTATACCAGGAAGGGGGAGCATTTATTTATATTTGAACGATGTTTTAATCGAACTTTTTGGATGAGACATGATTTTTCTTGATTTGAAATGTAATTAAAGTTCTACAACTTATTTGATATGACTGAGCATTTTGAAATTGAATGACTAGTTTTACTCTTTTGGAAAATTATCCTTTGTTTGTCTTATTCAGAAGTTTGACCAAGACAATTTGGACATCTGAAGAAAGACATTTTGGATTACTAATAGGGTACTTGAATGAACAACTATTGAGATATGCTCTATCTATTTTCTTTGGATGCCCAACCTAAGTAGGTTTAGATGTCCGAATGTGAAAATTATGCTTAAAACCCTAGCCAACTGCCCAAAAGCCCTCAATTTCTTTTGTGCAATTTGTCTCCTTTGGCTCTCTGGTGACCCCAGGTGGCTTCTCCAACACTCCTAAGGCTTCCCTGCAGCTTTCTCCTCCCTCCTCACCTTCTTTTCCCATTTTGCTTTCATTCTAATCATGCCTCCCCATACCAAAATACCCATCGCCAAGCGCAAATGGTTTGAGGCTTCTACCTATGGTGAGTTCCCGAATTCTCCTCTCATTGTCATTTCTTAAATAGCTTTACTCATTATCAAGATCGATTTGCTAGTGCTAGGGTCATATCTCCTCGAATCATTGATTTCGTAGACCTAGCATTCCTTAACATCACCACCTTTTTTGTTACTCAAGGGTGGCTAGACATAGACTCCTCCCACGAAACCTACAATAAGGAGGATGTGCAAATTTTCTACTCTAATGCTTTATTTGATTATAGCCGCATGACCCTCACATCCTATTATAGGAATACAAAGATTATTATTAACTCTAACATCTTAGGAGTGATATTAGGACTTCCCACTAGGGAGGAAGAGATCATCTTCGCTTAGCAATGGTCCAGTCTAGACCTTCTTCTTGAATTCTCTGAGGCTATTCAGAAAGTTTTTTAGGAGAATTATACATAGGCCCTATGCATGATGAAGACCTTGCCCTTTAACTTACTCCCTCTTAGATCCTACATCATCCACCAAATTCTTGCCTACTCTATTCTTTCAAAGGGTGAGCATCATAATAAGGTCTCCTATCTTGAGCTATTCTTTATTTATCGTATTCTGATCGGATGACTGGTCAACCTTCTCTACATCATCCTTCATCACATTACCAGTCCATTCTTCATTCCACTACAATTCTCGGCTACCCGAGTATTATTTCTCATATTCTCCATCATTTTGGGCTAGTCTCCACTTCTCAGGGTCCACTCTATTGCTATACCCCTTCTCAAACCTTCACCCAAGCCTCTCTTTACCATATGGGGTTCAACCCATAGGGGGATGATGACATTGTTTGGATGCGAGACCGGGACGAGTTCAAGAGGTCACCCCTACTACTACTAGCACTAGTAGAGTGAATGCTAAGACTAGAGCTACTTCTGGGGATGTGGATGCTTGCTCTTTATGCATTCTATTAATCAGTGGCTGTATGAGCTAACTGAGTGGCTAGATTTTCTTGAGGTGATAGTCACTACGGGGCACCAGCAAGCCATGGAGCATCTTACTACAGGATCACAACAGACCTTGGAGCATCTAGACCACATTGAGGGGATGTTGGCTACATTCTTGGATCAATTTGGATAGGGGCCAAGTTCTTAGAGACCTTTTATCATTTTTGTGCCCTTGCCTAGTTTTGTGGTTTGGACTTAGACTTGTGTTGGATGATCACTTTGTGGATGATTGGCAGATTATGGTGGGTTTTTTTTTTTGGTTTTCTATTTATGTGTATGAATTGTTTTATAACTTTTGAATTATGTTGTCTTGGGTTTATGTGGATATTGGATTTTTATGTTATTTTTTGGGATCTTCATCTATGTGGTATCTTTTGGCATTGTTATCTTTGTGAGTGCTTATATTACTTTCATCTCTTTGTGGGTATACCTTATCTATTCTTCACCCTTTTTGTTGATGCCAAAATGAGGAGAATGGTATAATATTGATAAAGGAAGTTGCTAGAGTTGCTATAGTAAGGGAGAGTAATTGTTGCTATTTGTTGCTATAGTAAGGGGGAGTTTTACATTATATTATAATCCATGGTTTGCATAACTCTAGTTTTTATTGCTTTAAAATTCAAAATTACCTTTAACCAACTAGATTATGTATGACTATATTTGTGAGGGTTAGTTATCATCAAAAAGGGGCGATTGTTACCTTTTGTAGTTTTAATGATGAACAAATTTTGTATTTGATTAATTCTTGAGCATTGTGTAGCTAGTAATCAAGCTGTGTCCAGAATATAGTTCAAACCCACTTGGAAGCCTCAAATGTAGATGGACATGAAGACAATATTAAAAAAAAGATATGATGGTGGATCGACAGATTGGACTTGAAGAATTGAGATGGCTTGAAGGAGGCTCAAGAGGTCAAGTCAGCTCAATAAGTTTAGAATTTTTATTTGTTATTTGAGTCGAAGATTTGTTATTTGAATTCTTAATTTAAAGCTTTGGCTAACACTCAAACTTATCTTGAAATGCCTTTATTGGCTCATCATTTTGTCCATGATTAGTCTTGAGAAGATGTCAAAATTGGGAACTGAAGTTGCAGTAAACAATGAGATTTTTTTGTGAACTTCAGATGATCGAACCCTAAGGTTCAAATGCTTGAATCTAACAAAAATACCTTTGGAATTACTAACAACTTCAAACACCTGAACCCCGAGTTGTGAACACCCAAAGATCAAAGGTTGTAAACTTTAGGGTTCTCAAGTTCTTGGAATTGGTGTCCAATATGGATGTTAATCACCTAAACTAGGCTAGTTTAGATGCACAAACCAGAATACTAGAAGCCCAAACCTATGATATCAATTACAATGGTTAATTAAATTTGATTGTTGAGATTCTTTAGATGCCCGAACCTTTATGGTCTGGACACTTGAACTTTATGGAGTATAGCTTAACGACTAGTGCTCTCACTAACGAGTATTTGAAGGCTTGGGACTTGTCCATTAAATGAGTTTTTTTTGCATATTCTTGAGTAATCTATATGAGAAAACAAGTTCCAAATTGCCCATTAGCCTCTAAGAGAACTAGGCTTTGTTCTTTAACTTTCAAATCTTTAAAGCCCTTGTTCTCCCTTGAGTGATTTTGTTGTGGGCCAAAAAGCATATCCTTTTTTATGTTTCTTGATTGTAAACACTCCTAGGGTGTTGAGAATATGTGAAAGAAAAATATCTGGTATAGGAGTCGACCTCTAAGGCTTCTCAACTCGTTGATTCACATTGAAGGTCTCCTTCTTGGCTGCCTTGAGTAGGTCCTTGGCCTAGGCGAGCTCCTATTGAGCTGGGCCACCTTCTGAGTGCCAGCATTAATTGCAACTTGGGACTTCTTAGCAAAATCCTTAGCGACAATCAACCACCTAAGAGTCTCATTAGTGGTTGTGACGAGCTATAGTGGTCTAACAAGAACATTAACAGAGAACATAAAAGAAAAGAAGGAAAGAAGGTCGATGATTGCTTCACGCTCAAAATGTCATTTCTCATCTCTAAGGAGTGAACTTGCTAGTCTAAAGCCTAAAGTAGTTTATAGGGGGAACCTAAACTGAACACATGACATCTAAGCCAGTTGTCAAACCCCTAGAGGAAGATGGCACCCTGACAAGTGTTCCATGGTCCTCCTTAGTCGTGTACAGCCATAGTGGAATTTGGCGAAGGCCCCGAGATTGGGGTAATGGCAAGGACTTCACCCCAATTGGCAACATTCAAAGCAGGTGTTGTAGAGCTCCCTTTCCCCTTCCCCCCCTCTAGCTAGGGAGAAGAGTGTTGAGGATCCTCAACCTCTTAGTCTGGAGCTAAGAACTACATTTTCTTGGCAGCTGGGGAAAGGGAGGAGCTGCCTTTCATTGTTACGCATTTGGAGATAGGCGAAGGGTGAAGTTTACTCCCCATGATGTTGTTGATGCACCGAGCTTCATCTCCTCTTGTAGAAAGAGCAAACCATCATTTGCAAACAAGCATCGGAAGCACACCAAGGTAGCAAGTCAGGAACATATTACCCATTAGAGTTCGAGCAATGCTAAGCCATACTTGCGTAGATACTCCTCAAAACTCAACCAAAGAGCATTCCTCTCACTGACTATGGCCAACTTGGCCCAAATCTCCAAAATTTTGGCCTCATGTATATTTGAGGTAATTTTTGCCACAATCAAATTTAATCAAATTTAATTAAAATATAATAATAATTGAAACTTGTATGCCACTAAATTATGGCTCAAATCTGGGTTTCAATCAGATTTAAATCGCATTCGAGTTTAGCCAAAAATTAGCCTCAATTTGGACTTGAATTCTTAAGCAATTCAAGCTCAAACCAAAGTGGGATAAGTGGGATGAATATTTAGACCAAAATTGGGCCCAAAATTATCTAAAATCTTGCCCAAAATAATAAAATACAAGAATTTTATAAATAAATCTTCATAAATGAGTCATTGGCCAGATTTTTCTTATCAATAGGTCCTAGGATAAAAATTTTGCAAAACAATCTAATAAAATCTTATAATTATAAATCAGTCCCACAAAATTTAAGATTTGTAAATAAACCCTTTAAAAGATTGATAATTATAATTTGATCCTTATGAAATCCAAGGTTTATAAATAAACTTCTCCAAAATTTTGTATTTACAAATAAGCCCCTAGAATTTTAACTTTTTACAAATAAGTCCTCAAAATCTTTATTTATGAATAAGTCTAAATTTTATTCAAGAAGGATCATGATAGTTTTTAAACTTTATAAACAAGTCTTTTTTACAAAAAAACCCCCTAAAATTCAAAAAATTATAATTTAGTCCAATTTTTTGAAAAAAATTGCAAATAACTCTTCTATAATTTCAATATCCGGGATAAGTACAACTTTCAAATTATCATCATCTATAATAAATAAATTTATTCATATTTCTTCACAAGCTCATTCAAACTCAAAATAAGCCATATTCATATCTATTTACATCCGTATTTATCATTCAAAAATTCAAAAAAGGAGATCATTTTCAACCCAACTTCATCACTTCAAATCCTATATAAACTTGTTGAACTAAACAAAATCGTTAGGACGAGAGGGAGAAGATAGAGTGTGAAGATTAGCGAAATTGGGAATATAATAGAAAATCAAGGATCCAACAAATCAAGTAAGAAATCGAGCTCTTATCTTTCCTTCTCCATTGGTTTCTTCTATGTTTTCTTTGTGGCTGTTCATTGTGAGATCCCCAACCATGGCCTTATCCTACCTCTAGTGCCCTAATTCGAAGCTTTGTTGACTTACTGTAAGCTATCTTGTGTTGTACCACATTCCTTGTTTGCCCAAAGCCACCGGCCAGCTCGTACCTCCCTGAACTTTGGCCATCCATGGCTGCTCCCATTGTGCACCACCTTTGACGTTGCCACACCCCCACACAACCCTGCCCATGAGCTTCACCAACTCCTATGTGCCGGCCACCACCTCTGACTTTGCTATGTTGGCCTCCCAACACACCTGCACCACCACTGAGCTCCACCCCCACCTATCCGCCATCTACTCACTTGAGCCCCACCATTGTGCCACCCGTCAACCAGCCCACCTACCTCCTCGGCCACCGCCCACACTTGCACCAAGTAGCAACCTATCACTACTACAAGCCAAAGCCAGCCATATTTGGATGGATCCAACTATGAGATAGGGGGCATGGCTGCCCCCGCCTTGCCACTGAGAACCCAAGCCGGATTTCTGACTAGATCTACGTAGAGAAGGGACCAGTGACCATGGCTCGGTCATGAGAGGAGAAGAGAGAGTTTGAGGAGCATGGGTAAAGTAAGGAAGACGAAGAAATAGGAAGAAAAGATATAAAAAAGATTATTTTTCTAAGAAAAAGGAGGAAAATTCAGCAAAAATAAGAAAAAAAAAGAATAGTTTATTCACAAAAAAATTCTCTCATCTTTATTTTTGGAGGAACTTCATCAACATCGTGGCCATCTGCAGTCCCTTGAAGATAGCGAACCCTCGACACTGATCGAGGTAACCATAGCCCCTCGAAGATAGTGAAACCCCGTCACTCTCAACCAGTCATCAAACTCGCATCTAAGCCAACCTTCGGGTTCGCAACTCAGTTAGTCTTCAGGCTCGCACTTAGCCAACCTTTGGGCTCACACTTCGCCAGCCTTCAGACTTACACCAAAGCCAACCTTCAGGCTCGCACTCAGCTAGACTTCGGGCCTGCACTTAGTTAGCCTTCGGGCTCACACTTAGCCAACCTTTAGGCTCACATCTAAGTTAGCCTTTGAACGCACATTTAAATAGCCTTTGGGTGTGCATCCAAGCCAGCCTTTAGGCTAGCATTTAGCTAGCCTTCACACTCATACTTCGCCAGCCTTCAGGTTTACACTTAGCCAACATTCGGACTTACATTTAGTCAGCATTCGGGCTTGCACTTAGTTAGACTTCAGACTCACACTTAGCTAACATTTGGGCTCATATTCATGTCAGCTTTCGGCCTCACACATAGCCAGTCGTCAAGCTCATATCCAAACTAGCCTTTAAGCTCACATCTCAGTCAACCTTTGGGCTCACATAAACTAGCCTTCAAACTGACACTCAGCAAGTCTTCAAGTTCACATCAAAGCTAGCCTTCGGGCTTGCACTTAACCAGCCTTCATGCTTATATCTAGGCTAATCTTCGGGCTCACATCCAAGCCAGCCTTTAAGCTTGTCCTTAGCAAGCCTTTGGGCTCGCATCCTTAGTTAGCCTTAGGAGTCACACTCAACTAACCTTTGAGCTCGTATCCAGGCTCACCTTCAGGATCACACTTAGCCAACCTTCGGCTCACATTCAAGCCAGCATTTGGGCTCACATCCAGTCAGCTTTTGGGCTTACACTCAACCAATCTTCGGGCTCGCAACCAGCTAGCCTTTAGGCTTGCGTCCAAGCCAGACTTCGGCCTTGTACCTTGGCCAGCCTTCAAGCTC
Organism: Trichopus zeylanicus subsp. travancoricus; assembly: GCA_005019695.1. Classification (NCBI taxonomy): domain Eukaryota; kingdom Viridiplantae; phylum Streptophyta; class Magnoliopsida; order Dioscoreales; family Dioscoreaceae; genus Trichopus; species Trichopus zeylanicus. The sequence continues at coordinate 174,326 of RXID01014303.1, forward strand.
ACACTCAGTAAGTTTTCGAACTTACACACAGTTAGCCCTTAGGCTTGTGCCTCTAAGCCAGCTTTCGAGCTTACAAACTAAGCCAACTTTTGAGTTTGTACATTTAAGGTTAGATCACAAATCTGCCTAAAATTATCATAAACAGGTAAGGATTTTTAAATCAAATTGATTAATGTGAAGTAGCTCGATTAAAATAAATGGACAAAGGGCAAGTTGGCACAAATGGACCTAAATTAATCAAACAAATGGACTAAGATATAAATTGAGTTAACCTAAATCAAATAAACTCAGACTTAACCTTAATCAGACTCAAGATGCGTTAATTTAAAATCAAGTTGAGTTAAAATCAAATCTAATCTAGATTGAACTAAGCTCAAATCAAATCCTAATTGGGTTAAGCTTAAAGTCAAATCAGGACTAAGCCAGGCTGAGCCTAAAATAAAATCAAGTTGAATTAAATTGACTTGAACTTGAGCCAAAGTCTAGTAGACCTGAACTCGATAAGGTCCAACACAAGATTGAATTCGACTTAAGCTAAATGAAAATCAAATTCAGACCCAAACTATATTAGTCCTAATGAAACTAAATAGGGTTAAACCGAGTTCCACTTGGTGCACTTAACCTTCAGCAATACTCCAATGTCATAAACAAAGGGTAATATTACCATCATGATCTGAAGCAGAATTAGTTTGAATAGAGCTAAATAAAATCAAAGTAAGTCTCATTGGATATACTATAAAAGCCTTTAGCAATACCTCAAATCTATATCCAACTCTATAAGCCATTGGTGATGCTATTAATCAAAGAAGATAATCACTAATATGCTCAAATCTATCGATCACACTTCCAAGCTAAGCTAACCGAAAAGCATTGACAACACTTTAAATCAAACCGAACTAAGATAAGCTTGAACTCGCTTAGTCAGTCAACCACAATGCCTTATTCAAATAAAGTCAACTAACAATATGCTCAAAATTATCGACCACACTTCAATGCTATACCCAACCCTATAAGTTGTTGGTGATGCGATATTCAAAGTTGTCGGCCACACTTCAAAGCTATACTTAACCACCTAAATTGTTGGTGATGCTATCAAATCAAAAAGTTAATTACCAACACACTCAAAGCCATTGGCCATACTTTGAAGCTAGTCAACCCAAAAGTAGTTGACAATGCACCCCTTAAGCTAGTCAACCCTAAAAGTAATCGATAATGTGCTCCTCAAGCTAGTCAACTCCAAAAGTAGTTGGCGATATACCTTTCAAGTTAGCTAATCGTAGAAGCAGTTGACGACATACTTCTCAAGCTAGTTAACCTAGAAGCAATTGATGACATGCTCTTCAAGTTAGTTAACCCTAGAAGTAGTTGATAATGCACTCTTCAAGCTAGCCAACCTCAGAAGTAGTTGACAATATATCCTTCAAACCAATCAACCTTAGAAATAGTTGATGATGCGCTTCTCAAGTTAGTCAACCCCAGAAGTCATTGACGACATGCCCCTTTTAAACTAGTCAACCCCAGAAGCCATTGATAACTCACCACTTAAGCTAATCAACCCCAGAAGTAGTTGACAATACAGTTTTTTAAAGCTACACCTAACCCTATAAGCCATTGGTAATGCCACTAAACCAAATAAAGTTATCATTTATGCCTTATTGGCTATGAAAATACTTCAAAAACCAAAGAAATTATCACCTATGTCTTATTGGCTATGAAAATACTTCAAGGTCAATAGAGTTATCACCAATACTTTATTGGCTAACCGAAATACTCTAATCCAAACAAAGTTATTGCTAATACCTTATTGCCGAATGGGAATACTTCAAATCATAAAGTTATCACCAAAGCTCAAAGCTATCAAAAACACTTCAGACTAATCCTAACAAGCCACTAGTAATGTCATCCAAATGAAGTTATCATCAATGCTCAAAGATATTGGAAATACTTCAAACTTCTTCCATTCTGTTTTGCATCCCATCAAACAATACCATCAACATCTGCTAAAGATCGAATTGATTTGGGTCAAACACTACATAGTTCAACGCAAGGGGAGTGAGGCAGTAGCACATATTAAAGCTTCTTCTCCACTCTTTCTCTTTTTTTATTTCTTTCATATTTTCTATAATTTTATGTTGAAATTTATTATAAAGTGAAGGTATACCCTTATTTAAGCCATGTATCATTTTTTAAAATCAATCAAATGCTTTCTTCTTTTCTTTTTTGTATTTTTATTTTATTAGATAGGTTTCTTATTTTAGGAAGTTTCTAATAATTATCACAATAATTAATAATAGAAGCTCGTGCTTATTGGAAGTCATATTTCCATAACACTTGATAGTGTACTTTAGAACAAATATTGATTTGTGATTCAAGGTCGCTCTCGGGGTCTTCACTATCCCGGGTGGTCAATTTTGATCCCACAATACCCAAAGAGCCTAGGGTGCTTGTCATAGTCTAAAGGCGCTCTGACCCTGAGAGGTGGCCTCAGGTCATTGGAGCAGAAGATCCTTACATGGTGTTCTTTTCAATTGTGAATGAACACACATCAATATCCATTATGGTCCGTAGTTTGGCATAATCTGTGAGCCGCTTTGAACATGTTCATTGAGGAAATTACCTTAGTGGTATACTGAGAAAGTAGATATTGCTACCATCATGTTTGGCATCACCAACTATAGAGATAGCTCATAATATCAAAAAAAAAACTTGAGTCTAACCTCGAATTGGATCTAGAAAGTAGCATAGAAGAGGGGAAAACCCTATGGTGCCTTCACTGCTTTTGAGTCCTCAAGGAAATTAGCTATTTCAAGGTGGTCTAGGAAGCCAAACTTGGAGATAAGATGACTAATCTGCATCTCAAACTTTGTCCGTTAAGCCAGCCAGATGCGAACACCAGAGGGAGGGCAACACACAAGGGGCCACTCCTAGGGAGGTTTAAACTCCTGCTTAGGGGTGAAGATGGCCCACCTTGGCTACTATCTGAATCCTAACCCCGAACCTTAGCCAAGGGGAGAAGTGATTCCCTCATCATAGCCTAAGGGAGTTCAACCTGAGCTCCCACTGGAAGTGTTGTCTAATGAACCTAGCAATGGGAAGGTGACCATTAGAATAATGAAAACTATGACCCTAACCCTACTAAGGGAAGCCCAAGCTCAACTTTAAATAGAAAAGGAGAACAAGAATAGGAATGCATTGCGTGAGCCCTAGATGCAAAAAACCATGGAATCTTCATGGAAGTATTACAAGCAAAGCACTGAGCCAAAGAAGAAGACTTACTCAACATTCTGATGATGGCACAAGGTAGAAGACTAAGAGAAGAGGCAAATAGCAGCAAGCCACTGGCAAAGAAGATGGAAGAAGAAGTAACAAGTTGAAATCAATTTGATAGCAACAGGGCATGGAGAAGAAGAAATGCATCCTCTCTAGCTCCCTACTTATAAAAGGGTGCCAATGGCCAAGATCCAAAATGGCCCTCCTCGAGATCAACATTGAGAATGTGTGTCCTTACTATAGAGATTATTGATCGATACCCGGGATCAAGCCCTGCTCATCTTGTAATTGATGTCAAAAGCATGCACCCCTACTATGGTAACTAGTGTAGGTGGAACATGGTGCAATCTAGTTGGAGCTCATTGAGGACAAGTTAAAAGAGGAAAGCAGTGGCATGATGATGATCTCACCCCACTCCTAAAGATGAGTGCTACTAAAACCTCATATTCATCAAGGCACAAAGCCCAAAAGAAATAAGGTGCTTAATGTGCATCTAGTGGAGAGAGAAAATCATTTATATAAATTCAGAAAAAGCGAGAGTCAATAGGTAAGAAAATTAATTTGTTTATTCATTAATGGTGTATACATAAGGAAGAAGCCGAGCTCCCACAATACGACAAGTACATTGAGGGCCCCTTCAAGACTGCAAAGGTTCATCCTCCGAAGCTTGATCTTCAGCAGTATGAAAACTCTCCTCTGAGTTGTAGCCCCGAATGGAAAAACCAAATGGTGAAGAGTTGTTAGAGAAGTAAAAGGAGACAAAGTAAGACAGAGTAATGTTAAAAGCAAAGGCAAAGGCATTTGGGGGAGGCAAGGGTAGAGGAGCCACGGTTTGGTTGAAGGCATTTTGGAGAAAGCTCACTCTCCAAGCTATGGAGAGATAATTCTCTAATCGATACTGGACCGTACTCTCCTCCACACTCTCGATGAAGAGTCACCTAGTGTTAAGCGTCCAATTGCTCAAGCAATGGAGCACCTCACCCCTGCAGTAAGTGTACCCCTACAAGAACGAGATAGACCTAGCCTCGGCCAAAAGTCACCTTCCTTTGGTAACTTGATCTTCCCAAGCTTGCTCCAACAAGGCCTGGAACTTGTCATTGGAGTGGTACCACTCCACTACCATGGCCCACTCTCCCTCAGCAAGGCCTAAGCTATATTTGCTTAGAGGGCCATCATCTCTTCCTGCTAAGTACAATTCCAAACGAAAGCCTCCCATTCCCTACTCTCGGAGAGCTCCTCATGGGAAGCCTAGATCATCTATTGTAGTTTCAACACCTCATGATTGCAGCAATCTAACTCCTATAGCAGAGAGCTCAAGCCTGGCCCAACCTGAGGGTTCTCCCCGCTATGAGCTGGAAGGCATCTAGAGATGCTCCGAATAGTATCACCGAGCTGCAATCAATTAGAAAAAAGGTAACTTTGGTGATGCAATTCAAAGAGCAAGAAATGAATAAGCGACACCTACCTTCCTTTGAAGTTCAACACAGAGCATTGTCGGGAAGCTTTTGTTCATTTGGGGCATCAGATGAGAACTTTGGCACACAACGATTATCCTCATGTGGAGAAGAGGAGTCACGAATCGCTACATAAAATTTTATAAGTATGTTGCACACTAAAAGGAATCAAATCACAATAGTTAACTTACTAAGCGACATTGAAAGAGAAAAAGTACAAGCGTGAAAAATGAGCAAGGAAGATGTAGCCGCAACAGAGTACAGTAAGAGAAGTGAAATCTCCAAGAGCCAGTGGATGATGCCCTATTCTCACTCCTTATATAGCCGCAGATAGACAGCTTGAATGGCAGAAGCTACCCACTGATGAAAGATCACATCCCAAAAAACTAGCAAGTAGGAACAGTGCTCAAGGAGATTCCACCAAAATTCGAAGCATTGCGGAGGCCACCAGAGTATTAAACAAGAAGCCATCAAAGGCCTGATGTTTGTAGTTCTCGAAGGTAATGTGCGCCTAAGAAGGTAGCCGTCAAAAGCAATTTTCAAAATACAAGCCCTTACCTTTGACTAGTTAGAAGTCGAATGAAGGGTTTGGGAGGCCATGATGTGTCAAAGAATAATATCGAACCCAAAACCTAATCTCAAGAGGTAAATCAAGATAAAAATTGAACTAAGACTAGAACCACCAGCCTTGCTACTGTGCCACGACTCAACCGGTCTTAAAGGGGCTAAGACCCTAGCCTGATTTTCAAAAGACGAGCTCCACAATTTAGTCATCAAAAGACGGGCTCTACAACCCGATTATTAGAAGGCGAGCTCCATTACTCGGTCATTAGAAGATGAGCTCCATAGCCCAACTATCAAAAGACAAGCTCCACAACTTGGACATTAGAGGATGGGCTCTATAGCCCAGCTATTAGAAGATGAGCTCCACAGGTCGGCTATAAAAAAGACAAACTCCATAGCTCAATAGCCAAGAGACGAGTTTCTCAGTTCGACCTTCGAAAGTCAAGCTCTATGGCTCTATCAGGATAGGACAATGACTCGTGTATGACAATTTATTTAAACATTTTTCACCCTCGTATCTCTATAAGGGACAATTTTGGTGGCAACCTATAGAACAAACACGTTCATCACCAACACTTTGCGCCACCTATGTCAACTGCTACATCTGCTCCACCTCCCACTTCATAACAAAACTCATTGGATCGTGATATAGAATTCCAAATAAAATTTTTGAAACACATTCGGTTAACTTACACACCAACTATGGTAGAGTTATCTAAGAAGGTCTAGTCAAGTTATCTATAGTACTCAACATAACAGGGCCCAAGGCATCTAAGCAAAAGATTCTTGTTCCCTTCTTTTTCCTCTGAAAGTTCAATTCCTGCATTGCATCTTAAACCCTACCTCCCCGAGAGCAAAAGGGACTAGAAAGAGATGACATACTGACTTAAATGTCAAAGCGTTTTTCCTTAGTCATAACCAAGCGAACAATATTTGTTCTTCTGTGCAAGTTGAAATCGACCTAAGAGCACAAAAAAGAGCTCACAGACTCTGACACAAAACCAGATGGATACAACACTTATATAAGAAGAATTTAAAAGATATTTTTAAAAATTTGAAGTTACTTCCTATAGTAATTTTTAAATTAACATTACAATAAGCTAAGGCAAATGTTTTACTTTCGTTGTCTCAATTTCACTCTTTTTTATTGTTTTTGTTTAGTTTTTTTCATCCTTAGTTTTCTACCTATGGCAACTGATATCTACAAAATTTTTTATTTTTATCATTAAAGCCCACCATCCCCGACTGCTTCTAGTGTCCACTTGACCTTTCTCCTCATTTATTTTTTATTTTCTTATGTTTTTTATTTTAAAATTTTCAAATTTGCAGAAGATCATATCGGGATTTTGGAGGCTTCTAAGGGAGAACAAAAAAATTTCAATAAATATTTGAAAACATAATTCAAGCATTTCAAATTAAAAGTTTTGAAATATGATTTTATTTGGTAGTATTTAAAATACTATCACTAACCACAATATTTTTAATGAAGTAATCTGAGGTATATATATACAATTAGATGGCATTTTGCAGAAGTAATATGCAATTACAAAATTTAGAATAATACATATGCAATTTCAGATTTAATAAAGACAAAAAGCCAAATACAAAACTTGACAAGAATATATAGATGAAAGGTCTCTTGGCAGGAAACTCTTTCCATTAATCATACAATGATACCAGTAATAGAATGTACTTTGAGCAGATTTCAGGTTCATAACTAAAAAACCATATACAAAGATGCAAAGGAAAGTACAAAATATCTTAGGTGCAAAAACAAAGATATCCATACAATATTAGCTTTTGGATACTTTTCAAGAAAGAAGGGAAACTAAAGACACATTCCAGTGACCCCTTTGATCTAGTGTTAATCACAAAGTGTTTAGGGTATTTTCTCAGCAGTGTCAGTAGACTGAACCATGGTTTACCCTTGGTTTCAGAGGGCAGCCAGTCCTCCGATATTAGGTATTTCCTCACCCTGCTGCAATGCCATACATTCCCATATTGCTCTACCAGCTGCGCCAAGCAAACATAAGAAGCGTATAAACCTTTTTCCTTTTTCCATGCTCAAATTCTGATAAAATCAATGCACATTAAACAAATGTCATAACATATAATGTAGGCCTATTGATACAAGTAAACAAAAACACAAACAGGTGGCATACACATGCAGAATCATAGAGTGGCATGTTTGACGCTACGAACTCCAAATTTACACTTTGGACTAATTTTTAAATTTTGCCAAACTCCTACCAAGACATTTTAGACAATATGAACTCCAAATTGAAGACCCAAACAATTTAGTTTACATTAATCTATACTATTTTAAATGTCTCTAACCTAAATCTCGGTATATTTAGAATTTTCCGCTTGATGTATAGGTGTCAATAAAATGCATGGTATTTAGCACATAATTCAAAACAATGTACACACATTATTTTCAAGTGAAATTTACTCCACGTGTATTTTATTATGCGTAGTTCAAGATCCAAATTTCAGAGTTTCAATTTCAATTGTTTACCTTACATATTTCAATTTTATGATGTTATGCACCACACATTTTCCACAGATTAGACCGATAACTAAATTATATAAACACAATCTTTATTTTGTAGATCGTATTTATGGTATAGCCAACTTCAATTGTATGGATTTTCAATTTGGAGTCCCTGATGTCAGAAATGATCTGGTTGGATCCACATCTAAAATCCTCCCAATAGGTTGCAAATTTACTCCTGGCTTCAATTTCCCATGACCAATATGCTTTTGTATTATCGGTTCCGTAATGTGTGTAAATTTATAAAAGACATAACTTTACAATGCAAGTACACAATCAAATGGAGACCGCTGACAGAGCACAGGTGCAAAGATCATGTTTTTGTGAGGAATAATGTGCAAATACCAATTTTGGGTAATGTAGGAAAATATTAATTATGTAGCGTACTTGAGAAAAAAACGAAGAAATATATCAAGCAGAAATTTCATTAATATGCATCTGCAAATGGAATATTTTATTTCCATGATATTAATCAATTAACGTTGAATATTAAAGCAAGCAGTATTGGGCACAATAACAAAAGAAGAATAATATTTTCCACTAGACCGCACATGATTTGCCAGATAACAATGGTTCTAATGTCATTTTATCTTGAGAGTGGCTTTTGCGATGAAGTTGCCAGCCCAAGGCAGTCAGGTTGGAAATAAAACATCCATTTTGCAAACATGATCCATGCAAAAGGGGCAGTTACAATAGCACTAACAGTTCAATTTCCAATTAATGAGATCAGTTGCTGAGGTGATGAAGCATATTTAGAACTTAGTAAAAATACTATTCTAGATCAAGATGCTAAAGAAGCGCACCAAGGATCACATGCTGACATTGTCGAAAATCATCAAAAAGACGCCATGATGCTTCATACAAACCGGCTTATCAGCCAAAACTGAATAGAAACATTTATGTGGGTATTGTCATCAAGAACACCATGAAGATCATGTAAAAAAGCAGATCTTATTGGATGCAAATGTTGAAGAATTATTTCAATCACTGAAAATTTCATAGCTTCATGTGTCCCAATGATCGCTTGATATTTCAAAACACTTATTTTAGAAGTAAATAATCACGAGATTCTTCTACATGCTGAACATTCAGAGATTGGAGGAAAGGAGAGATCAGAAAAGCAGCTGGATAGATCAGAACAAGAACCCTCAATGCCTAATAATATAACTCAATGAGGGAAGACACAAAAAGCTTTTTCAGGTAAATGAAATTTATTGACAAACTCTGAGATTGCAGTGGAGAGATCACAAGGATAAATGTCATATTTTTCGAGGGAATTTTGCAGTATTCAGTTATTAATCAGAAAGATTTCTACATATATTTTCTGAAAATAGATATAGGCAATACAGCTAGATTTTTTTCTCTGACTTATGTAACAACTGATGCATCTGTATTACTTTAATGGCAAGGCATAAATTCTAATCCTGATTTAGGTTTGGCAAGACCATGCATTCAATGATAACAGAACTAACCAATTCTAGCAGGATTACAAATGGAAATGCTTCGAAGATGTTTGGATGACTAAGAGGTGAAAGTTTAAATTACAAAGAAAAATCAAATCAATATTAAATGGTTTCGAAGAGTTCAGGTTTTAAAGCAGGACAAATATACATCATAACTGGAAGCATTCGACAGAGGATGGGGAATTTGTTGATGTGGCCGAAAGCAACTAATAGTTGACATAAAAGAATCTAGACTATACAACATGGATGAGATACAATTATATCAAGTGTGAATTACAGCTGCTTTTAGACAACTTTCCTGGTTGAGATACAATTACATCATATGTGTGTTACAGCTTCCTTTAGACAAGTTGGAATTATGCGAAAGTCCAGTTCCATTAAAATTACTATAAGAGTATATTTCCCCTAAAATAAAGTTCAAATTGCATGTCATGCATAAGATGGAAGGAAGATTAAAACCCACAAACTTCTCTCTAGTAATCCACCATAGTAACAATTCAAGACCTCGAAGATCAACTCTGCATGCAAGTAGCTAGAAAACTCCACGTCTTTTTCCAATCAAAATGTAACTTTATCAAACTGAAAACAAGATAAAGTCTAAAATAATCAAAACTCCAAATACTAACTAAATTTAAAGCCAGCATTGTTGTGGATCAACCTGACTCCGTAAAACCTTTCTCACTATAACTTTTAAGGAAAAATAATCCCTACTAAATTTAAAGCCAGCATTGTTGTGGACCAACCATGACTCTGTAAAACCTCTCACTATAACTTTTAACCACCTAATATTCCACAAGTATCTAATTAAACTCAAATTTTGTAAAAAAGATACTCTAGGTTCCAAAATTCAAAAGAAATAAACTCGGCTAATCAAGGATCAGAAACACATAAACACAATATAGCTATATTTAACCATGTATTTCAAGGAACTAAGTAGACAACCATGTCATCCTTTTGTGCATCTCTTAAGTGTCTAAATAAACCCAAAACTTGCTGAAAAGATACCCCAAGTTCCAAAACATGAAGAAACAAACTTGGCTCTAAATCAAGGATAATAACCACAATATAGATATTACCATGTATTCTTAGGAACGAGGTAGAAAGTCATTTTATCTTTTTGTGCATTTCTGAGTCGTCTAATATCGTATGATCTACACGTAGCAATTTGAATTCACAGATCGGATTCAGATCGAGTTAAACCTATGATATTGCACTAAATGGGTCAACCCGAACCTAACCTATTTATTAAACGAATTAATTTTCTAAATCTGAACCCAAATTGATTTTTAAATGAGTAACCCAATTCGACCTTAATTGACCCATTTACTAAATGGGTAGGGTTCGAGTCATAACCCGATTTAATCTGAATTAATTTATTTAATTAACCGAATCATAATTTGATCCAATCTAATTTGATTCGATTGAACCAAATCAACTCAAATTAACCCAAATTGACCTAAGTTGATCCAACATATTTAAATAAAATTAATAATTTTAACATATTTTAAATAATTAAAATAACAATGTTATTAAAAACTATTTGTAATAATAAATACTTAATTTATAAACAATAATTTTAAAAATTATTTTAAAAAATTATAAAATAAAGTATTAAATAATTCTAATTGAGGTAAATAGGTTAACCCGATCTGACCCAACTCATTTATGATCCAATAAATAAACGAATTAGTTGGGTTACAAACGGATTACACGGGTTGATTCGATTATGACCCTAATTTTTTTGGATCACAATCGGGTCAACCTAATTATAACAAACCGGTCTAATTCGGATCAGCTTCAGATCGGATTAACGAGTTAACTCATATATTGACAGGTCTAATATGATTATTATGTCTAAAAGTTTGCACAAATAATCTCACTATTCCAAAACTAGTGGAAAACCTTGTATCTTAACAGAAATCTTACACCAAAAGCATATTATTTAGCTTAAGTACTAATAATTAAAGATATAGATGCACTAAATAAAAACTCATGCAACACAAACAGTAAATGTCAATATATAATAGCCACCATACACCTAAATGTACACTGCAAAATGCTTAATGAGAATTTAGATGACACCTTGTAGCATTGTTTGCTTTCTCCTTGCAAACATATTAACTATGTTGCTTCAACTAGAACCCAATTAGAGCATCGTGATGGATAGCTTGGTTCATCACCTTTGCCTTGGGCCTAACTTGAAACCAAAGTCTAGAGTGGAAAAGACAGAGGGACCTTGCTCAGAAGCAGACTTCATAATAGGGGAGTTGAGCTGTCAGGCAAATCCAAGGTGTCAAACGAGTTACAAAATCTCCTCATAATAAAAAATACCAATTGTTGACTTCATTTTAAACATCTATGGAAGGAATTTTTATTCCATCAAAATGATAACAACATCCTACATATGATGATGAGGCAGTAGAATATGGAAGAAAAACGCTCGACAATAACAGCTTAGTGACAGCAGACTGGATTGCTCAATGGCCTAAAAATAGAGGCAAAAGGTTATGAAGAAAGGGGTTCAGCTCTCTCCACACTCTTCTTCTCTCGAACATCTGCTGCCTCTCATCCATTGAACACAAGGGACTGACTTGACTGTCAGAAGGGGCCAAAGCCTCCACTCCAAGCATCCTTTCTTACAGGTTCTTGGTTTTGCAGGCAGTACCAATTCCACAAACCCTTACCAATAAACAGGCAACTTTGAGGGGGTACATGAATGTGCTCCTCTTTAGCACATTCATGACATCAATAGTTGTCACACACCAAACCACCTTATTATGGTATACATATAGCTCTTGATCATGTTAGCATCAAACCAAGCATCTCTTCCTTTGAAAAAGCTGATTGAGTGCAATTCATGACCTGAAATCTCCATTGTTCTTATTTTATAAAACCCACACTGTAAAGCTATAAAAATTCTTTGATATTCCACCACTCGATCATCTTAGAAACTCAGGTCAATATTGACTGCCTTGTCCATTGAGGGTGGCTGCTTGATGACAAAAAGAGAGCATGGACAGAAAGCCTGAATAAGCAGGAAGGTGATCTTTGAATCTGAATTCCATCCAAAATCAGAGATAGATATGAAGAAACCCATTATTTATTAGCTGTTATATTTTGTTAGTGTAGTAAAACATCAAAGACTATAGTCGACAGTTTGAATTCAAAACAGAAACAAGCCCATATAAAACACATCAGTTCCCAAGTATTCTAGTTGAATTTAGAATTGGGCATAATTATGCATGACCGGACACATGTATCTCAAGCTTATTTGATCACAAACCCAATCAATATTCAAAAACCAAAGATGTGTGCTTAGTTTTTCAGAATAATTCCTATGGCATTCAAGATGTATGTGCTAGAATATTCTAATAAAGAAACAACATCAAAATATATCAGCAAAGATAGTCAAATTAGATAAGCCCATTGTTCATAATAATTCATCAACTGACCTCTTTATGCAATTTGGCCATAGGCATCCATTCTCTGGGTCCACAGAGATCAGATAGCACGCTAGCTACGGATGAGACCACATGTTTTTCTTCTAACTGTAGGAGCTGTTGATTATCAAAATCCCTATCAACCCTTGATTTTGCCTCAGACTTCTTATCTGCGCAAGGCAAATGACATCATGTTATTTAGTAAAAGAAACACCAAAGATGGTGTTCACCTTTTATAAATGTGCGGCCAAGTTGACCATTGAATACTTTAGGCCCATTTAGCATGCCCTTAACTTAGAATAGCATGAACCTTATGAGAAACCACAAATTGGAATTCTAGGGAGTGTGAAATCAAAATAATTAGTGACGTAGTAACAAGCGTGGTAGACGAGAAAAACACATTTATCTCTGTTAAAAACTCCTTGAATCCACAAATCAGAGAGAAAATTCACAAAAGTAGAATTTTATTGAGAATAAAAGTGGTTTCCCCTCCATAGGGCTGAAGGCCTATTTATACAAATACCAGAAGTCCTATTTGAGTAGATTTCTAACTTTCTAAGTCCTAAACTGAATACAACTCAACTTGAACTCATTAATTGAATTGATAGAAGTTCTAAATAAGTTAACCTATAAAAATAAAATCCTAAATAAGGATTCATCCGTCCTAAGTTCTAAACTGAATAAAAATTCAACTCAAAATTAAACTTGGGTTGGTGGAATCCGAGAATAAGACTTAATTGATTCATACTAGGAGAGACTCATGACATCATAATGAAGAAAATTCAACATAGAAAGGTACTAAATGAAATAAATCCTAAGTTTAAATAAAAAAGTGAATCAGATCGTTTGTCATGACCCATTGACTTTTAAATTAGCTTCTTTTAACATTTCTGAACGTCTTTTGAGCGTCCTACATCAATGTCCCCTTCTTGTAAAGAACTCGTTCTCGAGTTATTTTATCGTAATTTGTAGTTCTCAAATACATGGTAGTCAAACAAATCTTGAATATTAAAAGTATTTGAGATTCCCAAATCCTTGGGAGGTCGATGACATAGGCATTGTCGTTTATCTTTCTTCGTATCTTTAGTAGTCCAATTTTCTTTCGTTTCAGTTTGTTGTAAGTTCCAGTTGAAAACCATTCCTTCCTCAAGTACACCATCACCAGATCTTTTTCTTGAAACTCTTTTGGACACTTATGAATGTCCACTTTAATGTCGTATTTGACATTGAATTCTTCTAATTTTTCTTTACCTCAGTATGCACTTCAATAATTCTCTCTATTATATTATCTGCAGCTATACTTTTTCCTGACAATTTGGATAACACCACCAAATCCAACAGGTGTCTTAAGGTTCTTCCATTGACAATTTCAAATGGCGATTTTCCCATGAACCTGTTCTTCATGTTATTGAAAGCGAATTCAGCTTGTGTGAGTGCATAGTCCCACTGCTTTGGTTTGTCTCTTGAAAGACATCGAATGATATTTACAAGTATTTGATTCACCACTTCAGTTTGTCCATCTGTTTGTGAATGATAAACACTGTTAAATTGTAGAAACGTATCAAATCGCCTCCACAATGTCTTCCAAAAGTCACTTAGAAATTTTATGTCAATCTCCTGAAAGAATAGATTAGCCACCTTTATTGCATCTACTATCTTCTTATATGGAATGAAATGTGTCATCTTGGAAAATCTGTCGACAATAACAAATATTGAATCTAAGTCTCGTTGAGTCCTGAGGAGGCCCAAAACAAAATCCATCGATAGATCTTTCCATGAGACATTTGGTATGCGATCTTATCACAGTTGTATAGGCTCCAACTTCCAGCTATATATATCACCCCTTGGGCCTGCATGAAAGGCACTCAAGGAAATTAGCTAAATCTGCTGCTCTCTACTCTACTCTGAAAACCCCCAAAACCTCAGAGCCTTCAAGCCGTTCCTTCCTTCCCCCCCCCCAAACTCTGGTATCAGAGCTCAGTTTCTTACCTGGTCGTAGCCCTTCCATGGCTGAGTAAACCCCTTGTCTAGGTACTCATCGGGGATGTGTGTGATGGTTTCCAACCTTATGGCCGTTAATACCAGACCATAGTTTGCCGAAAAATCCTGGATTGACCCCTCGGGTGGCACAGAGGCTGGACCTAATAAGTCCACCGCAAGGTCAATATTGGGAAAGAAGTAGGTAGCCCTGGTTTTGGTGAGAAGGAGACTTAAGCATGTCTGATGACAAGCCCAGTGTCTGAACTGCAAAAGGCCGCAGTGCGCGTAAATCTGCAAGAGGCAGTAGCTGCCAGTCGGATGAGCAGGACAGTCCCTTGGCGAAGCCTTTGACATCCTTATAGTACTCATCTCTTGTTCGATAAGGACGGATAGATACCTCACACTCGGAACCGAGAGTCCCTAGCTTGTTTTCCCATTGACAAGTACCCCTTCTGTGTATGAACACTTTCTTACCAGCCAAAACACCGTCTCCTACCAAGAAGCCTTAAAGGCCGTAGAACCGATTGATAACCCAGCAACCGGTTTCGTGAAACCCAGTGAGTGTATTAGTACCTCTGCTCAAAATATAGCTATTCTGAAACAAAATAATACCCAAATCCAGCTCCTAGTGCAAATAGCAGAAACCGTAAAGGAAATTCAGAGTGATCTCCAGTTCCTCAGAACACGACAACCAAGGAACTCTCTTCCTGAGTCCCTCCTCACACGACTTGAGCAGTTGTCGCTCGGTCCAAAAGTAAGAACTCCCGAACCACGTGGGAGATTACTTGTGAACAAGGACCCTTTGCAGAACTCCCGAACCACGTGGGAGATTACTTGTGAACAAGGACCCTTTGCTTATCTTGCAGGAAGAACAAGCCAAGTTAAATGGCAACCTCTCAGGTCCGGCTAAAGGAACAACAGCCCCAGCCCTTGGTAGAGGACCAAATCCGGGACTACCGGCGAAACAAACGTCGATTGTACAACACACAGCAGGCCACACGACGGATATTCCGCCGTCTCACAGGCCAACCAGTTGAACAGCATCTCCTGGAACAACACCTGGATCCCCAGGCACAACTTCAACTGTCGATGCGGGAGCGGGCAGCTATCGCCCCCGCCGAAACTTTATCATTCCCGCACAGACGATGAGCACCATCGGGTGTATATACATCGTTCTGAAGAGTCCATCAGCTGCGTAGGCGACGCACAAGTGGACCGCAATTTTATTCAGGATAACAGCTACCAGCAGCTCCTACACAGTAAGATGAAATTTATTCATCTTGGAGTTATGCAGGTTCGCTTACAGATCCTCCATCGACATGCTGAGGGCACGATGGCCCTTGTTGTCTTCCGTGACAACCGCTGGCATGGTGACAAAGCCTTAATTGCCACCATGGAAGTAGATCTGACACAAGGAAGTCAGCTGGTGTATATCATTCCCGATATGATGCTTACACTTGGTGACTTTTACAGGAATATACAGATTTCCCTGCTTACTCGTGGATATGATACCTGGCGGTGTGGTGAAGCAAACTTACTCATCACCCGAGGACTTATCGGGCGTCTCTCAAACACCCCGAACGTGGCCTTTGCTTATGAGGTCACAGGCGTTATTGACTATCTGGCTAGTCATGGGATTCACGCCCTCCCTGGTAAGCGGTACTCAACAGCACAATTATGCGGGATGAACTGGCTTCTCCAGCCTTCTCGCGT
The DNA here is from genome assembly GCA_005019695.1 of Trichopus zeylanicus subsp. travancoricus. Taxonomy (NCBI): domain Eukaryota; kingdom Viridiplantae; phylum Streptophyta; class Magnoliopsida; order Dioscoreales; family Dioscoreaceae; genus Trichopus; species Trichopus zeylanicus. The sequence goes on from RXID01014303.1 coordinate 190,764, forward strand.
TATCCCAGTACCACTGATACCTGCAGAAGTCACATGTCACACGCTCTTGGACGGACGGGTTTCCTTGAGCTTCAATCAATACTCCTCCGTTTCCAATTCTGATGAACTAGAGGAGAGTGAGATTGTTGCCGTCCTACTCCAGGACCTGCAAAAGGCGGAACCCGAAGCAAGATGGGATACCCTGGGTGAACCCAGCGGTAAATTTGACTATTATGTCAAATATGCAGTGCCTCCCTCTTACTTCGAGCCGTTCCCCACGACCCCTACAGGATGGGATATAGATCCCAATCCGACGGAACCACAGGAGCCAACTCAGCAACCGCAGGCCAGCACCAGAAGACAAAAGCCCCGTAAGGTGATGCCAGCACGAAAATGGCGCAAGCGCCTACAGCGGCAAGAGTGGCGACCAAAAGGAAGCAATAGCCAGGCTCCACCTAGCGGAACCCATGCAGGAGATACACGCCCAGGGGCCTCTGTACTCCGGTCCATGGACCCGCCGCAGGAGGAGACTGACGACAACTTCCATCTTCTTGCCACCTGGCCACAAGAGGACAACGTTGACCCAACGACAGATCCGGAAGAATACTGTGAGTATTTACAGTATTATACAAATGAAATTCTTGCTACTCTTGGTGAAGATAGCTGAGACATGGACTATCCTCAACGGGCACCACAACAGGCAAAGCCAATAGAACGGCTTTGCTCTTCTTCAATTGTGTCCGAATACAGGCCCCCAGTCGACTCCACTATGGGTCCGGTCAATTACCTTCCAGCTGCCAGAACTGACCCTGGTCCAAGTCAAGGACCAACGGTGGACAACTATATCCCAAAGAACCTGAGGTTTAAGGCCAAAAATACCTCAGAATGGTGGAACCTCCCCTCGGCCCAACAGCAATCCGGGGCGATCTTTGTGATGCCCCTGCAAATTGGTCAATTCAAAGACGTCTTTATGCGATGGGAGTCGATCACCAAAAATACAGTAGCTCTCCAAGGTTTTACAGATGCTCGGACAAAAACCGAGTTTATTGAAAACCTACTGGGAGAATCTGAGAAACTAGCATGGATCCAATGGCGGATGGCTTATCCCATGGAGTATCAGCACTTACTGGACCATGCCGATGGCGCAGATGGAACTCAGAACATTCTGTCACAGATACGCACCATCTTCGCCCTGGAGGATCCCTACCAAGGCTCGACAGCCATACAAGAGGATGCCTATAGGGATCTCGAGCGCCTAACCTGCCACAACTTACGGGATATCATCCCGTTTCTTAATGATTACATGCAGGTTGCCTCTAGGACCGGTCGGCTGTTCACCGGCCCGGAATTATCAGAGAAGCTGTGGTCTAAAATGCCTGGAAACATCGGCAAAAAGATTAAGGCAGCATTTGAAGCGAAACACCCAGGTAACACTATTGGTGTTTATCCACGCATTCTCTTTACATACAAATATCTTGAAGAAGCACGCAAGGAAGCGGCCTTCACACGAGCCCTAAAGGACCTCTCCTTCTGTCAAGATATACCCATTTCTGGGTATTATCAACGACCCAAACGAAAGTTTGGTGTCCGCCGATCCACTACCTACAAAGGAAAGCCGCACCCCTCACATGCAAGAATAGAGAAAAAGAAGCACCTAATCCGCAATCGCCAATGCCGGTGCTTTCTCTGTGGCGAAGAAGGACATTTTGCCAGAGAATGTCCCAATGAGCGACGCAATGTCAAACGCGTCGCCATGTTTGAACAGCTGGAGCTGCCAGCTGATTGTGAGATTGTCTCTGTCCAAGAAGGGGACGACCCGAGTGATGCTATTTATAGCATTTCTGAAGACGAAGACATGGCCGTCCTGGAAGAGAAAATCTTTATGTTCAGGGAAGAAGATCGGACATGGTGGATTGGCCCTACTGGGGGTTATCGTGCCATGGTCCGAGTTTCCCAAGAACAATACGAGTGCAACCACCTGTGGGACGTCAACCACGACGTACCTGATGCTTATGAACAGTGCTGCTGCTGCCAAGCACCGTCACAAAAACGGTACCGCATGCACTGTCCAACTTGCAAATTGACGGTCTGTGGACGCTGCAGCTCGTATTACTTTGATAAACGCGTTCCTGTTGCTCAAACATCCCTGCCAAGGTATGACTCAACCACCTTACTACTTGAACAACAACAGTATATTTCTGCTTGTGAAGGACACCAGACGCAGTTACAACAACAACTAGCAACTGCCCAAGCAGAAAATGAGGCCTTGAAACAGCGCCTCCGCCAGTTACAACAAGAGGCGGCCCATTGGCAACAGAAGTACCAAGATCTGGAACACACCACCATGGAGGTTGACCGTCTAGTGCTCGAGCGTCATGACATCCAACGTGACTTGCACCAGCCGGCGCCCCCCTGCGCCCCTGGAAGCGTGGTGGGAGACCTGCACGTTTTCCTCGTTGATACTACACAGCAACTGCTACCCGCAGAAGCACAAGTGCCTCCTCCACGGCGAACAACAAAAAATATGCTGTACAACCTGAAGGTGAAGTTTGACATTCCTCAGGTTGTTCCTTTTGAAGTTAACGCCATTCTCGATACAGGAGCAACGACCTGTTGCATTGATCAAGGTGTCGCCCCTGTTAATGCCCTGGAAGCTAATCCCTTCCTAGTGCATTTTAGCGGCATCAATTCACGGACCTCGGCGAACAAGAAGCTCAAAGTTGGCCGTATGCTGATCGGGGAAAATGGCTTCCGGATCCCCTACACGTATGCCTTCCCAATGAAATTAGGGGAGGATATTCAGATGATCCTCGGATGCAACTTCATCCGCGCCATGCAGGGCGGCGTTCGGATTGAAGGCAATACGGTTACGTTCTATAAAAACGTAACCACCATTCATACTCTTCCCTCTGTTCCCACTGCAGCAGCCATTGCGGAACTGGACCTTGAAGAGGAAGAGTACCTACACATCCAAGAGGCCGTGCAATATTCAGTGGCACAACCCCAACAGAAGCTCACCAACAAGCTCAGCTCCATATTAGAGGAATTTCGGCAACAGGGTTATATTGGTGATAACCCGCTCAAATATTGGGCCAATAATCAGATCCTTTGCCAGCTTGACATTAAGAATCCGGATTTCATTATTGAAGACCGGCCTCTGAAGCATATTACCCCACAAGCAAAAGTTGCATATGCTAAACATGTCAAAGCTCTCCTGGACCTTGGAGTTATCAGGCCCAGTAAAAGCCGGCATCGCACAACTGCGATTATTGTCAATTCCGGCACTTATGTTGATCCCCAGACTGGTCAAGAAGTCAAAGAAAAGGAGCGCATGGTTTTCAATTATCGGCGCCTCAATGATATTACCCACAAGGACCAGTATAGTCTCCCGGGGATTAATACGATTCTACACAAGGTGAGTAGAAGCCGTATCTACTCCAAATTTGACCTCAAGTCAGGCTTTCACCAAGTTGCAATGCATCCTGACTCGGTCGCTTGGACCGCATTCTGGGTCCCAGATGGCTTATACGAATGGCTGGTCATGTCATTCGGGCTAAAAAATGCACCTGCCATCTTCCAAAGAAAGATGGATTCTTACTTCAAATGAACAGAAGACTTCATTGCCGTATACATCGATGATATCCTAGTGTTCTCTTCCTCTGCAGCAGAACATGAACAACACTTGCAGAAAATGCTTCAAATCTGCAAGACTCATGGGCTAATTCTGAGCCCAACCAAGATGAAGCTTGCGGTCTCCGAAGTGGAATTTCTTGGGGCAGTTCTGGGTAATCAGCGGATCAAATTGCAGCCCCATATTATCAAGAAGATCGCCACCTTTCAGGAGCAAGAACTCTTAACAACAAAAGGTCTCCGAGCATGGCTCGGGATTCTGAATTACGCCCGGAATTATATCCCAAATCTGGGAACATTACTCGGGCCACTCTACGCTAAGACCAGTCCAACCGGAGAAAAACGGTGGAATTCTCAAGACTGGGACTTAGTGGTCAGGATCAAAGCACTAGTACAGCAATTACCAGATCTTGAACTACCACCAGAATACAGCTACATGATCCTGGAGACAGACGGATGTATGACTGGATGGGGTGGGATCTGCAAATGAAAACCACAGAAATATGATCCCAAATCCACCGAGCGGGTATGCGCCTATGCCAGCGGCAAATTCCAACCACTAAAGTCTACTATTGACGCGAAATTATTTGCCGTGATGAATTCCTTAGAGGCGCTTAAAATTTATTATCTGGACAAGGCTGAACTGACAATCCGGACGGATTGTCAGGCCATTATTAGTTTCTTCAACAAATCAGCCAACAACAAGCCTTCCCGCGTACGCTGGATGGCCTTCACTGATTATATCACAGGCACAGGACTGACGATGCAGTTCGAGCACGTTCACGGAGGAGACAACCAACTGGCTGACACCCTCTCACGACTGATCACTGCCCTTGTCTTTTCAGGATGGCCTGTCCCAACAGAGCTGGAAGCCCTCCATCCGATAGCTACTACCGTGCAGGAAGCACCACAAGCAGCACCACAAGCCATACAGAAGTACCTTGCAGCAGCCAAGCTCTGGTGCAACAATATGACCAACAACTCCGCCACCTCCGGGACCTCCCAATGTCCCTCACTGAATATGATAATACAAGGAGGCAGCTGCAACAGTTGGAGCGCCAAAGTGCCCAAGACGCACTTACCGCCCTCCGACACTTCCGGGCCCTATACGCCCTCAAGTTAGCAGAAGCAGCAAAACGCGCAAGGCACAAAACCACGGGTAACTTCTGGGCCCAGTGGTACCCTGTTCTCACACAGATCGACACACAACTCGAAACAGCAGTCAACCTCACGGCCGACTCAGCACAACGACTACCTGCCTTTCTGTTCTGAACCGGTTTACTTGCGCTCGAAGAAAAGAATCACTTCGACCAGAAGGAAAGCATCACTTTAGACAGCACCTTATCCCTCTTTATGTAAAGTAAGATAATAGCATCTTATCCGTGAGCATCGGATTCCTCTTTTGTAAAGAGCCTTTTGTACACTAGATGCGATCTTATCGCAGTTGTATAGGCTCCAACTTCCAGCTATATATATCACCCCTTGGGCCTGCATGAAAGGCACTCAAGGAAATTAGCTAAATCTGCTGCTCTCTACTCTACTCTGAAAACCTCCAAAACCTCAGAGCCTTCAAGCCGTTCCTTCCTTCCTCCCCCCAACTCTTAGATTTTTGGTGATCGACTCCCATCGCATAAAGACGTCGTTGAATTGACCAATTTGCAGGGGCATCACAAAGATCGCCCCGGATTGCTGTTGGGCCGAGGGGAGGTTCCACCATTCTGAGGTATTTTTGGCCTTAATCCTCAGGTTCTTTGGGATATAGTTGTCCACCGTTGGTCCTTGACTTGGACCAGGGTCAGTTCTAACAGCTGGATGGTAATTGACCGGACCCATAGTGGAGTCGACTGGGGCCTGTATTCGGACACAATTGAAGAAGAGCAAAGTCGTTCTATTGGCTTTGCCTGTTGTGGTGCCCGTTGAGGATAGTCCATGTCGCAGCTATCTTCACCAAGAGTAGCAAGAATTTCATTTGTATAATACTGTAAATACTCACAGTATTCTTCCGGATCTGTCGTTGGGTCAACGTTGTCCTCTTGTGGCCAGGTGGCAAGAAGATGGAAGTTGTCGTCAGTCTCCTCCACGGCGAACAACAAAAAATATGTTGTACAACCTGAAGGTGAAGTTTGACATTCCTCAGGTTGTTCCTTTTGAAGTTAACGCCATCCTCGATACAGGAGCAACGACCTGTTGCATTGATCAAGGTGTCGCCCCTGCTAATGCCCTGGAAGCTAATCCCTTCCTAGTGCATTTTAGCGACATCAATTCACGGACCTCGGCGAACAAGAAGTTCAAAGTTGGCCGTATGCTGATCGGGGAAAATGGCTTCCGGATCCCTTACACGTATGCCTTCCCAATGAAATTAGGGGAGGATATTCAGATGATCCTCGGATGCAACTTCATCCGCGCCATGCAGGGCGGCGTTCGGATTGAAGGCAATACGGTTACGTTCTATAAAAACGTAACCACCATTCATACTCTTCCCTCTATTCCCACTGCAGCAGCCATTGCGGAACTGGACCTTGAAGAGGAAGAGTACCTACACATCCAAGAGGCCGTGCAATATTCAGTGGCACAACCCCAACAGAAGCTCACCAACAAGCTCAGCTTCATATTAGAGGAACTTCGGCAACAGGGTTATATTGGTGATAACCCGCTCAAATATTGGGCCAATAATCAGATCCTCTGCCAGCTTGACATTAAGAATCCGGATTTCATTATTGAAGACCGGCCTCTGAAGCATATTACCCCACAAGCAAAAGCTGCATATGCTAAACATGTCAAAGCTCTCCTGGACCTTGGAGTTATCAGGCCCAGTAAAAGCCGGCATCGCACAACTGCGATTATTGTCAATTCCGGCACTTATGTTGATCCCCAGACTGGTCAAGAAGTCAAAGAAAAGGAGCGCATGGTCTTCAATTATCGGCGCCTCAATGATATTACCCACAAGGACCAGTATAGTCTCCCGGGGATTAATACGATTCTACACAATGTGAGTAGAAGCCGTATCTACTCCAAATTTGACCTCAAGTCAGGCTTTCACCAAGTTGCAATGCATCCTGACTCGGTCGCTTGGACCGCATTCTGGGTCCCAGATGGCTTATACGAATGGTTGGTCATGCCATTTGGGCTAAAAAATGCACCTGCCATCTTCCAAAGGAAGATGGATTCTTGCTTCAAAGGAACAGAAGACTTCATTGCCGTATACATCGATGATATCCTAGGCAATGGGGTATAAAGGCCAGTATTTTGAGAGCTTCCTTTGGCTGTTTGGCATACATAGCATCTTTGTACAAAGCAACTAACATCTCTCTTAAGTTGTGGCCAATAGTAGCGCTCTTCAACTAATGCAATACTCTTGTCACGCTCAAGATGTCCTGCTAGGCCACTGCTATGCAACTTTTTCACCATCTTTTCTCCCAAGAAGCACCTTGAAATGCAAAAACGAGAACTCTTAAAGAGAAAGCTTTCATGAAGATATAAATCACTTTTTTGTCCTGCTTGACACTTTCTAAACTCCTCTTTAAAATCTTCATCTTCAGCATACAATTTCTTCAAATAATCAAACCCTTCAATTTCGTTACTTATAGTTACCATCAAGTCTGCCCTGCAGCTCAAAGCATCCGCCACCTTATTTTTTTGTCCAAATTTGTGCTTCAAAACATAGGTGTATTAATATAAGAATGATAATCATCGACCATGCATACAATTTAAGTCCTTCTACCTATCAATGAATTTCAAAGTTTGGTGATCAGTAGATAGAATGAACTCTCGTTAAATTAGATAGTGCTTCCAATGACGAACTGCTTGTACAACTACATAAAATTTCAACTCATATGTTGACCACTTCTTTTGACCTTCACTCAACTTTTCGCTGTAAAAAACTACTGATCTTTCTTCCTGAGATAGAACGGCTTTAATGCTTATGTATGAAATATCACAATCTATCTCGAACAACTTCTCGAAGGTAGGCAACGCCAAAACAGGTACAATAAATAACTTCTCATTGGTCAACTCGAAACATCTATTAGATTCTTAAGTTCAGGAGAACTTGTGTTGCTTCAAACACTCGGTTATTGGTGCCATAACGAAACTAAAGTTTTTAACAAACCCCGATAGAATGTCGCCAGAGCATGAAAGCTTCTAACTTCTGATACACTTCTGAATATCGGCCATTTCTTACTATATTTTATCTTTTCTTCATCAACATGAATGCCTTCGGCACTTGCCACGAATCCCAAGAACACTAAGTGGTCAATCACAAAATGGCATTTTTTTGAGTTGATGTACAACTGCTAAATGCCTTTTATATTATTCTTTATTATGACTATACAATAGGATATCATCAAAATAAACAATAACAAAAAGACCAATGAAAGGTTTGAATACTTGATTCATCAATCGCATGAAGTTATTTGGTGCATTTGTCTAAAAGACATAGCAAACCACTCATAAAGTCCTTTTGTTTTGAAGGCAGTTTTCCATTCATCACCGGGTCTAATTCTGATTTGATGGTATGCACTCCTCAAATCTATCTTAAAGAACATCTTTGACCTTTCCAATATATCTAGCATGTCCTCTAAGTGAGGAATTGGGAATCTATACTTTACCGTGATTCGGTTGATGGCTCGACTATCTACACACATCCGCCAACTTCCATCTTTCTTAAGTATCAATAAGACTGGAACTGCACATGGGCTTATGCTAACTCTGACTATTCCTTTTCTGATCAACTCTTCAATCTTGTCTTATAAAATTTGTAACTCTTTAGAACTCATTCTGTAGTGGAGCAAATTTAGTAAACTCGTTTCAGGAATAAGGTCAGTGTGATGCTGAATATCTCTCATTAGGGATAGTTCATCAGGAAAATCATCGGACATGATTTCCTTAAATTCATCTAGGAAGGATTGCAAGCTTTTTGGAACTTCAGTGGGCATTGTTTCCATTCTTTTCTCAATCACAATAAATATTTGAGCTGTCTCTTTAGCATCGTTTATAAAATTTTACACAATCAAGAAGGAGTAATCCTCCTATTGTAAAATTTTTGGTCGATGTTGTTCGCCAATGGGGGTAAGGATAATTTTCTTTCCATCTTTGAATAAGATATAGCGATTGTGTCATCCACAATGTGTAGAATCTCTATCAAATTGTCGAGGTCTGCCAAAAAAGATATGATATGCATCTATCTCCATAATACCACAGGTTAGCTCATCCTTATAGAATTTTCCAATGGAAAAACAAATTTGACACTGTTTAGTTACCTTGATTTCACCAACCTTTTTAATCCAGCCGATCTTATAGGGAGAGGGATGTGATTCCGTTTTCAATTGAACATTATCGACCATAATCTTGGAGATGATGTTTTCACTGTTTCTCTCATCAATAATCATGTCACAGATCTTGTCATTTACTGTGCATCAAGTGTGAAAGATATTGTGACATTGTAGATTTTTCTCTTAGTTTGGATATACATCAGATTCTGAACTATTAAAGATAACATATCACCATTAGGCTTCTCAAATATTCCATCTTCATAATTTTCTTGATCACAAGTTAGGTTACCATCTTTTAATTCATATAAATCGTCAGTCACAAAATTATCTTCAATATCCAGATTCACAAGTCGTCGTGCTAGACAAACATTAGAACGATATCCAAATTTTTCACAACGATAGCACTTTAGATCAGGATTTGAACTTGGGTTCTTTGCTGGTGTGGTGTTTCCTAATGACCTTGTAGGTTTAACTTCAAGATTCATTTGTGTGAGAGGTCGAGGAGGTTGTGTAGCTGCACCTCTATTAGCAATAGATTGTACTCCTTTTGAATTCTCACCAATTATTCTCCTCACCTGATTTCTGATATCAGATTGCTCCAATTGGGACTCCACACGAGTTGCATTTCTCACAGCCTCATTAACCGTCCAAATTGGTTGCAACGAAATCCTATCTTGGATGGTTGTGCGTAGCCCACCGATGAATCTTATCACTTGATGAGATTCAGTCTCTGCTAAATTATTACATACTGATAGGCGATAGAACTCCTCAGCATATGTCTTCAGACCGCGATTACCCTATCGACAATTTTGATATTGCCGAAAAAGTACCTGATCATAATTTATGGAAAAGAATTATTTTTCGAGAAAAAACTTCATCTGTGACCATGCTCGAATTGGAGCTTTATTTTGGTGTATCCTTTCCAATTGGATGCGTTCCCACCATGCTGATGCACCCCCCTTGAGTTGGTAAGCAACAACTTTCACTTTCTTCGAACCTGGAATTTCCATGTAGTCAAAGAACCGTTCCACTTCAACAAGCCAATTGAGAAAATCTTCGATCTGAAGTTGACCATTGAAAGATGAGAGATCAATCTTCAAGCGAAAATCATGACGTCTATCATACTTAGAAACTGGTCGATAAATGATGTCTTCAATTTCTTCAGCACTGGAGTTTTCAAGCATTTGTAAATCCTTTGGATTCACTTGCGGAGCCTTTCCTCAACCAATTGGATCGCCAGTCACTTCATCAATTCGTCGACGTGGTTGATTCAGACCTTCAAGTTGATACATCCTCAGCATCAAGTTTGCAAGTGAGTTTTGAATTGCCTCCATAGTCGAATCAAAATACTCACGGCTGATGTGATTACCCACAGGAGCACCGTCCTTAGGGTTGCTATTGATTGCGTCATCATTAGACATTAAGTAAAGAGAGTCTCGTTCTGATACCATTTGACGTAACAACAAGCGTGGTAGACGAGGAAAACACCGTTATCTCTATTAAGAACTTCTTGAATCCACAAGAAAGAGAAAAATCACTAAAGTAGAACTTTATTGAGAATAAAAGTGGTTCCCCGTCCATAGGGCTGAAGGCATATTTATACAAATACCAGAAGTTCTATTTGAGTAGGTTTCTGTCTTCGCAAGTCTTAAACTGAATACAACTCAGCTTGAACCCATTAATTGAGTTAGTAGAAGTTCTAAATAAATTAACCAACGAAAATAAAATCTTAAGTAAGGATTCATACTTACCAAGTCCTAAACTGAATAAGGATTCAGCTCAAAATTAACCTTGAGTTGGTGAAATCCGATAATAAGACCTAATTGACTCATACTAGGAGAGACTCATGACATCATAATGAAGAAAATTTCAACATAAAAAGGTCTTAAGTAAGATAAATCTAAGGTTTAAATAAAATAGTGAATCAAATCATTTGTCATGCCCCCTTAACTTCTGAATTAACTTCTTTTGATATTTCTGAACTTTTTTTGAGCGTTCTACATCAATTGGGCTTAAGAACAAGACACCACAATTTGAAGCTCTGGGGATTGCGAAATCAAAATAGTTGGGCTTAAGAACAAGCGGTTTAACTGCTAATGGTTTTGGACTATTTCATGTTCATGTCCTCACTAACCAATCAAGTGAAGTGGAACCCAATTTTGATAATGGCATCAATGCTTTAAAAACCAGTACCTATTGAGAAATAACCAAGAATAGAAATATTTGTCTAGATTCCACCCAGGTACCTAAATTGCACATCAATCAATTTCTGAGAGCATCTTTATACAGCAAAACTAGCAGAATAGTATTCTTTTTGTTGACACAGATATCTTAACATGACATCCAGAGATCCTAAAAGTTACAACCAAAGATTTTTTTATGTACATCTGTTTTTTCATAAAAAAAACTCACTATGATTTTCAATGTAAATCTCACATATTCCATACTCTAATTGCACAAATATTAAAAGGTTTGGGAACAATCAGCTTGATGTGGAATATTGATTTAGGATGAAAATTGTTACTCCTACATCCTACTATTACACCAAGAAATAATCAAAGAGATCAAAGATCCAATGCAAATTTAGAAGCTTACTTCTGGCTAGGAATGGCATACCAATAGAAGTTTCTGCAATGAGCTTTCATTAAAACAATCTCATCAATCAATAGTCAGGATTATTATTAAAACAAATTTGAAGGCATTGAGATTGAGGGAAATAAGCACCATTGCAATAAAACTTCAAGCTCAAATGCAAGTTAATCCCAGATGGATCAAAATCATATCCCAATCTGTTTCCATGATGACATAATTGAGTGAAATCCTTGGACCTTAGTCTACCATCTTATCACCGTTCAAAATAAAAAACATCATTCAGTTTCATTCAATTTCTCACCAACCCTAAAAGTATCAGCTACTGCACATGTAGAACCACAATGACCAAAAAAATACCTCCACACAAAATCACAATACCACAAGGTGGTATCAAGAAAACAACTTACAATACCACAGGCAATAACTCAAATCAATCTCAAAATAAACCATCACCAAAAACACCAACAACAGAAGTAACCAAAAAACACTTTTTTTCACCAAAATCATGCAAAAAGATCACATAAAAAGCACAATTTGCTATAACAAAATTCCTATGCATCTGAAGCAAATCACCTAAAACGACGATCACAAGAATTACCACGAAAATTGAATAACAAATATGCACATACTGACCAAATTGCACGCCGTAGCCACCGATCCCATCCATCCGCGTCCTCTTGCCTCCCCCAACCCCTTCCTCATCGTCCTCCTCTTCCCCCTCTTCCTCCTCCTCCTCATACTCCTCCACCCTCGCCCTCCCCCTCCACGCCACCACCCTCGCCGGCTGAGAAGGCAAAGCCCTAGAAATCGCCGCCGACACAAAGATCGACCTCGACGGCAGCAGAAAGTAGAACTTCTTGTCCCCAATCTGGAGGAGATCCTGCGAGTCGAGCTTGACGGTGTTGGCGCCAGAGAGGTGGAGCACGCCCTCGACGAAGCAACCGTTCTTACTGAGGACCTCGAGGGCGAACCGGTGGCGAGGGAAGTCGTAGAAGATGCGAGCGTGCTGGCGCTAGATGTTCATGCCGCCGCCCATGGAGGAAAGGTCGACCTCCACGGCAAACTTCTTGCTGTTGCGGCCCAGCGTGATCGAGTAGGTCTGCATGTAGTACTCGAAGTCCTCTCCCTGCAGCTTCGCTAACCCAGCCTCCACTTCGCGGAGCCAGCGCCACCGGCGATCGCCATCGATGGAGCTCTGACGAGGAACTCTGTTGGCAAAGGGCAACAGAAAGGGAGCCCTCGGATAACTCTCAAAATTTTGAAATTAAGAAAATTAGAGAATTGAGTGTCCAATTCTCTTAATTTTAATATTCAATTTAATTTTAAGACCTAAAATTTAAAAAATTGGATCTCAATTTTATATTTGAGTTTTGTAAATTTTATTCACAATCAGCTTAATTTTCTGGATAATATCGTGAGACCCATTTAAATTCTTGGTCGAGAAATTTATATGAGAATTCTCAATTCCTTCTTTTACTCAACCAGCATTTTCTTATGGATCTCACCCCGTCTTTGTCGCTGATGTCTCCTTCGCTTGTGCCATCCCCTAGCTTCTCTAGCGCGACCTCTGCCTTCAACTGATGAGCACAACCTCATCTGGCGAACCAGCACAAGCTTCTCCCCTAGCCATTAAGTGTGAGCTCCTCCCTTAAGCAACCCTCTGACCGACCAAATCTAGCTCCGATCAAGTAGATCCGATAGATCCAGTGACCAATGACCAAATCTGACTCCGATCTACTAAATCTAATAATATTCGGTATTCGCTTTGTTCATTCCAAAAAGTCGATGAAGAACAGCGTTAAGAACACTGTTTTGAAAATTTTACTTCTTTCGATCGTCAATGGGATCTTTTGGGATTTATTTTGTAAATAATAAGCGCATTTCTCATTGTAGAGAAAATAAGCAGTTCTCAAAATATGGTGATACAAATTCAACATGGGCAATCATGCTGATTGAGCTCAAGAAGCTTAAAGCAAACTTTGTTTCGTGACAAGTTACAGTTTCCTGCCCTCAAGAATTCAATGTTACGATCAAAGGTTGTGAATCATAATTCTATGTGTTTCATACTATATTGTTTCTCAAATATATTATTGTGGTTTGCATGTCTTATTGTTTTTCACATACTGGAGATGCTAACAAGTAGTTTAGCTGTTGAACTAATTGAAACTTCATCTATGCATTTCTTGGAATAACATATTAGCGGGATAATATGTTATATTGATTAGTACTTAGAATTATATTTTCAGCAAATGGTATTTCTATTGATCCATGAGTTTAAGTTTTTTTTTGTTGGTGTGTTTAGGATTGAGTAGAATATTATTTAAGGATCTGTAGTTTATTAATGTTGTACCTGCTCGTTAACTTTACTTAGGAATCTATGCAAGCAACTGCTCATTTTATGCATTCCTAACTTCGTTGGATTACTTGTTTGTTAATAGATAGCATAATTCATGTCTCTTTATCTTTCCCCCTAGTCCTCCTCCCCAATGACTTATTCAAGACCTAAGATATGTGCATGAGGATGCCTAACATCATCCTATATCATATTAGGCTATCTACAAACTTATGGGTGTAGATGTCGAGGCCATTTTTTTTCACTTTTCCTCAATTTCTTATTTTTCAAAGAATTAGGTGTCAACTCCCATGATACTATATCGGCACTTTGTATTGCAGGATCCATTAGTGCCCATGGTCCAGTTTGTGACATTCCATACATGGTGACCATCTGAAAGCAAAACAACATTAATATTAGATGATAATACTTTGATTATGAATCTTTATTTTTTTTGGTTCTTAAATTATTTTATTCTTCCATGTAGTTTGATTTAAAATTGTATGTAACTCAAAAGCCACTAATGCTAGCCTATTCCAAGTAAATAATGATGTCATTTTGTCCTTTTCTTAGAAAAGTTTTACCTATTTTGCAATTTGAGTTATCTGCTACAAATCTCCAGCTGTACCAGTGGTGACTTCTAATTCACCAAATATTACTTTCTCCGCTGCTCACCCTCCAAGTCCTACAATCCTTGCAAAAATTTGTTGCTTTGAAACTAGAGTTGGATCTTGTCCAGGCAGGAAACAAGTAAGACCACGAGCTTATCCTCGAGGTATGACAGTAACCTATTTGCACTGGGTCATGATCAGGAGTGAGGGTCCTACAACAGATAGATTATAAGTGGGTTGAATTCTAAGAATTATATTGACAGTTGAATGATTGCACAATGAGCTTATTGCTTCTCTTCTTACATAGTCAGATTTCAAACATCACAATTATGTTTTTGGTGCATAGTTCAAATATTGAAGTTGTTCTTCTTCAATACTACTATCAAACTTTCTATCTCGCAAAGTTTCAATATTGCATATCTCTATGTCTTCTTCTATAGCAACGGACAACTAATTGTCTTAGTTAACAATTGACATTTGATATTGTGTCTTATGTTTGAAAAGATTCAATCATTCTCAACTTGAAGATCTTGCCGTGTAATACTAGGATGTGATGTAATAGGAGATGTTGGCAATGGAACCCAATCTCATGGTATGCAACAAGAATCTTGCTTTTCTCATATATCATCTTTGTTCCTTCCAAACTTGCCACAATTCAGTCAATTGAATCATCAATCTCTTTCAAGGTTATCTTCTCTTTGCCTCTTCTTCCAGCAAGAATGGCTGCTTCATTCATTAGGTTTGCCAGGTCTACACCATTGAAGTCTAGTGTTATCATGGCAATTACACTGAGAGAAACATCCTTGTCAAGCTTCTTGTTACTGCTATGTACCTTCAACATCTATAGTTGATCTTTTTTCTTTGATTTAGGACATCAATTCACTTTCTTCTATTTGTTCCATACATATGTTTTTCTTCTTCGCTAATTCCATTTGATGCCTTTTCTTTTATTTTTTTCATTCCAAGTTTCTGCATATCATCTTTTCAGTTTTCCTTTGGGATAAACATGAAGGAAATGCAAATCACTAGTCCTAATAAGTTTTTTTTATTTTTTCTATTTTTGCTGTAATATGGTTGACTAAATTATCTGATAATTCTCATCTGGGTGATGTAGATGTCATTTTATCTATTGTGTTGTATAGTGAACATTTGGGTCTAGCTTGAGGGTATTTTTTAGTGCATTGTTAAGTTATTTTTATTTAATTATTCACAAATTTATAACATTACACACTTGTTAACTAGGATATTTTTTATCTTCGTAAACTGAAGTGTATTTTTCATATACAAATGAATGACATTTTTTTGTCTTCTAATAATTTTGATTTGTTTTAATTGGCATTGTGTTATTTGTATTTCAATATGTTATTATGAATATTTTATTTTTCAAATTATAATACTTATTTTAATAAATGTGTGATAATTAGATAAATGACGATGAGATAGAATTATTAACCATTAAAGCTGCTTGATACATTTACTTGATGGCCACATGTTTGATAGTTTGAATGTTGATTAGAAAAAGAAGAATCTGATTGAATATTGAACCAGTGGTCAATAGAGAGTTTATTAGGGATGACAATCTTCAAAATTTTCTACATGGTGGGAGAAGCAATTATTTTGACTATTTAAAGATGGATGTTCTCATTTTTATAAATTTGGTCAATATATTGAGGAATTGAAATCTATTGTATGATACACGACATATCATTGTTGAAGAGCAACTTGTGATATTCTTGCATTATGTTGGTTTTCATTCAAGAAATAGAAGTATGAAGATAGTCTTCGTAAGGTCTGGTGAAACAATAAGTCGATACTTCAACACGCATCTTAGAGCTATATGTGGAATTCAAGATCATTTCATATCTCAAACAGTTTCTTTGATGCATCCTGCCATAGAGAATAACGCTAGCTACTATCCATGGTTCAAGGTATGTTGTTTATATTTTTTCTTTTTATTTCATATTAGACTTTGATATTTAGTTGTGTTTTTTATGTAGAACTGTATTGGATTGATTGATGTAACACTGTGCATGCTAGAGTTCCGAATGATATGATTGTACATTTTCGTGGGCTCAAGGGTGTCACACAAAATGTGTTAGCCACAATTGATGCCAACCTTAAATTTTTATATGTTTTGATAGGATGAGAGGGATTGGCAAATGATTTTACTATTTTGAGAGGTGCTATTTCTCAACCTCTTCCTGGTCGTCTAAAACAAATAGAAGGCATTATTTATCATTAATGACTACATTGAGTATAAATGTATAGTATGGTGATCGAGTTAATATTATTGCAGGAAAATATTATCTTGTTGATGCTGACTATACAATGATAGCTGACTTTATTACACCATATAAGGGCATCAGATATCATATGAAGGACCAACTGGATGATCACCACAAAATGTAAAGAAGTTATTCAATTACAGATACGCATCCCTGAGGTCTAAGATAGAACATGCATTTGGGATTTTGAAGAATCGTTTCTGTATACTAGATGAGACTCCTTCATAACTATGCATCCTTCATAACTATGTCATGACGGTCAATCCAAATGATGAAATATTGAATAGGAAAATGGATACAAATGGAGAGGAAGAGGGAGACATGGAAGATGAGGTAGAGGATGAACCTTTATACATTGGTCAAACAATCAAAGAGTAACGGCAAGAGAACCTCCATTGGATTCAGTTGAGAGATAATATAGCAACTGAAATGTAGGAGGCTTATGGTCATCAATAGAATTTATATGTATTTATGGACATGTGTGTTGTTTTTATAATTTTATGTAGGCATCAAAGAGTTTTCTTACTCAAGCATTCATATCATGTGTATTATGAACATATTAGCATAACGCTTGTTATACTACTATCATGCATATTTTGTTATTACTTCTTTACTATTATTTTTTGCTATTAATTATTTAATTCTTATTTATACTTATTTGCTAATACCTTTGTTATTATTGTTTAAAAGTATGGACTCAGATGGATTAGAATATATAGACTCTAACTCATTTGCTGACTCAAGGAGTTAAGACATGGACATTTATTACCGATCAAGGAACAAGCATGGCTGTTAAATGACCTAGGAGTCATAAACCACATAATTGTGCTCTAAAAATTACTCTAAGTTTCTCATTAGATTTTTGGTTGAACAAGTGCATGTAGGTTTCGAATAGGATAAATCTTTCAAGAGGCAAGCTTTTTGGCAACTATAACTGCCGTTAATGCCCGATTTAATATCAACTCTACTATCGAAAACGTCAAAGGACATTAAAAAAAGACATTGAAGAAGATTGTTGCAGCTATCAAAAAGGTATAAGACTTTAGTGGGGTGGGCTAGATCGAGGATAAGAAGATGATCACTACCATTGGACAAGTCTATATTGATATCTTAAGCAATAAATAAACTTTATCTATTTCACTGAATTCAATTGATGTTATGAGTTTATATTATCTCTAACATATTGCAACCATAAATTTACAGTAAATTCTTGAGGCAAAACAATTTTTGAACAAAAGTATTCCCCTATATGAAGAATTGCAATTGATTTGTGGGTCAAACTACGCAACTGGTAATATGGCTAGATCCACATTCGAGGATTTCAGAATTGAGATTGATGGAGAGGAGATTGGACAACAACCTCCTTTGGGTGGAATTGCCCCTAATACTCCCACTGTAGAGGAACATCCTGCCATGAATAATGATACAAGGCAAAATAAAGGTAAGAAACAATCATCTTCTTCAAGGGATACCTCAAGGAAGCGAGAGCAAAAGCAAAAAATTTTGATCAGATAATGATGGAAGAATTGATGTCTGATATGCGCAATGTTACATGCATCATCAAGACAGTGGGTAGAGATGCATGGAAGAAATATGTATATCCAATTTTGATGAGGTTTAGAGGAGAGCGATTTAGTACTGGCTTTTTGAAGCTTGCATGTAGGTATTTATATGTAGATTAAGTTGACGATATGACTTTTGTTGATGGCATGGATGATGATGCCAGAATTGAGTGGTTGGAGGAGTTTCTGGATGCTACGAATGTGTAGGAAATGCATATCTTTAATAGTCTTCTTCGAACTATTTGATGCTCTTGTATGTTGAACATGACTTATTATACCTATGTATTATTTATTATTTGTTGAAACTAAGTTATGTTATTTTTGTTGGATAAAACTAACTAGTGGACATGACTATATTATTTATATTTTATATTTATATTAAACACCGTATGTGTGACTTTATTTTATTATGTTATTAAAGGCCGACTGTGTGCCTTTTAATTATACTTATTTAGAATGCTACTCTCAGTAATGATAACTTATTTCTAGTGCTTAATTGCTACTTGTATATCGTGACAAAGAAAATGATGTATCTTGGTTCATGCTTTATTTCTTCTCATAATATTCTTGTAAATATTTTAATTAACTTTTAGAACTATATTTTATTTTTCTTATGCCCCTTATATTAAAATAGTGCTTATTTTTCAAGCAAAGGAGTTGTAAAAATGAGAAAAATAGGATCAAATTGTATTATTAAAATCCTAAGTTATTCTATTCCTATTTACGTACATGTAAATTTTTTTTAAAAAAAGAGTATGTGTTTTTGGGTTGAAAAAAATTTTGCCAATAAAATAAAAAAATAAATTAACTAAATCCCTAATTACTTAAAATATATTTATATAACCCTATTTGATATTTATTTTGTAAAATTTAATTAATTTTTTCAATTAATTTACCAATTTAATATTAAAATTATTATATTTTCCTATTTACCTACCAATAAATTATTTATTAAATAAAAGTATGTATTTTCAATTTATAAAAAATATTTGAGAAGGAAACTAAAAAACTTATATTAAAAATTCTTAATTACTTAAAATATATTTTTTAGATAACCCTCCATTTCATGGCCATTTTGTAAAATTTTATTATTTTTTAATTAATTTACTAATTTTAATATTCAATTTATAATATTTTTTATTTACCTGAGAATAAAAAATTTTTAAAATACAATGTATGTATTTTAAGTTTATAAAAAATATTTGACAAGAAAACTACAAATTTATGTTAAACAAATTCCTAATCAATTCAATTATATTTATATCATCCTCTCTTTTTGGGCTATTTTATATAATTTTATTATTTTCTAATTAATTTGCCAATGATAATATTAAAATTATTAAAATTTCTTATTTACTTAGAAATAAATTATTTTTAAAAAATATACATGTTTTAAGTTTATTATAAATTATTTAATGAGAGAACAATAAATTTATATTAAACAAATCCCTGATTAATTATAATATATTTATATAATCCTCTATTTTTGGCCTTTTTGTAATTTATTAGTTTTGAAATTAATCTACCAATTTTAATATTAAAATTATTATGTTTTTCTAATTACTTACAAATTAATTTTTTTTTAAATAATATGTATTTTAGTAATTAATTCTCAATTCCTAATTTAACCAAACAATAGAATTTGAGGAGTTGATGAAATTAATCAATTCCATTTGTGAACCAAATAATAAAATCTGGATTTAAGGGAATTGACTAATTTCCAATTTTCTTTAAAAAATAACCATCCAAACACCAAAATTATCTAATTCCTTTAATTCTCTCAATTCTTTGGAATTCTTTAATTCCTTTAATTCCTCAATTCTAAATTCAGAATTCATCCAAATGTCCAGTAATTTTTGATATTGATTTTGAAAAAATATTGTAATATCCCCCTGAATACTCTAGAATGCCAAAAGTATCCCTCTCATAAATAACACAAGAGTTTAGCTTTTCTAAAAAAATCTTTAGTTTAGGCTTCATAATTTTCTTTTTTTTTTATCTTTTTGTTTTTGTCCTTAGCACTAACATTACATGTTGAGATATCTCATGTCCTTCGTTTAAGTTCCCATATATAAGGAGGAGGTGCTAAAAGGAATGTTGGTGGGTGATGCATAGGCAATGGTGATGGACAGATTGTATCCGAAGATCCATGCTAAATCATGTTCCATCTCCATTAACTAGGTTTGTGTTTTAGTCATCCACTCAGAGATGCCTATTATAGCTTCTTGGCTATAGTATTGTTGAGTTTCAATAATTTAAATTTATATACAACTCATACCACATCAAAGGATGATAGAACATGGTAGAAGATCAGGGTGAGTCCCTAACAAGGAGCTATAAAGAATGTGAACACCTACCAAGCTAAGAATGTTATACTTCAGACAGAGGATTCCTCTCATGATCAAGTATCTCAAGGCTCAAATCATGTTGCCAACCAATACGAGAGGCAAAGATGAGTTAGCAATATTTGAGTAAACAAACTAAGGATAATAAGCTTTAGGCAAAGATGAGCTAGCAATAATAAATGGCCTTTGAGTTGGAAATGTTACATAGGAGATGACCAGAAAGCCACCCCAAACCCTGGTGGAGTTCATAGACCAAGTTCAAGAGCACATCGACATAGGAGAAATAATGGTAGCTCAAAGAGAAGCCAAAGGATCTAGAATAAGGAAGGAATATAAAGATGTAAAGCTACTAGCCATAATAAAAAAGATCCATAATGAAGCTACAAGACGACAACCCATAATTTTCAAGGTATGCCTTACTAAACCGACCTCATACTAAAGTTCTATCCCAAATAAAGAATTGTAACTACCTTCAAAGTCTACCAAAGCTCTGCCAAGATTGTCAAAAGTTGATAAATCAAAATATTATAAGTTTTATTAGGACTATGGTCATGATACGAAGGAATGGAGGAATCTTAAAGTAGAAATTGAGAAGCCAATTAGAGAAAGACACTTGAAGTAGTTTGTTAAGAAAACAAGGGAAGAAGGTTAGTAATTTCAACTACCAAAGCTGTCTTAGAGCTTGTGAGAAAAAGGACCAATAACCTTTTGGAGATGTGGGGAGTCCTGAACATATTATTCAACACATCAAATGCTATTTAGCAATGATCATGGATGACCTAAAAATGAAAAGTGGGAACTCATATAAAAACAAACACCAAGCTCCCATTGGGGGCAGGAGCATAACAAGAAGCCAACAGAGCACACACCGTACAACTTGGTTATAGTAGTCCCGGGCTCAGGAAATACCATGATGATGATGCCTGGGTGGTGACTTGTGTTGGATCATTACTTGATAAGGTGCGTAATGGTGGATACAGAGGCCTTAATCAATATCCTATTTGCAAAGACATATGAGTAGAAGTGTAAGCAACCTCCAAGACATTATAGGGGGCCCTCATTAGATTCTCAAGGGATTTGTTGGCTCCTGAAGGCATCATCAAACTCCTTATAATAGGGGAAGGACAAAGGAGCTCCACAGTGTTCATCGACTTTTTCATAGTGTGTGCAAAGTCTCCTTACAATACAATATTGGGAAAACTAACATTGAACTTGGTCCATGCAATAGTCTCCACATACAATTTAATAATGAAGTTCTTGAAAAAATTTGGGATAGGTAAAGCATGTGGAGATTGTGAGTTGGCCTAACAATGTTACATCACTCATTGGGAGGAACAAAGGTTGAAGGGAGATAAAAAACTTGAGGAAGGGACCTAGAGAGGACTAGAGGCCGTGAAGCAATTCATGAGCATAGTATTGGATGAAGTTGTTAGTCACAATGTCAAGACTAGAGCTGAATTGTCAGAGCTCATCTTTGTTAAACTCTAGAATACCTTAAATGTTAACCAAGATATCTTTTTTTGGTCCCTAGATGACCTCTCGAGAATTAATTATTGAGCACAAATTATCTATTGTGGAAGGTATGAAGCCTATAAAGCAAAAAAAAGTGTCATTTTGCTCCAAAGCAGTAAAAAGCTATAGCCAAAGAGGTGGAGAAGCTCTTGGATGTAGGTTTCATATGAGAAGTCTAGCACCCATAATGGGTAGAAAATGTCGTCATGCTGAAGAAAAACAATGGCAAGTAGAGAATGTGCATTGACTTCTCAACAGAACATATCCCAAGAACACCTATCCACTCCCTATGATTGACTAGCTAGTGGAATCTACCATCGGACATTAACTTTTAAGCTTCCTCGATGCTTTCTTGGAATATCATCAAATCAAGATACACCCTGATAATGAAGAGAAAACTTTCTTTAATACATACTAGGGGACTTTCTATTATAAAGCTATATGTTTTGGATTAAAGAACACACGAGATACATACCAAAGGATGGTAAACCGAGTCTTCAAGTCACAACTTGGGAAAAACATGGAGGTGCAAATGAATGATATGTTTATAAAGAGTATCCATATCTCATATCATATAGCAAATCTCCATGAGACCTTCAGCACCCTACGCAAATATTGGATGAATTTGAATTTGAAGAAATGCATGTTCGGAGTTGTAGTTGTAAAATTTCTAGAATACATGGTCTCAGATTCATGGTTTTACGTTTTGGCCGAAACCGAGCCGTTTCGACCGAAACGGCTCGGTTTCGGTCGGTCCCGAACTGAAACCCTATTTTGGGTTTCGGTTAAGGTTTACTGTTCATCTTCACCAACGAGCGCGCGGGCGGGAGTGCGTGCGGGCTCGAGCGCACGGGAGTGGGAGCTCGCCAGGCTCGAGCGGGCGGGCGGGAGCTTGTTGGGCTCTCACGCGGGGGTGGGAGCTCGCCCCGGCGCGGGGAGGCGCGGGGAGGAGGAGGGGGGGGGGGGGGGGGGACCTCATACCGGCTTCGTGTCCGAGCCTAAGGGCCCTACACACTCACTAGTCTGCCGCCGCTCCCTCACCTATCTCGCACCCTCACCGACCTGACCCGTACTCCCGCAAGCTGAGGCCGCCTTACACCGAGGCCAGTGCTATCACCAATTTGATTTCGACGTCTTTATCAGTTTCTATCGGATATTATTCACGTACATAATATTATTCACGTAATTATTCATTATTTTTTAAAATTTTAAATATATTATAATTTTTTAATTTGAAGTTAAAAAATAATTAAAATTAAATTAAATTTCAGTCAAAATATAATTAATAAAAAAAATATTTTGATTGAAACTGAAATGAAAATGATTTTGATCGAAACACGTTGATTTTTTTGTTCACGTGCATGCGTGCATGATCATTCCACCGAAAGTAAAGGCAAAAAATATTTGTGTCGGTCTTACCCCATGTGAATTACTGTCACGAGATTGTGCAGAGCTAGTTGTTCTCGCATGTCTATAAATGTTCATCTGAATCGTTCAGGTACTGAATTAATAATTCCACATCCCGATGTTTTAAACTCAACTGATAATGATGATGATTAGTTGTATTATATTATATTTAATAAATTATGTATATATAAATTATATTTTAATAATAATTTAAATTTGCTTATGTTAATTTTTATTTTTTTAATCATATTCATATTATTTCTCATATATTTTTTTATATAATAATATATCAAAATAGTGGTTAACTATCAAAATTAATTTTAATTAATTAAAATAATATTTAATATTGTGGTAAAATTAATTATAAATTCTTTCATAATTTTTAAATTTTTATAAATTTTTTTTTTGAAATTTTATCGTATTTTTAATTTAAAGTCAAAGTATAGTCAAAATATAGTCAAACTGTGGTCAACACACAATTAATAACTAAAAAAATCAGCGTGCCCCTCAACAAGGTTCACTTAGTGCTATTAATCAGCGTCTTGCCGTAATTTCCCCTGAACACTTCGCACAGTGTGATATTTATTTCTCATGGATTATGAGACCACTTTTATTATGTGTTGTCGATCAATATGGTTATCATTTTCATTTTGGACCTTCGATGTATGGTTATACTTCAGAATCGCTGTCACGAGATCGTGCAGAGCTAGTTGTTCTGGCTCATATGCCTATAAATGCTCGTCCGGATCATCTAGGTACTGAATTTGTAATTCCACACCCAGATATTCCAAACTCAACTGATGATGATTATGATGATTAGTTGTATTATCTTAGAATTTATAAATTATGTATATGTGAAGTACATTTTAATGAAAAGTTAAATGTGCTTATGTTAATTTTTAACTTTTAATCATATTCATATTATTTCTTGTATGCTTTTTTAATATACTAATATATATTAAAAGTAGACTATATCAGTGACTAACTATCAAAATTAATATTAATTAACTAAAATAATATTTAATATTATGGTAAAATTAAGTATAAATTTATTTCTAATTTTTCAAATTTTTCCAAATTTTTTTCAATATTTTATCGTATTTTTAATTTGAAGTCAAAATACAGTCAAAAATAGTCAAACTATGATCAACACCCAATTAATAATTTAAAAAAATCTTTCAGCCGAAATCGAAACGGCCGAAACTGAAACCGAAATGGCCGAAACGTATCGGTTTCACTGGGTCCCAAAACCGAAACAGAAACCGCACCATAAAACCTTGCTCAAATTGCAAGAATTAGACAAATCTCAAGAAAACTTGTCCACAAGTGTCATTCCACTTAAAGTATCAAATACATAATAAAAAATAAAAATAAAAAATATTGTAAGCTTATCCGTTGCCTTGATAAGAAAGAGCATGAAGTTCACTCTCTGACCTCCTTTAATTTTCCTAAGGGAAGAAACTATATGTTAATAATGATGATGAATTTCAGGATATGGATCTAAACTAGGTGCAAAGAGTAAAATAAAAGAAGAGAGGAAATTTGACTATGAGGATTTACTAGAAATTTAGAGTCTTGAATCATTAATATTGGGTTGTTAGTGTTTGGGCCTTGTTGGAGTGTTTTGAGAATTTTCATGGGCTGTTGGATGATAACATATTGGTAAAAATCAAGGGATGGGATTTTGCATGGTGATATGTCTGGATAATTTTTTTTGTGCTACGAATTAGATCAAATCTTCAAAGGCTAGAATTTAATTAGTTTTTAAGGCAGTGGAGGGTGGATGGCTACGATTGAATCTCGTAGGGAAGAGAATTGGTGCAAAAGGGAGTGAGGCCACCGAAAAAGGCACGCCAAGGTTTTGACATGAAAATCCCTCACATGCTAGAATCCTGGCATATGGACCACTCCCCACACTAGGATTTTGGCATATGGGGCAGCCCAGATATCAAAAATTTGGCATGTGGAGTAGCCTACATGCTAGAAACCTGGTGTGTCCCCTTTTTCCCTTTCTAGTTGATTGTTTGATTTTTGGAGAAAATACACTGATTTTTAGAGAAAAAATGAACTAGTTTTTGGACTATTTTTCTAATGATGAATTCAAGGATTTTCAGCAAATATTTCAATAGATATTTCCAGCTCAAATTAGTGAATATTTTTGCTTGAATGTACAAAAATTTTTAGTTAACTAAAAATAGAACTTTGGCTTGAATTATAGATAAAGGTTCAGCTTGAAAACCAAGAAGTTCTTGGTTTGAAAAAGTAGGTATCTACGTATGCCCTTCCCTTGGTAATGCATTGAGAAAAATGAAGTGTGAGTCAATGGTATGAAAGATACCACCATTGAGGATTGACCTAGTCAACTTTCTTCCTAACTGGCTCTTGACTTCAAATGGATCAAGAAGTCATAATAAATAAATTGGAGCTATGAATTGATCCAAGAGCTTATATTTGTATGCTAACCATTTTGAGGGTTAAGAAGTTATTGGAACACTGAGAAATCTATGCTCTCTCATGGTTCAAGGATAGCTTTAAGGACTTTTGGTGGAGGCTTTTTGCCACTATTTCTATGAGAGATAGTATAGGTGAAATAGAAGGGGACTAATGGAGATACACTAATGATATTATGCACTTTGGTGGTAATAGATATAGCTTTGAGGGTTTTTAGTGGTGCCTTTCCCACTATTCCCATGAGGAGATAATTTGGCATTTGAAGTTATCAAGCTCATCAAGATTGAGATGCTAGGAGATTGAGTGTTAACCTATTTCTGTTATACCATCAAAGAATTTTAAGGAAAAATGCATGGATGCTAGGGATATATAATGTAATACTGGATTTAAGAATGTAAAAGTTTTTTAATGCAAACAAAAGGCTTTCAACCACTAGTTGGATCAAAGGTTCCTTTGATGACAGGGGGCTATAGAATACTATGATTTTTTCCAGATAGAGGTTTTGAAAAATATGTTCTATATGGAGTGAGATTAGTGCCACTTCTGTTGTGCTTCACTCTTCTTCATAGTGGAGGCATTACTTTTGTGGGACCGGTGATGTGACTTTTGTAGGATGGGATGCTAGTTGGTGACTTGGGTTTGCTAATAGCAGAATACAGACTTTGTTGGTGGGATTGTTCATGCAGATTTGTTGGTATTGATACTCAAACTCTTATAGGTTCGAGCGATGGGATACAGATTGTTCGGTGGATTGCTAGAGTGTCTTCTATCTGGCAAGGTATGGTTCGTTGACTCAAACTTCTCAAAAATTTTTTCCTAAAATTTTTTATTTTTCTATTTGTTCTGCATTTTCCTGATTGTCCTTCAATTTCCCTAGTTATTTTATTTTTATTTCATTTTCATTTTATTTGTTGGTTTCATATGCCCTCTCTCTAGAATATGAACTGTTTTATACACAAGGTGGTTGGCCCTTTTTTGAATTTTTGTGTTATATTCTCTCTCATCCTCTTATTCATGTCAGGATCTTGGCATGAGTTCCTTGCCCCAAACTACGTATTTGGCATGGAATCTCCATCATACACCATCTTTTTGGTGTGGCTTTTATTATGAATATTCTTATTTCCTGCACTCTAGATTTTGGGCATGGATTTTCACTTTTACCCCATCTTTCCATTTTGAATTTCAGCTCCCTTTCAAATACTAACTGCTAGTATTATATGATATGATTTGCTCTCTTTGCTTTTTTGCTCTTATCTAATCTCTCTCTTTCCTTCTTGTCTTGAGTGATGGATCTAGATCTCTTTCCAAAGCTTGCAATTGACTTTGCAGACCAATCAAAATACATCACCAATCAGCTAATTGTTGATGAGGTAGGCTTCTCTTCTTTTTGCTTGTTCCCTTTGACCATTGTTGATCATCTTTATGCCATTGCAAGGTCTTTTCCAACTATTGAGTGCTATCACTTTGAATGACCCTTTTGGGTTAAAAGAATCCTTTGAATACTTTTCTATATTTTGTAGCTTTCATGCTTCCCATGTGAACCTTTTGAGACTTGCAAAACACCTTATGTTGGATCCTTATTGGATCTGAATTTGGCCTGTAATGAATTTGTATTTGACCCTTGATGGGTTTGGGTTCCACAAATGGGTCCTCATCATGCTTTAGACTTGATCCTTCTTGGATCTTACTTTTGATCCTTATTAGATCTTGAATTTGATCCTTATTGGATCTAAATTCAACTCTTATTGGGTTTTTATTGGATCCTTAATGAATCTTGTTCTACCCTTATTGGATTCTTATTGGACCTTTAATGAATCTTTGGTTCAACCCTTATTAGGTTCTTATTGGATCTTTAATTGACCTTGGTTCAATTTGTTGACCTTTGAATTCTGATGATGATCAAACTATTATTTAATAAATTTCTTAAGTTGTGATAAATTTTAGGATTTGCAATTATCATCCAAGCTCATGAAGGATTGAGTCTTAAGATTATAGCTTGAAGATGACGACTCGAAAATAAAGAGGATGATAATTTGAAGATAAAGCTTCAAAATCATGTTGGAATCTCAAAGAATGTTCAAGATGTATGATCAAATTTAAGCTTATAGATTTAGCTTTCAATTTATGTTGAATAGAGGATTTGATAGTTAATTTATTTGAGCTTTTGGGTTGACACCTCATTTAACTTAGATAAACCTTCATTAGTTTATCTTACCTTTGTCCAACTTAAATTGAAGTTGTATTAAATAGTTGAAATTGGAGAAAATTTCAAGCAAGTTTTTCTGTTAAGTTCAATCATCCAAACTTGATCGTTTGGGCATCCTAAGTCACACCCTAATCTAGCATATAGAAAAAAATAGTATAATGGTTATGTAAAACTTTGGTTGTCCGAACATAGAGTTTTTTTGTCCAAACTTGAGGTTCAGACACCCAAACATATGGTTTGGGTGGTTAAGCACATGAGAACAAAAACTAATAGCTAATTTTTTTTATTGTTAGAATGGGTTTAATTTATGCTCCAACAGTTATATAAATACTTGGGACTTCTTTTCTCACTGAAGAAACTAGGTTTTCATATTCTTATAGCAAGATCCACTCTTACAAAGTCTTCTAACCTGAATAAGAGCTCAAATAGGTATTAACTTTCAATTCCTCACATATCTTGTACTCAAAGTTTAAAAGACTCTTGGTGTGAGATTGTTTCTTTATTTTGTCAATTTTTGTCAACTCTCTTAGGTTATTGGGAGGTAATTGAGTACTCTTTCTATGTTTTAGGAGAGTGGTGAGAATGCACACTCTTTAGTTTGCAAGAAGTGGCCGATTGATTCTGGTGTGGAGCGATATGATTTATGAGGTGATGTAAGGGCGTGGCTTCACTCAAATGAAGGATAACTCTAAGGAAGAGTTTTAAGTCCTCAAGATTAAGGCAAGGGTTGTGGAGTTGGTGTGATTGGTTACTGAACCACATATATTGATTTGCACTCTCTCTACTTTTCTATTTATCTTATACAATTAAATTTACTATTAATTAAAAATTATTTTATATATGATTGTGAATTGATTTTTCTCATATGTTTTAATTATTTTATTAATTCTAATTGAGTTTTGACCATCTACTTATGCTTGAAGTGCTTTTAGGTTTTGAATTAATGAAAATTTATTTTATTATTTAGAAACCTATTTCAACTCCCATATTAAGTTGTCATTTGGGCCTTTACAATCCTTATTGGGTGCTTATTAGATCCTTAATGGATTTTAGATCTAATATTTATGGAACCTTGATAGATTTCATGTTTGAGTCCAACCCTTATTGGGTTTGAGTTTAATCCTTATGGGGTTTGTTTTTGACCCATGTTGGGAATTTGTTGGGTTTGAGTTGACCCACGTTGGACTCTTATTGAGTTTGTGTTTAACCTATCTTTGATCCATGTTTGGTTTGGATTTAACCCATGTTGGACCCCCTATTAGGTTTGAGTTTGACCCATGTTGAACTATTAGTAGGTTTAGATTTAATTCGTGTTGGACCCTTGTTGGGTTTGGGTTTGATAGATGTTAGACCCTTATTAGGTTTGGGTTCGACCCATGTTGGACCCTTATTGGATTTGAATTTGATCCTTTAATGGGTTTGGGCATATTGGACCCCTAGTTGGGTTTGGGTTTGAACCAACTCGCTTTGGGTTTAGTTTGAACTTAGTTTCACCCAATTAAAATTTGGTTCCAACTGATTTTATCCTAATAGGATTTGGTTCAAACTTGACTTGACCCAATTAAGATTTGGGTCCGAACCAATTTGATTTGGGTTTAACATGATCAAGGTTAGCCCAAACCACTTTAGGTCTATTTTAATTTTAGTTTAGTTCGCTAACATTATTTGATCATATTTGTGTCTATTTAATAGTTTGTTTGAATCAAATTGGTTCGACTTCAAATTTGTATCCATTTAATAGTTCATTCAAATCAAACTGGTTCAACTTGACTTAATCAGTTTATTTAATTTATCCAGATCAGCTTAATTCCAATTTTATTAATTAATTATTTTACTTGACTTATTTTAATCGATTTGATTTGATTAATTTGATGGTTGTGGGGTAGCCCTGCAGTTTGAGAGAGCTTTCAAGCTGTCTATTGATCAAGTGACTTTTGGGATAACTAGTGTGTTGGTCCTAAGTCGATTTGACTTTCAAGCAAATTTACATATTGACCCTAAGTCAATTTGAATTTTGGATGAGCTTGCAAACTGGTTCTGAGTTGATTTTACTTCAAACAAGCTCATAGACTAGCCTTGAGTTGATTTGACTTTTGAGAGAGTCGACAAGTTAGCCTGCAAACTAGAAGTAGGCAAAAGAGGTCGAGTGTTGCTTTATCGCTAGTGAAAGCAATGAGGCGACAAGCTTGGGTCCTACGATAGTGTGGGAAGATGACCTAGAGCCATTGGAGGCAATGGGCTAAGTGTAGTACAGTGATAGGAGTGGAAGCTATCATGATTATGATAAGTAGGCAACATAGGAGCGAC
The DNA here is from genome assembly GCA_005019695.1 of Trichopus zeylanicus subsp. travancoricus. Taxonomy (NCBI): domain Eukaryota; kingdom Viridiplantae; phylum Streptophyta; class Magnoliopsida; order Dioscoreales; family Dioscoreaceae; genus Trichopus; species Trichopus zeylanicus. The sequence goes on from RXID01014303.1 coordinate 221,253, forward strand.
CTACTGTAGGAGGTTTGAGCATTCGAACCAACTCCAACAAGGACTGCTAAGGCAGTACAAAAGGGAGATCTGTCAAAGATGGGATATCGGGTATTTGGAGAGGCTTGTTGGCTAACTTGGGCTTGCGTTAAATGGAGATGGACAAGTGGGCTCAAGACATAGTTTGAGTGGTTGGTGGTGGTGTGATAGCTTCAGTAACCAGGGGTTTGTTGCAAATCATTTGACAGGCTTTACCTCAAACAATTGGGTCCCGACAAATTTTGACAATGGAACCATTGTAGGAGAACTTTAGGCATTGGTGACAAGTTAATGATACCGCACTAATATCTTTGAGCCATCATCTTACGAGAATTAAATTGTAATATAAAAGGATATCAAGAACATGAAACTTTGTTTAGATTACCATTGGTCTATTTTGTCATGCCAAATCCTATTTGAGTTATCATATGCTAGGATGTTGATGTCAAACACTTGCTCTCTAGAGATGTCCAATGACTTCAAAATGGATAGTGTTAAATGTTCAATGAAGCTCCTATATCTACCAGCGCTGAATGCACCATCGTGTCACCCATATGGACGAAATATAGTGGTTCATCCCTCACCTCTTCCTTAGGCAATCTCAGTTAGTGAAGGAAATGGCAAGATTTTGAAAAATTGTTCTTGCAAATGCGGCTAACCTTGAGGAACATCACTCTTGAGCTCTATTTCACTAAGTATTTTGAATACTATTTCTCTATATTTAGGGGAATCAATTGAAGTTTGAGGACTGAAATATTTGCTGGAGTTTTAGTTGGTTACTCTAATATGTTGTACTCTTTTTCCATTTCTATTGCCCTTTAGTACTTTTGGATTCATGGTTAGCTATGAGAATTATTCAATTGGCTAATTTCTCTTGATTTTCAATAGGTGCTACTTTTTTATTATGACTATTTTTTTCTTTCATGTAATCCCTGCAAAGCGAAAAATCTTTGTTGATGTAGTTTAGAGGGTAATAATTTTAATCTTCTAAGATGTATCTATCATACATGTTATTATAAAAGTAAAAGATTCCTACTCTTTCATCAACTTAAGGTTCTTGCTTAACCATTAATCCTTACTTGCAGATCCCTATGAAGAATGAATCCTTTTCTTATGTTTCTCCTGTGGTGACTCGCTTGTTTTAGAAATGGCTTCTACATAATTAATGTCAGTGTTAAGGTACATAAGAAGTGGATTGCTTATTGTAGTCAATTTCTCATCCCTTATCTATTTATATATGCTCGAACAAAGTTCCAATTTGCATTTCTATCATTGAAATTGTAAATTATATCTTTTAAATGAAATATTACTCAAGAGTATACTTTGGAGTTCTATGGAAAGGATAGTATCTGAATAAATCTATGCTTGGGGGCATTACTTTGGGTTCTGGGAGCTATATAAGGTAATTTGCAATGAGAAGCAAAATGTTAGGAATGATTTCAGGCAATAGAGGGTAGTTCTATGTCATGGCCCATGGTGAATCTAGGTGTTAAGAGAGGATCATTATGATGTTATTTGAAATGATTTTTGCTAAAATTAAATTTTAATCTAAATATGACCATAATTAAAACTTAAATGCCACTAGATTATGACTCAAATATAAATCTCAGTTAGGTCTAAATCACGGTCAAATTTGGCCAAAAATTGAGTTTAATTTGCACTTGAATTATTAGGAAAAACGAGTCCAAACTAAAGTGGGTTAAGTAGATTAGATATTTGGATCAAAATTAGACTCAGAATTCATCAAATATCCGAACCAAAATAAAAAAATATAAAATCTTTATAAATAGGTCCGTAGACTAAATACAATTTACAAATAGACTTCTGTCCAAAATTTTCTTATAAAAAAGACTAAAAATTTCAAAATTTCATAAATAAGTCTTTTTTATAAAAAAGACTTTGAAATTTACAAAATTATATTTGGCCCAAATTTTTTGAAAAATTTGAAAATATCCCTCTAAAAATTTAATATCCAAATATATATAAATCTTGAATCAATTTGTGAGAAAACAAATCCTAATTAATAGAACTATATACTAATTAAAAAAATATAGAAATACAATTTCATCACCAATAATAATTTCACAACATCTTAATTCAATCTAATAAAAAATTTGATTTTAAATCTTCTTGAATCAATAAAATGGATGAGAACTTCTAAGTAAAGGGAGGATGAGAGACATCAGAACACGGAGAGAAGAAACAAGGGATTTAGAACAAAGGGTGGCAGAAGAAATTAGAATCAGAAATGAGGATCGGGACAAGCCGAAACTCAAACAAGAAGTGGGTAGACTTAGCTCTATTATTCTCTGTTCTTCCACTTTCTCTCTTCTATTTGCTCCGTTCTATCTTCAAGGAATTTCTATCTTCTATTTGCTCCGAGTGCCTCACTTGCTCCCCTGCGCTATGCTGCTCGAGCCCATGCCCTATGTCGCCCCTCACCGGCCTGAATGTTTCCTCACCAGAGAAGAGACCATGCCAATCGCATGTCCCACTCTCGTGCTTGCTACCAGTCCAGTCCCCCTACTCCAGCAAGTAGCACGCTTGGCTTCGCGCCAGCGCCACTAGCCTCTACCCTACACTACCAAGAGGGCAAACTTCTCACCATCCAGCTCCTCCACTGCTTGCCTGAGCCACGGCCAACACCACTGCCAGAGGAGAAGACCAAACCCAGCCGGAGATGGACGGGCTCGGCCAACTCAACCCCTGCTCTGGCTATGCCTCGAGCTACCTTTCACCATTGGATTTGCTCACCTGGCTTTGTGCTGACGCCATAGCTTGTCGCCTCCCTGAGCTGCTCACCTCTAAACCCACGATCAGCTGCCCCGCTACACCGATCTACCCCAGCTCCTTTAAATAGTGATTGTCGGATCAGGATCAGGCCAAATCCGGCTGTATCCGGCCCTGAATTTGAAGAAGAAGGGGAAAGGCGGTGGTCTGAGCCCACCCTTCCTGCTGTCTGCCATCGAAGGAGGCCAAGCCCGACCATAAGCACTAGAAGAACCAAGCAATAGCCTGGTGGGATTTTTGAGAGGAAGAAGCAAAGCACCGGTAGAGGAGAAACAAGAAGGGAAAGAAAAGAATAGCAAAAAAAGTTGTGGGGCAAAAAAATCCAACTAGTAAGAAAAATAAAATAAAATACGGATCTGGTCTCTATTTTCGTGTCGTATGCATCACTTTATGCTAGTTTTGGAACACACCCGAACGCCAGTTTGAGCTCATTATTTTGTTAACATTTATATTCACATTATACTAGCTGTTGAGTTTACCACCATGTCAACTTTTATATATATCATTATACCAGTTTTTAGGCTTGTTTCTGACTCGTTATTTTGCTAACCTTTAAGTTTATTACTAAATTAGTTTTCAGATTCACACCTTTATTAGTCTTCGGACTCACCACTTTACCATTCTTCGGATTTGCACATTCAAGCAAGTCTTTGAGTTTGCACTCAAGATAGCTCTCGAGCTAGCTACTAAGTCAGTCTTCGAACTCAATCCAAAGCAACCCTCTGAGTTGTACTAATGCTAGCCTTTGGGTTAGCACTCAAGCCAACTCTCGGACTTGCATTCTATTTGGGGTCATTTTGTTACAACCAAATTTGATTGAATTATGATTAAAATTAAGATTTGCATGTCACTAAATTATAACTCAAATATGCATACTCGTTAGGCTTAAATTACGTCTGAGTTTGACCAAAAATTGAGTTTAATTTGGACCTAAATTCTTAAGAAATTTAGGCTCAAACCAAAGTAGGTTGAGTGGGTTGAATATTTGGACTAAATTTGGGCACAAAATTTATTTAAAATTTGGATTAAAATGACAACATATAAGAATTTTGCAAATAAGTCTTTGTACTGAATAAATCTTTATAAATGGATCTATGACCGAATTTTTCTTACAAATAGGTCCCCGAAATAAGAATTTTATAGAAAAATTCTATAAGATTATAAAATTATAAATCAGTCCCACAAAATTTAGAGTTTGTAAATAAACCTCTCAAAAAATCAATAATTATAATTCAATCCTTATGACATTCAGGATTTGTAAATAAACCTCTCCAAAATTTCGTATTTACAAATATGCTATTAGAATTTTAACTTCTTTTATAAATAAGTCTCTCGTAAGTTTCAAAACTTTATAAATAAGTCTTTTTGTAAAAAAACTCCTAAATATTATAAAATAATAATTGAGTCAAATTTTTTTAAAAAAATTGTAAATAATCTCTCTATAATTTTAGTATCCGGGATGAGCATAATTTTTAAATTTCATCATCTATAATAAATAAACTTATCCATATCTCTTCACAAGTTTATCCATATTCTAAATAAGTCATATCCATATCTATTTACATCCATATCCATTATTCAAAAATTAATAAAAAGTGATCTTTTCTAGCCCAATTTCATCTCTTCAAATCCTATATAAACTTGTTGCCTTGCAAAAATAAGGATCAGAGATCAAAATGTGAGAGATCAGAGGGAGTCAGAGAAAGGAAGGTAAAAATGTAATCTCCTATCTTATCTTCTCTTCTTCCTTTCTTTTCTCTCTGTCTTTCTTTGTAGGGACTTCCTTGCTATGTTCTATCTTTGGTGGCCTTCCATACTTTGCCTTGTGTTGAATCTCGACCATTGCTTCAGCCTCGGTCTCCTGCTTCGAGCTCCCCATGGATGAGATGGCAACATTGCCCTACTGTCGATCCGTCTTCACCACAACCCCTCGCCTACACGAGCTGCCAGCCTACCTCCTTGTTCTCATTGCTAGTTTGGTCCCGAGCCACTCACCTTGAGCTTGCTATACGTTGGTGCAACCGCACACGAGCCGCCTCCACCACCGAAGCCTGTGAGCCGCCTTCACCACCTGAGCTTGTCGTACCTTTGCACAACATCCCTCAAACTGCCTCTGTCGCTTAAGCCTATTGAGTCGCCACCCAAGCTTGTGAGCTGCCTCCACCACTGGAGCTTGCGGAGCTACCTCCGACCTCCTTTCCACTGATGTCGAGCAAGATCTAGGTGTGGGCAGGGACTTGCCCCCCTGCCTCACTACCTGTAGAAAAATGTTATTGTCAAAAAAAGACAGGGAAAATTTGGCCAAAATAAAGGAGAAGTGTTTCAAGCTTGAGGAAGAGGAAGGAAAAAAAAAGAAAAAGGGTTGTTGTGCAAAAAAAAAAAAATCAGCAAAAATAAGGAAAAGAGGAAGAGTTTGTTCAAACAAAAAGAAAAAAAAAACATTCTCTTATCTTGATTTTTAGTAGAACTTCATCAACATCATGGCTACCTGTAGCCCCTTGAAGACAGTAAACTCTTGACACTGCTTATGGTCACTCGAAGATGGTAAACCCTTAACACTGCTCATAGCCACCCGTGACCCCTTGAAGACAATGGACCTTCAACACTGCTTGCAGCCACCCACAGCTCCTCGAAGATGGTGAATTTCCATCACTCCAAGCTAATCTTTAGACTCATAACTCTGCCAGCCTTTGGGCTCGTGCCTTAGCCAGCCTTTGAGCTTGCACTTAGCGAATCTTCGGACTCACATCCAAGTTAGCATTTAGGCTAACACTTAGCTAGCCTTCACACTCACATCCAAGCCAATCTTCAGTCTCGTATCCAAGCCAACCTTTGAGTTTGTACTTTGCTAGTCTTTGGGCTAGTATCCAAGCTAGTCTTCAGGTTCGCACACCAACCTTTGGGCTTGCACTCCACCATCCTTCGAGCTCGTACTTAGGTAGCCTTTAGGCTCACACTCATGAAGTTTTTGGGCTCATACCTAGCCAGCTTTTGGACTCATATCCAAGCTAATCTTCAGGCTTGTACCTCAACCAGCCTTCGGGCTTGCATCCAAGCTAGCCTTCGGGCTCACACCTTAGTTAGCCTTTGGGCTCGCACTTAACTAGCCTTCGGGTTCGTACCTCAATCAACCTTTGGGCTCATACCTCAGCCAACCTTCGAGCTCGCACTCAACCAGTCTTCAGGCTCGCACTTAACCAGCCTTCAAGCTTAAACTTAGTCAGATTTTGAGCTCGCACCTTAGCCAGCCTTTGGGCTGACACCAAACTAATCTTTGAACTTGCATCTAGTCAGCCCTCGGGCTTACGTCTCTAAGCCAGTTTTCAAACTCTCGTCTTAGCTAACCATCAGATTTGCACATTTAAAATTAGACTACGGGTCCACCTAAAATCATTATAAATAGTTAAAGACCCTCAAATCAAATTTATTAATGTGAAGTAACATAATAATAATAAATAAACAAAGGCCAAGTTGCCTCAAATGGACTTAAACTGGTCAAACAAATGGATTAAAATTCAAATCAAGCTGAACTCCAAAAAAAATTCCAAATTGAGTTAATTTAAACCAAATAAACTTAGACCCAATCTTGATCATATCTAAGTTGGTTTAATTCAAAATCAAGTTAAATTATGGTTGAACTAGGCTCAAATCAAACCCTAATTGAGTTAAATCAAGCCCAAAGTAAAAGAATAAGCTTAAAGTCAAATCAAAATCAAGTTAAGTTGAGTCTAAATTGAAACCAAGTTAAACTAAATTGACTTGAATTTGAACCAAAGTCTAGTAGACCTGAACTCGATAAAGGTTCAACCTGACTCAAGTTGAATGAAATTAAACTTGAAACCAAACTATATTAGTCTTGATGGAACTAAATTGAATTAAACTGAAACCCACTAGGTGTATTAAACTTTCGACAATACCCAAGGCCATGAACAAAGTGTGATATTACCACCTTGACTTGAACCAAAATTGGTTCAAATAGAACTAAATAAGGTCAAACTGAGTCTCACTAGGTGTACTACAAAAGCCTTTAGCAACACTTCAAAGCTATACCCAATCCCTTAAGCCGTTGGTGATGCTACCAAACTAAATAAATTAACTATCAACATACTCCAAGCTATCAATCACACTTCAGAGCTATACCTAACTACTTAAGACATTGGTAACACTACCAAATTAAGAAAGTCAACCAACAACATGATCAAAGCCATTGGTTACACTTCCAAGCTAGTTAACTACAGAAGCATTTAATAATACGCTCCTCATGCTAGTCAATCCTAGAAGCAATTGATGAAGCGCTCCTCAAGCTTGTAACCCCATAAGCAGTTGACAATGTGCTCCTCAAGTTAGTCAACCCTAAAAGTAGTTGACAATGCTCTTCTTAAGCTAATTAACCCTAGAAGCCGTTGACGATGCACCCCTTTCAAGTTAGTCAATCCCAGAAGTAGTTTATAATGCACCTCTTCCAACTAGTTAATCCTAGAAGCCATTGACGATGCACCCTTTCAAGCTAGTGAACCCCAAAAGTAGTTGGTGATATAATTTTCAAGCTTTATCTAACCTTATAGGCTGTTGGTGATGTTACCAGACCAAAATGAGTTATCACCTATGCCTTATCATTTATGAAAATACTTTAAAAATCAAAGAAGTTATTATCTATGCCTTATCAATTATGAAAATACTTCAAAAATCAAAGAAGTTATTGCCTATGGCTTATTTGCTATGGAAACACTTCAAGGTCAATGGAGTTATCGCCAACGCTTTATTAGCTAATGAAAATATTTTAAATTATGAAGTTATCGCCAATGCTCAAAGCTATTGGAAATACTTTGAACTTCTTCTATTCTCTTTCACGTCCTATCAGACGATGTCATCAACACTTGCTTAAGACTAAGTCGATTTGAGTCGGATGTCACGTGGTCCAATACACGGGAGTAGAGTGGCAGTTACATCAAAGCTTTTTCTCCACTCTTTCTCTTTCTTTATTTCTTTCATGTCTTCTATAATTTTATATTGAAGTTTATTATAAAGTAAGGGTATACTCTTGCTTAAGCCATGTATCCTTTCTTAAAATCAATCAAATATTTTCTACTTTTCTTTTTGTATGTTTATTTTATTAGTTAGGTTTCTCACTTTAGGAGATTCCTGATAATTATGAGATAATTAACAATAGAGGCTTATGACTATTGAAAGTTATATTCCCACAACATCTAATAGTGCACTTTAAATTAAAATAAATCTTGATTTGTGATTCAAGTTTACTCCCAATGTCTCCGCTATTCCAGGTAATTAATTTTAATTCCATAAATTTTGGTATGCTCTGTGGGACATAACTTCTTATCCAACTATATAAACCTAATTAATATGATAAAGACAATACTACAATAGAATTATGATTAAAGACTAATTAATTATATTTTTCTTTATAAAAAAAGAATCAAATGGCAACAACAAAGAATATCTCTACCCTAAGATACACCATCATCCTGGGGGCAGGATCAACTGTGCATTTACCTCAATCAATGGTTGCTATAAAAGCAGCTGAAGTTTAAATCAAGTTTGAGACCATCTTTGAAGTCATCTAGTTTAAGAAGGTACTTACTATTACACCAAATGAAGATGTTGACATGCAAAATCATCCTATTTCTCACCTTCCATCAACGGGATGGAGGCCCAATGTTGTCATCTCTAATGAAAAAGGCTGTTCAAATAAGGAGCTAGAAGTCATGCCTAAACCAAAAAGGATATCAGTCTTCCAGAGGTTAAGACCGAAATAAAACTCAGACTTCAATCACCTTTACCCAATTCCTCACAGGGGGCAATCAAAAGCAAATATAAATACAGGCATTGATGAAGAAGATCTCATCTTGGCTATCACAAGTAAAAGGAAGGCTGCTAAAATCTTTAGTCAACTTAGGAAACATACCCCTTAAATAAAGTCTATCATTACCATCCCTACCTTCAACTTTCTTACTCCATTAAGTAATTTAGAGAAGGGTAGAGCAAACCATAGGGGACATAGTCTTGCCTTAAAATTGTGCTTTAAAAGGACGAATCACCAAATAAAACCACAAGTCATCGTAAAGCTATAATCTAATACAAGGGTTCACTAAATGAGACCACACACACTATCAGAGTCATTTCTCATCATGACTTTGGAAGGAATCATAAGCCCGCACCACAATTAGCTAAACGGTAAAAGAAGACTACTCCAGTGAGATTTACTAATGAAGAAATCTAAGAGGAGAGGGCCCTTGGGAACCAATCCTTACTACCATGGCAAAGAGAAGGTGTAGCAACTTCGTTGCATAAGTAGACTCTTGAGTAAGATGACTCAACTGATGGGAGAAGTTAGCCTTAACCCAAAGCCTACACCTAATTCTCAAGATATAGACCATCATGTTCTAATAGAATCCTTGGTCATAACTAAAAGCTCTAATCAAGAAGTGACAATAGAAGGACTACAAGAACAGCTGAGATAGCAAAGCAAAGAGAAAGATAAAGCTCAAAAGAATGTCTTGGAGTTAATGGAGATAATGCTACAAATGAACTAAAAGCTCGGTAAGTTAGAATGATCTCAACAGCTATCTCAAGTAGTTGAGACAGCATAAGGTACATCTCCTGTTGATGAGATCCACAAAAATATGGGCCCTTCACAAGTATCTCTTCTAGTAAGAGATACCCTATCCATGATTTCAGAAATCTCTGACAACATGAAACTTTCAACATATATACAACAACAAGTACAATAAATAATAGCTATATTATTGAAACAAGAAAGTGAGATAGGTAGGATAAATGCTGTTAACGAATTATACCCTGGTCATCACAACCAAGTGCCATATCCCAAAACTAGGGTGTGGCCCGCTTGGTCATATTCATAGATCCCTTCATGCATGTTTTTAAGTGCATTGACAACTTCAGTATGACTAAGGCACGATAGTAGTAATTAGGTCAAGGATCTTCTATAGAGCTAATCATTTTCCAACAGAATGAAGTTGGGTGCTTACTTTGTATATGGCAATCAACTTTCTTATCTTTAGGGAGAACTTTGTCACTTAGGAAGGTGATAATCTAGTCCATCTCTCAAGGCTTAACCTCTATTGGATAGATCATGGACATATGCTATGTTTGAGTTGATTTTTTCTACAATCATAATTGATTAAAATATGATCATAATTAAAATGTGTATGCCAATAAATTATGGCTCAAGTATGAGTGTCAATTGAATTAGAATCACAGTCACATTCAACTGAAAATTGAGTTCGATTCCAATCTAAATTATTGAGAAATTTGAGCTTAAGCTTAATTCAAGTAGGCTTAATGGGCCAAATATTTGGATCAAAATTGGGCCCAAAATTCATTCAAATCTGAGCTAAAATGAAAAAAGTAAGAATTTTACAAATAGATCCCTGAATCAAATAAATACTTACAAAAAAGGTTCCTAGCTAGATTTTCTTATGAATAGGTCCCTGGGATGAAATTTTCATAAAAACATCTAATAAAATTCTAAAGTTACAATCGGTCCCTACAAGGGTTTGTCAATAAACCCCTCAAAGATCGATAATTACAATTTGACCTTTATGAAATCTAGGGTTTGTGAACAAACCTCTCAAAAATTTTATATTTGCAAATAAACCCTTAAAATCCTAATTTGTCACAAATAAGTCCCTCGAAAGTTATTATTTACAAATAAATCTGAATTTTATTTGAAAAAAGGACCTTGAAAGTTTTAAAATTTCATAAATAAATATTTTTGTAAAAAAAGCTCTTCAAATTTATAGAATTATAATTTACTCCAAATTTTTTGAAACAAATTAACAAATAACTTCCTTATAAATTTAATATCCATAGTGAGTATGTTTTTCAAATTCTCTCATCTATAGCAGATAAATTCATCCATATCTCTCTAGAAACTTATCAAATCTCAAACAAACATATCCACAACAACCCAATCTAAACAAAACTCATTCAAGATATAAAGAGGAATCAATAAGATCCTTGATTCAAAAATTTGAACAAAGTTTGTTCTAACCCAACTCAATCTTCTCAAAGCCTGTAAATTCCCTCATATCTTGCGAAGAAAAGAAGAGAGATCGGTGGAAGCACGTAGAGAGGGATCATAAAGGATCAAGATAAGAGATTAGAAAGGAAGCATAGCACATAGAGAGAATCAAAAGAGAAGAGGAGACAAGCTTCAACGAAGAAAGCAAGGTTAGCTCTCTAATTAGCTTTATTTCTTCTTCTTTGACACATTATCAACTTCCCCCCTTTGCTCTGCTACTCCCTTGTCAGACCATAGCCAAAGCTCCACTCCTTGCTGGCTACCTCTCCTCGGCATAGGCAACTACTCCACCAATCCCAGCATCGACACCTATACCACCTCCGAGCTCCTCACGCCACCTTCCTCTGCCTCTGCATCGCTAACAACCAACTTCCATACACCCATTGCCCAACACCCCATTGGAGGCTATGGGATCGAAGTTAACTATCTAGGATAGTAAAGACCCTGAGGAGTGACTTTGAATCATAAATCAAATTTTGTTTTAATTTAAAGTGTGCTATCAGATATTGTGAGAATATGAATTTTAATATGTGCAAGCTCTTGTTATTAATTACCTCGATGATTGTCAAGAACCTCCTAAAATGAAAAATCTAACTAATAAAATAGAGATATATAAAAAAGAAAATATTATTTGATTGATTTTAAGAAAGTTGGTACAAAGCTTAAGTAAGGGTATACCCTCACTTTATAATAAATTTTAACATATAATTATAGAAAATATGAAAGGAATAAAAGAGAGAGAGAGAGAGAGAGGAGATGAAGCTTTGATGTATACTACAACCCCGCCCCCTGCATTGGACTATGTGGTGTCAGATCTGGATCTTGGAAGGAAATGAGGGAAGTTTGAACTATTTTCAATAACTTTGAACATTGATAATAACTTCATGATTTGAAGTTTTTTTATTAGTCAATAAGGTGTTGGTAATAATATCGTTAACCTTGAAGTATTTTCATAGCCAATAATGCATAGACGATAACTTCGTTTGAGTTAGAGTGTTTTTATTTGCCCATAAGGTATTGGTGATAACTCCATTGATTTTGAAGTGTCTCCATAACCAATAAGACATAAACAATAACTTCTTTAGTTTTTGAAGTATTTTTATTGCTGATAAGGCATAGGCAATAAGTTTTTTTTTATTTTTTTTTGAAGTGTTTTCATAGCTAACAAAGCATAGGCAATAACTTTATTATTTGGTTTTGAAGTGTTTTCATAATTGATAAGGCATAGGTGATAACTTTATAATTTTTAAAGTTTTTTCATAGCTGACAAGATATAGAAAAGAATTTTATTTGGTTTGGTAGCATCATCAATGGCTTATAAGGTTGGGTATAGTTTTGAAAATCACATCATCAACTGCTTTTAGGATTGACTAGCTTAAAGGATATGTCGCCAACTACTTCTAGGGTTAACTAGCTTGAAAAGGCGCGTCATCAATTGCTTCTGAGGTTAACTAGCTTAAAGGATGCATCACCAACTACTTCTGGGTTTGGCTAGCTTGAAGGGTACATAACCAAATTCTTCTAGGGTTGGCTAGCTTGAAGGGCACAATGTCAACTGCTTCTGAGGTTCACTAACTTAAAAGGCTCATCACCAACTATTTTTGGGGTTGGTTAGCTTGAAGGGTGCATTAGCAATTACTTCTGGGGTTGGCTAGTTTGAAGGGTGCATCGTTTATTACTTTTGGAGTTGACTAACTTAAAGTATGACCAATATCTTTGAGTCTATTATTGGTTGACTTTATTGATTTGATAGCATTACCAATGACTTAGAAGATTGGCTAGCTTGAAGTGTGGCTAATAGTTTTAAGTATATTGACGATTAACTTCTTTAGTTTGACATCGTCACCAACAATTTATGAGATTGGGTATAGTTTTGAAGTGTGACCGACAGCTTGGAGCATGTTGACGATTAACTTCTTTGATTTAGCAATGTCACTAATAGCTTATGGGGTTGGGTATAACTTTGAAGTGTGGTTGATAACTTTGAGCATGTTAGTGATTAATTTCTTTGGTTTGGTAGTGTGACCAATAATTTATGGAGCTGGATATAGCTTTGAAGTGTGGTTGACAGCTTAAAGCACGTTGGCAATTAATTTCTTTAGTTTGATAGTATCATTAATGACCTATGGTGTTGGATATAACTTTGAAGTGTGGTGATAGTTTGGAGTATATTGGTGATTAGCTTCTTTGGTTTGGCAACATCACCAACGGCTTCTAGAGTTGGATATAGCTTTAGAGTATTGGTAGAGGCTTTTATAGTACACCTAGTATAACTCAGTTTGACCTTATTTAATTATATTCGAACTAATTCTGGTTCAAGTCAAGATTGTAACATCACCTATTATTCATAGCCTCGGAGCATTGTCGAGGGTTTAGCACACTCAGTGAGATTTGATTTGATCCTATTTAGTTCTGTTAGAAATAATATGGTTCGGGTTTGAGTTTAATTTTATTTATCTTGAGTAGAGTTTTACTCTATGTTCAACCTTTATCTAATTCAAGTTTGCATCTTGATGGACTTTAGCTTAAGTTCAAATCAATTTAGTTCGACTTAGTTTTAGTTCAGGTTCAGCTTGGCTTGATTATGCTTTGACTTCAAGTTTGCCCTTTTAGTTTGGACTTGGACTTATCCTAATTAGGGTTTGATTTGAGTTTAGCTCAATTTAGATTGGATTTGATTTGAACTCAACTCAATTTTAAATTAACCCATCTCAAGTCTGATTAAAGTTGAGTATAAGTTTATTTAGTTAACTCAATTTGGATCTTTGGAGCTTAGTTCAATTTGGGTTTTAGTTCATTTGTTTGATCAATTTAAGTCTATTTGATCCAACTTGGCCTTTATCCATTTGTTGTGATTAAGTTCAATCTCAATATCAATGAGTTACCTTACATTAATCAATTTGATTTGAGAGTTCTTAGCTATTTATTATGATTTTAGACGGACCCATACCCCAACTTTAAATGCACGAACCCAAAGGTTAGCTTAGTTTATCAGCTTGAAAGCTGGATAGGTGCGAGCTCAAAGACTGACTTAGATGCGAGCTTAAAGACTGGCCAAGGAGCAAGCCTGAAGGCTAGATTGGATGCAAGCCTAAAGTTACTTGAGTGTGAGCCCAAATGCTAGCTTAGTGCAAGCCCAAAAGCTAGTTTGAGTGTGAGCTCAAAGATTGGCGTAGTGAGAGCCCAAAGGCCGATTGAGTACGAGCCTGAAGATTGGTTTAGTGTGAACCCAAGGGCTAACTTGAATGTAAGCTTGAAGACTAGCGTAGTGCGAGCTTAAAGGTTGATTGAGTACGAACTTGAAGGTTGGCTTGGATGCGAGTCTGAAGCCTAGCTTGGTTGTGAGCTCAAAGGCCGATTGAGTGTAAGCATGAAGGTTGGCTTAGATGTAAGCCCAAAGCCTAACTTGGTGTGAGTCCGAAGGCTATTTTAAGTGTGAGCTCGAGAGTTGTCTTGGATGTAAGCTCGAAGCTTAGTTGAGCGCAATCCTAAAGGCTAGCTAAGTGTGAGCCCGAAGCTCATTCTTCAAGCTCATTCAACTACATCTTTCTTTATTCACTTGCAGCTTGCAAATCAAAGTTTAGCAATTTTATAGACTAACATGCTTTATGCTCTAATTCAATGGGAAGTGATAAGTCTTACTAAACATTAACCTAGAAGGAAATATTTCAATAGGTGTTTTGAAAGTTGTCCTACAAACCCAAAGTACATCATCCAATTTCATTGACCAATCCTTAATGCATAAGCTCATAGTCTTCTTCAAAATACTTTTCAATTCTCTATTTGGAAGTTTGACTTGTCTACTAGTTTGAGGATGATAGGGGGTAGCAATCTTAGGGATAACATCATACTTAAGTAATAAATTATTAAACTGTTTATTGTAAAAGTATTTACTTTCATTACTAATGATTGCCTGGTGTGCCAAATCTAGTAAAAATATTTTTTAAAAAATTTAATTACAACCTTAGTATCATTAGTAGAACATGCAATTGCTTCTACCCATTTACTTACATAATCAACAAGTATATACTCGTTGTTGAAAGATTTTGAAAAGGACCCATGAAATTAATACCCCAAACATGAAAAATATCACAAATATGAATATTATTTAAGGGCTTTGGAGATATTAGCTATCCGTTGGTATCTATCACAAGCACTTACATAAGCATAAGCATCCTTGAATAAGGTAGACTAAGAAAATCCACTTTGTAAAACCTTTACTGTCATTTTGGAAGGTCCATAGTAGCCACCTGCTTCTTTGTTATGACAAAAACTAAGTATACCATGCACCTTTTCCTTTGGTATATATCTTCTCACCATGTCATCTCTAAAAACTTATATAAATACAATTCCTCCCAAAGATAGTGCCTCACATTAGATAAAAATTGTTTCTTTGGATGAAAAAATATCGGGAGGTAACTCATTACCTACAAGAAAATTAGCAAATCCAATATACCATGGTTCATCATTGTCATGTGTAAAATATAATTTCTCATCAAAAAATTCATCATACTAAGGGTGTTCATCCAATCTCTCCACAGACTTTCTGTCCAATCTAGACAAGTGAGAAACTACCATATTTTTAATGTCTTTTTTGCCTTTGATTTCAAGTATTGACAAGTGACAAGCTACCAATAAAATCCATGTTAATAACCTAGGTTTCATTTTTTTTTTTAGCAAGTAAATGCTTCAACGTAGAATGACTAGTATAAATAATCACTTTAGACAAGATCAAATAAGGTCTAAATTGAAAAAAATGACCAATTTTTTTCTAGTTGTTGTATAATTTCTTTATGCATCATTCATGGTTTTACTTACATAATAAGTGATAAAATTTCTTAATTATTCTTTGTCCTAAAAATACACCTAAAGTATCACTACTTGCATCACACATGATCTCAACATCACACATGATCTCAAAAGATAAATTCCACATGTCGACCAAAACTACGAGGCATTGATTAATTTTGTATTTTCACTAAGAAATTAATTAAAAACCTAATAATTTTAGAAAAATACTTAATAAACCTCCAATAAAAACTGCATATTCCAAAAAATCTCTAATTTAGTTTAGCAATTTTGAAAGAGATTTTTTTCAATTAACTTAATTTTAACTCTTATCTACTTTAATATCTTTAGAAAATACTTTATGACTTAAAAGATTCTTTTTCTAATCATAAAAGGATATTTTCTTTAATCTAGAACAAAGTTAAATTCCTTATATTTTTTAAAACGCCAAAGATAATTTATGCAAGCATGCCCGAAAATGTTTCGGTCTCTTTTCATTTCGCTGCAGCTACAGTGTCACTAAAGATCTCTATCTGAAAACGACAAGGACCAAGAAAGCCAAGAAGATGGTGATTTCAACGGCCATGCAACAGGCGTCGAGCTGCCTCTCCTTCCTCGACCTCCTCTCCTTCCTCTTATTCCTCTTTCTCATGTGCTCTTCGTACCTTCTCTTGGCCTCTGCCTCCTCCTCTGCTTTTCCTCTCCCTTTCTTTTTTCCATTCATGGCTTCCACTATCCTCTCCAGGCTCTGCCTTCTACTCAGGCATATTCCGTCAATATCCTCTACTGTCAACCGTACCTCCCTCTCTTGGCCTGCCTCCTCCTCGCATGTGACCACCACACTGGCCATTGCTGCAAACCCATCCTCACTCGCCATGGGATACCGCACCATTGTCTCATTCGTGTACCAATGCTTCTCCCCGACCACTGGCTTCTGGCTTGACACATTCAACGCCAAGTAGAGAGGCAGAGCTCACGCCAAACATCGAGGTCAGTGGCAATGCCATGGAGGTGTCTGGTTGCGCAGCTAACGGTTGCTAGTGCAGGAGCCTACAGTAGCTGGATGGCGAGCGCCACCACGTCCGGGTGGAGGTCTTCAATGGTGGTTGCCATTGGCCAACTTCGAAAAAAAGTTCCTTCCCCAGCTGCTCCCTCCTCATCTGCCCTCGCCGGCTTCATGCTTCGCGCAAAAGCAACAGAAACCACCAAAAGCAACAGAAACAAAGGAGTAGGCATTAAGCAGAAAGCAAGCCCTCAGCAAGGTGCTCTTGAACCTCCAGGCTCTTCTCTCCATTGCCTCCGGGGACAACAGTCTCGCCCCTCCGTGCCCTCTCGTCCAGCTCCCTTCTCTCTTGCTCCGTTGACATCTCTCCTTCATCTTCAATCGACTGCTATGCTCTTCATCTACTTCTTATTCGTTTGCACGACTCAGTCGATCGATAGCCTTCTGGTGCTTATAATGGTAGGCTGAGTGACAGGGAGGGAGGAAGGTGGTGACATGCAAGGGAGATGACGATGCCGCAAGAGGAAGAGGAGAATAAGAGTGCTGGTGCCGCGACATGTATACGTGACTGCATGAGGAAGATGACACGTATCAAACCATGCATGCGCGCTCCTCAATATTAGAGGCCAATTATGTAATTTATGCGGAAGGAAAGCTTCCTTCTTTATGCCTATCGTACATTTGAATAAAAGTCTAGCACAAGTAGAACCATTTACAAGTAGCACCTGAGCCCGATTTGTTGCGTTTGTTGAGTAATTATCTTTGAGGGCAATTTTGCATTTACTTGCCCGAAATTTTTAGAAATTGCAAATCCCTGCAGTGAAATTTTAAATTTTTTTATATGCAAAAGCCTGTGAAATTGTGTTTGCGTTGTATGTCAAGAGAGGTAGAACTAATACAAATAGGATAAGGATAGACGTGAGATATATAGGGTTATAGCATTTGGACTTGGCTCCTTGTTTCCCGATTGGGCATCACATACTTGTTAGCAAATAGAAACAAGCTTATCTGCCACATCTTATAGTCTTTGTAAGTAGTTATTGGGCTGCTCAAATATACCTACGGTAGATTTTAATTATAATTAAATTTATTTATATGGATAATAGAGTGTGTTAATGTGTTACATGATGATAGAGTCCGCTGCTATACAAGAGGTCTAAGCATGGATACGACGGAGATGAGATAAGCTATGGGTGACTGCGTGTATGAGGTTCCTTAATTTTTTAATTTTTTTAATTTTTTTATCAACCCAAATTCTCTCTCTCTTTTTTTTTCCCAAATGCTGAATTTTTTTCTTTTTTTAAAGCCAACAAATCTTTTATTTTATTTTATGTTTTTTTTCTTTCTTCTCCTTTATCCCGCATTTGCCCGTTCTCCATGCCCTTTTCTTCCTCTTCACCGGGCCATGGCGCCTCGGATTTCTCTTGGCCGGATCAAATCGGAAGGGCCAGATCCGGCTATTATTCCCGATGACAGGGTGAAAGGGTGTCCCTACCCTTTGTCTCGTGGCTAGATTCGGCTGGATCTAGCCGAATCTAGCCCCTCTTGACAGCAAGAAGGAGCGTGGTCCTGCGGCGAGGTTGGAGAAGTGCTCCGACATGTGATCGAAGGAGTAGCAATAGTCCTAGAGTGCGGCTTGGGAGGTCCAAGTCGGCAAAGAGACAGTGCTCATGGGGAGAGACCGGCATGGCAGGGAGGCGGCGGAGGCATCACAGGTCGGCAAGGTGCAGGGTCAGCGCGGAGGAGCTCTGAGCAGGCAAATCCAACGGCCGATGGAACGCAAAACTTGGGCAGAGCTTGCAGAGGCGTGGGTCGGGCTTCACTGGCGGCGGGCTGTGGCGATCAACAAGCAGGGCGGAGCCTGGTGCAGGAGCAAAGGATTGCAGGTTGCTTCTGGCAACGATTGCACAAGCAACAGCAGGTCATGCCGACCGTGGGGAGCGCCCTAGTGAGGCAGTTCGAGGGTGGAGGGTGGAGGTCCGGCGGGTCAGCTTCGAACTGCTGCAGGGCCGATGGGTGCAAGAGGCAGCGAGTGGCACGGCATCAAGAAGGAGAGCATGGGCAATTGGGCTCTTGCGATCCTATCGGAGGAGGGGTGGTGAGCAAAGAGCAGAAGAAACGAAAAAGAAAACGAGATATGTTTTGTGACCGACCTTGATTTGTTCTCCAATCAATTCCTTTTCTTCTACCTTGTAGCCTTCCCAGACTAATCTTCTTCTTTTCTTCCGTTTCAGCATCTGTCCCCTTTACAACTTCTGATCTCGCTTTCTTTTGTACAGGACTACTAGTTTTTTTTATAGTGGCCGAAGGGATAAGAATATTAAATTAATTTTTTAAAAAAATTTCGAATAAATAATTAAATTAAATCTATCTTTATTCAAAGTTTGAAATTTCGGAGATTAGATATTGGTAGACTAATTTTCTATTTTATTTTGAAACTGAGTGAAAATCCTAGTAGTCTTTTCTTTACTTGTGATGGTCATGATAGGATTCTCTTCCGCCATGCATGTATCTAAACTTATTTTTAATTGCTCTTGCCTAAGATTGGGGTGAATATGATCAAATATTCAATTTTGCTTTGTGCCTAACCGTTGGAAGACAAATGCCCTTATTGGTTGAGGTGTAGTTTCCAATTTCATTTTAGGTTAACTCTTCACCTTGGATATAATGATATTGGTTATCTTTTCCCTTGATGAAAGGTGAGGGATAGATTCATCATGTGCAACCACCACATTAGTCAATGGGCTAGTAAGTGTCATCTCGAATTGGATGACATTGGAGATGATTCCAAAATTGATTTGGGCCCTAGTTGCTCCCGTAGTGATCATCAATTGAGGTTAACGAATCACTAATTCTTCTCCCAAAATAATAATAGTATATGTTGTTAATATAGAGATCTTCTCTATTATTGTCGTTGATGTTTTTTGCAAAAAAAAAAAATTATAATTGATCAACATTTAATTGTAATTCTATTCTATTAGTGTTTCTATCGTGTTAATTAGGTTTTTACATTTAGAGATAAATTATGTCCCACCATGCATAGTAAAATTTATGGAATCGCGATTAACCACTCGAGATAGCTAAGTGATCTCAAAAATAACCTCGAAGTAATATAATAATTTGAATTTATTTTATGAGCTATAAAATTACATGTGGGTTCATAACTTCTAATATACTCAAGTCCCTATTATTAATTCTTCTAACAACTATCAAAAATCTCCCTATGTGGAAAACCTAACAATACGAGACATAAACAAGAGAAAAAAACATGATCTATTATATGACTTTTGAATTATAAGATTTAAGTGGGGACATACCTCCACTTTATAATTTAAAAATATTTAGCTTTGCAATAAAAGTAAAATAATATTTAATTGAAAGAGATTGGGAATGCTTGGTGCTCATTGTTGTCCTGCTCTCATGCATTTGATTGAGTATGACGTGGTAGATGAACTCTTTGGAATTTATTTAATTAGACTGAATGTTTGGTTTGATCTTTTAAAAGATGTTGATAACCTTATTTGACTTTAATATATTACTAATTATTTTAGTTTGTGTTAGTTGATCTATTAAAACTGAAAGTATTACTAATGGTTTTTCATTTAGTATGGATTAGCTTTTTTGATTTTAACTCAAACCTAGAGTGAAGATCCATCTTAATTTAATTTAATTGAAAAAATAATAAGTATTTTTAATTTATACTAATCATTATTAATTTAATAATTAATATTTTTTATTAATTTGAGTTTAAAATATTATTGACAATTTTTTGTTTATTATTGATTAACCCTAAAAACTCCACTTTCCTCTTTATGTGGTGCTTAGTCGGCTCCTTCATTGAATTAGATTTTAGGAGTGCGCTTGATTCGGGATAAAAACCAGGATCATCCTATTCTAACCAGTCTATCATTCAAATACAAAAAAATAGTCAAATTATCTTTACGTTATTTTAAAAAATAAATTACTATACTATTTTTATATTTATTCGTTTAAATTTTAATAAATAATATATCCAATGGCATAAAAGTTAAAGAAAATTTAAATCATTCAGTAGTCAGACTAATATTTAAATATTAAAAATTTGATCAAATTATTTTTTTATATTTTAGTATTAATTTTAAACTTGAGTTTGATCTTAATTTCAAACCAAACAATAATTGGTTGCTACAGCTCATATGCCATCTCGTCCACCACGGCCTCGTCCTCCAGGGTTTCTTCCTCCCATGAAAAAACTGATTTTCAAGGATCACACGGATCATCTACATTAATTTAATTGTTTTTATTTATTTGATTTGATTTTTTTGAAAAAAATAAAAAAACAAATACTCGAACGTGATCGGTCCACTCCGTGACAAATACTCGAAACCTTGATTCGAAACCACGAATAGGACTTGCCGGACCTAGTTAATGTAATTTGGTCGGGCATTAGCATGGGCCTGCAAGCCCAACGCACTCTGAGGCCGGCTGACCGCGATGACACATGTCACCGTCCATTTCAATCTCCGTATGCAGCAGCATGCGATAGCATTCAGAGGAGGCGAGTAGCTGAAAAATGTGATCCATTTTATCTTCGCGCTTCGGGGCCGCAACCCTCAGCGTTCCTTTTTTTAGTCCCCGAGGACTTAGCTCCATTCGTCATTAATGACGACAACAACGCCTGGTGAAGTCAACCGCCATGCTATCGCCAACCCTCGAACTTCCTTTTTTTTTTTTTTCTCTGCTTCTTTCGATTTTATCTTCGCACGCCACCGTTCCAAGCGAACCCTCAACTCAATCGAAAGGTGCTTCCCTCGATGCCTCGTGAGAATAACGACAGATATGAATTATAAATATTCATATATTATTCCTTAAAGCACATACAAATTACGCGAGTGATCGCATTCAAATGTTATTTAAAATAAAATTTTAATAATGAATTTTAGTTGTTTTAAAAAAATTCTAAGTAACTCAATAACACACCCGGTTGAATTGGTCATATTATGCTCTACTATTTGTATTTCTGATTAGATATATTGGAAGATTGTACAAAGACAGAGGGACGTAAATGCAATTTAATGAAATTGCAGGATTTTATTACTAATAATCTAAAATCATAAATAAATGGGGTCACTCATTGCACGCCACCTTATGCGCATCGAAATGTACTGTATCGAAAATCGATTCACAGATCAAATCGATACTGTTCTAGTTATTAAATTTAATAAAATTAGAAAATCGGTTTCGATACTCATTTCAATTCTTAAATTTAATCGAATCGAAAAATTGGTTTCGATTTTAATTCTATATTATTTGAAAAATCGATAAATCGAAACCGATTATATATATATATATATATATATATATATATTTAATTAAAATTCTAATCTTAACCCAAACCCTAATTCCTGTTCCGGTTCTAAAATACCTACCATCTATCTATATATACCTGGCTTTGTGGGCGTGTGTTGGGGCAAGAAAGAGCAGAGAGACTGAAACGAAAAGCATCAATTCCGCAAACATAGAGGAGATGTGGAAGGGTGGCAAGGAGACCGCCGCCGCTGCTGGTGGCTCCACTGCAGCACGTTGTTCTTCTTTGTGGACTATATTTATGCATGCAGACACGGCGGACAAGTGGCTGATGACGCTCGGTTTCCTCGGTGCCCTCGGCGACGGGCTGGCTACGCCGGTGATGCTCCTCATCACCAGCAAGATAATGAACAATTTGGGCGGTGGCTTCTCCTCCTCCTCAGCCTCTTCTTACTCGCTCTTCACCCACAACATCAACAAGGTGAGCTCCTCCGTCTCTGCTTTCCAACCGTCTAGTTTGTATGTATGCGCTAACTGCCAAACCATTTGTGGTGTTGTCTGCCGCAGAATTCGGTCAACTTGTTGTTCTTGGCCTGTGGCATGTTCGTCGCCTCCTTCTTAGGTATTGCAAATTGCTGCTTGAGAGAGACAGACAGTTCGTGCTTTCTTGTTGTGTCTTGTTTGGTTTTGCTTATTCGGCTATGGCAGAGGGATTCTGCTGGACGCGAACCGGAGAGCGGCAGGCTTCGCGGATGAGGGCGCGGTACCTGAAAGCTGTGCTCCGGCAGGACGTGGAGTACTTTGATCTGAAAGTGGCGTCGACAAGCGAGGTTATCACCAGCGTCTCCAGCGACAGCCTTGTTATTCAGGATGTTATCAGCGAGAAGGTTGTGCTCGAGATTTGCTTCGTTTTCTTCTTTTCTGCTAGTTTTTATGGATGACTTTTTGGTTCTGAGTAGGTGCCCAACTTCATAATGAACTGTGCAACGTTCGCGGGAAGCTATGTGGTGGGGTTCTTCTTGTTGTGGAGGCTGGCCCTGGTGGCCTTGCCTACCGTGGTCCTCCTCATCATTCCGGGGCTCATGTATGGTAGGATCCTCATGAGCCTTGCCAGGAAGATCCGGGAGGAGTACGACAAGGCTGGCTGCATCGCGGAGCAGGCCATTTCTTCTCTCAGGACGGTGTACTCGTTCGTCGGAGAGCACAAGACTATGGCCGACTTCTCGGCGGCGCTGGAGGGGTCTGTGAAGCTCGGGCTCCGCCAGGGCCTAACCAAAGGCGTGGCCATCGGCAGCAACGGCATCACCTTCGCCATATGGGCCTTCATGGTCTGGTATGGCAGCCGGCTGGTCATGTACCACGGCTACGGGGGCGGGACAGTCTTCGCCGTTGGAGCCTCCATCGTCGTTGGCGGCCTGTAAACGTCTTGTTATCTTCGGTTCATTTTTGGTTCATTTTGTATTCGTTTTTCGTCCATAATGCTAAAAGCGATGCTTTTGAATTTTCTTTGTTTCTGGACGAAACAGGGCGCTTGGGTCGGGGCTTTCCAATGTGAAGTACTTCTCCGAGGCAATCTCCGCCGCAGAGAGGATATCGGAGGTGGTGAAGCGCGTGCCCAAAATCGACTCCGATAACACAGAAGGAGAGATATTAGAGAGCGTCCTAGGGGAAGTGGAGTTCAGGGGCGTCGAGTTCGCGTACCCCTCTCGGCCAGAAAACCGGATTTTGGATGACTTCAACTTGAAAATGCTGGCCGGGAGGACGGTAGCGCTGGTGGGTGGCAGCGGGTCCGGGAAGTCAACGGTGATTGCACTACTGGAAAGGTTCTACGACCCCTTCGGCGGCGAGATCCTCCTCGACGGAGTCAATATCAAGAGCCTGCAATTAAGGTGGGTGAGGTCCCAGATGGGATTGGTGAGCCAGGAGCCGGCACTCTTCGCGACGTCCATCATGGAGAACATCCTCTTCGGCAAAGAAGACGCCACCATGGAAGAGGTGGCCGCGGCCGCCAAGGCATCGAACGCCCACAATTTCGTCTCTCAGCTGCCTCAGGGCTATGACACCCAGGTTAACTTTTTCTCAGCCATTTGAGATAGATTTTTAATTACCCTTTAGCAAAAGCCCAAATCTATATTAGGATGGGGAAAAGATACTGATAGGACCACTACATGGAATGCACTAGCGGATGATGATGGAGATCCTCGATGGATTTTTAAGGAATATATAGCAAAAGCTTTGCTGGGTGGTGCTTCTGAACAGTATGGGATGTTGCTTTTTCGCCTGCCGCCATCGACGAGCAGTCGATCATTGACTTGGCACTGCAATTATGTTCGCGAAATACGTGCTGAAAGTAGGTAGCAGCCGGAGATATGGAGGACACGCATGGGGGGGGGTCCTCTTCCTCTCTCCTCATTATTCCTCCTTCTCCTCCTCCTCAGACACTGATGCTTTGTGTTGTGGTTGAGTGGGAATTATGATTCTCACAAAGGGGGTATCTTTATGGCTTTCAACTACGATGACAGCTCTATATGTTCTCCCCAAAACCGTCCATTGTTGGTTGCTTGCGTTGTTTTCAGTGAAAGCCGCCCCCACACATTTCAACATCCATCAAACTTCCCACTAATATGTGTTCTCCAACTAAAATAAACCAACCTTTGGTATCTTAGCAGCAGCAGTAACCTTTATCTTTCACTTTCTTTACTCCTCTCTTCCTGGCAACAACTTGTCTTGATCAGACTAGAGATTCGGCTACTTTAGGAATATGGAATAATTTAGATTGATGCTGCTCAGACTTGTACTTTAGGTGCATAATATTGACGTTAGGCGAACCATCCAAGTCAGGAGCATTTCCAGCATATTTTTTTCTTTAAAAATTCAATGATCGAGACATATCTTTTGTTCAATTGGACCGGTAAAAATTGAGGATGAATTGTGCAGGTTGGTGAAAGAGGAGTTCAGATGTCAGGAGGACAGAAGCAGAGGATAGCAATAGCAAGAGCAATACTGAAATCCCCCAAGATCCTTCTGCTCGACGAGGCCACCAGCGCATTGGACTCGGAGTCGGAGAGAATAGTGCAGGAAGCATTGGACAAAGCCTCGGTCGGCCGAACCACCATAGTGATTGCCCACCGTCTCTCCACCATCAGGAATGCAGACACCATCGCAGTCGTTCAGGCAGGCCGAGTGATGGAGATTGGCTCCCACGAGGAATTAATCCACAAGGACGACGGACTGTACGCTTCGCTTGTCCGACTACAGCAAACCACGAAAGCAAGCGTAGAAGAGGGTCCGTCGACAGCAATGGCGTCGGGAGCCCAATTTTCGGGCAACAGCAGCCACAGCATGAGCCGGAGGTTCTCAGCAGCTAGTAGGTCCAGCTCTGCCAGATCCTTCACGGACCACGACGCCAGCAACACGATCGAGGACCACCCCGAGTCGACGCTTCCAGTGCCGTCGTTCTGGAGACTGCTGCTGATGAACGCGCCCGAGTGGAAGCAAGCCGCGCTCGGCTGTATAAGCGCGACCATCTTCGGCGGCATACAGCCACTGTACGCTTACTCAATGGGAAGCATGATTGCCGTGTACTTTCTGACGGACCACGACGAGATCAAGAAGAAGACGAGAGCGTATTCGCTGATATTCGTGGCCTTGTCTGTGCTGTCGTTGTTGATAAACATCGGGCAGCACTACAACTTCAGCGCCATGGGCGAGCACCTGACCAAGAGAGTGCGGGAGAGGATGCTCTCCAAGATTCTCACGTTTGAAGTGGGGTGGTTTGATCAGGATGAGAACTCCACCGGTGCTGTCTGCTCTCGTCTCGCCAAGGATGCCAATGTGGTGAGTTTGCTGCTTCTTTATTTTTTCCACCGTACAAAAGCTCTCTTTATTTTTATTCTGTTTAATATTAAAAATTCTTTTTAAGAAAGTTGTTAGATTAAGAATTTAATTTAATATTAAATCATCCACGTGGGACTATTTATGAACCCAACTCATTATCATTATTAATCTCTAACAGAGTTGTTAATAATTCATTAAGTCGACATTTGATTCCAAATCAAAATCAGAATTTAATAAATTAATATTTTTTTTATTAAAATTAATACTATAATAATTTAATAATATTAATTTTATAAAAAAAAATAATTTTAAAAAATATTAATTATGATTTGATTTCGGGCCTCATGCACCATTAGTACCTGATTCTCTGGCTTGTGAGCAAGTTGGAAAAGGAAAGGGCTAGGCCTTAAATTCGGGCTCGTGTTTCGACACAGATTAGGATGAGGATTTTATTAGATGGGAATCTCTTTCTACTTCTCCGTTCTCTCATTTCTGCCTCTCAATTAATTCTCTCATTTATAATTTATTATATTCCCCCATTTATTTCATGCAAGAACATCAGGAATCTTAGGACCATGTCTTCCATTAACAAATCAGAGTGCCTCCAAATCTGTTTCCTGAATTCCGAGCTACCTGCCAAGCCATCAAGCATTCACTGCCAAGCCCAAACCCGTCACTCAAATGCTCCTCTTTTGTCTCTGCTCATCCTCTTTATTTATTTATTTATTTATTTTGACATTGCATGGTAAAAAAACAGACATTAAGATCGGTTTAATTTGTGATTAATTTTTTCTTAATCAGACTAATTTCTCACCGAGTTAGAGGCTGTTTGGATCAATTTGTTCCAAACAGTTCGAATGGATTGAATTGAGGGAATTGAGGCTTAATTTTCTTAATTTCGATGTTTGTATAACTAATCCTATTTCAGAATTGCTGAAATTGATAATTTCAGTAATTTTTAATTTCGGATTTAAATTTCGGAGGAGATTGAAGAATTGTGTGGAACTTATGGGAATAGTAATTTATAATTAAAATTAAGAATTTCTCACCTAAATTTTCATCCAATTTTTTATATCTAAAATTATATAATTTTTTTTATCTACTCATTATTTTTTTCACATTCTTATAAAATTTTAATACCTATAAATTAATTTTTTTAATTGAAATATATTTTATTGATTGAATTTTTAAAAAATTTTATTTTTTCTTAACTTATTAAATATCACCAAATGCCCCCGAACTTATTTTTTTTCTTTTTCTCTACTCATTAATGTTTTTTACATATTTTTCTAAATATTAATACTTATGGATTATTAATTTCTAATTTAAAATATATTTTATTGATTGAATAAATATTTTAAAAATTATTTTTTTAACATAAATATATTTTTAATATTTATATATATTTTAACCACCAAAATGTATTTTATTAAATATTTATTTTTTTAAAAAATAAATATAAATAAAATAAAATAAAAGTAATTTTAATTGATTTTTATTCTCAATCCAAATGCCAAAATTTATGTAATTAACAGAATTGATAATTTTTTAACATATCCAAATATCAAAATTATTAATTTCACTCATTTTTTTTAATTTTTTAAAATTAACCAAATTAACAATTCTCCAAATCCAACGGCCCTGAAATTCATATTTCACATTTTCGCTGCTGCTGCAGGTCAGATCCTTGGTTGGGGACAGAATGGCCTTGTTGATTCAGACCTTCTCGGCCGTGACGATTGCCTGCACGATGGGGCTGGTGATCGCATGGCGGCTCGCCCTCGCCATGATCGCTGTGCAGCCGATCATCATTGTCTGCTTCTACGCCCGCAGGGTGCTCCTCAAGAGCATGTCCGGCAAGGCCATCAAGGCGCAGTCCGAAAGCAGCAAGCTCGCCGCCGAGGCCGTCTCCAATCTCCGAACCGTCGCCGCCTTCTCCTCCCAGGACCGCATTCTTCGCTTCTTCGAGCTCGCCCAGGAGGGCCCGCGGAGGGAGAATGCGCGGCAGTCCTGGTTCTCCGGCCTAGGCCTCGGCTCCTCGCAGAGTCTCATGACCTGCACATGGGCCTTGGACTTCTGGTACGGCGGGCGGCTTGTCTCGCATGGCTACATTACTGCCAAGGCACTATTCCAGACATTCATGATACTCGTGAGCACTGGCCGTGTCATCGCTGATGCAGGAAGCATGACCACTGACATCGCCAAGGGGGCGGACGCCGTCGGCTCCGTGTTCGCGGTACTGGACCGGTACACCCGGATTGAGCCGGAGGATCCTGAAGGCCATCAGCCGAAGAAGGTCACTGGCAGTGTCGACATCCGGGGCGTCGACTTCGCCTACCCTGCCCGTCCTGATATTATGATCTTGACAAACTTCTCGCTCAGCATCCTAGCAGGCAAGTCCACGGCACTTGTGGGGCAGAGTGGCTCCGGCAAGTCGACCATCATCGGGCTCATCGAACGATTCTACGAGCCGTCGAGAGGGGTCATAAAGGTCGACGGAAGGGACATCAAGTCATACCATCTCCGATCGCTTAGACGACACATTGCACTGGTGGGTCAGGAGCCAACGCTCTTTGCCGGCACGGTAAGGGAGAACATCAAGTATGGAGCAGAGGCGACCACGGAGGCGGAGGTGGAAGCGGCTGCGAGAGTGGCTAACGCGCATGACTTCATCAGCTGTCTCAAGGACGGGTACGACACATGGTGCGGGGACAAAGGCGTGCAGTTGTCGGGCGGGCAGAAGCAGCGGATTGCGATCGCGCGGGCGGTGCTGAAGAACCCGGCCATCCTGCTGCTGGACGAGGCGACGAGCGCGTTAGATAGCCAGTCGGAGAAAGTGGTGCAGGTGGCGCTGGAGAGGGTAATGGTTGGGAGGACAAGCGTGGTGGTGGCGCACAGGTTGAGTACCATACAGAACTGCGATCTCATTGCGGTGCTCGAGAAGGGGACGGTCGTGGAGAAGGGGACTCATGCTTCTCTTCTTGCCAAGGGCCCCTGTGGCTTATATTTTTCTTTGGTTTGCCTCCAACAGGGAGACAAGGGCGCTCTCTAAATCGCATAAGAAATTATACTTGTTCATTAATTTCCTTTCTCAAGACGATATCAAATTTTAGATGTTTATTAACTTATTTTTGTATTTCTGATTTCGGATTATGCCACTAATGGTTCAATTACGCCATAATTGTCTAATGAAGGATTTTTAGCAAAAAAAACTGTGGTAATGTTTGGTGTCAAAGCATAATTTGGCCTAAGAAGTTTAGGTATAGAATTCTATTGTCCTTTCTTAATTTTGATCCTGAAAAAAATATATTTAATATCTATTTAAGTTATATTTGAATTAAAGTATATTAAATCTTGTTTACTAATGGACTAAATTTTTGTTAGTTCACCTAACATTTTTTATTTACTAAAAAAATTTAATATTCATTAGTTTATATTATTATTAAATTAAATAGTTATAAAAATTAGTTAGTTTTTTGAGCTTCAAATTATTATTGGTCAATCTTGATTAGAAAAAATATTTATTTATAAAAGTAATTAGTTTTAGTTTTGACCTTGAATCATTATCAAATGGGCCCTTAAATCTCTCAAGAGAAAATTTGAAAACTTCAAATGGAAGAAAGCGTGATGGTGGGTTGATGAACATGATTTGGAGAGATTAAAGAATAACTTAGAAGGGTTTTAAGGTGTCTACAATAATTTAAAGATTCGATGATAATACGGATATAGCTAAAAACATTGACTAGGTTTACATTTTCTTTTATTTTAATTGAATCAAAATTTTGCTTTGAGATTAATTACTTGGAGCATATGTTGTGTTGAGTTTTGCAAGAAATTTTTGATAAAGTTTTTCTAATAGAACCGAACATCCAGTTGGCTTAGTGGATGATCGGTTGTATTAGACAAAATATTCAAAACTTCTAAACTTACGTAGAATTAGACGATCGGTTTAGGGACCAGACGACTTGATGGAAGTACCGATTCTAATTTTTTATCAAAACCAAACAATTGATTTGGAACTGGATAACTAATTGAGAGTGTTAGTTCTAATTTTTATCAAAACCAGATGATTGATTTGGAACTAGACAATCGGCTGAGAGATCTCCTAGCTCTAGTAAATCATAATTGATTGATCAATTGTCCAAGTGGTCGACCGGTTTGGGTTAGACCATAACCAGTTGATTGATTGTCCAAGTGGTTGACTAGTTCAGATTTTTTGCTCAATCAATGGTTAATTTTTTCACTATTGGAATGAAGCTAGTTGTAAGTGTCACACCCCAAATCCAAAATCTGTAGGCTAGAGTATGTAACAATGCCCTAGACTTATGAGACTGAAACCCCATAAGCATGCAAGGCAAGATTCTTAAACATATACATATAACAATTCACAAAATTACACTTACAACTCACAAAAATAAACCTCAATGATATTACTATAAAATTTTCAAATTATCTTACACATTTCCCAAGTACTAAAATAAATAAATTTAATCTAGATGTACACATTACTTTATAACTTAACTAATATTAAAGAACTCATATCTAGTGGCTAAATTTGTAAGAAAATGGACAATCTCATGTTAAACCAACATTCTCATACACATACATATAACTTTAGTAATCAGTTTTGAATAGAATCAAATCATTCTAAAAATTCAAAACAAGTATCATATATATAATTTTTACTAAAACTTAGCAAAAATAAGATTGCTAAATCCATCAATAAGAACTTATTCAAAAATTATGAATCAAATTAAAATAAAATAACTAGTGTTTTTTTACCCAAATTAGTGGGCTCACACAAAATGGTGACCTGAAGCTTATCTAGAAAATGATAAATAAGTCAAAATAAAATAACTGGTATTTTTCACATGAAGTAATGAGCTCACACATAATGGTAATCCGAAACAGATATAAATTAACATACATAAAACTAGTGGCTATAACAGAAGTAAGAGATTAATCATAAAATGAGTTTTATCAGAAATATGTTGTTATTTTGATGCCCACAAGTAACAACAAAATTGATTTCTATAAAGTATAAATACATGTTGACATGACCATTGTTATTCTCAATGATTTGGACTGAACAAGTACTATTGTTATCCCCAATGGTTATACCAGAATAAATATCACTATTATCCCCAATAGTTGAGACATAACAGAATGTCATTATTACCCCCAATGACTAGGTCAGAATAAAATATCATTGCTTTCTCCAATAGTTGGGCAAAAACAGAATGCAAGTGGGAGACGACTAAGTCAATATACATCATAATGTTGAGATGCAAGAATATTTTCAAATCATATAATTCTTATTCGTGATTTTATGCATAATTTTTCAAGTTTAAAATACATAAGCCTGGAACAAGGTCAAAAACTAAGTAATTGCTTTTACAAACTACATGCATAATTTTCATGTTCAAATACAATAATCCAAATAAATATCAAAAGGTAAATAACTTGTTCACAAATTCACATACATGATTTTCACATTCTCAAGATAAGTAAATATATCATAAATATAAAGCAAAATATAATACTCATAAGATTTGCAAAATATCAATAAATATTTCAAGCCAAATATATATCCAATATTTATGGTTCATAATTAACCAAAAATTTAAATATCGAATTAGGTTGGTAGCTTAACATCATTAAAAATCACTCATTCTCTTACCTGACAGGAAGTCACAACAAGTACAAGAAACTAACTCAAGCATTTGCTTCTAGACCTAAAGTATAAAAGCGAAATTTACTCATCAAATACTATAATCACAACAATCATTCACAAATGAATTAACTCAATTTCCTAATCCGACTAGCTCTTCTGACCTTAATCTAACACATGCTAGCATCTAAAATTATTACATGAGATTTGGTCAATAACACATGTCAAAGTGGCTTTTTTTTCATATCAAATCTAGTACCATAATAACTCCAAAATTAAAGCTTATAATATAAATAACCAAACTCCAAAACATGAACGTGAGCTTCAAAATGATCACATTAATGTATCACGATTTATATAAATCAAGACAAGCCCAAATATTGATCAAGAGCATGCATCACAATAAGTTTATCTTTTCATGTCCGATACGAATATATCATAATAATCCCAAGATCAAAACTTATAATACGTATCCCCTTAATATTAAAGTCAATGAATAAATATAACACGATTTATGGCCATACATTGCATTATAATTCCTAATACATAATATTAACTAAATAAAATTAAGACACTAGTATTATTCCTAACACTAAACACGAGATTTCATTGCATGAATTGAGACCATAGTTTCAAAATAATCACATCACAGTCTATTCCATAGAGCCCTTCAAACAAGATCAGATAAATCTTTTCACATGCCAAAAAATTCCAGTATCAATAGGCCCAAAGCTTATTAGTAATATTAGATTAAATGTGGTATTGAAAACCATACTAATAGCACCAATATTTACTCAAAAGCTATAATAGTTTGATCCCACAAACTTTAACCCTAAACCAAACCAATAACATCACATGCAATAAGGAAGAAAAGGTAAAAAAAATAAAACCTAAATTTGTGGCTCTTCAATTTTAAAAACATGGGGTTGATGAAGAAGAGCAATGTCCTCCCCTTCTATGGTGAAGATCCAAATCTTAACTTCTCTCTCATTGTTGATGGCTTTGCTGTCAAAACCCTACAGCGGCCACCTTTTTTTTCCCCTCAAGCAGCCGTTGCCTCTACTCCTTGAAGAACAATCCATAGGAGAAGGAAGAAGTTTTAAAGAAATTTACAAAAAAACCCCTTAAACTTATTAGTTTTCTAAATAGGTCCCAAAAATTTCTAATTTTTTTTGCAGGATTTCACCTCCAACGGCTAGTTTCAACCTATAAGGTATAAATAGGTTCTGATGGACTTCTCTAAATAGTTTTGTAACTTCTCAATATTTGTAGAGAAGAGATTAAAGGCCTTAGAGTTTAAAAAATATTTGAGACAATGGAGAATCACCTTCTTACAATTACCTTTGAGGGGGACGATCATTTATCTCAAAGGTCATCAGATAGAGAATATGGAAGATTTTCCTATGGGTTGGCTCTAGTCATTAGTTTCTTTTCTTTCTTTTTTTTTAGGAAGAAAAATTTTGAGTCCCTCCTATCCAGAGTGAAGGGAACCTTTTATAGTTTAAGTTTGGAGAGTTTTTTGGATATTGTCGGGTTATCCATCTAGGAGAAGATCTATCCTCCCATGACACTTCGCTTGTTGTGTAGTGGAGCCTCAATAGTTGTCTGGAGCATAGTAAGGAGACTACTTTTACAAGATGTGGCAACCATTTGAAGAGGGCTAAATTGCTGAAATTCGACAAATATAGTCCAAAGGGATGTGCTCTGTGGGAATACAAACCCATAATAGTTTAGAAACTCCTTGTTTGGGTGATTTTTTGCAACCCAACTTCAATTTCGGATTTGAAAAGAAATAGGGTCAGATTTTGGAGCCAATTTGGGATAGTAAAGATTCAATTCAAAACAGGGAAGGGGTGAAAAATTGGGCCTAGAAGCTGAACTAAGTGATAGTTAGACATCGGGTTTCAAACTGACATCTGATTCTCAATCGGTTGTCCAGTTCAGTCATGATCTGCAAAAACAAAAATATGATTATTCTTGAAATTCATCAAGAATCAACTGGATTTTTAACAAAGAAGATGTAATCTTGAAATATATCCTTCTGAGATTCAAATATGAAGCTTATGTTAAGAGAATACTCATCAAATCTCCCAATCAAATCCCAATAACCAAAATTAGAGATCTTCTCAAAGCCCTATAAAAAAGGGGTTAGGGAACATGAATTTCACAAGTATTCATAGACGATCCTTGGGCTAATTCTACACAAATTGGAGAATAAGATTTAAGGAAGATCTTGTCATCTAGGATAAGAGCAAGAAGACATTCACAAGAGATCGAAAAGATATAAGATTTCATCTCCTTCTTCGTCTTTTCTTTCATTTTACCCTTTTCTCTTTGTCTCCTGTGAGGTCTTTATTTTCTTGCACTTTTTGCTATTGCTACCCCTTCTTTCTCAAGTCTCGCAGCCATCCGTGGCCTTATTCTCTGCCAACCACTGCATGTTCTTAGTAACCCGAGTTCGAATGATCAAACCCGAACAAATTAGACATCTAAACCACATCACAAGCCTCTTTTTTGTTTGTCAACACTGCAGCCATCAACGACTTTGCACTACTGTGGTCACCCATGATCCTTCGTATAATGATAGATCTCCACTAATACCATAGTTACCTATAGTCCTCCATATAATAACATATCTCTACCAACATTACAACCACTTGTGGTCCTCTATAGTTACTAGCGGCCCTACATATGATGGTGGGTCTCTACCAATACCAAGTAGAAAAAACCTCCAAACCACACTATGAGTAAGGGTAATTCTTAGAAACTGCTGACTCTTGGAGAAGATGGGGGAGTGGAATAATTCAATGATCTTCATTAAAGTCTTAGAAGAATATATTCTTTCAAAAGAGAGAGACTGAGTAAAATCTTTCAGGATACCCTAAAATTAGTCCTTCAACTGTAAGAATGCAGAAGGTCAAATGAGGCCAACAAAAAAGATCACTTAAACTACTATCCTTACCACAAAATATTGGGTCATGCCATTAAAGACTACTTTTATTCAAAGAATAGGTTGAAAAGCAATACCAAGAGAGCAATCTAACTCTCTTGAAAGCAGTCCTATTTGAAATGGCCACGAACGCATCAATCACATGACTATGTATGAAGAGCATGAACAACTTGCTGAGTTCCTCTTCAGGAAAAAGCACAATGTACCCTCAAACAAGAACATTTATAAAACATCTATGTTTCAAGAAGGTTGAAGAAGTTGATAAAAAGAATGGCTAGAAATCTTGAAGAGTCTAAGACGGTGATGATGAAAGCCTGATAAAAAAAAAAAAGAAAGCTTGAAACAAAAAGGAAAAGAACAAAAGCAAAAAGAAGAAGTTGATTCAACCATATGAATATAATATCAAGAAATCAGCTATTTAGGAATACATCGATTGTCTAGAGGAATATATTCAAAAAGAAATAAGCCAAGTAACTCTTGAGAAGTTTCTCCCTGATAAAGTCAGAGTTTTACTTAAAATCTCTAATACTAAAAACCTAAAGGATGAACTTTTGGTAGCAACATATGTTGCTGCTTTTATTGTTGGATGTCTATAATCAAGACTGCCGTTGGACTCATCCCATTATTTTAGTGACAACAAAACTTGGGATGCAAGGTGAGAAGAAGTGAATAGATTTACTGGTGATACTACTAATAAAATAAAAGATCCCATGGGTCTCCTTGAGAGCTACTCCAGAGACAATTATCTTGGAGGGTGGTTTGCCTATGAATATGATTATGACATACTCAAACTACAACTAAATACTGTTAAAGAACTAGCTACAACTAACATGAAATTTGTCAAGGAGCAAATGCAAATGTTGAATGAATACATACATGTTGTGGCTACCCACATGATAAGTATGTCAAATACAACTATCATACTTGGGGAGAAAATCGAGAAGATGGGAGAGGTACTAGCAAAGAAAGCAAAGCCGCACAAGAGACCTTAAAAGGATGGTAGGAATCTCTATTAACCCTCCTTCAACTTAAAATGATCACTCGTGAAACTTACTCGAGAGACCGATCAATAAAGCTAGATATTTTTGAAGAAATTTCATAAGTAATCATGAAAGAAAAAAATATGAAGTTGCAAAGCAAAATCTAATGCAAAGCAAAGAAATTCTATAAGGCAATGGTAATATTCCTAAATAAAGAGGAACAAAACAAGCAAAGGCTCTAGATGAAAATGATAAGAATAATTCTAAGATACATAAAGTCTAATGCTTCCTCTTGACGATTGTACCAATTCAGCGGTGACTCACTCACACTTCTCCATCATTAGCTGAAGGGACAAGTCATACATTAGGAGATGGAAAATTTTTAAGGTAAGAAAGAGACGATAGACCATTACCTAATGTCAGTAATGGTGGATGGATACCCATGGATGCAAACATTCCTTGACTGAAGTATGATCCAGGAACCATATATGTAATAAGGGAAAAGATTAGTACATGCACGAAGTAAAATTTGGCAAAGTTTAGATGTCCCTTACCATCAAAATCTGAAATATCATCGGGAGGACCTCCAAAATCCTCATCCACCTAAAAGAAAAGAGATTCTTAGCCTAAGAGGGGAAATAAAAGAAAAGAAAATCATCGATACATATGGATACTCACATTTGATGAATGGTCAGCCGATGCAGGTGACAGAGAGGCCAATTAGACCACTTTACTCTAGTGTTAGTGAGGGAAGGGTCACCCCTAGCCCTGCATTCATGTTAGTAACTAGAAACAAGGAGATTATATCTTGAGATGGTGTATGCGAACCTACCCTCATGCTCCCACCTACAAATGGACTTTCATATGTCGCCAAGCATCTCAGGGCATCAGACAAATGAGGGTCACATGTATATTGAGATGCCTCTTGCCTTGAACTCAATATAGGGCTGATATTACCTCAAAAATGGTCGATGTTGATCCTACAAGGGGGAATGGGTCTCTCTCCATCGGGTTTAGGATGAGCGAATTAATGAACCGGGGCCTTTTGCACCTCTCGAGCCCTCTACCACTTTGACCCCCCTATTGCTCATTGCTTGCTTTTCCTTTCTATGCAAACCAAACTCACTCTTGAATAGAAACTTTGGATCAATGCAGAAACACCCCCCTACACTATTAAACCATGTTGTAGCATATAGATGAAGAACCTTGACCTCTTTCTCAATATCAAGAAATAATATTTTGAATTATCTTGAAGACGAGTAAGATGCAACTAGTAATTCACTAACTAGCCTAGACATGATGGTAGTGAAGGGGTAAGGACATTCTTAGGAAAGCCCTGATCATATTCAAATTACCGACAGAATTGGTATGGATTATAATACTTGGCAGCTAAATGCTCTCTTGAGCAAAGTGAAAGTACTTCATATCACAAAGAGATGATGTACTCATAAGCCTCTGAATGTAATAGAAGATGACCACATCCACTAGCATGTTAGAATATAAAAGAGTGTAAGGGAAAGCTCACCACTCAAAGTTCTGAGGATCTTGCACATGCATCCTAGATTCTTTAGGAGTGAAAGTAGGAGTAACTATATTCATGATCCGAATCATCTCAGGAACAAGGACTAAGTATAAGTGACATAGCCCCTTAATTACATCATTAGGCTCCAACTCCATATATGTCCTCTAAAAATAAGGATAAATCTAGGTATAAAGAAAGTGGATGGGAAACCAAGTTGATGAATCACTTGGTCCTTTGAGGCTTCTCATCATCACTTTGAAACCCGCGTATATGGATCCCAACATTACAAGAGCTACAGCAGCCTTTTATCCATGTGTTATCTTGTAAGCCATTGCAAAAGTCTCCAAATGAATGTATTGCCCATGACATGGCATGATGAAGCAGCAAAGCCATAAATAGATGGAAGTAGTGAAGTATGTCGTGGGGCTAAACTATGGAAGGATGTCCCCTATGTCATGTATCATCTAGTCAAACTTAGTCAGCTTGCTCATTTGTGATCTTTCATAGAAAAGACCAACATAATAATCAAAGCATAACTGCTTTTGATTATTTGGGGAATGTATCACCATCCAATCATAAATTTTGAGAAGGTCATGAAGGGTGTAACTAAAATTGAGGGACACATGATGGTTACTAGGGACATACTTATCATAAAAGCTCCCAAGAACAAGGATTCTAACTAGCTACTTATGTCCCATAAAAAGATATCAACCTTGCCATATGGAGTATGAAAAGTGTTTATGGTATAATGCCAATCTTGCCATTATGTAAAATCTCTGAGTCTCATATATATTGACCTTTGGATGCTATGCACCTTCCCCCCACCACCACCCCCCCGTGCAAGATACCAAGACACACAAGTTGGGCTGAAAATTGAGATATCACATTGTTAAGTCACTCTAAGGAATTTGACAAGACTGGCACAACTCTAGCAAGTGGGAAGGATCATCCCCAAGAAAGAGAAAGGCTATCAAAGATATGAGATTCTAAGGTTTTTGAAGATTCTTATTGCCTAAAATGCTTGATCGGTTCCAACATGAAGGACTCACCTACCCTATTAGCACATGGTGTCCCTTCTTTAGAAAAATGACCAAAAATATGGTAATTATCAAACCGCACTCATTTTCGATGGTCCTAGGATAGGTATGCCATGACCGCTTCAGCATTAGTGCCTAAGATAAGAAGAAAGCAATGTAGAGCTAAACTATCTTCTTTCTCATCCCGGACTCTCTCAGTTAGAAGAGACTATATAATGCCTTTTAAAAGAAAAAAGAGAGAGAGAGAAGACAAACAAGCAAAAGAAAAAAAGAGGAATTATCACAAATTAACAGAAAAGGAGGAGAACCTCACTTGTCAAATACTTGTAAAAATAACAAAGGAGGTCAAGAACTCACTATGGTTTGCATCCACTTCCCTTGCCAAGGAAACTTACAAAGTCAATGAGAAAAGGGCACTTTATTCTGTTGATTTTTGTAACCCAACTTCAATTTCAGATTTGACAAGGAATAGGGTCGGACTTTGGATCCGATTTGGGATAGGAAGGATCCAATTTGAAATAGGGAAGAGGTGAAAATTGGGCCCAAAAGCTGAGCTGAGTCATAGTCAAACGTCCAATTTCAACCAAACATCTGTACTGTTTGACTGTGAGAACCCCATGCACAGTGGGATGTCTAGTTCTCAATTGGTAATATAGTTCAGTCATGATATATAAGAGTAGAAATGAGATTATTCTTGAAATCCATCAAGAATTAACCAAAATTTTCAACAAAAAAGATGTAATCTCAGAATATATCATTCTAAGATTTGAATATAAAGCTTATGGAAAGAAAATATCCATCAAATCTCTCAATTAAATCCTAATAATTAAAATTAGAGATTCTTTCAAAGCCCTTAAAAAAGGGGCTAAGGCAGACGAATTTCACAAGAAGTCATAGGCGATTCTTGGGCAAATTCTACATGAATTGGAGAAGAAGTTCTAAAGAAGATCTCGTCATGTAGGAGGAGAGCAAGAAGGCGTCAACAAGGGATCAAAAAGATGTAAGATTTCATCCCTTTTTTCATCTTTTCTTTCATTATACGACTTCTATTTGTGCCCTATGAGGTCTTTATTTTCTCACGCTTGTTGCTACTACTACCCCCTCTTCGTCAAGGCTTATGCCCACCCGTAGCCTCGTTCTCCACTAACCACCATTCATTCTTGGAAACCCAGGTTTAGATGACCAAACTTGAAAGAATCGAGTGTTAGAACCCTATCACAGGCCTCTCCTTTGTTCATTAACACTGTGGCCATCTATGGCTTCATACTAGTAAATCTCCACTAACATCGCAGTCACTTTTGACAAACAAATTGACTTAGAGCCAACCTATGGTCTCGCCTGAAAGTCAAATAGTTTAGGGCTAGCCTACGGTCTCGCCTGACAACCAAATCAATTTAGGGCTAGCTTGCGGTCTCATCCAAAAGTTAAAATGGTTTAGAGTTTATGGTCCCACCCAACAACTAATCTAACTTAGGGCCAACCTATGGTCTTGCCCGACAACCAAATTAACTTAGGGCTAGCCTACGTTCCCACCCGAAAGTCAAAATAGTTTAGAGCTAGCCTACGGTCTTGCCCTACAACCAATTAATTTAGGGTCAACTTTTGATCTCATTCGAAAGCCAAAATGATTTAGGGTCAGCTGGTGATCTCGTCCTAAACCCAATTTGAACTTATGGCATGCTTGTTGGCTTGTTGTAATATTATTATGATAGCTCAAGGGCTTTCTAACCAAATTGATTAACATGAATCGATTAAATGGAAGTGACTCAATCACATTGAACTCAACTGGAGGAAATAAACAAAATTGAATTAACTCAAATAGATCACCAAATGGATCTAAATTAATCAAATAAAATGGGCTAAGACTCAAATTGAACTAGACCCAAAATCCAAATTGAATTGAATCCAAACTAAACTCAAAGCAAACAAGATTAGTTAAAATTAAACTAAACGGGATCAAGTTGAGTTCCACTGGGTGTGTTATACCTTTGGCAATACTCCAAGGCTATGAATAATAGGTGGTGTTGCCATCCTAACCCAAACTAGATTAGTTCAAATAGAGCTAAACTGGGTCAAACTGAGTCCTACTGAGTGTGCCACATAAGTCTTCGGTAAAGCAAAGAAATACGAAGTTGCAAAGCAAAATCTAATGCAAAGCAAAGAAATTCCATAAGGTAATGGTTAACACTGATGTCCCATGGGTTATGGAATACTTCAAACCAAAGAAGTTAATACTGATGCCTTATGGGCTATGAAATACTTTAAAATCAAAAAGGTTAATGTTGATGCCCCACAGGCTATGAAATACCTCAAACTGAAGAGGTTAATATCGATGCCTCACGGGCTATGAAATACTTCAAACTGAAGAGATTAATACTGATTCCCTACAAGATATGGAATACCTCAAACTAAAAAAGTTAACATCATGCCCCATGGGCTATGGAATACTTCAAAATCAAAGAGGTTAATACGGGTGCCTGATGGGCTATAGAGTAACTAACATTAAAGAGATTGATACCAATGCCCTATGGTTATGGAATATCTCAATCCCAAGGAGATTAATACTAATACCCCAAGGGCTATGGAATTCCACAATTTCACTGATGCCTCACAAGCTATGGAATACCTCAAAATTAAGAGGCCAAAAGTTATTGTCAACACTCGAAGCCATTGAAAACTCTTCCATCTTTCCATGTCCCATTGGATAATGTTATCAATATCTATCAAGGATCAAGTAAGACCCATCCGAGTTAAGACATCGCATGGTCTAGCACATAGGAGTGGGACAACAGCATATGTTAGAGCTTCTCTTCCACTCTTTTATTTTTATTTCTTTTACTTTTTATATTTTCTCATAATGAAATCCATTGTAAAGTGAGGGTATACTTTTGCTTAAGCCATATACCCTTTCAAAATCAATCAAACGATACTTTATTCCTTTCTTTTTGTATCTCTATTTTATGTTTGAGTTGATTTTAACTAAAAATCAGATTTAGTCAAAGTTTAGTCTAAATATAGAGTTAAATGCCACTAGATTATAATGTAAATGTGGGCCTTAATTAGACCTAAATCATACTCAAATTTGATAAAAAATTGTATTCAATTTGGGCTTGAATTGTTGAAAAAATTGGGCTCAAATTAAAGTGAACTAAGTAGGTCGGATACTTGGACCAAAATTGGGCTTGAGACTCATCAAATATCAAGATCAAAACGAGAAATATAAGATCTTTGCAAATAGGTTCTTGGACCAAATATGTTTTACAAAAAGTTCTTTAACTGAACTTTTCTTACAAATAAGTCCCTAAGATGGAAGCTTTGTGAAAAAGTCCCTAAAAGTTGTGAAATTCCAAATCAGTCCCTACAAAACCTAGGGTCTACCAACAAACCTCTCAAAATTTTATCTTTGGAAATAAACCCCTAAAATTTTTAATTTTTTGCAACTAAATCCCTTGAGAGTTTTTATTTGCAAAAATGTCCAAATTTTATTCAAAAAGGACTCTAAGTTTTGAATTTTCATAAATACTTTTTTTGTAAAAATACCCCTAAAACTTACAAAATTACATTTTTGTTCAAATTTTTGAAAAGTTTACAAATATTTCCCTGAAAATTCAACATCCAAACAAAGTCCAAATCCTGAATCTTTTCATCAGGAAAATAAATCTCAATCAAGGAGATTACATACCAATCACGAAATATGAGAATCCAATCTAATTACAATTACAACCCAATATGCTTCCAAAATGACAAATATCAAGGTCTAATCACAATCACACCACATTCCAAAATCAACCAATCAAAAATTCGATTGCATATATCCTTGAGACCTATAAATTGATAAAAAAATTTGTAAATAAAAACACAATGAAGCAACAATAGGATTAGGAGGCCATATCAAAGAGGAGAGCATAACAAATTAGAGAACAAATGAATAAAAGAAGAGACAAGTATTTTCTTTTCTCTTTCTTGTTCTTTCTCTAAAAAACTTGCTCTTCCTCTTCTCGGTCCCTTCGCTCTGGCTCTCGTACAGCTCCACATGAAGGTTGCCACCCCTGGTTTGCCTCTGTAGCCCTTTGGCAATTCTCTGACGATCACCCAAACCTCCCCTCCATCTACTACATAGACTCGCCTGCCGCACCGACCTTGGCTCATGGCCATTTTGCTCACCTCCTGCCATGCAGTGCTCATTATAACCCACCTCTGCTTCTCAGAGGTTGCACCTGCCAACTTTGCCTCTACTCACGGTCCTCGCCCCTGCCTACCAACTTTTGCTTCCAAGCAGGGCCCACAACTTCTCCTTGCCAAACAAGCCTCAATAATCCGCAGCCACTAGCTCTGCAGACCCTCCACCACACTAACATTTCCTAACCAAGGTCCATTGTTGGCTTGGCTTTTGCCTCCGAGCTCTGACCCATGCTCCCCCTCGCCATGCCGCTCTCTCCCATAGAGTATGCTACCCCATGGCTCTCTCGTCGAAGAAAGGAACGGGCTAGATCTAGCCATGTCTAGCCAGATCTGGCTGGAGAAGAAGGTGGTGGGGTCTGGACCTCCCATCATGGCCATCTCGTTGAAGGAAGGAAGGGATGGCCCTCTCTTTGTGACCACTTTGTTGAAGAAAAGAAGGGCCAGATTCAGCCAGAAGAAGACGAAGACCAGCATTAGCCTTGCTTTTTCTCGTCAACATGCATCATAGCCACCCTATCATGCTAGTTGCGCTCCTCAATGGAGGAGGCCGGATCCAGCTGAAATTAGTCAAATTTGAGTTGCTACCAGCCATCAACGAAAAAGGCTTAGGGTTTTGAGGAAGGAGAAAGAGGGCATAGGAGAAAGAAAAAAAGAAGAGAAATAGAAAAAAAAAGGATTCTTGGCAAAAAAAAAGAGAAAAAAAAAAGAAAAAAAAAGTAGAGGCTCCTCACCATCACCACTGTGGCCACCTATTATCTCTGGCAAGTCAACAAAACTTCATCAACACCGCAATCATTCATGGTTCTTTGCTCGTTGATAAACTCTATCATCACTACAACCACCCATGGTTTTGTGCATTAATAGATCTCTATCAACCACATAGCCACCCATGGCTTTGTGCATCAATGAGCTTCTATTACCGTCGCAGCCACTCATGGCTTTGTGCAATCAAGCTATCCTTTAGGTTCACACTCAGCTAGCCATCGTCACATTAAGCTAGATTTTTGGTTCACACTTAGTCAACTTTTGGGCTCACATGAAATTAGTCTTCGAACTCACACTTATTCAATCTTCAGACTAGTATTTAGTTAACCTTTGAGTTTGCACGTAGATAACATTCAAATTTGCACTTAAGCCTACCCATCTGCTTGCACCTAGCTAGCCTTTGGGTTCGCACTTAGTCAACTTTCAGGCTCACACTCAAACCAACCTATGAGCTTGCATCCTGTCTAACCTCTGGTCTCGCACTCAACTAGCTTTCAAACATGCACTCTAACAATCTTTGGGCCCACACTCAGCCAAATTTATGGTTCACATCCAAGCTAGCCTTTGGGTTCATACAGTCAGCCAACCTTCGGACTTGCACTCAGCCAGTCTTTTGGCTTGTACTTAGCCAGTCTTCGAGCTCACACTCAGCCAACCTTCCGACTCATACTCAGAAACCTTCAAGCTCACACTTAACAAACCTTTGGGCTCGCACTTAGCCAGCCTTTGAGTTTAAATCCAAGCTAGCCTTCAGGCTCACACTTAGCTACCTTTGAGCTCTCACTTAACCAAACTTCGGGCTCGTATTCAAGCAACCTTTGTGCTTGCATTCAACTAGACTTTAGGCTCACACTCAAGCCAGCCTTTGAGCTAGACTCAACCAGCCTTTAGGCTTGCA
Source organism: Trichopus zeylanicus subsp. travancoricus (assembly GCA_005019695.1). Lineage (NCBI taxonomy): Eukaryota > Viridiplantae > Streptophyta > Magnoliopsida > Dioscoreales > Dioscoreaceae > Trichopus > Trichopus zeylanicus. The sequence goes on from RXID01014303.1 coordinate 265,042, forward strand.
CTCTAGTCAACGTCAATGCTCGCGTCCAAATCAGCCTTTAGGCTTGCAACCAACCAATAATTGGGCTCAGATCCAATCTAGAATTAGGGCTCATACTTTGTCATCCTTTGGGCTGACAGTCAACTAGCCTTCGAGCTCTCATTAAGCCAACTTTTAGGCTAGTACTTAAGCCAAACTTTGGGCTCGTACTCAACACTCAACCAACCTTCGAGCTCACACTCAAGAAGCCTTTGTGTTTATACTTAAGCTAGCCTTTGGGCTCTCACTCAGCCAATCTTCAGACTCATACTCAAGCTAGCCTTCGAGCTAGCATTCAAGCTAGTCTTCGGGCTCAGACTTAGTCAACCTTTGGGCTCACACTCAGCTAGCTTTTGGGCTTACATCCAAGTTAGCTTTCGGGCTCACACCCTGTCAGTCTTTAGTCTCACACCCAGTTAGCCTTCAGACTTGTATTCAGCCAGACTTTAGACTCACACTCAACCAACCCTCAAGCTTGCACTTAGCCAGCCTTCTAGTTCACACATAGCTAGCCTTTGGGCTTACATCCAAGTTAATCTTTGGGCTCACATCCAAGTTAGCTTTCAAGTTTGCACTAAGTCAATATAAATCATAATGCTGGGAAAACTCATAAAGTAGATGCTAAGAGGGCATTTGTTTGAGTTAATTTTGACAAAAAAATAGATTTAATCAAAATTCAATCAAAATATAAAGTTGAATATCACTAATTATGATCCAAATGTGGACCTCAATTAGACCTAAATCATGATCAAATTTAGCTGAAAATTAAGTTCAATTTAGACTTGAATTATCTAAAAATTTGGGCTCAAATTAAAGTGAACTAAGTGGGTCGAGCACTTGGACCAAAATCAGGCCCGAGATTCATCAAATATCTGGACCAAAATAAAGAATATAAGATTTTTACAAATAAGTCCCTAACCAAGCTTTTCTTACAAATAAGCTCCTGGGATGAAAGTTTTGCAAAAAAATTCTTAGAAGTTCTGAAATTTCAAATCAATCCGTACAAAAATCTAGGGCTTGCAAATAAACCCCTCAAAATTTTATTTTTACAAATAAACCCCTAAAATTAAATTTTTTTCTCAAATAAACTTCCTGAGAGTTTTTATTTGCAAACAAGTTTAACCTTTATTCAAAAAGGACTTTGAAAGTTTTAAATTTTCATAAATAAGTTTTTTTATAAAAAGACCCCTAGAACTTATAAAATTATATTTTGGTCTAATTTTTAAAGAAATTTTGCAAATATCCTCCTGAAAATTTAACATCCAAACACGATAAAAATCTTGAATCTTTTCATCATGAAAATAAATCCCAATCAAGGGGATTACTTGCCAATCATGAAATATGGGAATCCAATCCAATTACAATAATAATCCAACTTGCTTTTAAATAAAAGATATCAAGATTCAATCACAATCACACCACATTCCTAAATTAACCAATCGAAGATTTGATTACAGATCTCCTTGAGGCCTATAAATTGATGAAAAATCTTGCAGAAAAAAATACAACGAGACAACAAGAGGATCAGGAGGCCATATTAGAGAGGAGAGCATAACAAATTATAGAACAAATGGAGAAAAGAAAAAGGTAGGTATTTATCTTATCTCTTTCTTGATCTTTCTCAACTAAATTTGCTCTTCCCCTTCCTGCTCCCTCTGCTATTACTCCCGTATTGCTCCACACGACAACCACTACCCTCAGGTGGCCTCCATAGCCTTCTAGCCCTTCTCCGATGATCTCCCGAACCTCGCCTCCATTGCCTAGACTCACCTACTGCACCAACCTCTGCTTGTAGAAGCTCTGTTCACCTCTGACCATGCAGCATCCATTATGACCTAGCTCTACTTCTCGAAGGCCAAGCCCACAGCTCTGCCCCTACTCATGAGCCTCATCCTTACCCATTGATCTTTACCATCGAATAGACCCTGCAACTTCTCTTCGCTAGACAAGCCTCAACAACTAATGGCCACAAGATCTGCTAACCCTCCACCACACCAACATCATCAGACCAAGCTCCACCTGGCTTTCATCTCCAAGCTCTAACATGTGCTCCCCTCTACGATGCCACTCTCTCCCATGAAGTATGCCATTGTGTGGTTATCTCATAGGAGAAAGGAAGGGGATAGATCCACCAAGATTTGTGCATCAATGGGTCTCCATTACCACTGTGGCTTTGCACTTCAAGCTATCCTTCAGGCTTGCACTCAACTAACCTTCAAGTTTGCATTAAGCCAACCTTTGCATTCACATTAAGCCAACCTTAAAGTTTGCATTTAAGTTAACTTTGAGCTCACACTCAGCCAGCCTTCGGGTTCACACTTAAGCTAGCCTTTGGACGCACACTCTATTAGCCTTCGGGCTTGCATCCAAGCTAGCATTCAGGCTGACACTCTATCAACCTTTGAGTTTGCATCCAAATCGGCTTTTGAGCTGACACTCAGCCAATCTCAGGCTTGCATTCAACCAGCCTTCATGCATACACTCAGCTAACTTTCAGGCTCACACTTAACCAGCCTTTGGGCTCATATCTAAGTAGTCTTTGGGCTAATACTCAGCCAACATTTGGGCTTGCACTCAGCAAGCCTTTGGGTTCACATCCAAGTTAGCCTTTGCTCTCACACTCAGTCAACCTTCTAGCTTACACTCAAGTTAGTCTTTCGACTCACACTCAACCAACCTTTGGGCTTGCACTCAAGTCAGCTTTTTGGCTCGCACTCAAGTTAGTCTTTGGGCTTGCACTCAAGTCAGCCTTTGAGCTTGCATCCAGGCCAACCTTTGAGCTCGCAACCAATCAGCCTTCAAACTTAAATCCAAGCTAGCCTTTGGGCTCGTACTAAGTAGCCATCAAGCTTGCACTTAAGATAGCCTTCTAGGTTACACTCAATCAGTCTTCAAGCTAGCACTTGGCCAACCTTCGGGCTCGCACTCAGCTAGACTTTAGGCTTGCACTTAAGCTAGCCTTCGAGCTCACACTTGTGCCAGCCTTCGGGCTCATACTCAGTCAGCCTTCAAGCTCTGACTCAACCAGTCCTTATGTATCTCTAAGATAGCTCTCAGACTTGTTTCTCTAAGCTAGCCCTCAGGTTCGCATATTTAAGACTAACCTGTAAGCTCATCCAAAATTATCATGATAGCTCGAGGACTATCAAGTCAAATTGATTAACATAAATTAACTCAATCACACTGAATTGAGCTAAAACAAATAAACAAAACTAAATTGACTCAAATGGGCCAACAAATGGACATAAGTTGATCAAATAGATGGAGTAAAATGCAAACTAAGCTGGAACTAAAATCCAAATTAAGTTAATCCGAATCAAATTAGCACAAATCCAATCTTAATTGAGTTCAAATTGGATTAATTTGAAATCAAGTCAAATTCAAATCAAACCCAATTTGGGTTGAACTAAGTTTAAATTAAACCCTAATTAAATTAAATCAAATTCAAACTGTAAGTTAAAGGAGTCAAAACAAAATAACTTCAACTTGAGCTAAAGTTTATTAAGATGCAAACTCAAACCCGATAAGAGTCCAACATAAGGTCTAACTCAATCTAAATAGAATAAATTAGACTCGAGTTAAAATTAAGTTTTGAATATTAAACTAAATCATATTAGAATTGAATTAAAATTAGTGTTGCCCCAAGTAGAGTCAATGATCTGTATTTGACAAATGTTCTTTTGAAAATCAATGCAAGCTTGGTGGATTGAATTCATCATTGCAAATTGAATATTCACAATCAATACCAACAATGATTTTGGAAATGGATGTTTCACATGATTCCTATGATTGATATGATGACCCTCCATGGCTGCGATAGTTGCTTCACGGTAGTGGCCACTAATTTCATGTTGTAAAGCATCAGTGTGAACCCAATCACCAAAGGCTCTGCAAAGAGAAAACCAGAGCAATATCATTATCATTAGGAAGGAGTTAGTACATCATAATTTAGTCAAGTTTTGAACATTGAATTGAATCATATCAGACTTGAGCCAAAGTTGAGTCCTAAACATTAAACTAAATCCAAACCAGGCTCAAACCTGAACCAAGTTGGTCTGAATAGAATTAAATAAGGTTAAATTGGGTGCCACTGTATGTGCTAAACCTTCATAATACTCCAAGGTTATGAACAATGAGTAATATTGTCATTCTAATCCGAACCAGAACTAGTTTAAATAGAACTAAAATAGGTCAAATTGAGTCCAACTGGGTGTGCTACAAGAGCCTCTAGTAGTACTCCAAGGCTTTACTCAACTCCATAAATAGTGGATAATGCCATATCAAAATCAAAGAAGTTAATCATCAACATACTCAAAGTTATTGTCCACACTTCAAAGCTATACCCAGTCCTAAAAGCCATTAGTGACACTACCAAAATCAAAAGAAGTTAATTATCAACACACTTAAATCTATTGGCCATACTTTGAATCTACACCCACCCCTATAAGCCATTGGTGATACTACCAAATTAAAGAAATTAATCTCCAACACACTCAAAACTATCAGCCACACTTCAAAGTTATGCCCAATGTCATAAGCAGTTGGTGATGCTACTAAATCAAAGAAGGTAATCATTAACATACTTAAAGTTATCAGTCATACTTCAAAGCTACACCCAACCCCATAAGTCGTTGGTGATGCTTCCAAACCAAAGAAGTTAATCACCAACATGCTCAAAACTATCGGCCACACTTTAAAACTATACCTAACCCCATAAGCCATTTGTGATGCAACCAAATAAAAGAAGTTAAACACTAGCATACTTAAAGTCATTGGCCACACTTCAGAACTAGTTAACCCATAAATAGTTTATGATGTACTCTCAAGCTAGTCAACTCCAAAAGTAATTGATGGCACGCTTCTCAAGTTGTCAATTTTAAAAGAAGTTGATGATATACTCTTCAAGCTAGTTAATCTCAGAAGTAGTTGATGACGCATCCCTTAAACTAGTCAACCCCAAAAGTAGTTGATGATATATTTTTCAAGCTAATCAACCCTAGAAGCTATTGATGACATGCCCCTCAAGCTAGTTAACCCTAGAAATAGTTGATAACACACTCTTCAAGCTAGTCAATCCCAAAAGTAGTTGATAATACACCCCTCAAGGTAGTCAACCCAGAAGCTATTGATAATGCACCCTTCAAGCTAGTTAACCCCAAAAGTAGTTGGTGATGTACCTCTCAAGTTAGTCAACCCTAGAAGACATTAATGACACAACTTTTAAACCAAGCCAACACATGCTTAAATCTGATTGACAACATGCCTAAAAGGCATTTGGTTATTAGATTAAAAATGATTAGAATAAAGCTAAGACAACTAATCATTCTCTTGAATCAAATATTACAAGAAATCAACTAACAATAAATAGAAAGTCATCAGTAATACTTTAAATCCTAATAGAGTTAACTAATATAAGCTGAGGCAGTCAAACTTACCCATCATCATGTTATCAATATCTGTTGAAAACTAAGTCAAGACCCATTTGAGTCGAATGCTACATGGTCCAGCACATGGGACTGGGGCAACAACACACGTCAAAGCCCCCTTTCTCACTCCTTAGCTTTTCTTTTCTTTCATTATTCTCATATTTTCTATAATTTCATATTGAAACTCATTGTGAATTGAGGACATGCCCTTTCTTAAGTCATGTACCATCTCTTTCAAATCAATCAAATGATGTTTTTTTTCTTTTCTTTTGTGTCTCTATTTTATTAGCTATATTTCTTATTTTAAGAGGTTTTTGATAATCATCAAGGTAATTAATAATAGGGATTTGTGCTTGTCGAAAGTTAATATTCTCATAATACTTGATAGTACACTCAAATTAAGCAAACTTTGATTTGTGATTGAGGTTTCTCACCGGGGTCTTTGCCACTCTCGGGCCACGAAAATTGATCTCACATTTTATTAGCTAGGTTTCTTACTTCAGAAGATTCCTGACAATTATCAGGATAATTAACAATAGGAGCTTAATCTTATTAGAAGTCAATATTCCTATAACACCTGAAAGTGCACTTAAATAAACACACTTTGATTTGTGTATCAAGGTCACTCTCTAGGGTCTCTGCTACTTTCGGGCTACAAAATCGATCCCATACTCTTGATGGGCTCTAGAGTTCCTATGAAAGTGATTAGTTGGTGATCTGATGTTTGAAACTTTGGTCAAGTTACGATTGATGTGCAGTAGATGATATTCTTCACCCCAACATTTAATGGTGACCCCATATAGAAGCGACAATCATAGTTGGTATGTTTCACTCTAGATACTGTGAGTTGGGTTCTTAGTTATAAGGGGTCTAATATCTATCTATCTAGCATTGCCCTCCAATCCTACTTTTTCCATAACCAAGTGAATGACAAATGTAGGCTTGAGTTTCAACTAATTAGCCTAAAATTTGGGTCTTCATCTAGCCTAGCAAGTTTGGGCTTTAAAGAGTTAGTGAAGGAGATTTTTTTGGCCTAGAATATTTTGTCTATCCTTCCCATATACACACCAGGTCTCAAGATTCAATGATCTTTATTGCATCTGATTATAAATCCCATACTTGATTATTTATCCAGTCTCAAGATTTAACAACTGTCGATTCATCTATTTACAAGTCTTGCACTTGACCATTGACTTATTTAGTCCCAAGATTCAAGGACCATCAATATATCTAGTTACAAGTCTTGCGCCAAACAATCAATACATCCAATCCCTAAGATACAATAACCATTGATATATCTAATTATAAGTTCTGATCTTGACCATCAATACATCTGGTTCTCAAGATTCAATAACCATTGATACATCCGATTACGAGTCCTACACTTGACCATAATACATCTAGTTCTCAAAAAATTCAATGACCATTGATACATACTATTACAAGTCCCATACTAGATTGTTAATACATTTGGTCTCAAGATTCAATGACTATTGACACATCTAGTTACAAGTCCCACATTTGCTAATTAGTACATCTAGTCTCCATGATTCAATGACCATTGATCCAAGTCCCATACTTAACCAGTGATATATCTAGTCTGAAGATTCAATAACTATTGATACATCCAATCATAAATCTTGCACTTGACCATCGATACATTTGGTCCCCAAGATTTAATGACCATTGATAAATCTAGTTACATTTTATGCACTTGACTGCTAATACAACTAATCTCAAGATTCAATGATTATTGATACATTTAGTTACAAATATTGCACTTGACCATTGATACATTCAATCCTAAAGATTAAACAATCATTGATACATCTAGTTACAAGTCCCATACTTTACCATTAATACATGATCAGCACTCAACCAAAGTGTCGAAGCCCAATTACAAGCCCTATGCTTGACTAAGGAATGCCTTACTATAGAACTCCCATGACAAATAGCAATACATATACATGAACGACATCAAATTATTAGTCTGTTTCATTGCTAACCCCACCACAGGGTAATTCGCAATCTAGGTATGAACTTAGCAGTTTACCTTTTTTGGTTAGATTGCCTAACCAATAGGCTATTTTACATTTTTTTTAGTGAGACTTTGGTCTTCCTGTGCATCTCTTGTGTCATTTTTAGTTGAAAATCTCATTACTAAAAAAAAAATTAGGATTATTGCTTGGAGTTAATTAAGAGTTAGATAGCCTAAGATAGCATTATAGGCCGAATGGGTTCTTGGAGCTTTCTCCAACTATTAGAAGCAGGCTGATCACATCAAGCGAGGTGATTGAGCTACTCGTAAATCCTATGAACGTCCCGACATATGACTCCAGTTTCTACTTTGTCTTCATTTGATTATAAGCTTGTTTGAATAGGATGTTTACTGACCTCCTCATATCTATCATGATATGTTGTATGATGTAGCCATAAAGGATTATCGCGATCTCCAGGCATCGTTATGAGATATTGAGACTCCCTCTAAGTATTTCATAGAGAAAATAATTTCTTTTGCGTTTGGCTCAAAATGTTGCCTCTTCACCTCTTTCTACCCCCAATAACGGATTGAATTTCCTAATTAATGCCAAATCTTTAGTTTGACTTAGTGGTCTCATAATAATCATGTTGAGATGTCTTTTGACTGGAGTGCTATTGAATTTTGGGGTGGAATTTCTCCAAGGCAACCCCTGTTAGATTTCTTCCTACCCTTGAGTTTTTTAGTTCAAGAACCCCTTCTGACAAATTATTCGAGGTGATTTTCTTTGATGAGCCTTTCAATTTGATCTTTGAGGTATCTTCACTCCTCAATGTTCTGGCCTTGGTCCCTATGGAAGTGGTAGTACTTGGACTTGTCTCTGCTTGTTAAACCAAAAAGGTAGAGGCCACTTCAAGTATCCCTATGCTTGATTTGAGCCAACACTTTAGCTCTTGAGTTTTTCAATGGTGTGTACCCCTGGAAGTCGACTCAAAATTCCCGTCGCTTGGTTTTCTACTTCTTTGGCTCAGGAAATTTAACCTCTTAGGAATCCTTCTTCATCTTGTTGCTTCCTTCAAATTTTCTTTTAGCTAACATCACTTCGTCAACATCAATATGTTCTCTAGCTTATTGGATGAACTTAACCAAGCTTCGAGGAGATTGGCATGTCATCTCATAGGCTACCCAAACTTGGTGTATTCCATTATTTGCTACAATGAGAGCTATTGAGCTATCTAGCTCAGTTACCTCCAATCTAGTTTTGTTGAATTAGGCCATATACTCTCTGAGGCTCTCCCTCTCCTCTTGCTTTAGTGTTAAAAGTGTGAAGGGGTTCATATGTCAAGGTATGAGTAAGATGAACTATTTTATGAACTTATTTGCTAGTTTATCAAAGCAAGTCACATAGTACCTTAGGAGTTTGAAATACAAAGCTCGAGTTAGCCTTGTAGTGTCATTAGGAAGGCTTTCCGCATAGTAGAGCCCCATGCCCCTGTAGCATCATGACATTTCTAAAGGTGCTAACATCATCCACTGAATCCTTTAAACCATTATACGCCATGCAAGGAGGCTACTTGAACTTTGGCTATACAAGAGAGTATGCTATTTTAGGAATCAAGGGGATATGGTACCTTATTTGATTAAGTTAAACTCCTACCCCAGTTCTCTCCTTAACTATTTGTGATACAGCCTCCCTATGGCTTCCTGATGCAGCTCCAATTGAAGTCAACTATTGTAGGTGTGATAGGTGGACTCATTGAATGTCATAGGTAGGATTATATCCTTCAAACTTCCTTGATACTTGATATCAAAGTGAGGCATTAGCTAAGTGATTGTGACGATACCGTATTGGACTTTGGTGGCTCAGATGATGTTGTTGTCCGAGGCATGCTTGGATTGTTGCATTTGTTGCTCGCATTGTTGGTTTGACGTGTGCACCTCAGTATGAGCCTAAGCTTAAGCCTGAGCTTGATGGTTATGCATCATTTGAGCTTGATTTTGCAGTTGTTAGACCTTAAGATTTTGCATGGCTTGAACTTAGACCTTCAATAATACGGTCATTTGCTGAACTACGATGGCTGAGGTTAGGAACTCTTGTCGACTCACCGCATAGGAGGGACCACTAGGTGCTTTAGGGATAGCTGCTAAGGGAGTATCTTGAGATTGTTGTTGCATTGATGGTTGAACTGTCAAGTTGGCTTGTCAGTTCAACTCGCCCGATCCTCCCAAAGAGTTATGTGACTCAGTTGGAGTCGAAACTAACTACCCCCTAGGCAGATTCCTAGACAATGATGCCCTCATGGCCTTCAAAGGTATTGCCGGGAGATCGTCAGAGATCACCTAGATCAATAGAAAAGAAGGTGGAGTGGACCTTGATGAAAGTACTAACTATTGTGGGAGCATAGTTTGTTATCAACTTCAATCCGAGAGCCTCCTTGAGATCACAATTCGTTAGGCCTTTTTTTTTATCAATTTGTAAAAGAAAACACTATGAAGAAAACTACTGAGAGCTCTTCAGTGACGATCACTCCAATTTCCAAGTTAGTCACTACCAAAAATAAAACTGTAGATGAAAAAAATTGAGTCTTAGTCTCTTACCTTTGTGAATACTCTAGTATTTATAATGTATAGAGATAATTTGGCATATTCAAAATTTCTTGATCTCAAATGAGATACTCGTTGAATCTCCCACACTAACTACCATAGTTCTGTATCTCTTGGTATTATTTTTTGGAAGATAAAATATTTGTAAATACTCAGATTTTTTTCACTAAATTATCAATGTATCGAGGTCACCGAGCTTCATGACTCACATCAGAATGACCTTTTATTAGATCCATTGAGCTGTGATTACCTCTAAGAAAGGCTTGGTTTGAAACACTAGTCAACTTTGTTGATGGTTCAATTTTCGGACATGAATTTGGCTTTTTATGTTAGTTGATTTAGCTTAAGACATCATCATTATCATCATCAAGAAGGACATAAGTCATGAGGCTATCATGAACTAAACTAATTTTAATCGAGCCAAATTGATTGAATTGAAGGAAGCTTAACTTGAACTAAATCAAAATCAGTTCAACCTACGGCAAACCTAGTCCCGAGTCAAATTAAATCAACTCAGACTAAACCAACTAGACCAATCGAATGGGCTTAGATTGAATCAAGTAAACTGAGTTAAATTAAAACAACTCAAATTAGACTAAGTAGGTTGAGCTGAAACAAAACAAATCAACTTAGACCTAATCCAAAAAAACCAATCTAAATTGAATCAAAATTGACTTAGATCGAGTCAAGCTAAATAAAGATTAACTTAAATAGCATCAGGCTAAGTTAAATCAAATAAGATTACGACAAATTGATAACAAGTTATCGAGATAGTCATTTTGGCACCGCTTAATTCGATATCAAGGTTAAATTCAAGATCAAAAATAAAATTAAAATATAAAAAAATAATTTGATCGAAATTTTAATATTTAAATACTAATCTGACTAATAAATCGATATAAGAGAGTACCGTTACTCCTACCGAGAAAGCAAATTAGAATAAGCTGACAAAAATCAGTTAAATCACGTGAAGTGAAGACGTAGCAAAAATATGAAACCAGGTCTATCCGTCAAAAGTAAGTCGATCAGTTAAATCGAGTAAAAGTCGAGCAGTGAAGATGACCAACCATACGAGAGCGAGAGACAACAGAGAGAGATGCATACCTGACCTTACAAACACAGAAGCAAATTGAAATGCAAGTCATGAAAAATGACTCGACAGAATGCTTGCTCTTCTTCGAAACTCATACATGCCTCTGCTTGCCAAGAGGCCAACCATTACTCCAACCAAACTTTTAAATTCCCCGCGCTTCTTCTACTTCCCGCCTAAAACCGCCACCCTCCATCGAAAACCAGCACCACATGATCCTTCCACAAATGCTTTCTCTGCCTCCCAATATTCTGCACTTTCAGGCATCCCGGAGAGCCCGGAAGGGACCTTCACTGGTCCTCTCAAGCTCGCCTCGAGAAGAAAGCCACCACCGCCTCTTGCGGAGGTTGGGGTTCTCCATTGCAAAGGGATCAAATCGGGCTTCGGTCCAAGCCAACCATTGGGTAATGAGCTTCTAAATCTCTATGTGAAATGCGGTTCTTTGACCAATGCCCATAACTTGTTTGATGAAATTCCTGAACGAGATACGCTGACATGGACGATTCTGGTCTCTGGCTATTCTCGGAGCGGAGATCACGACACAGGGCTTTTCCTGTTTGGGAAAATGCTTGCTGGGGGGATTCGGCCAAACCAGTTTACTCTGGCTGGTGTTTTGAAGTGTTGCATGGGATCTAATGATGTTGAAGTCGGAAGGGAAGTTCATGGATGGATAGTGAGGAATGGTATTGAATCAGATGTTGTACTGGAAAATTCGATTTTGGAGTTGTATACCAAGTTTGGTGATTTTACTAATGCAAAGAACGTTTTTGAGATAATGACCAAGAGGGATGTTATTTCGTGGAATATCATGATCGGCGCATGTTTACAGATCGGAGATGTAAATGGATCGATGCAGTTGTTTCGAGCATTGCCATTTCGAGATGTTTCGAGCTGGAATACTATTATACATGGGCACATGCAGAATGGGGCTTATATTATGGCATTGCAGCTGCTTTGTGATATGGGGAGGACTGGTCCTGTATTCAATCAATTTACTTTCTCCATTGCTTTGGTATTAGCCAGTAAATTAGTGTTGCTGGAATCAGGGAGACAGATGCATGCTCAGATACTAAGAATGGGCTTTGAACATGATGACTTTATTAGGAATTCACTCTTAGATATGTACTGCAAATGTGGCAGGATGGAATCATCGAGAGCAGTTTTCAACAGCATATTGAAGAGCACTTTTTATGGCTTGAGGTCAAAAACCATCTCTTGGAGTTCAATGATTGCTGGGTATGTACAAAATGGTCAGAGTGAAGAAGCTCTTGATTTCTTTAGAAGAATGTTGCATGAAAGAGTCGCAATTGACATTTTCACTTTAACGAGCATTGCTGCAGCTTGTTCTGATGCGGGGATCTTGGAGCAAGGCAGGCAGGTACATGCTTGTGTTGAGAAATTAGGGCATGCGATGGACATCTTTCTAGCATCTGCAACCACTGACATGTATGCTAAATGTGGAAGTCTGGAAGATGCTTGTAAAGTGTTTGATGGTATGTATTGTCGAAATGTAGTATTGTGGACTTCAATGATTGGCTCTTATGCTCTGTATGGGCAGGGAAGAGATGCTATTCAGGTCTATGAGAATATGTTGGAACAGAATATTATGCCAAATGAGATAAGCTTTGTTGGTGTTTTATCTGCATGTAGCCATACTGGACTGATTGAAGAAGGCTGGCAATATTTCAGATCAATGAAAGAAGATTATGGAATAGGTCCCAGCATTGAGCACTTCACTTGTATGGTTGATCTCCTTGGAAGAGCTGGATTACTTGATGAAGCACAAGATTTTGTCCAAGAAAACAACATCAGCCATCACGCTGTGGTATGGAAAGCATTATTATCAGCTTGTCGGGTCCACAACAACACAGAAATGGCAGCTTTTGTTTCCAAACATTTGGCACAACTTAAGCCATGTGACGTTGGATCTTATGTTTTGCTATCCAATACTTATGCCACGCAAAAGAATTGGATGGAGGCTTCCAAAACAAGGAGTTTGATGCAAGATAGAGGTGTTAGGAAGCAACCTGGGAAATCTTGGATTCAGTTGAAGAGCAAAGTTCACACATTTGTTGTCGGAGATAGGTCCCACCCGCAGGCAGATGAGATATACTCTTACTTGGAAAAACTAATTGGGAGATTGAAAGAAATGGGATATTCGAGTAGAACAAGCATGGTATTGCATGACTTGGAAGAAGAACAAGAAGAACTGGCTCTAGGTTTCCACAGTGAAAAGCTTGCAATTGCTTATGGGATCATCAGCTCCCCTTGCGGATTGCCTGTAAGAGTTATGAAAAACCTGCGTATTTGTTTGGATTGTCATGACGCCATCAAATACATAAGTCTAGCAGCTAATAGGGAGATAATTCTCAGAGATGTGCGTCGATTTCATCAGTTCAGGGATGGGAAATGCTCATGTGGAGATTACTGGTAAATTAAGCAGGATTGTCTCACCACCTAAGAAGATTCTCATTTGACAATTGCTGACAATTTCTTCTTGTGTGATTTTGCTGCCTCTCTATACTGCTGTTAGCCATACACTTTTGTTTGGCTATATGGTTTTAAAATTGGCCGAGTCCGACTACTATGACAGATGAGTTGTATGCTATATTTACCTTTATATGAAAAAGTGATGGTAAGACTAGTCAATTTCCTCATTGCTGTATGTAGATCTCTAGATTTTCCCAGATCCATTGTTTCCTTTTTCCGTAGTTTTCTTAAGTTTTCTTGTATTTGATTGCTTTTGGTTCTTGCTTATGACCTGAATCGGCTTGCAATTGTTCATTTATCCTGAAGCAAAGGAATCCTGAACCATCTTCCACGTTAGAAGCCATCGTACTGAGATAATGAACTGGAAACTGCACTACATTGCTATTTTTTCTTGCTTACCTTTCAGACAAACCCTACATCCATTACAAGTTCCTGGAATTGAGGCTTGTTTGGAGAATAGTCTTCAATTGAGTATGACAGTGGGGAAACGAGAGGGATAAGAAAAGAATCTAAATATCTTCTCGCCGTGGTAGGCCTTTAAAATTCACAAAAAAAAAAAATATTGAAACCTTTAATAATAAAATATTTTTACTAAGAAAAATGCTCTTTTTGCTGCTGTATATGTAGCTCTGGAAACAACCTTGAATCTTACTAAAATAAGAGTTGCTAAGCTTAGATAATTATTCTAGATAAGGAGGCCTAAATCTTATTCCATAGTAGAGTAGGATTGTTATAAACTCGTACCCATAATAAAGCCTAATTTAGACCTATTTATTGACTGAATTAAGAAAAATAATCAATAACAAAATCTTAAAAACTCAAATCTCAAATTTTCAAACAGTAAGTACAAGATTTTAAAGCTAATGAATTGCTATTTTCTTGATTTGGATGAATACTTTGAAGGGTATTTACTCTAGGCCATAACATACCAATTCAAGCAAATCTGAATTGAATTTTGAATTCCACTTTAATTTTACCTCCCATTTTGTTGTAAAAACATGCAGTGTGATACATAAGAGTAGTTGGGATTAGTCAAATTCAATTAAGTGGACATTCTTCTCAATGTTGTATATGGTTGAAGATTTAATAAGAAACTATGAGAAAGAGAAGAACAGTTAAGGGAGAAGGATTATTCTTTGTTTGACTGATATGAAAATCAGAAAACCTCCAGTTGGTAGCAGGTAAAACAAGAGAAATTTCACGGATTTGTTGGTCTTTCTTTGGTGATGCTGTTGTTATCTTTTATTCTATTTATACTGTGTTGTTTCTCTGCATTCAAACAAGACAAGGGAGTTCGTTTCTTTTGATTCCAGATATTATTTTTCATATTCTTAATTTATTTGCCGTGGCAATTAATTGTATGGAGACCCGCAGAATAAAGCATTCAAATCCCTTTCGTGCCTGTCCTGCATTCAAGCACCCAATTCCTTTGATGGAAAACCTTCAGCTGAGCCTGCCTTCATGGCTTTTTAAGTGAGTGCTTCAATGCTCCAAGCTAGCCATATGAAGTTGAGAACTATCACAAGGACTATATAACAATTAAATAAAAGATAAAAATTTGTTTACTCCAAAATTCTTCAGTCAAAACTTGTTATAACATCAGCAGAGGCAATTACTTGTCTTACCAGTAACTTTTACTTGAGACCTTAATTAGCCTATGAAAGGTCAATTCTGTATGTTTTTTGGATATATATGATGCTAATGATACCTTAAATTGCTTGCATTTTACTCGAGGATTGATGCCAGAATTCCTAATCTGGGGTGGTTGGCATGCCAGAGGAGGAGATGAAAGCAAGGAAGCATCATATTAAGATGATTTCTTAGCATTTAAGGGATGTAGAAGAACAAAGAAGCAGCAGATCGTTCTAATTAAGAACACATAAAGGCAGTTTGGTGGACTTTGCCCTACAAATTGGACTCGCAATCAGCTGAAAAGCAGGTACCAACCTACCCAACCCATCGGTCCTATCTGTCAATGTCAAGATTCATTTATTCTTGCCAACGAAGCCGACACTCCCCAATACAACAAATCCATTCACAGATTCACTATTCAATCCCATAACCACCCTTCTTCTCCACCTCACTATTCCATTCATGAGCCAATGAGGGACAAGATGGGCAGGTTAACTGTTCTTCCCTTCTCCATCGGCTGTGTCTCGCACTCCAGCGTCGCCGCCAGCCGGAACCAACCATCCAAAAAAGCACAACCAGCACCAAGTATTGTCTCCTTATCTTATGTCCCAAATACTAATGATTTTCTTGCAGCTATGGGATCTGACAGAAGGTCTTGTGCTGAAGGAGGTGGAGGAGAGAGTCCAAGCACTCCAAAGGCGAAGGGCGGGTTTGGGCTACTGCTGTTGCCCCGGCCTAGCCTAAGCGCGGGGCTGCAGAGACTGGTGAGGGGCATAAGGAGCTTGTCACAGCACTTGTTCTTTATGTATGAGGACGAGGAGGAGGAGATGGAGATGGAGATTGGTTTCCCTACAGATGTGCAGCACTTGGCTCACATAGGACTGGACGGGTTTAGCAGCTTGAAGAGGTGGGAGAGCAAGGAAGCATCACTCTCTTCACTGAGGCAGCTTGAGCTGGCCATGGCTGCACAAGTAGGTGGCGGTGGCAGTGGTATTGGTGGTGCAGCTTTTGGCCATAGCCATGGTCCCGGAAAGCTTGCGTGAGGGAGGTGATGATTCAACTTGTGGTTGATTTGTTGTTGCTATTCTCGTTGTTTTTTGTGCTCTGCTGTTGGTATTGTCTTCTTTTGCCTGCGAGGAGGAGGGGTTGCATGTGAACTCGTGTAGTTTTGGTTGTATTTGGAATTGTTAACGCGCTGTAGAGCTTCATTTATACATATATATACCGCATATATATACCGAAAGTTCAAAAGATAATCCCAGATTATTTGAGGTAGTGAAATAGACACCATATAAAGTTATAAATAAGACGATATATATATATATATCGTCTTATTTATAACTTTATATGGTGTCTATTTCACTACCTCAAATAATCTGGGCTTATCTTTTGAACTTCCGGTATCTTTTTTAGTCTTTTCCAAGTTTTAATTTTCAACCCAATTGAAATGTTTGGTCCCAACGATTCAGTCTGAAATTTAATTTTAAATTTAATACTATATTATATTTAACTTTATATATTATATTTATTTTTAAAATGAAAATTAAATTTGTTGTTAAGATTGTTAGTTCAGATAAAAATGATCTCTTCTTGAACCTTCACTTTTACATTTATTTTTTAAATATTTTAAAAAATTTCTACCCAAAATATTTTTATTTGATACTTTTTAATATATATATATTTTTCACATTTTTAAATTTTTTAATATTTTTAAATTTGAAATCATTTTAAATATTTTAAAATTTAAAGTCAAAATATAATTAAAAAATCAAAAAATAATTTGATTAAAATAAAAACGGATTAATAACAATTAAAATGGTAAAATAATTAAAATGTATTGATTTTAATGAGCGTCAAAATTAATTTTAAAATCGAAACTTAAAATCTTAATATTTTTTCATTAATAAATTGCTTAAACAGAAATTTTAGTACAAAAGTAACTATTCTGAGGCTTTGTTTTTTATAGTTTTTGTTAAGCATTTACACCCCTTAATAATTAGAATATTGTTGCACAGACCTCCCTTAAGTTAGGTTTGTGCGCATCTCTAGTGTCCGAAGTTTAGGGCAGCTCAATATCATTTTGAAGGCATAAGATTCTATGTGTATCTTCGTTGAAATCAAAGAATCAATTTGCCACATTTACTATATTCTTTATTTTTCTTCATTCTACTTACGGTGACTCACTTGGATATTAGAGCATCCACTATCAGAGAACCCTTATTGGTCTTCTTGATGATCTTTTTCTCTTGTAGATTGCATTTTGGGATAACCTAGTGAATGAATGTATCAAGGAGTCCCTTGGATTAGGTTAATAATGAAATAAGGTTTGTTAACAATTTATATTTTTATTGAGATCCACTTTGTCATTCCATCATTAATCTAGAAGATTTTCGGTGACTCTCTGATCATGCCTCTAAAGGTTGTGAGGGCCTCTTTCTCAAGAAATCAATCAAGAGGGTAGATGGTACTCACATCTCCTGAGTCCCACAATTCCTTGGGAGGACCCACGATCAAAACCACTAAACTACTTTGGCAGCTTAGCAGCCACCATTGCCCTAACCTCAAGGTATTCCATTGTCTTCCATCCTCAAGGCACTGGCAATCGATCCTTCCTACTCAGCAAGAGTTCAAGACATTAGCAACGATAGTTTAGCAAATGACTTAATAACTGGAAGCTCATAAGTAAGTCATACAAAATCTTCAAACTCAATAACTACAAAATTATTTGAGTCAATGTTGACCAAAAATTAA
Source organism: Trichopus zeylanicus subsp. travancoricus (assembly GCA_005019695.1). Lineage (NCBI taxonomy): Eukaryota > Viridiplantae > Streptophyta > Magnoliopsida > Dioscoreales > Dioscoreaceae > Trichopus > Trichopus zeylanicus. Next base: position 283,031 of record RXID01014303.1, read on the forward strand.
ATTTAATCAAAATTTAATCAAAATATAGAATTGAATATCATTAGATTGTACTCGAAACGTGGACCTTAATTGGATCAAAATTGCAATCAAATTCGAATGAAAATTAGATTTAATTTGTATTTTAGTTAGAATTAAAATTCATCAAATATCTAGAATAAAATGAAAATTATAAAAAAAATCTTTACAAATAGATCCTTAAATAGGACTTTTTTACAAATAATTTTCTGAGATGAAGATTTTGTGAAAAAATCCTTAAAAATTTTGAAATTTCAAATTGATTCATTTAAAATCCAGGATTTGCGAATAAACCTCTCAAAATTTTATATTCGCAAATAAATCTTTGAAATTTCTAACTTTCACAAATAAATCCTCGAAATTTTTAAAATTTGTGAATAAGTCTCTCGAAAGTCTTTACTTGTAGATAAATCCAAATTTTATTCAAAAAAACTCTGATAATTTTAAAATTTTTATAAATATGTCTTTTTGTAAAAAGACCTTTGAAACACACAAAATTATATTTTAGTCTAATTTTTTAAAAATTTGTAAATAAACCTCTCAAAATTTTTATTTATAAATAAGTCCAAATCTTATTTAAAAAAGACCTCTGAAAATTTTGAATTCTTATGAATGTATCATTTTTATGAAAAAACCCATGGTATTTATAAAATTACTTTGGTCTAATTTTTTAAAAAAATTTATAAATAACCCCCTAAAATCCATCTTTCAAAAATACTACAAAATCTAAATTTCTTCCTTAAAAAAATAAATCTCAATCAATCAATCATATCCAATCACATGATTTTAAAAATACAATTAAATACAATTTCATTATAAATTGAGCTCCAATTACATTCTAAAATAAGTTAATCAAAAAGTTGATCTCCAAATCCATAAATTAGAGCCTATAGCAAAGAAAAAGGAAGACAGAGCAAAGAGACGATCAGAATTGGAGAAGAAGTGAGTGAGGAGAGAAATGGAGATCACCAAGCAAGAAGAAGATTAAAAGCAAGTTTATCAAAACTTATCTCAGGTGCTTGTTCTCTTTCTCTACTGTGCTTTTCTGCTTCTCCTCTTTCCTATGTTATAGGTTTGCTGAACGCAACTCCCTTTGTTGGCCCGTGCTTCTCTCCCGCACTCGGCCTTCTCCTCCCGACCATCCTGCGCCAGAGCTGACCACCACCGATCCAGCTTTTCCCCTTCCGTCAGAGCTCTAGCTGATCCGTCCCACATGGCCCCTGCCGACCTTGTTAATGTCGCCGATCAACTCCCCCCGCACTTCTATCTACAATGCTGCTGTGGCTGTGCCGATCGAACCTCGACGACGTCTTCCGCTCGCCCGCTGCCTCCTGGCTGAATCCAGCCATGGAAGCTCCCCTACACAGCATCTCAAGTCACTGGCCCGGGCTATCGCCCACTTGGTTCTACCCTATGCTCCATCGATGAGCCATCGCCACCTTAGTCCTGCACGAGCCCGGAGGCCTGCCCCACGTTGCTGCTCCACCTCTCATGACCTTCGCTACCACCAATTGCCACCGAAGGAGACTGGATCTAATCGAGCCCGGCCGGATCTGACCCTAAACCGGCGAAAGAGAAGTCGGATGTCAATTGGCCGTAGGAAAAGGGCACGAGAGAGAGAATTAGGACCAGTTCATAAAAAGGGAGAGAAGCAAGCGAAGGAAGAAGAAGGGAGTCGTAGGAGACGATAAACGAAAAAAAAGGGTCGTGAAGGGCCTTAGGCTTGAAAAAGATACCACCCAAAACAAAAAAAATAAAATAATGAAAAATTTTGTTCAGAAAAAAAGGATGGTAGTCCATGTCAGGAGGAGGGAAGTATGAGTTTGAAAAAAAAAATAAATAAATAAATAAGGTTGTTGTAAGAAAAAGAAATTTTTTTTGTCTTATTTTTTTCTTTTGGTAAGGTGATTTCATCGCAACCACCCACAATCTTTCAAAAATGATGATGAAGACGGTGGACCTACGACATTGTCGCAGTCACCTATAATCTCTCGAAGATGATGATAAAAATTGCAGATCTATTAATCTTACTGTGACCAACTGCGATCCCTCGAAAACAGCGATGAAAACGGCGGACTTCGTGACCTCTCTGCGGCCATCTGCAGCCTCTCGAAGATAGCAATGAAGACGGTGAACTTTTTACTCTGATACAATTACCTGCAGCCCCTCGAAGACGACAAATTTCCATCACTTAGCCAGCCTTCAGGCTCGCATCCTAAGCCAGCCTTCGAGTTCACACCTAAGCCAGCCTTCGAGCTCACATTCAACGTAATCTTTGAGCTCATATCTAAGCCAGTCTTCGGGCTCGCACCTAAGCTAGCCTTCAAACTTACACTCAATTAACCTTAAGGTTCGCACTCAACTGACTTTCGGACTCGCATTCAAGTTAGACTTCGAGCACGTATTCAGCCAGCCTTTGGGTTTGCATCTAAGTCAGTCTTTGAGTTCGCACTAAGCCAGCCTTCGAGGTCACATGTAGCCAGCCTTTAGACTCGTATCTTACCCAGCCTTCCGTCTCGCATCCAAATTAGCTTTTTGACTCGCACTCTAACCAGCCTTCATGCTCGTATTCAAGCAAGCCTTCAGACTTACACCTTAATTAGCATTCAGGCTTGTATTTTTGCTAACCTTCGAGCTACATTCAAGCCATACTTCAGGCTTGCACTTAGCCAACCTTCAGACTTTCATCCAGCCAGCCTTCGAGCTCACACTCAGATAGCCTTAGGCTCACACTCAACTAGCCTTCGGACTTGTATCTAAGCTAGTCTTAATGCTCTCATTTAGTTAGTCTTCAGGCTCAGATCCAAGTCAGTCTTTGAACTTGTACTTAACTAGCCTTCAAGCTCGCACTCAGCCAGCCTTCTAGCTCACACTCAACTAGCCTTTGGACTCGCATCCAAGACAACCTTCGGGCTCACACTTAACTAGCCTTCAGACTTACATCTAAGCAAGCCTTCGAACTCACACTTAGTCAGTCTTCGGGCTCGCATCCAAGCCAATCTTAGGACTTGCATCCAAGCCAGTCTTTGGGTTGGCACTTTAGCCAACTAGTCTTCGGATTCGCACTTAATCAACCTTCGAGCTCACATCCAAGCCAGTCTTCGAATTCGCACCCAGTTAGCCCTCGGCTCATATTAAGCTAGCTTTAAGCTCGTGAACTAAGTCAATCTTCGGATTCACATATTTTAAGTCAGGCTATGGGTCTGCTTAAAATCATTATAAACAACCAAGAACCCTTAAATTAAGCTATTTAACATAAAGTAACTCAATTATGTTGAAATTGAACTCAGTTTAAACTAATAGATAAAGTTTAGGTTAACTCAAATGGACCTAAATTGATCAAATAAATGGACTAAAACCCAAATTGAGTTGGACTCGAAGTCTAATCAAGTTCAAGTTGGGTCAATTCAACATCAAGTTGAATATAAATTGAACTAAGTTTAAATTAAATCCTAATTGGGCTAAATCAAGTCCAAACTAAAGGATAAACACAAAAATAAAGCAGAACCAGGCTAGGCTGATGCTAAACTAAAACCAAGTTGAGTTAAATTGACTTGAATTTGAGCCAAAGTCTAGTAAACTCGAACTCTATAGAGGTCCCACACAAGGTCAAAAGTTGACTCAAGATAAATAAAATTAAACTCAGACCTAAATCATATTAGTCCTGATAGAACTAAATAGGGTCAAACTAACTACTGGGAATGTTGAAATTTTAGTAAGACTCCAAAACTATAAATAAAGGGTGATATCACCCCCTAATCTGAACTAGAATTAGTTCGAATAGAACCAAATAAGGTCAAATTGAGTCTCACTGGGTGTGTTACAAAAGTCTTTAGCAATACTTCAAAGGTATACACAACTCTCTAAGCTGTTGGTGATGCTGCCACACTAAAAAGTTAATCACCAACATGCTTAAGCTGTCAGTCACACTTCAAAATTATACTCAACTTTCTAAGCCATTGGTGTTGTTGTCAAACTAAAGAAGTTAATTGTCAACATGCTCAAAGCTATTGGCCACCCGTCAAAACTATATCCGACCTCCTAAGTCATCGGTGATGCTACCAAATCAAAAAAATCAACTAATAATATGCTCAAAGCTATTAGCCACGCTTCAAGCTAGTCAAGCCCATAAGAAGTTGATGATAATCTTTATCAAGCTAGCCAATCCTAGAAGCAGTTGGTGACGTATTCTCCAAGCTAGTTAATCTCATAAGCAGTTGGCGATGCGCTCCTCAAGCTAGTCAAACCCAGAAGCCATTGACAATATATCTTTAAGATATACCTAACCCCATAAGTCGTTGGTGATGCTACCCAAATAAAAGAAGTTATTGTCTATATCTTATGGGCTATGGAAATACTTCAAAAATGAAGAAGTTATTGCTTACACCTTATCGGCTATGGAAACACTTTAAAAAAATTAAAGAAGTTATTACTTATACCTTATCGGCTATAAAAAATACTTCAAGGTCAATAGAGTTATCATTAACACCTTATTGGAAAATACTCCAATCTAAACGAAGTTATCACTAATATTTTATTAGCTAACGAAAACTCTCCAATCCCAAAGGAGTTATGCCAAACACCTTATTAGCTAACAAAAACACTCCAACCCCAAAGTGAAGTTATTACCAATGTCTCATTAGTTAACGAAAATACTTTAAATCATAAAATTATTGCCGATGCTCAAAACTTTTGGAAATATTTCAAAATTTTTCCATTTTCTTCCATGATTTAGATCGGACACCATGCAGTCTAACACAGGGGAAGTGGGGTGGTAGCACATCAGAGCTTCCTCTCCTCTCTTTCTTTTTCCTCTATTCCTTTTATGTTTTTCTATAATCCTATGTTAAAATTCATTGTGAAGTAAGGGTATGTCCTTGCTTAATCCATGTAGTATTTCTTAAAATCAATCAAATACTTTCTTCTTTTCTTTTCGTGTCTCTATTTTATTAAATAAGTTTCTTTTTTTATGAAATTTCTGACAATCATCAGGGTAATTAACTGTTGTCCTTTGAATTTTGATGATGATCAAACTAATATTTAATAAGTTTTTTAGGTTTTGATAAGCTTTAGGATTAATAATGATCATCCATGTTTCTGAAAGATCGAGTCTCGAGATTAAAACTTAAAGATGTTGACTTGAAGATAAAGAGGATGATAACTTAGAAATGAAGCTTAAAGACCAAGTTGGGAGCTCAAAAAATGTTCAAGATGCTAGATTGACTCTGAACTCATAGATTTATATTTTTATTTATTTTAGTTGAGTTGACGATTTATCTTTGAGATTATTTTGTTTAGATCGTTTTTCACGTAGGATTCTATAGTAATTGCTATAGTAATTACTACAACAATTATTATAGTATTGGATGTCCGATTTACAATACTTGCTACAGTATTAGACATCCAACAGAACTAGATGCTTGGTTGAGAACTTGACGTCTGATTCACGAAATTTGCATAACTAACGACTAATTTGCTGACAATTGAAGTGAACTAAACGGTGGGATTTCACTTCCAACAATTTGTTTTAACCCTAAAGATATAAATAGGTATGATTGGGCTTCTCTTAACAAATTTTACAACTTTATTTATCATTTGTAGAAGAGATTAATACCCCCATGCCTTCTAGCTAAGAAATGCTCTAAACTTTTCAATCTAAAAGCAAATACTTGTTGCCCTTGTTCTCGACCTTTAAGTGATATTGTAGTGAGGGTTAAAATGTATTATCTTTTATTTTTTTTCACTTGTAAACACTTTTAGATATTATAAGTGTGATAGTATAAATGCTATGGTGTGGAGTGGATCTTCTCATTGGGAGAAAGATTGATTTGTATGAGTGTGATTTTACCCTAACAAAGTATCAGGCTTGGCTTCACCTGAAGGAAATAACACTCTGATTTGGAGTAATTTATAAAGGGTTGGCTTCATCTCAAGACACGACATTACTAGTGGAGTGATCTAAATCCTCAAGAGTAAGACAAGAGCCATGGAGTAGGAGGGATTGGTCTTTGAACCATAAAAAAATTACGGTGCACTCTTTCTTTACTTATTTTACTTATTTGCACTTGTGGTTGATTGAGAATTGACTCAAATTGATTGAAAATTTGAATGTCATTATTTTTAAATTTATATTAGGGTTTGATCATATTTATAATTGTAATTTATATTTTATTTCTTATATCAAATCCCCCCTTCAAAGTTTGCCATATAGGCTAACATTAACAATAAGGGCTTATGTCTGTTGAAAGTCATGTTCTCATAACACATCATAGTGTATTTTAAGTTAAAATAAATTTTGATTTATGATTGCAGATCACTCTCAGGGTCTTTGCTATCTCGAGCCATCAAAATTGATCTCACAAAAATCAAGCTCAAATAATGTAGAATCATTCAAGCTCAATATGCATAGTTGTTGACATAGGCCCAACAAGCTCCTTCACTGAACCAATAATATGTATAACAATAATACAGGGCAACCACACCTATCCAGATGGACAATATCATCAAAGCCACCAAACACTAGTAGGGCCGATTTGCTAACTTTTCACTTTAGTATCAAGCATCAATAGAGCCCAAGAGACCCACCCCACATATGATTTGGTAGAGGAAACCACCGCCCATACATATGCAAGTTAGGTCTCAGTTAGAGTGGAGGCAGGAAGCTACAAGGAAATCAAACCACTAGCAGCTAGGGGAAAGTCTTGGGAGATTGTCTCATTGAACCACCTAGCTATAAAATGCATCTAATTCTCAAGCTACCATATTCTTCTGTGTTGCCAAAGTTCAAACAACCTTCACATGAGATGTATGGCAGCAACAAGTACCTGGTGGACCACGTCAATACCTTCCAAAATACCATGGGGGATGGGACTCAACAATATGCAAAGTATTCCCAAAGACATTGCAAGGCCCAGATCAAGCTTGGTATGTTGGATTTCCAAGGTGCCCCATATCATATTTTGATGACATGGCATGTAAGTTCGTCGAGCAATTGTTCTCACTAGTGCCTTGACAAAAGGACCCATCTATATTCTTAATAATAAAATAGAAGGAGGTGGAATCCCTCAAAGAATATCTATCTTGGTTTAACAAAACCAGGTTAGAGGTATCCAAATTAGATATCTCCATCATCCTGGCAGCGACAATGGGATTCAACAAACTAAGGTGGCTTAGTATATGGCATGCCGACTTCCCAAAAGCTTAGCCAAGTTCATTCAATAAGCAAGAGAATATATTAATGTTGAGGAGGTTATGTCTGCTAAGAGGGGTCCAAAAGAAGCAACAAGCAACAAGAAAGAGCACAAGGAAATGAAGCATCTTGAGCTCAAAAAATAGCATATCAAACATAGAGAGCACTGAGGAAACTTTTAGGCATATACACCTCTGAACAATTCATAATTCAAAGTACTAGCACAAATTGAATACAGGGACTACTTAAGTCACCCACCACCCCTCTGCTATGACAAGCACAAGTTGGACAAGTCCAAGTATTTTCTGTTCCACAAGGACCATGGTCATGATACTGAGTATAAGCACCTCGAGATGTAATAGAAAGGGTTATTAAAGAAGGCGATCTTGACTATTTTGTCAAGCATGGAACCCAAGCTGAAGAACCTTAGAGGTAGGAGCAAAATAGGTAGGATTCACCTTGGAGGAATCCTGCTCCTGAACTCCATAATCCTCCAATAAAGGAACATTTGAACATGATCCTCACAAGTCCTTCCAATCCAAGTAAAGCCTTAGCATTTGATGAAAACCACAAAACCACCACTAAGAGGTAGAAAGAGGTGAAAAGGAAAAATTGTGAAACGAACCTTAGGGGTATAGTTTTCTCCACCTAGGGTCTAGATGGCATCTTGGCCCCTCAAAATGATGTGCTAGTCATCTTAGCTATCATGGATAGGTACATCATGTAGCACATCATGGTAGATATGGGTAGATTAGTGCATATTCTTTTCACTCGAGCTTACGATAAAATGAAGATCGAGCATAAGCTAGAGTCTTATGTTGGAATTCTCACCCGATTCACTAGTGATTTAGTCACCTTGCTCAACATCATCACTTTGTTGTTAACAATTTGAGAGGGCCCAAAGGACATCAAGATTGAGTCTTTATTCATGGTGGTTTGAACTTGTTTAGTCTACAATGTCATCCTGGGTTGCCCAACTCTCAATCAACTTCAAGTTGTAATTTTAACTTTCCATTTAGTAATGAAGTTTCTAACTAAAAAAGGCACATTTAAAGCATGGGAGAACTAAATCTTTGCTGAGCAACTCATCAATTTTGTCAAAAATGGAAGCTCAAGTAAAATATTGAGGATCAACGCAAACCTTTCCAACTCTCTAAAGACTGAACTAGAAGAATTCTTTAAGAGAAGCCAAGATGTCTTCACTTTGGCTCTAGAAGACCTACTCAGCACAGATCCCTCAGTGGCACAACACGAGTTGTTAGTAGTTGAGGACCCCAAAACAATCAAGCAGAAGAGGAGGCACTTTGCCCTAGAATGACAAAAAGCTATTTCTAATGAGATAAAGACACTTTTCTGTGCAAGTTTCATTAGAGAAGTTTGATACTAGAGTGGCTCATCAATGTCGTGATGGTGAAAAAAGCTAATGGAAAGTGAAGAATGTGTGTGGACTTTACCAATTTGAACAAGCATTTCTCATAGGACAACTATCCTCTCCTAAAGATAGATTAACTTATAGACTCTACCTTAGTCATCAACCTCTCAGCTTCCTAGATTCATTCTTAGTCTATCACTATAACAAGATGTACCCCAAAAATGAAGAAAAGACATTATTTACTAGCCAAGGTACATTTTGTTATGTTCAATGCCCTTTGAACTAAAAAAATACAAAGGCAATGTACCAAAGGTTGGTGAATTGGGTATTCGAGTCCCAAGTTGGTAGGAACATAGAAGCATAAGTCAATGATATGTTGGTGAAGAGTCACTGTGCCGAAAAAAACCTCACCAACCTAGAGGAGACATTTGAAACATTGTGGAGATTCAGAATTAAGCTAAACCCAAAAATTTCAATAGAATAAGGAGTGCCACTAGGCCTCAGAGGCATTAGAACAATATCTCTTTGAACCTCCCCTACTAGTTAGAGATGAACCAAATGAAGTGCTGTATTTTCATGTAGTAACTTCAAAACAAGTTATTAACTCAGTGCTAGTAAGTGATCAAAGTAGAAAGTAGCACCCAATATACTATGTAAGCTATGTGATTACTGGGCATAAGTTCAATACCCACTCCTAGAGAAGTTAGCCTATGCATTCATACTAGCAACATGAAAAATTCAACTATACTTTTAGGCATACCTAATTGCCATTTTGATGAGCCTCCCATTTTAGAAAAACACTAAAGAAAACAAAAGGCTCAGTGCATCTAATCAAATGATTAGGCAAATTAAGTCAATTTGATGACACCTTTGATGCTTAAATTAAGTTAGTTTCATGACACCTTTGAAGCCCAGAAAGCAATTCAGGTTGAAGCCCTAGTTGACTTCATGGTAGAGGTCACTTCATACCCAACAAAATCTAATACTGGACCATGGGAAGTTTGGATAGATGGTTGATCCTATGTGTTAAGAAGCAAAGTTAGCATAGTTCTGTTAGGCCCAAATCAAAGAGTAGCAAAATATTCACTTTGGCTTTAGTTCACTGCACCAAACAATGTAGTAGAATATGAAACACTCCTCCTTGTTTTGTGAGTGGTGCTAATAGCAAGCCAAAACCTGAAGGTATATAGTGACTCTCATCTCATATGTCTATAGGCAACAAGATAATATGAAGCCAAGGACCCCCTTATGGCCCAATACTTGGCTAAAGTACAAAAGCTTATGGAGAAAATAGACAATATGGATGTGCATCGAGTCCCAAGGGATGACAATATCAAAGTAGGTGCCCTAGCTCGCTTAGCCTCATCTTCACCTAACTCACAACCTCAATAGATCTTCATTGATACATTTGATAATTGAGCTACTCTGTTACTCCCAAGGCGAACATTGTTATTGAAGAGCAAACTTGAATGGACCATATAGTGAACTACCTCAATAAGGGAGAACTCCCAGAAGATCTAAGAGAAGCTCAAAGATTAGAATGCTAGTGGCAAAGTTCACCATAGTGGAAGGGCACATGTATAAGAGTCACTCATGCAACCACTTCTCTGCTGCCTGGCACCATCTAACGCATACTTATCCACTTTGGGAAGTATACAAAGTTATATGCCAAATTCATGGACATGGGCAAGCCTTATATCACAAACTCCTTAGATAGAGGTACTATTGGATAAACAAGATGGCTAAAGCAGTTGAGTTCATTGCTAAGTGTGAACAATGCCAAAGGAATGTCCTAGTATACTACATCCCAATAGTTTGGCTTCAACAAACACAGGTCATATGGCCTTTCAACTAGTGGGGCATGGATATCCTAAGGTCATTTCCAGTGGCTTCAAGATAAAGGAAGTTCTTGATGATGACAATTGATTACTTCATCAAGTGCATGGAGGTCAAACTATTGGTAACAATTACTAAAAATAAATCCAAGAATTCTTTTGAAAAATATTACTATCACTTCTAGTTGCTAAGGTGCTAATCATTGACTAAGAAGTAGTTAAACAATTTATTGTTCAAGGAGTATTGCAACAACTTACACATCAAATAAAGATTCACTTTGGTAGTGTATCCTTGGTTAAATGGCTTAGCTAAGGTAATGAATCAAACTATACTTTTAGATTTGAAGAAGAAATTAGAGAGAGAAAAAGGTGTGTGATTTGAGGGGTTGACCTATGTGTTGTGGTTATATAGAACCATTCCTTGGACCTCAACTAGAGAGTCTCCATTTATGTTGGCATATGGCGTGGAAGATGTCATCCTAATAAAGATTAGTCTGCTATCACCCCAAACCAAAGCCTATGACCTTGAGGTAAATGAGGCAAACCAAAGGGTAGATAAAGATTTGCTGCTAGAAGTTTAGGAGAAAGCTCCATGTAAAATGGCAAAATACCAACATCTCGCAGCTTGTTATTATTACACTAGAGTATGAGGTTGAGAATTACAACCTAGTGATTGGGTGCATCATTGTGCTTACCTATTTGACCAATCCACTAGGTAGTTGTCTCTAAATTGGGAAAGGGTTTTACTATGTAACATAAGTTGTGGCCCAAGGAGCACAAAAAGTGGAGCATCCAAATGACAAAGTGATGCCTCACACTTGGCATATAGATAACCTAAAAAGGTTCTTCTTATAATAAATTCATGATGCTCTTGTTCCTTCACTATGGAATTTACAGGGTATAAGGACTTCGATGCCAAGCTATGGGCTTGAACAAGTAGAAGGTCAGCTTAAGATATGGACTCGGTCAAAAATTTGGCTTGAGGTTATGGACCTGATTGAGGTACAAGGAGCTCAATGCCAAGCTACGTGCTTGACAGAGTAGATGATTGGCTCAAGTTATGGAATTGGCCAAAAACCAAGCTCCAACTTACAAGCTTGTCGAAGCTATAAGGAGCTTGATGCCAAGTGATGGGCTTGACCAAGTAGAAGGTTAGCCTAAGTTATAGACTTCACCAAACACCCTACTCCAAGTTATGAACCTGATTGAGGCATAAGGAGCTTGGTGCCAAGCTATGAGCTTGACCGAGTACAAGATCAGCTCAAGTTACAAACTTTGCTAAAACCTCAGCTCCAAATTATAGACTTGATCAAGGTAAAAGAAGCTCCATGCCAAATTACAGGCTTGAGCAAGTAGAAGGTTGGCTTAGGTTAAGGATGTGGCCAAAAACCTAACTCCAAATTACCAACCTAATTAAGGTGAAAGAAGCTTGGTGCCAAGCTACAGGATTGACTGAGTAGAAGATTAGCTCAAGTTATGGACATGGCCAAAACCTAGTTCCAAGTTATGGACCAAACCATGGTAAAAGAAGGCATGTCAATTTCAAATGCTATGTAAAAAAAGGTCTCCCAATAGAGTGATTATGCCAAGCATTATTTTCTATGAATTCGAGGTAACACCTTAATGGGTTAAATCTTAAATAAAAGATTGGCCTTGGTTGAGGCTTGTTCAAATGAGTTGCTTATTTTGAGCTAAAACTTTGTTTGAGTTATTGAAAAGTTCGTTGATATTTTGCAACACTAACCTTTTGAGATCCTTTGGGATAAAATCATAGTTTTTGAATTGTGCGGTAAAATTTACACCGAATTAGAACTCATTAATTTTGAGTTGGGTTATCATTACACAAGTTAGTAATAAGCCACACAGTTGAATTAAATAATAACAACAAGCATCTGAATCAAAACTTGAGAATTTGTAAAACAAAAGCATTCTCATCAAAATCTATTATAATCATAATAGCAAAAAACTATATATTCTGAAAGATATGGAAGTGAGTAAAAAAAAGTTAAAAGAGATTACAAAAATTAAGATCATTAAGAGCTTCACACCCACCACCTAGCCACATCATCCTTGCTTGGTGAGTAGCCAAAGCTAGAGCTTAGTTCAACCTTGTTGCCCTACTTGGGGATTGCATCCTTGTTGACCACTTTGCCTTAGTCCTGCTTCAAGAGAGTCACTAGGGAATCATTTTAGATCTCAATATGGAGGTCTTTAGTGTTAAATTTAGGCTCCTTTAGGTCCTGATGACTATATCCCTACAATAGAGATGCCCTTTTTCAAAGGAGTTAGTAGCGAGTTGATCCCAAAATTTGAGGTTCTCCTTGCTAGCTTGGAATGTGAATATAGCTGAGGTCTTCACCTAGGTAAGGAGTTGTAAGAAGATCTCACTCTGGTGGTAGGCCACCACAACCCTTTTGTGAGCTTCGATCAACTTAGCATCCTAATAAACATGGAGCTCCCTCAGCTATCACTTAGCTTTATTGCAGGCAGTCTTGGTGGAATCCTTGATAATTTGCTTAGTTGTATTGGTCTTGGTTTTAGCCACCTAGGCCCTTTGCACCTCGAGCTAGTGGTTTTCAAGGTAGGATTAGAGAAGAGCCACCTTGAGCTTGGCATTGGTAATTTTGGCCCTATGTGATGATAAAATCCTCTATGAAACATAGTGCCTCCTTCCTACAAAGTGGACAAACTTCATGGCATATAGCTGATTGAAAGTTAGGAAATAAACTAAAGCTAATATCAACTTCAAAATAAAAGTAAAAGATCTAGATACCTCTTCACAAGTAGTGACTCCTCACATGAAGAGTTCATTGTCTGGGAGTTGTGTGGCAAGTGAGTTGAAGTCCAAATCGAGGATTTTTGATAGTTGTCTTGACCATTGAGGTGATGCTTTTGATAGAGAGATTATTCATGAAGGGGTAGGTGGGCATGCTCAATAGGTGGAGAGATAGAAGGCAGGCCAAGATGCCACACCTCTTCCTTTTCTCACCTTGCTAAGTAGCATAGCTACTACCTTCACCAGTTGGTGTCTTCATCTTCTTCTTCAGAGCTTCCAGCTCCTGAGACAACCTAACACCTCCTTTTGCCAAATCTTTCTTTTTCCTTAGTGGTTGTGGTGGGTTGACATGAGGAGCACCAATTATTTTCTTCAAGGTTTCATTCATAAAGGCTATTTGGTCCAATCCTACATGGGATGTAAAAACTGAACACAAATTAAACCTACCTAAGCTTATAACTCCAAAACTGAAAAGAAAAAAGTCAATTGCATGCCAAACTAATGAGTGACTAATAGACCATGTTCATCTAGGCATGATTAGGTGGACTAGTGGGCGGCTAACCTCATTTCCTTAACCTCCCCAACCTAGCATACTTGTAATCTATGGGTCTCAATGGGAATTTTGGGATTGGTTTGGTGATCAGCGGTTTACCCCAATTACTATAGGGACCTTAGTCCTCCTAAGCATAGATTCTAACTAGGTTTTTTCAAAAGTGAGGTAAAAATTTTTAAGTCCTTTTTCAAAGAAAAATATGACCTATGCCTAGTATTTGCCACTTTGCAACCCTTGAAGCATCCCTATAGTAGGGACAACTCCTGTGTACTTAGCTAAGGCCCTAAAAGCTATGACAAACCTCATATAATTTTGGACGCGTTGATTTGGGGCAAGGTCCTAGTCAGCAAAAAACTCTCGAGTAAAGTTATCTATGGGATATCTAAGTCCCTCTTCAAAAATTTCCCAAAAGATTGAGAAAACAAAATCAAACTCTTATTTTAGTTCTTCACTCTCCTCTTTCAACCCCCATAGGTCAACTTTGGTGTCACATAGAATCCAAACACTCAAACTAAGTGCTTGATATGCTTTTCCCTAATTGTAGACTCAATAATCTATACCTTCTCTAGATTGAATTTATCTCCAGACTTAGTCCATCTACGATAAATGTGAAGACTATGTTAGTTTCAACTTGGTAACAAGCTACCCTAAAGCCTACTATCTTGAAAGGTTACCTGAGGTGACACTTAAATAATTTAGGATTCATGCCACCTTAGTTATGTTACCTTAAATCATCTATGAACCTAAGAGCTCATTCTAGTGTGATTGCACCAAGCTAAAACTTAGCAGCATGAAGAAAGAAAATGTACTTCATATGTTAGGCTCAGTGGAGATAGTTGTGGCTAAGGCGATGACACTAGGAAGTTGAGTGATGGATGCAGCCATGGTGAACACCATCAAGGTTGGTCCTTTGGGTGTAGGAATTACAGCAACAAGTACTAGGATGGCATCAACAACAACGACAGAGGGTGAGACAGTCATCTCCAATGCCATTGTGCCATTTTTTGTAGTTGAGGAGGAAGTCATTGAATTGCGAAGGAGAAAATGGTCGATAAGAGCGTTGGGGCACAAAGAATTGGCCAAAATGTGGGAAGAAGATGACTTGGTCTTTTATAGGCTGGGTTGTCCATTGGACATAAGACACATTACATAATCTAAGTTGTAGATGGCCGATGAGTAGGAATTTGGGTTCATCATTTGAATCTTGGTGCGTACATGTCATCCATCCAAATTGGCTTGCACAAGGATTTGGAGACCAATTTCAGTTTTGAATCATAAAGTCCTGATGTTATCTAAGATAAACCATCTATTTGAGCTGATGGCATAGAGTTATCACCTCAAAAATATGGGAACCCTAATGATTTCACATGATTTGATAGGTGGTGGCTCTTCTCCCAAAGCATCATGGCAATTTTTGGATATCCCCAATTTAGTGGAGTAGAGGTAACTTTGCATGCCAAATCAAGAGAGGTCAACACTAAGAGTTTGGATTATTGATGATACACCAAACCTTACTATTTAGTTGGTCAATGAAAGCCATTCATGCACATCAATTGAAGCTAATCAAAGGTTGGTTGGATCCATTCCCCAAGCTAATGGGAGTTCAATGGGTCCTCAATGGACAATGGGAAGACAACATATTAGGCTTGAGGACTTTGGTATACAAGAAATAAGTTTGGCTTATCTAGAAGATATTACATATGTTTAACCCACCAGTCAATCTCAAGAGACTTCTATGTATAGGAACTAATTTTAGCTTATCTAGAAGATATTAGATTTTTTTAACTTGCCAATCAATCTTAGGGGATTCGAAATCCATAGTGAAGATAACAACATGAGATCCAGTGCTTATCTCAGCCAAGATCAATGAATCAAACCACTGAGTTTACCAAATTCACTATAAATAGGATAATGCACATCAAATACAGGACTAATCCCAATTCTCTATTTTTATTTATTCTACCAATGATTACTAAATTGGGCATTGGTGCGATCACCGTAGGAGAGCTTCTAATAGTCTTGTTCTCTTGCAAATCATAGTATGGAATGATCTAGTGGATCAAGATCTCAACGAGTCTTCCGAATTAGGCTAGTGTCAACATCAAGTAAATGCTATTATTTTAGTCATTGGGGATACAAGTGCAAAGAATATTTTAAAAATATACAAATATAAGTAGAAAGTTTAAAAATATATCCATGCTAATTTAACATTTTTAAAGGATCTATTTTTAAAAATCCTAGATTTGAAATAAGCAGTATGTTGCAATATCTCAATAAGACATTCAATTGGACATTTGAAGCTAGCACAGCTTCCAAATGGTAAGAATATCTAGTTATCTGATTTGCAATGGAGTTTTGCTATATGATGCAAGCAATCCAATGGCCTAACCTAGATAGGAAATATCCATCCAATTTTATTTCTATCTCTTCAGATTTAACACACATACCTCCTTGAAATATTTTGAAATTACATATACCTTCTTGAGGAGGTAAATATAAATATTTTGTTAAGAATTTTTAATTTGCCTTAAATATATCTATGAAGAGTCATATTTAAAAATATATTTGTGAAAAGTCATATTTATCCTTCTTTTTAGTTGATTAAAAATGAATAATTTAATTTAACTTTACCAACACCACTAGTCCTTTCCATCCATATTCAAAGCCTAACTTCCTATATTGGAATATTAGGATCATTTTCGATATGTCAAGGAGCAATGATGAACAACAAATGAATCCCATGTCAAACTAGGAAGTAGATGGAACTAAAACTAGATATGCCAGCACTGTGCCTAGGCTTGACCAAGTTCTAAAGGGCAAAAGCCCCATAGCTCGACCCATAAGAGATGAGCTCTACAACTCGGCCACCAAAGAAAGAGCTCCATAGCTTGGCCCCTTCAAGATGAGCTCCACATATTAGCCATCAAAGGATGAGCTCCACATGTTGACCCTAGAAGACATGCTTCATAGCATGATCATCGATAGATGAGTCCCATGGCTTGACTATCAGAAGACAAGCATCATTACTTGCCCATTAGAAAATGAGCATCATAGCTTAACCATCAAGAGATGAGCCTCATAGCCCAACCATCAAAAGATGAGTTCCATAACTCATCCATAGTATAGCAATGACCTATGTATGATAACTTTTCTGCATAATTTGCACACTCCTTTTATCCTTATGAGGGATAGCCTTGATAACACCTCTAGGAGATAAACTCTTGTACCACCAACTTTTGTTTCAACTCATGCTCTACCTCTTGCTACATAACAAAATTTATCGAGTCATGGTCTGAAATACAAAATAAAATCCCAAAATGCCCTTAGCTAGCCTGAACACCAACAATGGTAAAGTTACTTAATGAGACTAGATTAGGTTATCTAGAGTGCCCTATATAACATAGCCCATGGCATCAATGTAAAGGGTTTGGACCTTGATTCCCCTTTTTTCTTAGCAAGGTTAGTTTCTATATTTCATTCCTTCCATAGTATACTCTAGCTCTGCTTGAGAGCAAAAGGGACCAAAAAAGGATGATATACTAACTTAAATATTGGAGCATCCTTCTCTGGTCAAAACCGAGCAAGTAGTGTTTTCTCTTATGTGTAGGTTGGAGTTGGCTAGAGAGGATTGGGAAGATCTCATAGAATTTGAGCTAGAACTAGACAAATGCAACATTTAGTGGTTTCATTGAAAGCCGCCAAAAAACCCATTTTTGGGTAGTATTAACAACAACCATGCCATCATAACAATAAGATCTTGGGAACCAGGTGATAACTAGTGCATCAGAGAAGGTGGTGTCATCACGAGACCCCCCGAGAGACACTTCAAATCCCTGTCTCTACACAATAAGGGCTCTAGTTGGTTAGGGCCTCACTAGAGCAACTTCCCAACCAACCAAAGCCAAAATAAGGGGGCTGAAATGAAGAGCCCATCTCCAAGGGCAAGTTCACATAGCTAGTAGGGAAGATTCGTGTCATCGCCTAGCTGATAAAAGCATAGGCCCTAGGTGGCCATGCCATGCAAGGGAGTCCTTAGGAAGAGGATGAGCCACACCAACAAGCATCAAAGGGCCATGTGAGCTAGGTTTCAAATTAGCACACTCCGAAAACTTTAGCCCAATAGGAGGGTCAAGCTCAAACTAACCCTTTTGATAAAATCTATGAAGTATTTGCAGAGATAGGTGCGACATGGAGCACCAAAGATATGGAAAAGTACATCACTCAATTGGTGGATGGAAGATTGCAGGGCTCAGCAAAGCCTAAGCTAACATTGAGCAACACCATGGGTATGCTAAACCCATGGCTTGTAGCTGAGCAAACTCAGCCCAAGTTTTGATAGCCACTTTGAGAGTCATATGCTAGGCCTAGAGACCTAGTGGACCACATCAAATTATTCAAGAATAGTATGATACTGCATGGAGTGACCAAGACCACAATGCACAAGGCATTCCCAGCCACCCTCCAAGACTCAATGTGGACTTGGTTCTCTAGTCTCCTAGTAGGATTGGTGAAAAGCTTCGTGGACTTGGAGCTCAAATTTGTGAAAAAATTCATCTTGTTGGTCCCAAGGTGTTGCAACTCATCCACCTTGCTAGGAATCTGCCAGGCCGAAGGAAAGAGCTTGAGAGATTACCTCTCTTGATTCAAAGTAGTATGGATCTAGGTAAACAATCTCGATGGTTCTATTATCTAAGTTGCTGCTATGAATGTTCTTAGAGCCGATAGAAGGGCATGCAAGATGATGTGATGGCCACCAAGGACACTCATGGAATTCATGGAGCAAGTTTGCTAGCACATTGACATGGAAGAAATAATGGCGGCTAGGTAGGAGGCCAATGGTATTGTAGCAAAAAAATAGAAAAGAGAGTGGTGACAACCCAAGCCCAAGAGAAAGAAAACCAAGCTGTAGGATCATAAGGCTAAATTCTAGATCTTCACCACACTCAGTCATCTCTATGCCAAGATACTGGTGTAGATTGAGGACCAAGACTACCTTAAGAAACATCCTCCAATTCACCAAGATTATGGAAGGTTATATTGCAAGTACCACAAAGACAATGGCCACAATATAGATGAGTGTCAAAATTTGAAGTTTGAAACTGAGTGCCTCATCCACGAAGGCCGCTTGATGAGGTTGTTTGAACTAAAGGAAAAGACCAAGCTGGAAAGGAAGACAACCCTGCAAAAGCTAGAAACAACCATTCCATGGTGATAGGTCATCATCCCCACCACCCCCCTCCTCCAACACAGGCAATTAGGGACTACATCACCATGATTTGGGAAGACACTAGCCAGGAGAGCAAAGTCACTACTATGATAAATCAACCACTCCCTACTAAAGCATCTAGGCACAAGAAATGCTTGCAAGAAGGAAAGTGATATGAAGAGGCACCACCCCCCAAAAAGGGCCAGAGTATAGAGATGAAGCTCTAGTAATCACCCTTATCTTGGAGGGATACTTAACAAGAAGGGTGCTAGTGGACATGAGAGCATATGCCAACATCTTGTTTACCCAAGCATATGACCGGATGAAATATGATTAGCCTCTATGCCTATACCAAAATAGATTAACTAGATTCACTAGGGACTCCCTAAACTTTGAGGGATGGTGAGAGTGCTCATAACAGCCAGAGAGAGCCAAAAAGCTTTATCTTCTTTGTGGACTTTGTTATTGTAAGGGCACAACCCCCTATAATGCAATTTTAGGTGACAATTTTCACCCATCAGATGCTCCTCTAGTTTCAAACTAAATCTGAAATTAGATAGGGAAGATCACCTTCCACAACATAGCCATACATGAGCATCACCTCGGGACAAAATCCCCCAACCTAACAACCCAATAAGCCATCACAAATAAATGGAGGTATAATTTAGTTCTCTTCAGTTGAATTATATTTTAAGATAAAACAATTATAGTGCAAGTAAGTAAAACCTTTCATCAAAAACAATCGTTTCTTTTCAATGAAACATCACAAGCTTTGAACTCGACGATGGCGGTCACCTCCAACAATAATAACCAGGATGTGAGCATCATTAAGGTGACATCCTCTAATTGAATAGCTTGATAAGTTGTCCCAAATAAAGAAAGTCTCAACCCAACAAGAAGGATTACCTCCCACAATGATGTTAGGACATGAGCATAATTTCGAGGCAAAGTCATCCAATCTAGTGGCCCAATGAGCCACATCAAATAAAGAAGGGTATGACTAAAGGCTTTTATTTCAACTTACATTCTAGATGGAACATTCACAATGCAAGAAATAGAAGTTTTTATTTAGAAAATAAGGGAAGGCAAACTGCCATTACATCTAAAAACTAAAAGAGTTGAGAAGCATAAAAGCCATGAAACAAGCAGGCACTCTGAGGGCTTAGGCAACCATATTAGGCCAAGCTGAATTTGACAAGGGACCAGCCTCCACGACCTCTAGAAAAGGTGACACCTTGAACCTAGAAGGCCCATCTTCTGGGATGAGAGGGTTGAAAGGAGAGAAAAGATGATTGCTAGCATTGGACTGGTAGTGGCAGTAGTGCTCCTCCAACAACTCGAGGTCAATCGGTGAAGGAACAAATCCCCAAAAGGGTCAAAGATGGACCTCTTTGATTCATCAAGAATGTCATACCTATAGTATAAATAGTTGTTAGGAAGCTCATCTGCACTTTAATTGGAGAATTCTTCCTTGTTCTCATTTGATGCCTCGAATTCTTCTACTACCTCCTTACATGTAGCATCAATACTATCCATTGATTGACCCTAGGCCCTCACTACTTAGTTGCAGGCCTCCTCTACCTCCCTAACCTTCACCTCAAAGGTCATAGCCTGACCCTTAGAGAGCTCAGCCTCCTTCTTGGCCTTTTCAGCCCTTTAATTTGCATAAAAGGCCTCCTTCTTAGCTATCTCAAATAGGTCCTTAACCTTAGTGAGCTCCCCCTCAATCTAGGTCACCTTCTGAGTCCCAGTGTCGATTATGACTTGGGACTCCTTGACAAAATTTTTAGTAGTTCCTAGCTGCTCAAGGGACTCACTGGAGACCGAGGTAAACTATAATGGCCCAATGGGGGCATTAACCAAGAAAAAAGAGGAAAAAAAAGAAGGTCAACAATTACCTCACCCTCAAAATATCTTTGCTCATCTCTTTGGAAATAAACTCACTATTTTAATGCTTGAAGTAGTTTGTGGGGGGCATCTACGTTGGACGCATGACATCTAGACCCTTGGAGGAGGACAGTGCCCTAGTGGATGTACCGTTCCCCTTCTCGACAGCAAAAGAAGGTTGTACTGCCATAGCAAATTTTGAGATAAGCTTTGGAATTGGGATAATAGTGAGGGCTTCTTCCTGGTTAGTAGCATTAAGGGTAGGGTTTATGATGCTTCTCGTCCCCTTCCCCCTTTCTAGCTAGGGGAAAGATAGCTATGTGACCTCAACCTCCTAGCCTGGAGCTAAAGACTACTTCTTCTTTGCAGCTAAGGAGTAAGGAAGAGCTCCCTTCTCTTGCTATGCATTTACATGTATTCGGGGGCGTGGGGGGAAAGGAGGAGGGGGGATGGGGAGTTTGCTTCCCAAGGCATGGTTAATATGCTAAGATTCATCTCCTCCAGTAGAAAAAGTAAATCACTATGAACAACTAAGTATTAGTAACTTCGGGTGGAGGGAGTTTGCTCCTTGAGGCATGGCTAATGTGCTGAGATTCATCTACTCTTGTAGAAAAAGTAAACCACTATTAGCAAATAAGTATTAGAAGCATACAAGGTTGGTAGCTCGGGAATGCATTATCCACCAGAGTTTTGAGCTATGCTAAGGTTGTACAAGTGCAGATACTTCTAGAAAGTTCATAGGAAAGCATTTCTCTCATTAATTATGGATGACATTGTCCAAATCTCTGAGATCTTAGCTTCACTCTCCTAAAGCTTAGGGTGCTTGCCACAATTTAAGGGAGCTCTGACCCTCAGAGATAGCCCTAGGTTATTGGAGCAAATTATCCTAACATAGTGGTCCTTCCAACTATGAATTGAAGAGGGGTTTCCAAAAATAATTAGTAACTCTTACAAAGGGACACACACCAATATCCATCATAGTCTCAATTTGGCAAAGTCCATAAGCGGCCTTGAATATATCAACTAAAGAGGTTATCTTGTAGGCTATGGAGTACACCCAAAAGGTTGACGTTACCTCTATCCTGTTTGGTGTCACCAAATTTAGTGGCAGATCCTAGTCTTAGAGAAGATATTCTGGAGGAATAGAGGGAAAGAAAATCACAGCCCAACCTCAAACTGGCTTCAGTAGACATCATAGCAAAAGGGAAGACCCTATGGTGCCTCCACTATGCCTGGGTCCTTAGGAAAGTTAAATATCTCAAGATGCTTTAGGAAGTCAAACTCGGAGATAAGGCAATTGGTCTGCATCTTACACCTTATCTACTAGAGGAAACAAAACTCCTCCCATTGTCCAAAATTTCATTATCATACAATGTTTTGAGAACAAGCTATTAGTCATGGCCATAGCTTTCCTAATGCCCTCCTGTTCACAGGTCTTGTCTTCACATATAGTTGCTAATCACCAACTAGCTTTGATTGCCCTACAAAGAAATAAAAATAAACAATAATGGCAAAGCACGAGATAAAATGACAACATGAATTACTTGAGGTATCAAAGAACCATATCGATTTCCTCCTAGGCTTGCCACTGTACTAGATCCCTCGATTCCTGGTCTGCATTCTCCAAAACTTATTTAGTTTCATATATTTGTGTAGTTATATGAACTAAGAGTATATAAAAAAAATTTCATTAAAACAAAAATAAATTCATTTGTGGAGCTCCATGAAGACTCATTTCATAGAATCCCCAAATGTTTAACTTTAAAAACAAAAATTAATGTTCAATGTCAACATATTATCCTAAAATCATATTACAATCACCCATGATGATCTTTGATGAAACTAAACTTACCAAATCCTAGAATTTGAGGTCTGTGAAGATGCATTTCAAATCTCTAAATATCAAACTCTAAAAATAAAAATTGGTGTTTAATGTCAATCCCTTACAGTCATGGATAGAGGGGGCACTAGAGGAGGCTGAATTGGATGTTGTGGAGGGTGAGGCCAAAGGGAGGCTATGAGGAGGTGATTGGATAAGATGAAAAACTAGCTCACTCGAGAGGAGCTCACTAGAAATGAAGGAAAATTGATGAAGTAAGGAGGGGAAAAACTTGGCTCAATTTTTTCTTTTTTTTGGGAGGGTGTGTGTGTGTGTGTGTGGAGATGCAAGGTTGTAAAATTGCCTAAGGGGTACTAGGAGGTGGACCTTCAAAAGGACCACATGGACTACCTAGATGTATAAATGGAGGGATAAATTATTTTATTTTTTTAACTTATCAATTTTATATTTATTATTATAAAAATATTATTTACGAAAAATGTTTAGGGAAAATTTCTATTTGCCTCATTCTAATTTTTTTATCCAGTTCAATCCAACTCATATTTCTCTTTCCCATTAATCCTTTATAGACATGTTGGATCATGAAAAATATTTTTATGGACAAACTTGCCTATGATCTCAGCACAAAAATCTAAATTGGCATTTTGCGCTTTCTTTATGAGAGAAAATATCACGGCTTTTCCCTAAGGCAAGTTTATAGGCAAGAGCTGGATCAGCAATACACACTTCTCTAGGAGTGAAAACCACTATTGTGGCTTTTTCATGAGGCAAATCCATAGGCAAGACTAGATTGACATTTTGCACCTTCTTTGGGAGAGAAAATACCATTACAACTTTTTTAAGAGGTAACTCCATTGTTGCTTGTGTCATTCACATATTTTGTAAGGTAAAATTGCCATCTTCACCCTTTGTCTCCCTCTAATAGTCATTTCCTATATTCTTTTTAGTGATATGAGGTGTTTACAACAATATTTTCAGCCCATTGTTCCAAATTCCCATGTTGATCACATATCCAATCCACCTCTAGGCCCATTTTGTCTATTTGATCTCAAATCCACCCTCTAATAACTTTCATCAATAACTTATTCACAATCTCATGATACAAGGGTGAGAGATACATGTACTCCATCTCCAATATTTTGTTAATAGAAAAATATGTAGGAGGTGGCTTCTTAGGTCTAATAAGGTGTGACTAAGGTATTTCATCCTCAATAATCTAAAGACACCTGTTCTTCTTTATTCCAATGAAGAAGTGTATACGATGTGGGATATCTATTGTGTAATTCAGAAGCAAGTTGTGAAAATCATTGTCAATGTGGGCGACGACCAGATGGACAACAAGTCATAATGTATACATATGAGCTGATTGGCGATTTTCATGAAAGCCTCTTTCGTCATGTGTTATGCATTTTTTGATTCTATGGTTTTTTATTTCATGTGCTATGTGTTGTAAACATTTTTCATCAAGAAGAATAAGCCATCTCTTTATTACGCTCATTGAGCTATGGCTTGAAACTTTGTGTGACAATGTGCACTCATATTTTTATTGGTTCTATTATGGATTTATGTATGAACAAATATTCATTTGTGCTTATGATATCATTCACAATTTTATTGGTATGAGTCTATTATGTAATCAACTGGCCCTTATTTTGTAAGTAGATAGTATGTAATTTTAAGAATATGTATTCATCTCCTAATTATTAGGTATCCATTTGGCAAGTAATTTGACATTATTTTAATAGAAGAAATCCTAAATATGTTATTCCTAGATGGAAAGATCATGGTGTTTGTGTGATTTAAATAATAGGATCTTAGGTTAAGATCAAATGTGTTTGGAGTTTCCTATGTAATATACTTATTTTATTGGCTTAAGGCTTCAGGTATGAATATATTTATATGCATTCATTTATTTACAAAAGTATTTGTTCTATAAGCACCATGTATTCATGAATCTAATATTATCCTTTTATAAGTGATTTTTATTCATGTATTATTGCAAGAGTATTCATTCAGTACTTGTTTATTTCATAAGTAGCATATATTCTCATTCTAGTGTATGACCTAGCTTATTGATTTTTTTTATTACTATGCATTTCCATTAGTTTGAAGTTGTGGTACTTATTGCTCTTTATTTTCAAAATGAAAAAAATTTGATTGAAACAACTCCTACTGAAGTAATCTTGTTAAAGAGCCATTTGACCCTTAAGCAAATTGGATTGAGAATATTATTGGCATGGGACAATGCAATAAAAGGGATAGGTCAATATTTTGATAAAGTTAATCATTTCTAACAAGAGATTTGGATTATGTAATAAAAAGAACTTTGACTGCATATTTACAAACAATGAGAAGACATGTGCAATTGCTAGATGTAAGAATCCAAGATGCAAATAGAGGATCCACCAATCAAAAATTGCTTCCCTCTCTACCTTCAATATTAAGAAATGTGACATTGAGTATTCATGTGGTATGACCCTTGCAAGAGCCAATCACCCTAAGGCATCAAATAAGTGGGTAAGAAATATTGTTTAATTGCAATTGAAGAAGCAACCATTATGTTGAGTAGCTAAGTTGCAGAAGGATATTTTGGATGACTATGGGATAAATATAAAGTATAAAAAGACCTAGGAGGGTAGAGAGTGATAACCAAAAAACTAATCTAATAGGGGGGTGAATTAGGTCTTTCAAAAATAATATACAATTTTTGAGATCAAACACCAATTCATAATTCAATCCAAAATATCATTAGTCCATAAGCAAAGAAATAGTCACAAGTGTTTATAATGTAAAAAAATAAGAATAAAATGCATTATAATTTTTACATGGTTCGGTGACCAATTACATCTACTCTATAGCTGTTGCCTCGCTTTTGAGGACTTTATTTCTTTATTAGAGTTGTCACTTCTTGAGACAAAGCAAAGCCTCTACATCAACTCATAATCCATGAGTATCACTTTCTTCAAGTGAAGCCATACCCGTATAACTCTTGCTCTAACCAAGCAATAGCCAACTCCTATACTAGAGCTTTGTTCCTCACTCCTAATACCCTGGGAGCGTTTACAAATAAAGATAATAAAAATAAGATGCAATTGCTCCTCTCTACAAGAGTCTCTCAAGTTTAAGTACAAGAGCAAGAGATTTCAAGATTAATTCTAAGTTTAGAGCTCTTGTAATCCTAGAGGACTTGAGGAAGCTTGTTCTCACTCTCAAAGGTAATTAAAGATATAAAAGTTTTAATTAAAATAAGCTCTAAGCCCTTAAATAGACATTAGGGAGAGAACTAGATATTACTGGCTATTCTGTACTATGTTCAGATGTTCGGACCTTAAGGTTTGGTCATTCGGATATATCTAACGGTCAAATTTAACTAGTTGTTATAACTAATGTCACAGGTTCAAGCATTTGAACTCTCAATCTTTGGATGACCAAAGCCTCAACCGAGCAACCAAACTTCTATAGAACCAAAAATCTGAAATTGCAATTTTTGATCTTCAATTGTCGGAACCAAGGGTTCAGGTATCAGAAGTTATGAGTAATGCACAATAAATTTCTTATATATTTAGGCATTTCAAACTTGAAGTTTAGGCATTCAAAGGTTACAGAAAAAATTTCACTAGTTCAACTATAACTTCAACCCATTTTGATATCTACCCAAAATTTATCTTAGAAAAAGAATAGGCCGGTGAACACATTCTAGGATGAATTATAGTCTCTAAGCAAAAGATCTAAAACATAGAATCAACAATTCAAAATTTCAACTCGATTTAAGTGAAAAATGAAAATATAAAGCTAGTAAGTCGATCTAATTTCTTGAGTGATCTTCAAACAATCCACATGTATTCAAGTCACATTTATTGAATCATCATTATACCTCAATCTTCATAATTATTTTCAAATCCATCTTCTCTTTGAGGCTTCCGAATGGTCTTAAACTTCATTATACCCTTAGCTTGGCTACAAGCTACACAACTCAAGAGATCATCAAATACATGGTTTGATCATCATCAAAACTATAAAGTGCAATAATCTCCCCTTTTTTGATGATAACAAACCCTTCATATGAATAAATAAATACTATACTTGACAAAGAAGATTTATACAATGTAGCACTTGTATCAACTAGAGCATACATATGAATTTAGCATAATCTAACCAATTTTGAGCAAATAATACTGTCATTAAAGCATAAAGCTCCTCCTTACTTTAATATTTCTCCCCCTATATAAGACAATCTAACGATGTGCACAAATATCCTCCCCCTTTTGGCATCAATAAAAAGGGTACAAGAATGCAAAACAAATACATTGGCATTAAGAAGAAATATCAAACCTCACAAAAATAAGTCCATAATAATGGGATCCTTATCCAAGTGAGGTATAAAACACCCATGAAGCATCATAACATCATTAAAATATCAATGCATATTTTCTAATATATATCATACGGAGATCATTGCATTGAAGGAAAGTTATAAGAATTAGAAGAAATTGGATTACCTCATGTGATTAGGCATCCTTTGAACATTATTGAGATATCATCCACATGGGTTTTCTCTTCACAATCTACAAAACAAATATATCTATATATACAAAGAGAATTAGTAATATAGCATAATCTCACAAATAGAAGTTATGAAAGATTCAATAAAAAATTGAGTGCAAAGAATACAAATGAAAGCGAAAATCATACTTAAGCTAACTAACCTAGAGGATAATCAATAAATAAAACCCTTTAAAAAAATATCATCCTAGCTAACAAAAATAGCTTAAGTAGTGGAGGATTTTAGAACCCAAACTTGTTTCGATTCCATACGTTTAGGATTCATTCTCTTCAGTACCCAAATTCATTTTAGAGAAGAATTTCTCTTAATTAGGAAACTTGTGAAAATATATCCATTACGACAACAATAATTGCATTTCAATTTTAAATTTATAGGATTTGAAGCTTTCACAAAAGTAGATTTGGTACCTTTGGATTTCAAAGAAGAGATAAAACCAAGTGTGGATTTGCTCAAAATATTCTTTTAGCTTTTTAAAATCATATTTAAAATGGTTTTGCTATGAAAGAAAGTTTCTAAAGTCTTTTTAAATGCACTTTTTTTTTTGAAGTATATCAAGACTCTTTTTTTAATCACAAGATATTTTGAAAGATCTTAAGTAGAATTTTCCTTTTGAAGAAGCTTAATATCTTATTTTCAATCAAAAGAGCTTTTAGAAGATCTCAATAAGTGAAAATCATTTTCAAGTGAAGTCAATTTATTTTTCAATGAAGCATATCTGAGAAGTAACTTTTATGTCTTGAGTATAAGTTTTCAAAGTTTCTTACAATTCATAAAAAGATAAATCACATACCTCATTGCTTCCATAATCCTTTGTCCTGAGACAAAAGTTGAGATCATGATTCTCAAGGTCATCATCTATGCTATCCCATGTCAACTTTTTCTTTTTCTTTTTCTTTTTCTTTTTCTTTTTCTTCTTCTTCTTCTCTTGAGCTTGAGAGGATGACTCTTTGGCTTCTACTTTCTTCTTCCTTGAATTTTTTTTCTTTTTCATCTTCTTTCATCTTTTATTATCATCCTTTCCCAAATTTTTAAGGCTCATCTTATAGGCTAACAATGAACCTATGAGTTCTTTAAGTGGAAATGTCTTGATGTCCTTTTCTTCTTGAATAGCCATCACCTTTGCCTCCCATGAGCATGGCAAAGCATATCTGATATAGGCCACTCAAAATCTCCATAAGTTGTGAAAGCATATTTGATATAGATTCAAAAGAATACATTTTGAAAAACTCAATTGATTTATAAGCATTGAAATTTTTAAATCTTTCACTTTGTCAACCCCTACCCCTTCATGAGTATGTAATAAGTAATTTCAAATCTCATGAGCAATTTCAAATGATGAAATCTTTTTAAAATTATTTTCATTAAGAGCATAATGCAATATATTCATGGCTTGGGTATTTGTGGACTCTAATTATTTCTATTTTAGGGATCTCCACACCATCAATTATCTTGGTGGGTGAAGACTACCCATTTTCAATCAATTGCCAAAGATCAAAATCAATACTCTTAATAAAAACTTTGAAGCAAAATTTTCAACATATTAAAATTATTTCCATCAAAATATGGGGGATGAAAAATAGATTGACCCTCTCAAAAATAATGAGAAATATCAAAAGCTACCATTAAAAGAATGGATCAAAAACTTGAGGTTGTTAAACTAAAAAATACGAGCACCAAAATCTAATATTAATTGATAGCCAAAATCTAACCTAAGAAGGGGGATGGTGAATTAGGCCTTTAAAAAATTCTGTTCAATTTTTGAAATCAAACACCAATTCACAATTCAATCCAAAAAATCACAAGTTCAAGCAAAGAAACAATCACAAGTGCTTATAATATAAAAAATGAGAACAAAATGCACTACAGTTTTTACGTAGTTCCGCTATCAATCGTGCCTACTTTAAGGCTCTTGACTTGCTCTTGAGTAGTTGAAAATTTTGCTAGAGTTGTCACTTCTTGAGATAAAACGAAGCTTTTACATTAACTCACAACCCATAAGTGTTGCTTCCTTCAGGTGAAGTCATGTCGATACAACTCTTGCTTCAAACAAGCAATAGCCAACTCCTACTTTGGAACTTTCTCTCACACACTCCTAACACCCTAGTAGTATTTATAAGTAATGATGATAATAACAAAATATAATTATGCTTCTCTATAAGAGTCTCTCAAGTTTAAGTACAAGAGCAGGAGATTTGAAGGTTAATTCTAAATTCAGAGCTCTTGTAAGTCTAGAGAGCTTGAGGAAGCTTGTTCTCTCTCTCAAAGATAATGAAAGATATAAAATTTCTAATTGAAATCCAAGCCCTTAAATAGTCATTGGGGAGAACTAGCTGTTACTAGCTATTCTCTGTCATGTTTGGACATCTAGAGTTTAAGGTTCAGTCATCTGGACAAGTCCAATGGTCAAATTGAACTAGTTGTTATAACTAATATCACAAGTTCGAGCATCTAGTCCTCAAGTTTGGGCATCTGAACTCTCAATCTTCAAGTGACCAAAGCCTAAACAAAGTACTCAAACTTCCAAAAAACCATAAACCTGAAATTATAGTTTTTAATCTTCGATCATCCAAACTAGGGCTTTGACCATTATAAGTTACCAGTAATGTCCAATGAATTGCTACTATGTTTGGGCATCCAAATCTTGAAGTTTGGACGTCCAAAGATTATAGAAAAATCTTCACTAGTTCAACTATAACTTCAGCCTGTTTTGACATCTACCTCAAACTTAGCTTGGATAAAGAATAGGCTAGTAAAGGCATTCCAAGGTGAGTTAGAGGATTAAGCTAGAGCTCTAAAATATAGAATCAACAATTCAAATCTTCAACTCAACTTAAGTAAAAATGAAAATCTAAAGCTAGTAAATTAATCTAATTTCTTGAACGATTTTCAAGTCATCTGCATGTCTTCAAGTCACATTCATTGAATCACCATCATACTTCAATCTTGATAATCATCTTCATATCCATCTTCTCTTTGAGGCTTCCGAACGGTCTTGAATTTCATTACACCTTTGGCTTGGCTACAAGCTTCACAACTCAAGAGATCATTAAATATATGATTTGGTCATCATCAAACTATAAAGGGGAATAGAGAGATTGCACAAGTGGAGTTGTATCATGAAGGCATGGCATTTGACAATTTTCTTTTGTGGTGCCAAGACATGGTGAATGAATCTAATCTAAGAAGCTTGGTGGTCATTAAAAAGAATAGTGATAGAATCAAGAGGGCTTTCTTTTCCTTTTTGGTTTCTATTGAAGGTTTTGAACATGGGAGTCAACTATTTGTTTCCCTTGATAGCACCTTCCTATTACACAAATATGGTGGAATTCTTCCTAGTACTACAAAAAGAAAAATGAAAATGAAGGTGATACTTTTATATAAAGTATTTAGTATTCTTTCAAGGTTCTATTAATTATTTGGTTTTAAACATGTTTTTTTTTTGTTTATGCACAGGATTCTTCCACATCATGTGTGATTTCGGACAATGAAACCAAAGCAAATTGGGCATGGTTCTTGTAGAACTTAAGGGAAGCTTGGTACTCGGTTCCTAAACCATACGAGAAGACCATTACATTCATCATCGAATATGTGAAGGGGCTTAATTAATTTTATCCAAAGTATAGTTTTGGAAAGTCCACATTTCATCACCTTTAGGCTAACCTGCACAATACAAGGTTAAACATACCAAAGGTTACTTAAGATGAATGTTGGGCATTAGTTAAATATGTTGCCTATGTATGTACCGAGAAGGAATTCAAGGAGGTCATGGAGTTTTTATATGCAACATTGGACCAATTTTTATTTGGAGGTGCTCGCTGGGGTAAAATGACCTCAATTGTTACAAAATTATTTAATGCCTAGATTAAAAAAGCTAGACAACTATACATGACAAGTATAGTTGATTCAATTAGGTTAGAATGAATGATTCTCTCACTTCATATTGTGGTTCCACTTTATATATTTTTTGTTTTTTATTATTGTCCAATATACTATAATATATTATTATTTATATTAGATTGTGTTTGTCCTAATGCACAAATGATGAAATTGATATTTGGTCATTGGTAGGACTCATCCAGATGGAAAACCAATCTATGCTTGAGTATAGAGAAGAAAGTCGAAGCTACTTTACAAGAAGCTTGGCACCTTTGTATGGGTTGTTCTAATGAGGGCATATTTGGGGTTATTAACTTGGATACCAACAGTGTCAAGGTTTTAGAGAGGATATGTTCATGTCGTGATTGCAAGTGTGTGGCTTCCATGCAAACATGCTTATACCATAATATTGGAGACAAATAACAATGTCTACTACTTTTGTGATAGCTACTTCACCTCTGACTCTTACTGAAAGGTAACTCTTACTTGATATACCTCAATTCCAAATATGAACAAGCTAAATCACATGAAAAAGCAAGAAATATTGCTTTCTGTAATGTAAAATAAACCCAACCACACATGTCTCAAGCAGATTGAGTCACATGCATTTGATATTTGACCCCTGAGATGCAACAAGTGCAAGCAATCAGGGTATAATCGCTAGATGTGTAATGTCGTGATTATTGATTAGGAGCAAATAGGAGAGCTTGTGTTTTGAGGATGATGTAAATGGGCCTTGAATATATTTTTAGATGGCTGGCCATGATCTTTTGAGGTGCATTTGGTAATAGGGTAAGCTTAAAACTAGTGAACCATTTTTTAAGCTGATATCTTTTTATCAAAATTGATCCCACAATAATTTAAAATTTGAAAGCTAATTAATTTTTTATAATAATTTAATTTTAATAGCAGTGTAAAATAATTAATATGATTTTTTAGTAAAAAATTAATTTCTTAATTGGGCTAAATTTTAGCCTAGTTTGTTACTAAACAAGTTTGGTTATATGCTAATATTAAGTGATAGACTCTAATAAAAAATACTTAAGAGCACATATTTTGAGCATGCAATTAAGCTATCGAGTGGTATAATGTCATGATGTACTTGATGTATATGTACATCCGTACCTATATTTCTTATTTTTTATATTTAGTTTTTTAAATAATTTTTATCCATGAATGAAGCAATTATTGTTCTTAGTTTTAACAATTATTTCATGATATTAAATTCAAATTTGAACAAAAAATATTTACTACAGTGACTAAAAATTTATTTTATAATATTATGTATTCATTTTATATGAAAAATATTCTTTTATTAGTTTTTATTTATTTATTTTATTTGAAAAATATTTGTTTTTTTGGTTATTATGAATTTATTTTTTCATATAAAGTATTTACTCTTAAAATGAGCTAGATTATAGTAATACATAAATAATATAAAGCAAAAGTCTGCATGGTCCAAAGTTCATCCATCTTCTAAATACAGAGTCTTCATTCTACAATAATAAAGTATTCATTTTATTTGAAAAGCTTTATTTTTTACCATTATGTATTTATTTTATTTGAAAATTATTTATTTATTAGTTAGTTTGTATTTATTTATTCAAAAATTATTTGTGTCTAAGTTATTATATATTTTTTTTATAGAAAGTATTCACTCCTATAGTGAGTTGGATGATAATAATATATAAATAATGTAGAGTGAAAGTTTGCACAATTCTAAGTTTATCCATCCCTTGAACGCATACTATTTACTTTATAGTAACAAAATATTTTTTTTTTGTCATGTATTCATTTTACTTTAAAAGTATTTATTTTTTAGTTATTATGTTTTTATCTATTTCTACAAAATATTCACTCCTAAAATAAGCTAAATGATAATAAATAGAAATATATCAAATAATCATAATAGTTTATCCACTATCATGGATAAAAATTATATAAATAGAAGTACATTCAATAACCTAATACTTTTTCACAAGAAAACAATCTCATCCACTATTACAGTGTATTACAAGTCATATCAATTCATCCTCCTTTTGTAGTAAAGAAAACTTTGCATCAAAAGCCTTCCTAGTAGAAGCATCTAATTCCTCAATCATCAAATACTTGTGTATTTTAATCTTATCATAGGAATATCTGAGATAATAATATGCAATGTGTCTCAGTCATGAGGGGACATAACTTGGCCATAAGATTGACAATGTAGTGCAAGAAAGATCTGTGATCAACTAAAAAGGTCCTCAAGTTCGTTATTTCCAACTTGCTTAAATATTAGGTAAAAATAAGATGAATATATTTTACAGATAAATAAGTACAAATACACAAAAAAGGTGAATATAAGTATAATATAAGTGATACACTTTACAGATAAACGAGTACATATAATAGAAAAGTAAATATAAGTATAATATAAGTCGACACATTTCCTGAATAAATGAATATATTTATCCAAAAAAGTGAATGCAATTTTTAATATTAGTTCATCAAATAAATAAAAGTGAATACATATAGATGAATATAATTAATACAACAAATCACACATTAATACAGTTGTGCAATGTTCAATGAATACAAGATAAGGAAAAATGAGTACATATATATTAATCAATGAATACAACAAATGAATATTGAACACTTCAACAATGAAAAATAAATACAACAAATGAATATATTGAACACATTAAGAATGATAAATGAATAGAATAAATAAATACTAAATACATTGCATACACACAATGAAAAATAGTATATCAATTTAACATACAACCACATTTTAACATTCAATCATATATTTCCATCTACATAGTTGTTGGATTGCTTGCCCAACTTAAATCTGGTGTGAGTTTCAAAAAAAAGTGCAAAGAATATGAGCTTTCCTCCTTTTATCACAAGGTAAAGAGCTGGTTTATGTGCACAATGAAAGCAAGCAACGTAAAGACACAACAACATCAACAACATCAACAACTTATAATTGAATGAGTTCATTAGAAGAATGCTACATGAAAATAAAATATTTTCACATATAATTGGAGTCATAGGTAAGAAACAAAAGTATATGCTCAGCTATAATTTACCAACAAAGTTAACCAAACAAGATGTGCTTATACATACTTCACATAAACAAGATTCCTAAGTTCAGGAGTAAGTATGTCTTTGAGACAACAATCTCGCAAGTTTCTATAATGCATAAAAGAGTATTTCATAAACAAAAAAGATAGCAAAAATAGTAATTGAATAACCATTAACATAACCGCAAAAAATCTAAAAAGCCCAAATTCTTAATTTCTCTCAACACAAATTTTTCTTCTCACATAATAAGATACACTAACTATTTTCACAATTCTCATTCTACAACGCTCGCAAAAAGCGCAATCCCTCATTAATTATTTAATAGATCCGTAAAAAAAACTATAATGATCTCTTCATCACCATAGTTAAAAATTGGCAAGAAATCAAGGAGTCAATCAAAAGAGAGAAAATCCAAAGATTCCTAAAAGGAATGGCTTGTAGAGAAAGAGCGAGAAACCAGAGGAAATAAGTAATGTAGTATCTAGAATGTAAATGAGGTGAGTTGAGTTCAGCTCAGATTGGCTCCAAAACTAACGAGCTTGAATTGAGCAGAGTAGCTTAGCTTTTTTTTTCAAAAATTATTTTTTTAATTAATTTACATTAAAATAAATTTTTAAAATTATAAAAAATAAAAAAATTTGACCATAAAATCACAAGTTATAATTCATAAATTTATAATAAAAATATTAAACATAAAAAATTTATATACAATGCTAAAGATATATATAATTTAAAAAATATGAATACTAAAAAAATCATGCTAATAGAATAACGTTTAAATATAAAAAATTATATCAACTACAATATCATAATTAAATAATTAATTATATATTATAAAATATATTTTTATCTATTAAAAAAATAAATGAGTTAAGTTGAAATTGAGCAAGTTGAATTCTAACTTAAACTCAGCCTATTACCAAATGAGTCAAAGCAAGTTGAGCCAAATTCGAATCGACCTTGAAATAAACTGAGTCAAATTCAAATCGAACTTGAGCCGAACTTGAGTTACGCACAGGCTATGAGCTAAATTAATACCCTGGTAATACCGAGGGAAATAGCGTCTAGGGAAGAATGCCTTGTATACCGAGATTGTCCTGCACATGCGCTGTTGAGGGGGGAAATGCCGTGATGTGCTACCACGTGGTGTGAAACTGTGTGCTGCGACCAAATCCGGGAACCACAGCTCAAACCTTCATGCTTACTCATTGCAAACAACAATGGATTCGAGCTTCTAATCAGCTGCTCCACTGATAGCTGCACTCATCTTCTTAACATCCAACAGATACAAAAGAGCTTCAGTCATAACTTCACCGGGGATTAGTACTGGAATGCTCGGAGGATGCCTACACATTGCAAACAACAATGGATTCGAGTTTCTTGTCAGCTGCTCCACTGATAATTGCACCCATCTTCTTAACATCCAACAGATACAACAGAGCACCTTCAGTGATAACTTCACCTGGGACTAGTACTGGAATGCCTGGTGGATATGAACACACAAGTTCTCCACATATTTGCCCGAGGCTTTCTTCTATACTCACCTTCCTCTTCTTTGCAAAGAAAGCTTCTCTAGGACTCATTCTCATTGTAACATCTGCAAATGGCAAACAAGCAATGCCAGTAATCCTGCTTGATGAATCATTTTCCTGAAAAAATGTTGCAGACAAATGCTTCATCCCCAAAGCAAGCCTCTCAGTGTCCTCTGTGCGAGTTCCTAAGTTGATTGCAAATGTTATAGACCAGTTCCCAACGAGCTCAGAATAGACGTTCAGTTCCTTGTCTATGAACTCATCAGCTATGAATCCAGATATTTGGAGTCGTGAAAAACCAAGAGTGAGGCGCAAGGGATCGATGGCAGGAAAGTTGGAGACGAAGCTTGATAAATTTAGGATTGAGATCCCTGGTATTTCACTAATCTGGTCCGTTGCTTTGAGAGATAAGTCCATTGTCTTGTTGAAAATGGTGAATGGGTTCTCGCTGAGCTGAGATGTGACAGCATCCAGAGATGCAAGAAGGAGATAGCTGGGGCTAGAGCTTTGGAGAGTTTGCAGGCATCTGCTCACCCTATCCCTGTCCACAAGATATCCAGACATGTGCAACATTGATGACTGCGTCAAAGAGCCAAGAACTTTGTGAGTTGATTGCACTGCTATATCTGCACCTTGCTCAAGAGCGGTGCATGGGAAACAAGGATGAAATTGGAAATGTGCTCCATGGGCTTCATCAACTATAACAGGTATACCACGTGAGTGGCAGAGTTCTGAAATCTCTCTTATATCGCTGCAAATTCCATGGTAAGTTGGCGAAGTGATGAGAACTGCTGCTGCACTTTTACCAACTTCATCCAGTTCTTTGATGGCCTGCTCCACCTGCAATGAGGTCAATCCACCAGCAATGTCCCATTGAGAATTGTACTCTGGGATGATGTATTTAGGCACTGCACCAGATAAAACCAAACCAGAGATTGCAGATATATGAGAATTACGAGCGAGGATGATTGTTTCACCAGGAGAACAGGTAGCCATTATTGATGCCTGGATTCCACAAGTGGTGCCTCCAACCAAAAACCGTGTATCTGATGATCCAAACAGTTCAGCAGCTTGTTTCTGGGCTTCTAGGATTACTCCATTTGGAGAGAAGAGATCATCAAGCTCAGGAAGCTCAGGGAGGTCATGCAGAAAAGTTGCTGGACCTATGAGGTTACGCAACAATGGTGGAGCAGCTTTCCCTCTGTTGTGTCCAGGGAAATGAAAACAGGCAACATCTTGTTCTGCAGTAACTTTTAATG
Source organism: Trichopus zeylanicus subsp. travancoricus (assembly GCA_005019695.1). Classification (NCBI taxonomy): domain Eukaryota; kingdom Viridiplantae; phylum Streptophyta; class Magnoliopsida; order Dioscoreales; family Dioscoreaceae; genus Trichopus; species Trichopus zeylanicus. The sequence goes on from RXID01014303.1 coordinate 320,007, forward strand.
CTTGAAGCAGAGGAGCAGTAGCTTGTTGAGCAGAGGCAGAACATCTGTGACCAAGAATTTGGGAATCATTTCTCTTCATGGGGCTTGTGAAACTTTCCTGTAAGAAATTTTGAGGCATTGACTGCTTTAAACTTCTGAGCAATGAATCCCCTGAAGTTAATTGTGAAACAGAAAAAAACTTTGATGCTGTTGTTCTGCTAAGACAGCACGGGTATGCTGATCATCATTCTATTCCATACAACAAAAACAAGCCATCTTACCAAAAAAAGTCTTATCTTGCTTTAAAGCAAACAACTGGTGATGGATTAACTTTTAGATAAACTATTTAGCAAAGGGAAAATTTACTATTACACAAAGTGGAGGATGCCTTCGAAAGAGTAACTAATTTTAATAATTTTAAAATTAACCATTCATCCCTGATTCAAGTTAACAGTTTGTCAGACCCTCCTAATTGGGGAGGTAAGGAATTTGCACTCCAAGTGGACAAACAGGAGTTCAGATTCCAACAGAGATGGATAAGGTGTCTAGCCATAATAGAGTGGTTTATCGACATATCTCAAAAAGTTAACAGTTTAATTTCTTGATTTTTCTGTTTAACTTCAACTCTCTCTGTTTTTCTATTGATCGTAGCTATTTGTAGTTGGTTGTAATTTTTTGATCATGAATTACTAAACTTGAACTTTTTTATTGCAAGCTGCATTGTCCACTGTATGCCATCAAATAACAACTTAAAATCATCCTAACTCTACTTTCGCTCTGATCTCATTTTCAGATTCTAATTCTCTATTTCTAAAACGGGAGATTCCCTCTACTTCCCACTTAATAATACAATATAAAATTTAGAAAATTACTTAAGAGTTTGTTGTTCCTGTTTACTGTTATTTGTAAATATTGACTCTGTTGATGTTCTACTTATTGTTACAAAAAACAGAAGGACAGGTTTTTAACACCAAAAAAAAAAAAAAAAGAAGTTAGAGAAACCAGAAAGCAAGTCAATCTCCAAATAAGTGATGAAAATGTAACGTCAAAAGCCCTGAGATTAAAATGTTGAATACAACAGACTACGTGCAACAGAAAAAACTGTCTCAGGAATATCTGATTTCTAGAAAACAAAAACTATGCTAAATCCAGTCAATTTATCTCTGAGTGCGGATGAAGTGTTTTATATTTACAATAAATATTTCACTCTATCCGACTTAGCACATAAAGACATGCAGACAAAATACGACATTCCAACTAAATAGCATGTTTGATTTTCACCAGATAGAACACTTATATCAAAATTCATGTGTGAGTTCATATCAATCGGTCTAAATGTAATCCTAGAAACCAATTTAGGTTCCTTTCATCTCGGTCAGACCGCAGAAGCAATTCTTCAAACACTTGAGCTGCAACGTCTCAACCTCTTTAGAATAAACTAATGAAATCACCAAAACGAAAGACAGGCAATGATAACATAAAAAAATTCGTGACTGAGTTACGTTTGATAGTAATTTAGGCCTTTTTCATCTTGGGGCAGACATAGGCAATTCGACAAACAGTTAAGCTGCAACATCTTAAGTTGTTTGAATTATGCTGCCAAACAGAAAGACTAACCGAAGAAGAGATGGTAGCGTTCCTTCTGCGATGGCTTCCAAATCCAGTACCTGGGGAGCTCTGAGAATTAAGCTAAAGATCAGATCGGAAGAAGGAGAAGAAGAAGAAGAAGAAGAAGGGGACCTTGGAAAGACGTTGAAGGAATAGTAGCGGCGGAGGGGGCATCCAGGATGGAGGGCAAACGATTGAACTCGCCATTTTTGCTTTTCAAAAATAAAAAAAATGAATATATAGGGATGAAAACGGGTCCGATTTTACCCGACTCAATCCGCTTCCGGATCCGAATTGAATCGGATTCGGTAATTTTTTATTATCCGACACGAATTGGGATCCGGATCGGATCCCGGATATTGGATTCAAGAATTTTCCGGATCTGGATCCGGATAAGGGTTTTCGCTTCTGACATTTTTGGGGTCCGATTCGGATCCGGGTGGCTGTTCTCTACGCGGATTTGGATTCGTAACGATGATCACCAGGCAGTTCTAGAACACCCTGCATTAAAAAAAGAGAGGACATATTAGAAACAGGCAAAAAAGTGCGAAGTTGAGAACTAAATAGGGGAAAAATTATGTTTCTGATCTGTTACGACGCATTGTTGAGTCAAGAAACAAACTGAGACAGGGGAAGATCTAATCCAAATCTCAATGCGACTAAGCACTTGCTCGCTGGAAGCCAGGTAGAATCCTCACAGCTCGGCCCATGCCGTCCTTGGGCACTCCCTCTCACACCCACGAGCACATCGGACATGGAGGTGCAGGTGTATCTGGGCCACCGACTGGCACACAATAATTCAACATTTCTTCATGTGCTACGCTTGCATGAAATTCTGTATGTGTGAAATTCTAAAAGATGAGTTTACGTAAGAACACCTATTTCCTATTTCACCTCTCGTGCCATCTTTTATTGGACGACAAAAATCATTAATCGGTGATATGAAAAATCAGTTGAAATTTTAAAAATATCGCTAATCGAATGGTACAGTTAAAATCTTTTATATAATAAAGTATAGAGGAAGAAGAGCTATCTTTCTCTTTCACCTCCGGATCCATTGAGGCCACTATTCTAATATCTATTTTTATAAAATCTTTTTATTATTTTCTTTAAGGAGAGAATGAATATTGGCTAGGGTGTCAAAGTATCCTCCTTTAAGAAAATCCAAACAGAGAGTAATGTGACTCTTGTGCAAGCTATAGATTAACTGGAGAAGACCACAATTGGACTCGCTTTGGTCGAAACTAAAGGGTCACGATATTGATGCTTTCATTGAGATTCACTTGTAGACTTTTCCAAGTAGTCTTACGTAGTCATGTTGTGAAACAATCACAAATGAGCAAGCAAAGTGGTGGAGCCACTAGCCTCCCAACAAGCCTTGTCTAATAACACTACATTGCCTTAGCACCTAAACACTAGTTCTTCATCAGAGCATCGCTCCTAGCAATAGGGCTTAGAGCTTGTATGGTTGGAAATCATTCAAGAGAAAAACACTTAGTATCTAGAACTGAGTGGAACCAAGTTCTGATTGAGAATCAGACCCTTAACCAAGTTATCCAAAATCAAAGACAAATGCTGCAAATGTGCCTCTCATGCAAGGACCAACTCATTATGAGCCTAGGAATGCAAAGGAGGCCACAACGTAGAAGCACAACATGAGCATTTGTTTTGTTGCTCCAACACTAGGAGGCATGGGCATGTCATCACACCTTGAGACACGAGGACTCTTTCAAATTACCTAACCCATCTCATTCTAGTGCTCCTTCATCTAAGAATTATGAATTGCCTACTAAGTGTAGTGTGGCCATGGCGAGAACCTAGACCAATAAAGACATTGAGAAGAAGATTGCTCAATTTGTTGAGCAATAACTATAGGGTTTAGTAGAGAAAGTTACAATACCATGTGGTGTCTAGTGCGCCTTAAGCTAAGCACTCCTTGCTGAACCTCATCAACCAAACTTTTGCCAGCCTCCATTGGCGACATATGATGGGACAAAAGACCTATTGGACCGCATGAGTTATTTCAAGAATAATATGACACAACATGAGGCAATGAAGATGACCATGTGCAAAGCATTTGTCAGCTACTTTGCAAGGTCCAATATGGACCTATTCTCCAACATACCTAGAGATTCTATGACGAGCTAAGATTTAGAATACAAGTTCATAAATTAGTTCATCTTGCTCATGCCAAGACATCGAAACTTCAACTATGCTAGCAATTTGACAATACGAGGGCGAAAGTCTAAGAGATTACCTAGCCACCTAGGATCATAGATAGCTCTATTATTTTGGTAGCAACTATGAATGAACTTTGAGCAACGAGGGTGGCATACAACTTGGCAAGCAAACCCTTGTGCATTCTGGTGGAATTCATAGAATAAGTCTATGAGCATAGTGATGCCAAAGAAATGATAGTAGCCTAAGAGAGGTAGATGGCTCGAAGGCTAAAAGAGAAAAGAAATATTTCAAACATCCAAAAGCAAAAAGAATGAAGTTTGAACTATAGGATAGGAATGAGTTTCAAACTTGTATTTTGTTAAATCATCCTCAAACTAACATATTGGCACAAATCGAAAATTGAGATTATATGAGGAAGCCACCTAAGATCCAACAAGACAAGAACAAGGTGAATACCTCCAACTATTACAAGTTCCACTGTGATTACGATCATGATATAGAGGACTGCAAAAATATGAAGATAGAAATCAAAAGGGTTACATGAGAAAGCCACTTAAGATTTGACAAGGAACAAAGTGGATACCTTCAAGTATTACAGATTCCACTATGATTACAATCATGATATAGAAGACTACAAAAAAAAAACATAAAATCGAAAAGGCTAATTTATGATGGACACCTCACTCATTTTGTTCAAGGTGAGGAGAGAATACAACGTAGAGCTGATGAAGACTAATCAAAACTTGACAACTTAGGTGGTGAGAAGACTAAAGGAGTGGCCCAAATCATCAAGGTTACTTGCCAATGATATGGGAAGGCACACATCCAAATAGTAGCAGGTTGGCTCCTACTAAATGTCAAACCCCTATTAGGGTTCTGGAGAGTGTCAAGCACCATAAAGAAGAGTGTGCGTAGGAAAATATAGTGATAAATGCCAAAACCTCAACTAAAACTGAAGAATAACACAATGAAGCCCTAATCATCACTGTGATATTGGACTGCTACTTGACTTGTAGAGTGATGGTAGACATATGTGAACTTCCTATTTACAAGAACATATGACCAAATAAAATGCAACTAGCCACTACAATCCTATGGAGGTTACCTCATTGGTTTTACCAAGGGCTCTTTATGCCTAAAGGGAATAGTTCACCTTCTCATGACCATTGGAGAAGGCTAAAGGAGTTCAACCTTCATAGACTTCTCAGTGTGAACCAGATCATCATATAACATCATTCTGGGGAGGCAAACTCTCAACAAATTGCATGCAATAGTGTCCAATTATCAATTGTTCATATAGTTACCTGCCAAGTTTTTGGGTAGGAGAAGCCCATGGAGACAAAGAAGTAGCTCATCATTGTTACATAGCCTATTGAGAAGAAGAAAAAGCCAAAGCCAAGGAAAAATTGGAAGTTGGGCTTAGGGATAGACTAGAGGCCGTGAAACACCTCATGATCATAATCTTAGACAAAGCCATAGGTCGGTCTATCAAAGTGGGGACAAGACTATCATACCAACTATTGTTGAACTAAGGAATCATCTAATTCACAATCAAGATATTTTGGCTTCGGGTCTGGACTACCTCCTGGTAATAGATCCTCTAGTTATGTAGCATAGTCTTGTTGTGTGAAAGATTTTAAATTGTAGAAATAGAAAAAATGACGTTTTGCTCCTGAGTAGCCAAAAGTTATTATAGTAGAAACCAAGAAGCTTCTTAAAGTGGAATTCCTCAGAAAAGTTCACTACCCAGAATGGTTAGCAAAAATCATCATGGTTAAAAAGAATAATGAAAAGTGAAGAATGTGTGTAGACTTTACGAACTTCAACAAAGTTTGCCCTAAGGTTTGCTATCTACTCCCTATGATAGCTCAACTAGTAGACTCAAAGGTTGGACATCAGTTGTTGAGCTTCCTAAATGCCTTCTTTAAGTATCACCATTTTTGAATGAGCCTAGATGATGAAGAGGAGACTTCATTCATAATGGATCATGAAACATTCTGCTACATAGCCATGCCCTTTGGTTCAAAGAATATGGCCACAACTTATCAAAGAATGGTCAACCTGATATTTTGGCCACAATTGGGCCGAAAACATGAAAGCATGAGTGGATGATATGTTGGTCAGGGCATGTGGCAGACTTGCAAGAGACATTTGATGCCCACATAAATATTGAATGAAATTAAACCTTAAGAAGTGTACTTTCGGGGTTGCCACAGCAAAGTTTCTAGGGTACCTCATATGGGAAAGAGGAATTGAGGCAAATCTAAAGAAGACCAATGTAGTTTTGGAGATGAAGTCTCCAACCTCGGTGAAAGTAAGTACAAAGAGTTGCAGGTCACCTAGTAGCACTTTAACCATTTTCTCTCCAAATTTGGAGGTAAGTGCTTATTCTTTTTTAAGGTACTAAGGAAGAAATGTCATTTTAAGTAGGATGATAAGTGTGAACAAGCTTTCCAAGAACTGAAGTTGCACCTCGCCTCACCTCTACCACTAGTAAAGCCAAACTTTGGATAGATTTTACAACTCTATGCCATGATAAGTGGTAGTTCAATAAGTTCTATGTTGGTGAGCAACAAAGACAGAAAGTGATACTTGGTGTACTATGATACTCACTCTTGGAGAAGTTAGCTTATGTTATCATACTCTCATCCCATAAACTATGATTATACTTTCAAGCTCACATAATGGCAGTTTTGACTAATAACCCACTATGGCATGCCCTCCAGAAGCCAAAAAGTTTGGGGAGAATGATGAAATGGGATATGGAGCTTAGTACAACATTCATTTTGAAGTATGGATAATAATAAAAGACAAAGAACTCACAAACATTCTCTATAGATCTTAGAACTCTTGATACAAGGAAAGATGAGGGATAAGGATAAGGTTTCAAGGTCCATGTTGATGGGTCATCCTATTAAGCTAGGAGTGGTGCAGGAGACATACTGGAAAGCCTAGAAGGAGATATACTAGAATACTCCTTAAGCTTTGGATTTAATGCCTCAAACAATGTGGCTGAGTACAAAGCCATGCTACTAGGTTTTCGGGTAGCCAAAGTGATAGGAGTGAGAAGGCTCAAGTTGTATAGTGATTCAGAGCTTGTCACTATTTAGATTAATTGGACATATGAGGCAAAGGATGCCCTCATAGAGGAATACTTAATAGAAGTTTGACTACTGTCCAAACTATTAGAAGAGCTAAAATTCAAACAAATTCCTTATGAATAGAATGTTGAAGTTGACTCATTGGCCCATCTTATATCCATGATGATCTAGGGAAATGGCAGACAATTTATGTGGAGACCCTACACATACCTAGTGTTAAGAAGGGTTCAAGTGTTCACATCGCAGAGCATGAACCAAGTTGAAAGAACACCTTTGTAGAGTATTTGATGATTGGGAAGCTCCCAAAAGGCCCCATTGAAGCAAGAAAAATTTGAAGGCAAGCACGCAATTATGTTTTCCATAGCAGAGATTTATACATGAGATCCCTCTCCGACCAATTCTCAAGTGCCTCACCCCCTCAGAAGTAGAGTATGCACTACAAGAAGTGCATGAAGGTATCTATAGAAGCCATATTAGGACAAACCTTGGCACAAAAGCTAATACATCAAGGGTACTACTAGCCAAATATAACAAAAGAAGCACTGGAGAGCAATACCAACTCCATGCACTACTGCACCATAGCTTGGATACCGAAATGCAATTGACCCAACCATCATGGCCTTTTGGCCAATGGGAGATAGACAACTTTGGGCCTTTTCACTAGCATTTGGGCAACAAAAGTTTCTCATAGTGATGATAGATTACTTCATGAAGTGGGTAGAAGTGAAGCCACTAGCTACCATCACAGAGTAGAAGACAAAGTAATTTTTTTCTCCAAAACATAATATGGAGGCTCGATATACCTATAGATACTCACCTATTTAGTTCTTTAAACCCCAAACCTATGGCTTCAAACTGTTCCAGTCAGCTAAATCCTATAATTTGAACCCTTATGTGATGGCATAATTTTTGAGAATTTTGTTTATAAAAATACAATGCTTTAATTGGCTTTCTCATATTGTTAACCATATTATTACATGTTCAAGAAAAATGGTGATTTAACCTTTAAAATCATGTTTAATGGAGATTTATGAATTTTAGGGACTTATTTATAAAACTACATATTTCGAGGATCTATTTCCAAAGAATCCATAATTTCTGCTACAAAATACTTTAAATTTGATATTTTAAAGGTGTCCACTATAAAATAGTGCTAAAATAGGTTTATTCATAAAATTTTGAATTCTAGAAGTTTATTTACAAATTGACACTATGATTAGACTCTTTAAACAATTGGACTTTTGTGCAAAATGTGTACTGGGAACATGGGTCACAAATCCATGAGAAATCAGGTTGAAAATTAAAATATTAAAATTTTGAAATTTAAATTTTTAGGCATCAAATGTATGGCTCCTCCTTTTGTGGTAGGGTGCTAGCCAACTAGTACCTTGAATCTCTTTTAGCCCTCCATCTTAGTCTGCTCCAGCCCAAATTGATGATGTGGCACAATCTCCATTACCTAATTCTTGTGCTCTCTACACGTAGCTATAATCTAACCACATGCTTACAATTAATAAAAACTTCACCCAAAATTAGTAACCAAAATCTCTCTTAAATGACTCTCTTCTCAATCTATAAATACCACTTATCTCCACTATCAACAACAGACCCAAAAAATTTATATTAGAAATCATTATATTACAAGAGAGGTTGGAGGATGGTAATCTTGGTATTTTGACAAAGAAAGAGTTCCATGACAACCACGAGTCTCTACTGATTAACGTCAAAGTTCTGGCAGAAGAATTGACTTTTGATCATGATTCCCTTTAAGTGATATAAGCTACATTTCTCTTCCTTCTTTTCCATCTTTCACATCTCTTTTATTTTTTTGACGTATGTAGATTAGAATTCTAGTTTTCTTTATTACATTGTATTTTAAATTCAATCATTAGACACCAAAAAGGGGGTAGGAGAGACCTTTGAGCTCTCCCTCGTGGAAGCACTAGGTGAGTTTTTCATATAAAAAATCAACATCGAACCATGAATGACAAGACATACCTATAAAATGGTGACCATAGTGGGACATTCTAATGCTATATTTATTTTTCACATTTACCTCATTCGAAAAAGAAAAAAAGGACTTTCAATTCTCAATTTCTTTGTGTTCATAAAGTGCTCAATAATTGTTTACTTTGAAGTTCTTTGTCAAATAAAAAAAAATTGATTGTGAGAAAAACCTAGGATTCAAGCCAACCTTGCTCAAGTAGAGGCCTTGTGGATCCTCTATGTCCAAATATTGAGTCCAGTTGGAAGCAGTACTTCAGACACAAAGCTAAGACTCAGAGTTACACATTGCCTGACTGGACCGTCATAACTCACATCTCAAAAGGAGGCAAACTATGTTTATTTTCCCTTAAAGAAGCTAAGGGATTGTGCCTCACTGGACTTGACTAGTAGGTCAAAGGACTAGTAATGTAAATAAAAGTTTCCATGATCCTGTGTTAGTCTAGAGGCTCACACAGACTCAAAACATAATTATAAAGGAGACATGGGCAAGTTTGTTGTGGTCACATGGAGCACAACCATGGGCTGCTTATAACATCTTTTTGAGAATAGCTAATGTGTGAACCTGAAGATTAGGGACACCATAAAACACCATCTTAGGAATAAAAGAGTATTACATAGGTTGAAAGAAGCTAATAATCCAAACTTAAATTCTAAAAATAGCATAAATTATTTGCCAACCATGCCTAATGAGATTTTTGAAATGCATAATATTATTTTTTCTAAACTTATAAATTTTGTTAGTTATAAATGGGATCTTAATAGAATAACTAATTTTATGCCTAGAAATTAGTAGAATATCGATGGGGAAATTTTTGTATTTCCATCAAGTGATGGCCCATACCTTTAAATGAACCATCCAATAGGTAGCCTACACCATCCAAGTTGACCAAGGAGTGGATGTCTCAACTTCTTATGAAGTATTTAGTACAATAATTTCTGCATGCTACCATTTTGATAGTAACTAACATCTAGCTCCCTATCATTAACTTCTTTGTTGGCTTTAAGACACCAAAATTTTATCTATACGATAAGATGGGAGACCCAAACCATCACATCATTGGGTTTTTTTGATGCATAAGCATATAGAGCCAATGAATTACTAATGATTCACCTAATTCTAGAAGTCACTGAGCCTGACACTCTCAGCTAGCTCATTAGTTTTCCTCAAGATAGGTTGCAATCTCTTAAGAGGATTTTCTCTATATTCTGATAGCATTATACACACAAGTAGCCCATACTCTAGACATCATCAAGCTAACATCAAAAAATATGTGGGTTGATAAAACATTTATTGATTATGCCAACCAGTAGAGGGAAAAGCAATGAAGGCTCAAATCTTTCTCATAGATAATCGACAAATAAACCTTTTAATTAAAAATATATTACCTACTCTTAAAGCTGGTTTATTATCTTTTGATATTTATTCTTTTGACACCTTATACCAAAAAGTGCATGTATGAGAAAAGTCTTTATGAGAGCACAATACATAAGCTAACAAGAGGTTCCCCAAAAAGGTAACACAAGGGGTAGCTGAGGGAACCATTCATGGAGGAGGCAAGGCCCAAGTTAATCAAGTCTTAGCCCCAAAGCCTGATCTTGGGTATACAAGGGCACAATCTCCAGCTCCTTACCAATTGTGGTATTGATTTTGATGGCCCAAGAGTGGCGGAGATCCTAGAGAACAATCTTGATACACAAATCAAAGTTTGTTTTGATTTTAATACACTATCAGGTGTTACGGGAGTATTAACTTCCAACAAACATAAGTCCTTTTTGTTAATTACTTCGACAATTATCAAAAATCTCGTAAAATGAGAAACCTAGCTAATAAAATAGAGACACAATAAAAAAAAGTGACAGTATTTGATTGATTTGAGAAAATAGTACAAAGCTTAAGTAAGAGTATAGCCTCACTTGACAATGAATTTTAACATGAAATTATAGAAAATATGAAAGAAGTAAGAAGAGAGGAAGAGTGAAAAAGAAGCTCTGATGCATACTGCTACCTAACTCTCATATGCTAGACCATGCGGTGTCTTCACTGGGATGGGTCTCAACTTAATCTTTAGTAGATATTGATGGCATCATCTAATGGGACATAGAAGGAGAATAATGGGTGGAGTGTTTCCATTAGCCAATAAGTCATAGGTGATGACTTCATGTTTGAATTATTTTCATTAGCTAATAAGGTATTGGTAATAACTTATTAAGTTTGAGGTATTTCTATTAGCCAATGAGGTATTAGTGATAACTTTATTAGTCGAAGTGTTTCCATTGCTAATAAAGTGTAGGTGATAACCTAATTAATTTGAAGTGTTTCCATAGCTAATGAGGCATGGGTGATAATTTTATGAATTTGAAATATTTTCATGGCCAAAGAGGCATAGGCGATAACTTCATGGATTTTGAAGTGTTTTCATAGCCAATGAGGCACAGGAGATAACTTTAAGAGTTTAAAGTATTTCCATTGGCTAATGAGACATTGATAATAACTTCTTTGGTTGAAGTATTTTCACGGACAATGAGGCATAGGTGATAACCTCATTAATTTGAAGTGTTTCCATGCCTAATGAGATATAGGCAATAACTTCATGAATTTGAGGTGTTTCTATGACCAATGAAGCATAGGCAATTACATCATGGATTTTAAAGTGTTTGCATGACCAATGAGGTATAGGTGATAGCTCCATGGATTTTGAAGTATCTCCATGGCTAATGAGGTATAGATGATAGCTTAATAAATTTGAAATATTCTAAAGCCAATGAGGCATAAACAATAACATCACTAATTTTTAAGCATTTCCATAGCTAATGAGGTATAGACAATAACTTCATAAATTTGAAGTGGTTGTATAGTCAATGAGGCATAAGTGATAACTTCATTATTTTTGAAGTATTTCTATGGTCAATGAAGCATAGGCGATAATTTTATTAATTTCGAAGTGTTTCCATGTTCAATGAGACATAGGTGATACCTTCATAAGTTTAAAGTGTTCTTGTTAGCCAATAAGATATCGGTGATAATTTCTTTACTTGAGTATTTTCCATTGTTAATGAGGAATAGGTGATAACCTCATTAATTTGAAGTATTTCCATTGCTAATGAGGCATAGGCGATAACTTTATAAATTTGAAGTGTTTCCATGGCCAATGAGGCATAAGTGATAACTTTATGAATTTAAAATATTTTCTTAGCCAATAAGGCATAGGCGATAACTTCATAGATTTTGAGGTGGCATTATCCATTGTTTATGTAGTTGGGCATAGTCTTGGAGTGCTGTTAAAGGCTTTTGCAACATGCTCAATAGGACCTATTTTGTTCCTATTCAGTTCTATCCAAACTAATTTTCATTCGAATTAGGATGTCAAAATCACCCATTGTCCACAGCCTTGACGCAGTGCTAAAGGTTTAGCACACCCAATGGAATTTTAGCTTGACCTCATTTTAGTTTGGGTAAAACTTGACCTGTGTTTTGATTCATGTTTGAGTCTAGTTAAATTTGATATGGTCTTGGATTCAATTTGAGCTGATTTAAAATTCAAACTTGATCTTAATTTAAGTTTAATTTAGTGCAATATTCAAAATTTGACCTAGACTTAAGTCTGATTTGATTCAATTTGATATTCAAAACTTGATTTGAATCAAGTTGGATTTGATTCAATTTGATATTCAGAATTTGATTCGAGTCAAGTTTGATTTGATTCAATTCTATGTTCAAAACTTTACTTTGCTTCAAGTCTGATTTAAATTCAATTTGAGTCACTTTAATTTGATCAATTTATGTTACTCAATTTGGTTTGAAAGTTCTTGGATTGTTATAATGATATTGTAGTGAGTCTACAAGCTAGCCATAAGTTTAACTAACTTTCAAGTGAGACTGAAGGTTAGTCCTAAGTCAGATTAGTTGTTAGGCAAGACCACGGGCTGGCTCTAAATATGACTATTAAACGAGACTATATGTTGACCCTAAGTTGAATGGCTATCAGGCGAGACTACAAGTTAGTTCTAAATTACTTGACTTTTAGGTTGGTCCTAAGTTGATTGGTTATTAAACAAAGCCATAGGTTAACCTTAAGTCAATTAGTTGTCAGATGAGATTGTAGGCTGGCCCTAAGTTGATAGGTTATCGAGTAAGACCATAAGCTAGCCCTAAACTATTTGACTTTGGGATGAGACTATAAGCTAGGCTAAGTTAATTGACTATTAGGCAAGACTACAAGCTAGTCCTAAACTATTTGACTTTTGGGTGAGACTGCAGACTGACCCTAAGTCAATTGGTTGTTAGGCAAGATCATAGGCTAGCCCTAAGTTGATTGATTGTCAAGCGACACCACAGGTTGGCCCTAAATTATTTGAATTTTGGGCGATACTATAAGCTAGTCCTGAGTCGATTAGTTATCGAGCGAGGTTGTAGGCTGACCCTAAACTGTTTAACTTTTAGGTTAGACCACAGATAGGCCCTAACTCAAATTGATTGTCGGACAAGATCGTAGGTTGGACCTAAGGTATTTGAATTTTGGGCAACATCGCAAGCTGACCCTAAGTCGATTGATTATCGAATAAGACCACAGGCAGATTCTAAACTATTTGACTTTCAGGTGAGACCACAGGTTGACCTTAAGTTAGATTGATTTTTGGGCAAGATTGTAGGCTGGTCCCAAACTATTTGACTTTCGGATGAGATCATAGACTGACCCTAAGTCGAATTGATTATCAAATGAGATTGCAAGTTAACCCTAGACTATTTGACTTTCAGGTGAGACCGTAGGCTAACCCTAAGGTGATTAGTTGTTAAACGAGATCGTAGGCTGACTCTAAACTATTTTGTTAAGATGTTCTATTATTATTGTTGTTATTTTGTTCTTGTTCTCATCCTTGTTGTCAATCCAAGAGGTTTTCATCATTGATTCTCCTTTGTCATAATGCCATAGTGATAAATGAGGCTGTGGGTGGCTACGATGTTGATAGAGATTCACTGATATCCTAGACCATGGGTGGCTATAGTGTTATTGGAGATCCACCATCATATGAAGGGCTACAAGTGGCTATGGTGTTGATGGAGATCCTTTGACACATGAATGACCGTGGATGGCTGTAGTGTTGGTGTAGATTCACCATTATATAGAGGGTGATAGATAGCCACAGTGTTGGTGGAGATTTACCGACATATGAATGGCCGCTGTTAGCTACAACATTAGTGGAGATTTACCATCATATGGAGGGTCATAGATTGTCATGGTATTGGTGGAGATCCATTGCCACATAGATGGCCACAAATGGCCATTATGTTGGTGGAGATTTACCATCATATAGAGGGCCATAGATGGCTGTGGTGTTGGTGAAGATCTATTATCATACAGAGGGCTGTAGATGGCCATGGTGTTGTGGAGATCTACTATCATATGGAGGACTGCGAATGACCACAGTGTTGGTGTAGATCTGACTACATGTGGATGGCTGCAGATGGCCATGACATTGGTGGGGATTCACCATTATATGGATGGCCACTAATGGCCACAATATTGGTAGAGATCTGTCATCATATGATGAACCACGAGTGATTGCAGTGTTGATAGAGATCTACCTATACAAAGCTATGGGTTGTCATGGTGTTGACAAACAAAACAAAGGTCCGTGAAGGGGTTCAAATGCCCAATCCTTTCAAATTTGTCTATTTGAACTTAGGCTATTGATAATGCATAGTGGTTGGCAGAGGGTGAGGCCATAGGTGATGGCAAGCCTTGAGGAAGGAAGGAGGGGGGGGGGGTGGGTTTGTAGGGTAGCAATAGCAACAAATGCAAGAAAACAAAGACCTCACAGGAGATTAAGGGAAGAGGGGATAATGAAAGAAAAGATGAAGAAAGAATAGAAATCTTACATCTCTTTGATCCCTTGTTGATGCCTTCTTTCTCTCTTCCTTATGATGAGATCTCACTTGAAACTTCTTCTTTAATTTGTGTAGAATTTGCCCAAAAATTGTCTATAAGTTGCTATTTTTTTTATGCACCCTAGCCCCCCTTTTTATAGTGCTTTGAGAGGATCTATAATTTTGGTTATTGGGATTTGATTAGGAGATTTGATGAGTAATTTTTTGCCATAAACCTCATATTTGAATCTCATATTGATATTCTCTGAGATTATACCTTCCTTGTTGAAAACTTATATTAGTTTTGATGGATTTTGAGAAGAAGAATTTTATTTCCATTTCTATAGATTTGCAACTGAACCGGATGTCTAGTTGGGAATTAGATGCCTAATAGTGAATAATATTTGCATAGTCAAGCTATCCCAAATGGCATAGTCAGACAGTACTGGACGTTCGGTTAGAATTGAATGTCTAACTGTGACTCAGCTCGACTTCTGGGCCTAATTTTATTCCAAATATTTGGCCCACTTATTTCACTTTAATTTGAGAACAAAGTTTTTCAATAATTTAGATTTGAATTTAACTTAATTTTTAGTCAAATTTGATCATAGTTAAGGTCCAATTGAGACTCATATTTGGGTCATAATCTAGTGGCATTCAATCCCATGTTCTGACTAAATTTTGGTTAAAATTATTTTTTGGTCAAAATCAACTCAACTAAATGCGCCCTTCATATCCATTTCACAAGTTTTTTCAGTGAGGGAAGTGGATGTAAACAAAAATGTTTAGGTGTTTGCCTTTTGTGTGATTCTCCTAAGAGTGAATTTGAACTACCATGTGGAGTGGTCTTGATTTGCTACAAAGAGTGGACTTGAGTTACCATGAAGAGTAGACTTGATTTGTCACAAAGAATGGACTTGAGTTGCCAAAAGGAGTAGACTTAATTTGCCATGTGGAGTGGATTTAATTTACTAAAAAGGATGGGCTTGAATTGCCATAAGGAGTGGACTTGATTTGCCATAGAGAAGTACTTGATTTACTATGTGAGGTGGGCTTAATTTGCCATATAGAGTGGACTTAATTTCTGATAAAGGGTAGACTTTGATGGGGGTGTGGACTCAATCATCACACAAATTGGGTGGGATTTCATGGCCATATTTTACCTTGAGAAACATGGAGTGCATGTTTGACGAGGCATTCTCTCTTGAGGAAGTCAAACATTCTATCATAGATAAAACATAGACACTTTTTATTATTGTTGTTGCCACTCCTAGAGGCTTAAGCATAGTACCTCTTTAGAAATCAAGTGTTGATTGGTGGCATATGTGTTTTCTCTTTGTCATCAATCGGTAAGATTCTCCTTCAACTATCCTTTCAATGATATAAGGGCCCTCCCAATTAGGCTCGAACTTGCCTTTTTTATTTTGATTTGGGATTATGGGTCTTCTTAGGATTAAGACCATTTTTATTTTTTGAAAGAATCTAAGCTAGGCCATTTTATTGTAGGCCCTGGACATCTATACTTAATACATTTCTAGGCTTTGTTGAGTTACAAACCTTGTTTCATCCAAGGAATCTAGCTTGTCAAGGCAAAGATGAACATTGTTCTTTTTTGTGATTTCCTCTTATAAGGCAATTCTTAAAGAAGACATTTACACTTCTAGTGGCAATACCGTCTCAGTCCCAAACACCAATACATATCGCATTGATTGGGTAGGGGTTCAGTATGTGGTGTGATAGGCCCACAAAGCTTTCTTGGTGCCAATCTCTTTTGTTTATAGTGATGGCTTTCTTCAATATCTTGGAGAAGGTTTTGTTGAATGCCTCAACAAGGCTATTTTCTCTTGTACCGTAGATGAATAAATATCTCCAATCTATCTTATGATGATATGCAAATTATCCCACCTTGAAACCTTTAAGAGATGGTCCATTATCAGAAATGATCCTTTAAGGGATACCAAATTGATATAGGATATTTTCTTGAAAGAAGTGGATACCAGTATTAACTTTTACTTCTTTTAATAGAATTATTTCAGCCCACTGAGAGAAATAATTAGTCATTGCTAGTATGAAATGATGTTCTCTGGAAAAAGATGGCTCAATTAAGCCGATAATATCTATACCCCATACCTCAAATAGCCATGAGGACATTGTCGGATATAGAGAATTTGAATGTTGATAAATGAAGTCCCCATAAATTTGGCACAAATTATATTTCCTCACATATTCGATGCAAGCCCTCACCATTATAGACCAATAGTAGCCCATACACTTAATCTTCATTATCATTTTTGGGCCTGATTAATGAGTCACACAAACCCCAGAATGTACCTTTTATATGACTTTTTTGGCTTCCTTGTCTGAGAGATAGTATAGAAGTAATTGATTGAAATACCTTTTATAAAGTGTGCCATTGATAAGCAAGAAGCATGCAACTGTATTTCTGAGTTATGTCCATGTTGATTTATCTTCTGGGAGTTCCACTCCTTTGAGGCAATTAGTGAATGACATTCTCTAATTTATAGCCTCTTCTATTAGATAGATTTAGTCTTTTCATGCTTGATGCTAAAGACAAAGCTTACCACTTTTTTTTTATGAATGGTAATTAGAATCTCTCCTTGGTTAGGGACAACTAGTGCTTTAGCTATCTTGGCTAAGGAATTAGCTTTTGCATTGATGGATCAAGGAACCTTATTTATTTCGACATGTGGGATTTGTCCCATGAGTTCTTAAGCTTTTTCATGGTATTTCAAAAGCTCAAATATATAGACTTTATATTCGCCTAGGATTTGACTAATGACCAATTGTAAATCACCAAAAACATATAGGTGTAATATTTTCATGTTGATGGCCATTTCTCATCCTGCAATCAAGGCTTCATATTCAGCTTTATTATTTGTGCATTATTTTGAGAGAGAATAGGAATATTGTAAAATGCCCCCATTCAGAGTATGTAAACGAGTCCAATGTCTACTTTGATTTGCGAAAGCTTTGGCCTAAACCCTAGTCTAGTGGATGATGCTCCATCAAACTATAGCTTCCAATAATATTCTCCTTCTTTAACCAAAAGGATCTCTTCGTCAGAGAGTTTGCAACTAAATGAAGAATCATTTAGTACTAGGTGAGTTGCAAAAAAATTGGCAAGAACTTGTCCTTTAACTACCTTTTTGGGAGTGAACTTGATGCTATATTCCATGAAAATTAAAGCCCACTTTGCTAGCCTTATAATGAGTATAGGCCTAGTTATCAAATAGTTTATAGGATCAACCTTTGATATTACAATGACTTAATGAGAATATTATCCTTTGAAATTTTGATGATGACCAAACCATGTATATGATGAATTCTTGAGCATGTGTAGCTTGTAGCCAAGCTGAGTTCCAAATAAAGATCAAGCCCATTCAAAAACCTCAAGTATGGATGGACATGAAGATAACATTGAAAATGAGACGTGATGGTAGACCAACAAACAAAATTTGAAGATTTGAAGATAGCTTGAAGAAGGCTCAAGATCTTAAAGTTGGCTCACTAGGTTTAGAATTTTCATTTGTTGCTTATGTCAAAGATATGCTTTTTGAATACTTAATTTAGAGTTTTGGCTAACACTCAAACTTATCTTGGAATGTCTTCACCAGCTTAGTATTTATCCAAGGTTAGTTTGAGAAAACGTCTAACATGAAATTAAAGTTATAGTAAAATAATAGTTTTTCTGTTAATTTTGGATGTCCAAACTACAGAGTTTGGATGATCAAATCTATCAGAAATAACTCTAAAATACTAAAAAATTTAGATGCCCAAACCTCAGGATTAGACACCTGAAGTTAATAAGCTGTAACTTCTAGATTTTCATGTTTAGAGTTTGGATATCCAATGTCCTATTTGGACCTTCAAACTGTAATGACACTATAGCAATACTATAGTTTTGGAAATCTGAATCTTTCGAGTGGATATCCAAACCTGTGACATTTTTTATAAAATTTAGTTCATTTTTTATCGTTGGGAGATTCGGATGTTTGGATCTTTGTAATGTCGGATGTCCGAACATGATAGAGCTTAGCATGCAACAGCTAGTTCTCTCACTAATGGGCATATAAGGGCTTGGAGCTTATTTAGTTAAGAACCTTTATATATTTGATTATTTCTAAGAAAAAGAAACAAGTTTTTCCAAGCCTCAAACCTACAATTTACTCTAAACTTTGATCTTCAACTTTTATATCTTCTTTCCCTTATACTCATCTTGAGAGGCTATTGTGGAGAGGCAATTTGTACTCCATTGTTATCCTTTTCATTTGTAAATCACTCCAATGGTGTTTGGAGTGTTTGAGAGATCAAATATTTAGTGTATGAGATGACTCTTGCTGGTTGGAGTAAGAGTTGTGTGTGCACGGCTTCACCCGAAGGAAGTGACACTCTGGTTTGGAGTTTCATGCAAAGGCTTAGTTTCACCTCAAGAAGCCATGACTCTAGTGGAGAGTCCAAGTCCTCAAGATTGAGGCAAGGGCCATGAAGTAGGCACAGTTGGTCGCCGAACTATATAAAAATTATGGTGCATTCTTCTCCTTGTCTATTTACTTTATTGCATTCATGATTCAATTTCTTACTTGTGGACTTGTGACTTTGTCTTTGGGTTGTGAATTGGTTTTCATTGTAAAAAGTCATCATTATTCTTATTAAACATAATTCACCCACCTCTTAGGTTGCCATATTTGCTTTAAGAGAAAGCAAATAATGCATGAGATTCTTGACTGTGAATATGAGTGTCAGACATGCTTTTCAATAGAAGAGTAGTTGCTTTTTTTCCCCTACTAGCATTCTACTAAAATAGTAGAGTGTTTTTTCTTTGCCCTTCTCATTATTCTAGGTGAGAAGTGCCCCCAGAGACCCTTCCATTATGGCCATGTAGAGGATCAAGGGTTTATTAGGGAGGGGTGTTGCCAATATTGTTGGTTAAGAGGTATTGCTTGATCTCGTCAATGGCTTGTTGGCAATCTTTATCTCAAACAAATGGGGTATCTTTCTTCATCGATATGGAGAAAGGCTTCCATCTTTTAGAGAACATTGAGATGAATTTTCTTATGTATGAAAGCCAGCTTGGGAATGACCTTAATTATTTTAAGTTGCTAGGTGGTGGCATTTCGAAGATAGCTTTGATTTTGGATAGATCAAGTTCAATCTCTCGGTGCCTGACAATGAATCTAAGGAGTTTTGCTAATGATACTCTGAAGGCATATTTCATAGAATTCATATTTAAGTTATATTTCCTAAGGTGGTCGAATACCACTCTTAGGTTTTGAATGTGCATCTTTGGTCTTGGTCTTGACTACCAAGTCATCCACATAACATTCAACCAATTGGTGTATGAGATCATCAAAAATTTGGGTCATAGCCCTTTGATAAGTGGCACCCGCATTCTTGAGCCTAAAGGGCATCACCCTATAGTAGTAGATGCCAATTGGTATTTTAAAGGCTGTATGCTTCTCATCATCAAGATGCATTTGATTTGGTTGTACCTTGAGAAATCATCCATAAAGGAGAATATTTCGAAGTCAATCGTGTTGTCAATCATGATTTCAATTATTGACAACGAAAAGTCATCTTTTGGGCATGCTTTATTCATATCCCTATAGTCCACATAGATGTAGATTTGACTATTTTTCTTTTTGATTGGCACAATCCTTACAACCCAATTTGAGTAGTTTTCTTCTCTAATGAAACTTGCTTTGATTAGTTCCTTCATTTCTTCTATAACCTTTTTGTTTTAGGTCGAATTTCATTTTCTTAGGTGCTTGTCTGACAAGTGAAAGCTTAAGATTGATGGCTAAATTGTGGATTGCAACTTTAGGATCTAATCCATGCATCTCCTTATAACTACATGCAAAGTAGTTAATGTACTCTTGAAGCACTATTTGGAGTTGAGTTTGGCTTTTATCTGAGAGTTGTGTGCTGATAAAGGTTGGCTTGGGGTCTTTCTCTGAGCCTAGGTTGATTTCTATCAGTTTATTGACTATGGCTTGCCCCCGATCTTCGAGCTCTAGTGGAGCTTCTTTTGGTTTAAGGATTGTTACTTTGCCAAGTGGTTCATCATGTTGAGTGAGATTTGGTGAAGATTCATCTAAGGATATTTTGGCTGCATCATGCCCTCAATCCTAATGAAATTTTACCAAGGACATCACCTTCTTGTGATACCTAAAGAGTCATGGATATCTCGCCACATGTGTTAGAGGGTGTTGATATTATTTGGTCATCCTAAAAGTTGGAGAAGTGTCCAATGGTGACCATGAGACATGTGTGGATGCTTGGAGTGGTATACCCCAATCCCTTGGTGTTCTTCTTTCCTCTCCTAGGAATGTAAGCATGCCATTAGGGTGGATCCCATAGATTATTGAAGAAATGACTCTCTCTACCTCTCTCTCTCTTTCTTTTTTTGTAGACATTTGTAGCCAAATTTATTAATTATTTGACAAAACTATCTAAAAAATATTTAGGTATGACTACTGGCTGATTATCACCATCATATATTGGATCTGTAGTTTTCAAGATTTCATGTATGCTTGGGGCACAAGAGATTGCCTTGTAAAATAGTATTTCCTTTTCTCCTTTGTGCTATGGAGGAATGTAGAAAGTTATTAATTCTTCCACAATATTGATACTTAGCTCATCCAATAACTTATATATTCCTTCTGGAACTCTAGTAGGAAAGAGAGTATTTTTTGTTTGACTTTTGTCGTCAATTTCATCAGAAGTGTAACTGCCTAGGTAGACTCATAGGCTTCTTTATTTGGAGAGTCTGGGTCAATGTCACTTCTTAAATAAGGAGGAGAGAAGATCAGGATAGAAATTTTTTACTTGACTGATAGAAGCATACCATTTATTAGCATAAGATCTCTAATAGTATTTTACATCATCATAATGAACTTCATGAACATCAAAAGGATGCACATCTCTAGCAGTTTGGTTTTCTTCATTATCCTTGAAGCACTTGAGGCATTGATGTAGGGTTGATGGTACCACTTTGTTTTTATGTAGCCACAGCCTCGCCAATAGTTCTTTATATGACGCATCGGTATCAATCACATATAACTTGACGTCTATCATCAACTTGCCTACTTTCAGAGGGACAATTATGACTCTCAGAGCTCTTTGACTATTTTGATTAAATCCTTGGATGGTTATAAGCTTGGATGACAGGTGGTACACATCTAAATTTAGAGCTCTTAGAGTTTGAAGAGTCATCAAATTAACTGAGAAACTTGGATTAATTAGGATGCAGTAATCTTGATCCATCACTATTCCCTATGATATACAATAGCCTATTATGGTTTGCTGTTCTTGCTAACATGTCATCATTTGTGAAAGTAATGGTAGGAGTTTGACGTGTATACAAAGACTCCTTCATCTTACTTTTAGCAAAGTATGCTTAATAGTTGGCTGGATTCTACAAGATGTGCACCACTGTATCCCTAAGTTCTTGCAACATCATTAGGGTATCAAATACACTTCATATAACAGGGATCTAAGGTGGGCTATTATGTTGTATTCTACCTTCTTGAGTGTAGGTTCAGTTTGTGAAGGCTTGATGTCTTTATTTATTTGAATTTCCTTTTCCTTATTCTTAGGGATGTTCCTTTCTCTAGGTTTTGGAGCTTGCCTTGGGGACAACACTTTTCCACCTCAGAGTTTTACCTAGTTTGTTATCCATAGTTGAAATATGACATCATGAGACTAATAAGGTTCATCTTTAGAATTATTACTGAGGTTAATCATACGGCAAGAGAAAGTGAACCCTTGCTCTTGGTCGATAGTCCCTTGGATGTCTTCGGAGGATGTGACTAGCTGAAAATCATCCCACTCAATATCAAAATTAGGTAAGGTGGGCTTTCTTGTAGAGAGGTCGTTAGAGACTCTTTGGATGAATCTTTCTATTTTGTCTGCTGGCATGACCTTCTTTAGGATATTGTATTTAGGATATTTCTTTCATCAATGTTTAGATTGACTTGATACAGGAGCAGAATGAGCTTTAACATTAGCCTATTTGATCCTCTCCAAAATGCTTGCTTCTTCCTTTGGCATTTGCTGATGCAGGGCCTCCTGAAGTGGTTATGAAGTTGTTCTGACTCAAACATAGAGTCATATTCATTATCCATGCTTTGTGTTCATAATTCCTTTAAAGTTTGCAAAGTGCACCCGTCCATAGGTTCTAGAATTGGGACTTCATCAAACCTAGCAAGTTGAATATTTGTTGCTAGATTGACTAATGGAGGATGGGATATTTGCTCACTAATGTTTACATTAGATGTATGAGTTACCATGTGACAAGAGGCCATAAACTCAGTTAATTATTTTTGTAAGTATCTAGCTCTCTTGACTTGTCTCTAGAGGAGGTGCCATGAGTGATCTGTTTGATCTCAAGGAGGATCAATAGGTGATTCTCTACCACCCTATAAGGTCTTTTGTGTGGCTTTACCTTTTCTACTAGCACTTTCTCCATCCTCTCGATTTTTGCATAGAGCATGGTAGTCATATTTGATATGCTTTCCATATGAGCAACCATAGCTTGCATGTGTTTGTTCAACATCTACATTTGCCCTTAACAAACCTCATGTTAGTTATAGCTAGTTTCTTCATAGTATCTAATTATAGTTTGGAGCATACCATAATCATTTTCATGGGCAAACCACTCTATAAGATAATAGTCTCAGAATCAGCCCTCGAGGAGACTCATGGAATCTTTTATTTCCTTAGTAACATCTCCAATGAATCTATTTTCTTCTTCTCACCATCCTGAATTTCATCACCACTAAAATGATGGGATGACTCGGAGGGCTGCCTTAATTGTAGATGTTCAATAATAAAGGTGGCAGCATATGTTGCTACTGAAAGTTCATCCTTTGGCTTCCCAGTGTTGGGGCTTTCAAGCAAAGTTTTGAGTTATCAGGGAGGAACTTCTCAAGAGTTACTTGACTTCTTTCTCCTTGGACATATTCCTCCAAAGAATAAATATATTCCTGGATGACCAATTTCCTAACATTGTATTCATCTGGTTGAACTAGCTTCTTCTTATTGTTTTTGTTCTTTTTTTTTTTATGCTTCGAGCAAGTGAGGAATTTTTTTTATGAGGCTTTCTTCATCACCATTCTAGGCTCTTCAGGGGTTTTAGTCATTTTCTTCATCAACTTCTTCAATCTTTTTGAAAGGCAGATGTTCCATAAGTGCCCTTATTTGGGGGTATGTTGTGCTTCTTCCCACAAGAGAAACTCAACAAGTGGTTTATGCTCCTCAAACATGGTGATGTGGTTGATGTGTTCGTTGGGTGTTTCAAGTAGGACTACCTTTGAGAGAGTTATCTTGCCCTCTTGATATTGTTTTTCAACCCAATTTTTGAATATAAAGCAGTATTCAATGGTATGATCCAACATTATGTGCTAAGGATAGTAGTTCATGTGATCCTTTTTATTGGCCTCACTCAACTTTCTGCATTCTAGCAGTTGAAGGCCTAATTTTAGGGCATCATGACAAAATTTTACCCACTATCTCTCTTTTGAAAGAATATTTCTTTTTGAGCCTTTGTTGGAAATTATCGGATCATTCCACTTCCCCATCCCCTTCAAGAGTTGGTGGTTTCTGAGAAATTGCCCTTGTTCTTGGTGAGGTTTGGAGGCTTCTTCTGCTCAGTTGCTATGAATGCTACCCTTACATTTTTTGAAGGTTCTCCATGTTTTGCCTTGTCATTTTCTACTTTGAAATTTTGTGAACTAGGTAAAAATGGTAAGCCAATCCTTTCTAGCTTCTTGCCTTATATAATGAGGTCTTGGAAGGTGTGGATAGAAGAAACACTCAAGTAGAGTGACATCCACTCTCCCTTTACATTGCCAATAACTGGATTTACCACCTCAAACTGACTTATAGATTATTTACATTTGATGCTGAGATTCCTCCACCGTATGATATAGTCTAGGATCGACTCATTATCACACTTCAGTGTGAACATGAGATTTGTAATGGTTACTTTATCGCTAACTCCTTTGAACCTAATTCAGAAAATTTCTTTCATTTGTGTCAAAATTTGTATGGATTCTAGTTGTAAATTAGCATACCACTTGAATGCTACTCTTATCAAGCTTGTTAAAAATTGGTCAAGTAATAATGAGGGATTATTACTTAAATCCTCACACAGAGTCACAAAGTGAGGTATGTGTTGTTCAAGGTTACCCATGCCATTAAACTATTTGAAGCTAGGCACTTTATACCCTCTGAGATATGACACTTGGTCATGATGACTGGGGTATGGTAATTAGCATCATTTATCCTACCCATCTCACCTCCTTGTCTTAATTGTGTAGCCACCATTTATTACACTTGCTATTGTTTGTATACTAATAGTTTTATATTATTAAGAATCCCTAAAATTAAAGACTGGGTATCCCTTATTAGTGGAGGAGGCAATTGTGAAGGATCTACATTTTTGTGGATCTCATCTATAAGAGATGCACCTTTTGCTGTATCTACTGCTTAAGATAATTGTTGAGATCATTCCAACCTGTTGATCTTTTGGCTCATTTGTAGCATCATTTTCATCAACTCCATGACCTTCTTTTGAGCTTCATCCTTCTCTTTTCCTTTCTATCTTAGTTGCTCTTACAGTGCTTCTATAGTCACTTCTTGATTGGAGCTTTTGATTATAACTAAGGCTTTTGTCAAAATATGATGGTCTATATAATGAGGATTGAGACTGTGACTGACTTCTCATTAATTAGGTTGCCTTATTCAAGAGCCTACTCATGGAGTGGGTCACTACATCTTCTCTTTGACATGGTGGCAAGAATTGGTTCACAAGAGCTATTTCCTCTTGAATTTCTTTATCAGTAAGCCTTACTCACAAAGCCTTCTTTCAGCATTTGGCCGGTTGGGGCCTGAGCTTGCAGTTCCTCCTAAAGTCTTAGTGATAAATAACTTTGATAGTATGGGTGGTCTCCTTTTGTGAGCCTTGTGCTAGGTTGTAATCTTATGACAACTCTTATTATTTTGTTTGGTGATTCACCCTTTTATCATAGTCTTAACATAAGACTATGCCCCCTGTGATTTGCTTTTATTCCTTTCTAAATTGCTTAATGGAGTGAAAAATTTAGAGGTGGGAATGGTAATGACCAACTTCATTCAAGGGGTAAGGCTTCCCAAATCAGTTGAAAATTCCAGTAGATTTTCCTTCACTTGTGATAGTCAAGATGAATTCTTCTTTATTCATGCATGTATCTAGACTTGCTTTTGGTTGCCCCCTATCAGGAGTTGGGTGGAGGTAATTAAAGGCCGAGCTTCATTTTGGTTTGAGCCTCTGGAAGATAGAGATTCTTGCTAGTTGAGGCATAGCTTCTGGCTCTTTATCAAATTGACCCATCTCAATTGGAGTGATATTATTGGGCCTCTTTTCCCTTGATGGAAGGTGAGAAGTAGGCTTGTCTTGCATAATAATAACTTTAATTGGTGTAGTAATAGGTGCCTTCTCGAACTAGATAATCTTAGAGATGGTTTTAAACTTGATTTAAACTTTAGCTGCTTTGGTGACATCCATTGATTGAGGTAGATGCATAGTTATTCCTACCCCCAGGATGATGTGTGCCTTAGGGCAGAGCTATTCTTCATTGATGCTATTTGATGCTTTCTTCACATAAAGGAGAACATAATTAATTAGTCTTTAGTTGTAATTATATCTTGTCTTTATTATATTAGCTAGATTTCTACAATTGGAGGAGAAGTCAAGTCCCATCGAGTGTGCGAATGTTTGTTAGATTGATTTTGGCGGCCTGGGAGTGGCAAAGACCCCGAGGCGCAACTTTGATGCTCAGATCAATATTTGTTTTAATTTTAGTATGTTATCAGGTGTTATGAAAATATTGACTTCCAACAGGTACAAGACCTTGTTGTTAATTATCCCAACAATTATCAGGAATCTCCTAAAGTAAAAAACTTAACTAATAAAATAGAGATAAAAAAAAGAAAAAAAGCAATCAATTGATTTAAGAAAATAGTACACAGCTTAAACAAGAGTATACCCTCACTTCACAATGAATTTTAATATAAAATTATAGAAAATATGAAAAAAAATAAAGAGAGAGAAAGAGTGGAGAAGAAGCTCAATGCATATTGCTGCCCCACTCTCGTGCGCTAGACCACATGGTTTCTTAACTCATATAGGTCTTGACTTAGTCTTTGACAGATATTAATGGCACTGTCTGATGGGACATGGAATGAAAATGATGGGTGCAATGTTTTTGTTAGCCAATGATGCATTGGTGATGCCTTCTTTGTTGAAGTATTTTCATGGCCGATAAGGCGTAGGTGATAACCTCATTAATTTAAATTATTTTCATGACCAATGAGGCATAATTGATAACTTCATGAATTCAAAATATTTTCATGATCAATGAGGCATAAGTGATAACTTCATAAATTTTGAAGTATTTCCACAACCAATGAGGCATAGATGATAGTTTTATTGATTTTGAAGTGTTTCCATGGCCAATGAGACATAGGTGATAACTTTATGGATTTTAAAGTCCTTCTATTGCCAATGGGGCATCAGTAATAACTTCATTGATTTTGAAGTGTCTTCATAGAAAATGAGGCATAGATGATAACTTCATGAATTTGAAGTGTTTTTATAGTCAATGAGGCATAATAAATAACTTTATTGATTTTGAAGTATTTCTATGACCAATGAGGCATTGGTAATAACTTCATGCATTTGAAGTATTTATGTTAGCTAATGAGATATCGCTAATCACTTCTTTGAGTGAAGTGTTTCCATGGCCAATGAGACGTAGGCGATAATCTCATTAATTTGAAATGTTTCCATGGCTAATGAGACATAGGTGATAACTTTATGAATTTAAAGTGTTTTCATGGTTAATGAGACATAGGCAATAACTTCATGAATTTAAAGTATTTTCATGGCCAATGAGGCATAAGCAATAACTTCATGGATTTTAAAGTGGAATTACCCATTGCTCATGGAGTTGGATATAATCTTGGAGTGCTATTAGATGCTTTTGTAGTTCGCCCAATGGGACCCAATTTTACCTTGTTTAGTTCTATCTGAACTAATTTTAGTTCGGGTAAGGATGACAATATCACATATTGTTCACACAGCCTTTAAGCATTGTCGAAGGTTTAGCACATTCAATAGAATTTTAGCTTGACCACATTTTAGTTCGATTTGAACTTTTCTAGGTTAGGTTTGACCTACACTTTAGTTCATATTTGAACCCAATTAAATTTGCAATCTTGGACTTAGTTTGAGCTAATTTAAACTTCAAACTCGGTCTCGGTTTATGTCTGATTTAGTTTAATATTCAAAATTTTACCTAGACTTAGGTCTAATTTGATTCAATTGAATGTTTAAAACTTAATTTGGATCAAGTTGGATTCAATTTAATTCAATGTTTAGAATTTAGTTTGAGTCAAGTTTGAATTGATTTAGTTTCATGTTCAAAACTTAACTTCAACTCGTCTGATTTAAAATTTAATTTGAGTCACCTTAATTTGATCGATTTATGTTAATCGATTCATTTTGAAAGCCCTTAGGCTATTATAATGATTACAGTCAACCTACAAGCTGGCCATAAGTTCAAATTAACTTTTAGGTGAGACTATAGGCTAGCTCTAAATTGAATTGATTATCAGGCTAGACCGTAGGCTAGTCCTAAACTGTTTGACTTATGGACAATACTACAGCTCGTTCCTACATCAATTGGTTATCGAGCGAGACTACAAGATGACCCTAAATCAATTGGTAGTTGGGCCAGACCACAAGATGGCCCTAAACTATTTGAATTTTAGGTGAGATTGTAGGCTGGCCCTATATCAGTTGATTATCGGGTAAGACCATAGGCTGACCTTAAACCGTTTGACTTTCAAGTGATACCATAGGCTAGCCCTAAGTCAATTGATTGTCAAAAAAGACTACAGACAAGCCCTAAATAGTTTAACTTTCACGCAAGACTACAACTTGGCCCTAAGTTGATTAGTTGTTGCGTGAGACCATAGGCTAGCTCTAAACCATTTAACTTTTAGGCAAGATCACAAGCTAGCCCTAAGTCGATTAGTTATTGGATCAGATTGCAGGTTGGTCCTAAACCATTTGAATTTTGGGTTAGATCACAAGCTCGCCTTATGTTAATTAGTTATTGAGCAAGACTATAGGTTGACCCTAAACTTTTTACTTTTGAGCAAGATCATAGAGTGACTCTAAGCCTATTGGTTGTCGGGCAAGACTATAGTTGGCCCTTAATTGTTGGACTTTTAAATAAGACCACAGGTTGGCACTAAGTTATATTGGTTATCAGGTAAGACTTTAGGTTGGCCCTAAGTTGATTGGTTGTCAAGTGAGACCGCAGGCTAGCCCTAAACTATTTGACTTTTGGGCGAGACCTTAGGCTAACCCTAAACTATTTTGTTAAGATGTTTTATTCTTATTATTATTTTATTTTATTCTTGTTCTTATTCTCATTCTTATCTTCATTATCAATCAAAGAGATTCTCATCATCAATTCTCCTCCATCATAATGCCATAGTGATAAACGAGCTTGCGGGTGGCCACAATGGTGATGGAGATTCACCGGCATTGTAGACCATGGGTGGCCATAGTGTTGGTGGAGATCCATAATTATACAAAGGATTGTAGGTAGCCGTGGTGTTGGTGGAGATCCCCTGACACATAGATGGTCATGGACGATCACGGTGTTGGTGGAGATCCATCAGCACATGGATGGTCGTAGCATTGGTGGAGATTCACCATCATACAGAGGGCCATGAATGACCATGGTGTTAGTGAAGATCCACTATTATACAAAGGATTGTGGATGAACACAGTGTTGGTGGAGATCTGCTATCATATGGAGGGCTACGGATGGCCATCATGTTGTGGAGATTTGCTATTATACGGAGGGCTGCAAATGGTTGTAGTGTTGGTGGAGATCCGCTAATAGATGGATGGCCATAGATGACCATAGTGTTGATGAAAATTTGCATCATATGGAGGGCCACGGATGACTGTGGTGTTGATGGAGATCTGCCATCATACAGATGGCCATAGATGGCCACAATGTTGGCAGAGATCCACTATCATACAAAAGGCCACAAATGGTTGTGGTGTTAGTGGAGATCCCCATTCATACGGAGGGCCATGGGTAGCCACAATATTGGTAAAGATCCGATATCATAAAGCCATGGGTGGATGCAGTATTGTCAAATAGAAGAAATGCTTGTAATGTGATTCAGACACTTGATTCTTTTAGATTTGGCCGTCCACACTCGGACTGCTGAGATCATGTAGTAGTTAGTGGAGAATGAGGCCATGGTTGACCATAAGCCTTGAGGAAGAGGGGGGTAGCAACAGCTACAAATGCAAGAAAACAAAGACCTTATATGGGATAATGAGAAGAGGGGGTAATGAAAGAAAAGACGAAGAAAGGGATGAAATCTTACATCTCTTTGATCCCTTGTTGATGCCTTCTTGCTCTCCTCCTAGATGATGAGATCTCTCTCAAACAATATTCTTCAATTTATATAGAATTTGTCCAAGAATTTTCTATGCATTTTTTTTTCATATGCCCTAGACCCCTTTTTATAGGGATTTGAGAGGATCTCCAAGTTTAGTTAGTGGAATTTGATTAGGAGATTTGATGAGTATTCTCTA
Organism: Trichopus zeylanicus subsp. travancoricus; assembly: GCA_005019695.1. Taxonomy (NCBI): domain Eukaryota; kingdom Viridiplantae; phylum Streptophyta; class Magnoliopsida; order Dioscoreales; family Dioscoreaceae; genus Trichopus; species Trichopus zeylanicus. Next base: position 350,440 of record RXID01014303.1, read on the forward strand.
GCCATAAACCCCATATTTAAATCGCATATTGATATTTTCTAAGATTATACCTTCCTTGTTGAAAAGTCGGATTGATATTTGATGGATTTTGAGAAGAATTTTATTTTTATTTCTATAGATTTGCGACTGAATTGGATGTCTGGTTAAGAGCTAGATGCTTGACAGTGAGCAGTGTTCATGCAGTCAGCTATACTGGATGTCCAACTGTGAATTGGGTTCTGCATAGTTGGATAATACTGGATGTCTAGTTGGAACCAGATGTTCAACTGTGACTCGACGCAGCTTCTGGGTTGAATGTTGGTCTAAATATTCAGCCCACTCATTTCACTTTATTTGAGCCCAAATTTTTCAATAATTTATATTCAAATTAAACTCATTTCTGTCAAATTTGATCGTGATTTAGTTCCAATTGAGACCCACATTTGGGTCATAATTGAGTAGTATGCAATCTCATATTTTGACAGAATTTTGATTAAATTTGATTTTTGACCAAAATTGACTCAAATACAAACGTTTAGCTCTAGCTTTTTACTAACCCCAGTTCTATATCAAACTCCACCCCCTTCAACTTCATATCAACTTCCACCATCTACTCCTTATCAACCACTAACCCAACCTCAACCACCAAGAAATCCAATCCCTACTAGCCTTTATGACCGCAGTCTCCACTAGCTCAAAATCCAACCCTCTATGCAACTACTAAAATATACCTCTACTAAATAATTATGCATTGTGTGGTCAACCTCTTAATATCTAATTCTACCATAGTCCATGATGGTAGGGCTATTCCCCATTATTCAAATCCATCCCTAATATATTCATAATCATCTTAGCAATAATCTCATCCAACTCCCTGAACCAAGACCCATACCCTTAGGTGTAGACTATTTCTAGTATTATCCCTTCCACAGGACACAAAGACACACTCTTGAGTAATGTTATACTATAAAAGATGTAATCTATGACTTGAATGATCAAAATATAATAGTTTGAGAGTTGATTTAAAAATTATGTGAATAGGAGAAGGGAAAGAGATATAACTATTGTAACCATTCCATTTTCGATTTGCCCTAATAATAATATGAATTGTGTAAACTATTTCTAAACCTAAAAAGAGATATGGTAACTGAAAAGTAGAGGATCCTTGGAAAGCTTTCTCCTTTGAAAGAACCCTCTTGAGCTCAATGAAGAGTTGATTTGTGAGCAAACTATTCCCAAACTGACTAAACCATCTCCTGAACAACTCACTTAAGAAGTGGAGAATCCTTGTGGAGAGATTCTCATTCACAAGGATCTTCCTGAACAGACACAAACTTTTAACCTCAAACTCAAGATTGATAGCCATGTATGGACTTTCTACACCTACAATAATATCTATGATAGATATGGTTTCAAGGATAATGATTATAATTGCTTAAATACAAGGACAAAGATACATCACTGTATGAAAATTATATAAAAAAGAAATAGGGTAACAATAGCAATTAGGTTGAGCCTATTCTGAACCAAGACAAATTGACCCATAGGATAATCCCTATAGCTAAACAAGAACCTAAATCTACTTAAGGGGGATTAAGAATATGAAAGAGTAAAATATTTTCGAACAACTAGTTAAAGTCCCTAGCTAAAATTTTCATATTAAAACTCATAATTGATTCCTCCAAACATAGACAGGTTTTCTTTAAAACATTAAGTGAGGCAAAGCTCAAGGGTGGCATCCCCCCAAAAAGGTTAGAAACCATTTGTAAAGGTATTTTCTAAAACCCTGCTATAACATTTTCTTACCATAACCTATCCGAGAAGGAGCTGAGGATGAGAATCTTCATATAACCATTCAGATTGATAGTGTAATATTCAACATAGTGCTCATGGATATGGGAGAATCATTGAATATTTGTATACTATCTACCCTAAAGGTAATGAACATTCCAAAGGATCAACTAGTGGAGTCTAACGCAAGTATTATGGCATATGGTAACTCAAGGAGGAAGTGTTGAGGGAGGATTTGTCTACTAGTTACTTGTGGTCCTAAAATGATCAAAACAAAGATCCATTCTCAGAAGATATTAGCTTAGAGAAATGGGAACAGTTTTAGCAACCCATCACCAGTGCCTGAAATTTTCTCACAAGGATACCATCATCAAGATCTATTGTGACCCAACTCTCATGATAGGGACCGTGAGGTGATTTGCAAGGTACCCACTATCATAGCTCTTTCTATTCAAACTAAACTTGAGCTTCATCCAATCTTCCTAAAACTCTTGTCGCAATTGCAAAAAACAATCCCTTTTCTCTTGCTACCTCAAGCTCCACAAGGAACAACCTCTCCTCTATGTCCCTTAAATCCAAGCCTTTGTTCCCCAACTTCTAACCCACCTCACCTTGATAAGGCATGAAAAATAATGTTTAAGATCGGCTATCAACTTGGTCAAGGGCTTGATAGGAGAAAGTAAGGAGATCTTAAATCACTTCTTGAAGGAGTTCCAAAAGGAAGTGAGAGTCTTGACTTCTCATTGAGGGAGTGAAAGAATAAGGATAAACCTCTTTACTCTTTCAAAGACTTGGATCAACATCCACCGCCAACCTGGACACTTAAATCATGCTTCACAGCTGAATAAGTTAAGCACACTACTACAATCCTTACTATTGGCCAAGATGGTGAAGATGATGACCTCCAAAGTGTCATGAGTGGGATTGGACTGCTATTCCTAACTAAAAAAGGTGATTGACCCCCTTCCCCAAAGCAAGGCGTAATCTCATGATGGCAATAAGGGCATTCTATCCTCCCCTAGAGGCAGACCCACTCTGTAGTTTAGATTTATTTTCTTCCTTATTGTTAGAATATTGTAGCAAGCTAGATTTAGGAAATTTTTATACTTGTATTCTAGAATATATGCTTAGCATGTTTAAAATAGAGCAACTACCACTCCGGGACCTAGGGCAAAGAAGGATGTGTTCTACCTTAATGAACCCCTCTTTGATTTGCACAAGGGGCCGCATGAAGACTTATTTGGGGTCTATGAGATCGAAGAAGAGAAAGATGAAAATGATGAACTCAATGACTTCATAGAAGATGCTTAGGAGATTCAGTGAGGAGATAGCTGCAATTGTATAACCAACTAAGAAAGTCAATTTAGGGTCACCTAAGAACCCTAGGCCGATCATGATAAGTGCAAACCTACCAATTGAACTTGAAGCTCAGCTGATCTCAACCATCATCGAATACAAAGATGTCTTCTCATGGACATATAATGAGATGCCAGGATTGGACAAAGGATTGGTGGAACATAGGATCACTTTGGAGGATAATGCAAGGCCATGAAAGTAGAAGCTAAGATGGCTACATCTGAACATCAAACTCAAGCTGAAGAAGGAAATTGACAAGCTCCAGTAAGATAAGTTCATACATGTAGTCCTCTATCTAAAGTGGGTGGCAAATATTATTCCAGTTAAGAAAAAGGATGGTAATGTACAAATGTGCATTGATTTCAAAGACTTAAACAAAGCTTGTCTAAAGGATGATTTCCCTCTACCTCACATTGAAACCCTAGAAGATAACACTTATGGATATGAAATATTGTCTTTCATGGATAGATATTCATGATACAACTATATATTCCTCATGCTAGGAGATGAAAAGAATACCTTTTTTTACTACTCCTTGGGAAACTTACTATTATGTGGTCATATTGTTTGGATTGAAGAATGCCCAAGCAACATACCAATGGGCCATGCTAGCGATCTTCCACAGCATGATCTATGACTAAGGGAGGTGTATGTTGATGACATTCAAGTCAAATCCCAAACTAGGGAGGGACATATCTCATCCTTAAAGTGAGTTCTCCATTGATCATGAGCATTAGTTGAGAATGATCCTGAAGAAGTGTATATTTGGGGTCTCATCAGACAAGTTTCTTGGTTTCTTAGTAACTAGCAGAGGAATTAAAGTGGATCCAACTAAAATATGAGTCATTGTAGAAATGTCACTCTCAAAAAATATGAAGGAGTTTTGTGGACTAATTGAGAGATTGCAATTAATCTGAAGGAGAAACCTGCCCTTTTCTAATAAAGCTTGACTATTCTGAAAAATGTCTCCCATTTTATAGGATGCTTAAAGGAGAAGTTTGAATGGACCCTGGAGTGCTAGAAATCCTTCAATCAACTAAAGAAGTGCCTTCTCAAGACACCAATCCTCATGACACTGATCTCAGGGTGGACACTAATCATGTATGTTGCTATCACAAAGGAGTCAATTAGGATCAAGTTGGTGTAGGAGGATAAAGGCAAAGAAAGTGTGATATACTACCTTAGTCAAACCATGTTAGAATAAAAGAAGAAGTATTCAAAGTTGGAGAAGATTGGTTTGGCTTTGGTTTGGACATCCCAAAAGCTAAGGCATTATTTCATGGCCTACAAGGTACTCATCCTAGCTTAGATAGATCTAATCAAGTTCATGTTCAAGAAGCCAGTATTGTTAAGGTGAATCGCAAGATGGTAGATGCTCTTAGCCAAATTTGACCTCATTGTAACTAGGAAGGTAGTCAAGAGGCAAGCTATAGTTGATAAACTTGTCAATTTCCCATTACCTACCATGAACTTGACTCAAGGGTTATTCGATGATGAGTTGATCTTGCTTATTTCTGCTGAAGACTAGAATGTAGACCTTGTACATTGATGGAACCTTGAACCAAGAAAATGGAGAAATATGCTCATGCTACTCACAACTGAAGGAGTTTTCATACCTCAAGCATATCAACTTAGATTTTCTTGCACCAACAATGAAGCCGAGTACAAAGCACTTATAACTAGTACATATCTAGTGCTTTCTCTAGGAGTCAAGTACCTCTGGATCAAAGGGGACTCCAAGCTCATTATCTTGCAAAGTTTTGGCCAATAGCATGCTAGAGATGCTAACCTTTTAGAATATCAAGACTTATCCTTCTTCTTGACCAAGCAATTTGAGAAGGTTACTATGCCCATATCTCAAGAACCAACAACATGCTAGTAGATACCATCCATGGCCTAGTTCAAATCAATGTTCTACAACACCTTTAGCATCCTGCAAGACCTAATCCTTCTTCAAAGAAAATCCTCAACCGATAATCAAGTCAAGTGACTCACTCATTTGAAAAAGGAAAGAGTCACACGACCCTAGAGTTGCAGCTCATGTCCTCCTAATAGAGCTAATAAATATCTATGATGATGGGAACATGTGATTTTATGACATCAAAAATTTTTTAGAGAAAGAAAATTTTCTTTAGTATGATACCGGAGATGATCGTGAAGTGATTCGAAGGATGGAAGCCCAATATGTGATCCTAGCCAATGACCTTTACAAAAATTTATTCAATGGAATCCTCCTAAGATGCCTAGATGAGAAAGGGTCCACCTAAATCCTTGATGATGCTCATGCAGGAGTATGTGGAGGCCATGTTAATGCACAAATGTTGGCCAAGAATATCATCAAAATAGGATACTATTGGCCTGTGATAGAGAAGGACTATAGAGACTTCATAAGGAGATGCCAAGAATGTCAAATCCATGCTCCTATATCATCCCTCCACACCATATCAACACCATGGACATTCTCGATGTGGGTCATGGATGTGGTTGGACCATTTTCAAAGAATGCCATTGGTGACAAAAAAGGTTTCATCCTAATTGCAACCGAGTATTCCACAAAGTAGATTGAAGTTGAATATTTTTAGGAGCTCAAAGCAATGGGCATGGTTCAATTTATGAGGTGCAATATCTTGGCTCAGTTTGGAGTACCAAAAATGATCGCGATAAATAATAGGTCATAATTCCTCTTATAGCAAATGCAAAACTTATGTGAGCATTTTTCTATTAGGCTATATCATTCATCTTCTTACTACCCTTATAGTAATGGTCAAGCAAAAGCCAAACACTAATTAAGAATATTTAAAAAGACATTGAGAGCTAACAAAAAATAATAAGGTAGATAAGGCTCTTGGGCCTATTGTACTTCTATACTATCCCAATAGGTCAAACCCTATTTGCACAAACATATGGAATGGAGATAGTAGTGCCATATGAAATTCAAATCCTATCACTTAGAGTATATATGCAAAATGGCTTAATTTTAATTAAGATGAAGGAGTCTCTTCTTAGCCAACATGAACTACTAGATGAAAGATGATTGAGTGGAACCAATCACGCACAAGTTTACCAATGGTAACTATCCAAATTTTAACAAAAGAAGATGATTGAGCACAAGTTTGAGATAGAAGATTTGGTTTTGAAGTGTGTCACCCACTATAAGACAAAGGAAAGCTAAAACCCAACCGGAGGGACCATATGTGATCATAAAAGCTTATCTCATTAATGCTTATCAATTGACCAATTCTAAAGGAGAACTACTCTGTAACCCTTGGAATGTTCTGTACTTGAAAAAATATTATTCTTGAAAAAGAAGTCAAACCCTCTTCTCTTCTAGAGGTAGAATTTTTGAAAGAGAGGTGATGCCAGGAGTGAAGAGAGAGTTAGTGATGATGTAAAGTAGCTTTGGAAGCCCTAAACCTATCTTTCACACTCAAAACTCTAAGTTAACATTAGAAATGCAAGCTCAAGAGTAAAATGATTAACCTTAGAATAACTGGGAGCTCATTAGGGAAGTCACTCCTCAGCCTAAGTGAAAAAGCCAAAGGATAACCCCTTTGGTAAGTCCATCTTAGAGGCAAAAAATCACTCCTCAAAAAAAAGGAACGAAAAAGGAGGGAATGAGATGCCAGAAATATGCAAATTGAGGGAGAAAATTGAATCAGCTACTGAAATTAAGATGGATTTTCCAGCCACATCTCAATGTCTTACCAATCAAGAATGACTACCGAAGGAGTGAGTATCAGATGACATTTGTGGGTATATAAATCTTGAAAACTAAGGCAAAAGACATCCAAAAACCAAAGTCAAGTCAAGAGAGGGGATGGAGAAAATAATAGATTGATCATTTGAAATGAGTTTCTAAAGAATACATTGTAGCAGAGTAAGGGATGGAAGAAAGTTCACTTGGTCAACTACCCATAGTCTAAGACAAAAAAAAGTTCTAAAGCTCAAGGTAACAATATGAAATAGAGGATCACATCCAACTAGAACAAAGGAATTTGTCTAAGTTCAAAAAAAGAGGAAAACACTATATGCATTTTTTTCTTATACAAATAAAAGTGCTACTTAACCATTTTTTTTCTTTAAAGTATAAGATATAGGCATAACAAAGTACATCGAACAAAAATAAGTACACCAAATAGGGGAGGATGCTTTATTTTTGATGAGTGATGGAGGACTTAGTCTCAAAACTTGTATGGGAGTGAGTGCAGGTCAAGTGTGAGGATGAAGAGCAAGAGCTTGAGAAACTTATACTAAGGAGATTGAATAGTTTATGATCTTATTTGAGCATTACACACTGATTATTCAAGTCAGGCTCAAATACTAGATGGGATTTCAAATATGTAATTTTGGCCTTTAGCTTTAAGAGAAAAAGAATTACCAAAAACTCTAAAAAAGACAATAAAGGGAGTATACCATAGTAATATGGGCATGCCAATCCACTCGATTCTCACTAGGATTAGGGTTATGAGAAGAGGAACCACATAAAACAATGCACTCCTGACACTGAAGAAGAGCATGAAGCATGGTGATAATAATAAAAGATAAAAGGGGGAGGAAAATGCAAAGAGAGAACCTACCATCCAACTGAACTCAGCTATTAATTGTCCCTCTGTCATTCCATGCTAGCCATGATCATTTTGAAGTTCGTCACTTCTATATCTCAGAGCTCTAAGTGGAACATCGCCTAATTAAGAGTAGTTCAAGCCTAAAGAAGAAGAGATCATTAGTCTTAATAAGGGCCAAGGGTATAAAAAAAGAAGGTTCAAAAAATACCTCAATAGGCGCTAGGTAGCCTCTGATGTACACGTTTGAGGTACTTAGGGAAAGAAAGTGATGAAACTGCAACCTATTCCCAAAGGTGGATTGATAATAATAAAAGGAGGAACATGCAAAGAGAGAACCTACCACCCAACTGAACTCAACTATTAATCATCTCTCTATCGTTCCAGGCTAGCCACAACTATTTTGAAATTTGTCACTTCTATATCTCAGAGCTCTAAGTGGAAAATGGCTTGATTAAGAGTAGTTTGAGCCTAAATAAGAAGAAAGCACTAGTATTAGTAAGGGCCAAGGGTATAAAAAAAGAAGGTTCAAAAAATACCTCAATAGGGGCTAGGTAGCCTCCAATGTACATATTTGAGGTACCTAGGAAAGGTGAGTGATGAAACTGCAATCTACTCCCAAAGGTGGATTGATACCATCCCTAATATTTAGCAGCCTGTTCAGCATCCACCTCTTGATTCTCTGTACCTCCCTTGAGGCATATCTCATAAGCTTGGTGAATATGAGTGGGTCCTTTGCTGAATGAGGCAAAGTTGTTTGATGAGTTAGAAATAATGTGGGGATGCAACTTGAGCTAGCAAGCCAAATAGGACATAGGATATGGTGCAACAAGAAAAAGCAAATCATTAGAACATCCCAATAGAAAAGTGTATGGCTATACATTCCCACTCAGGATAAGGACACTACTTGAACTGTGAAAAGCTAAAATCAAGATAGAAAGCAAGAGTAGAATGTGAAGAGAATAAAGAGGGAGTTGACTTCATACTCTTGAAGGCTCTCAAAGAAACCATGGCCAAGATGTTCATTGCCTTGGATAGCCAAAGAACTAGGAATATAACCCAACTATCTTGGGGTCCACCAAGAGAAGAAGGAGGCACAAGCTCATGTTCAAATTTGCAGTGGAAAAAAACAACCCATGAACTACAACAAGAAGGCAATCAACTGTCAATCGACCTCTAGCCCAAGGGAGTAAGTAATAACTAGGTTCTAAGTATGACTATTCTGTGGTGATGAGTGAGGAGGACCATAAGCATCATGAAACTATCTTAGTGGTACATGTGGACGATCCCCCAAGATGTCTACCCTGAAGATACTGGCAAAAACCTCCACACTAGGACCCCTAAATCAGGTCACAACGGGAAAGCCAAATGACTAAAAATCTAGTCAAGTATACTATATCTTGAAGGGTGATTGACATCTCTCCTACCCCAAGATGAAAGTGCAACATGAGGAGTCAGATATCTCAGCAAGACTAACCATTAGGTTAGAAAGGAGCTTTTATGGACCCCATGCGCAAAAACTAACCAAAACCAATTTGATTAATTCGATCTTGCCAAAATGGTGAAAAGTCATTGAACCACTTAATTGCACAAGGCCAGAGGGAACAGATCAATCTTGCATTGCCCCTTGGAAAAAAAAAGAGGAGAACTATAGGAAAAGTTACTTGCAAAAAAAAGGGGTGCCAATGGTGTGGAGTGCAAAAATAGAATTACGAGCCAATGTTACAATGCATAAAAAAATCAATAAAGAAAAGGTGCTAGTTTCTTAAAAAAAAATTCAGCACATAAAGGTTGGAGTCAAATAAGAATTTTGGGAGCTAATTTTTTGGCACGTAAAGTAAGCATCAAAATTTTCAAAAAGAATTTGGGCACCAATGTGTTGGCTCCTAATTTTTGAGTTTTGAGCCAAAATTTTGGCACCTAAAAAATTGGAGAGGGAAATGATCCAAATACCAAGCCAAATAACTTTTGATATTAGAAAGATGGACCTCTATGGGGTCAGAAAAAGAAGATGCAGCAACATTCAAAGATCACAATAAATTCACTTCAAAAAGTTGGCACTAATCATCTATGCCAAAATGTCTAGCATGAAGGAAATAGGGGAAGTACCACCAGAGTCTATAATCCTCACACAGTGATGGATTGTATGAACCATAAAATTGCAACTTTCAACAAGCACGAGTTTAATCCCATTGAAAGTTAATGGAGGGTTGACTGAAGCTGCAATAAAATTAACTTGGTGTTTCCAAAGATTATCAAAGAAGTACCTCCACCATTCCTGAGTATGCATGTTTGAAGTTTCCTTTGTGACAAGAAAATGAATTACAAGCTAGAGTTGGCGGAACTCAGAACTCCCAAAAAAAAAAGGTTTGCCATATACAACTGAGTTAAGACCATCTATCAAGTAGGCTAGCAAAGGAGCAATCAGAGAATGGCCAAAGCAAAGAAGACCCTCCACAATAGTATCTGCATTAAAGTTGCTTAGGGTACTCCTACCATTTGGAAAGAGAAATAATACACAAAAGATAAGGGTATCACCTACCATATATCGATGATGCAACTTAATAGAATATAGGAGAGATTAGTTTTTTTACCACACTTGCTGAAGAAGTAGCTTTCTAATGTCATTGTAAAGAGGATTAATCTCCTCTCTTTTCATGAGATGCTCAAGAAGGAAGGGAATAAGGATGTTCTACCCAAAAGTGATACTACATCCATCAAAAAATGTAAAATTCTTTGAATCCTTCAAATCCATCAAGTGGCTCATATTCTTTAGGGTCAACAACATCTCCTCGAAAGGGAAGAAGAATGTGTGGGTGGCAAGGTTCTAATATTCTATTGTAGCACCAAGGAAATCCTGGTCTAACTACATATGCCATAGGTTACCCAATGCTAAAATGTTCACATAGGTGACAAAGGAACACATCGGAAGTGTTTCAAGAAGAAGAAGAAGGAGGAGGAGGAGGAGGAGGAGGAGGGAAGATCTAACTTCCAATGTAATGAGTTGATTGGGGATGTGAGCTGATTGGCTCCTAAATGAGATATACTGATTAAGGAAACAATTTGGGTTCATTAGGGAAAAAATCTGGGTTCATTATCAATACCAACTAAGAAGAGTACAAAGAAGAGAGCTAGAGGTACCTCCCATTGTATAAAATGGATCTTAAATTCAAAAGAGTATGGCCAAGTCACACTAAAAATGGACCCAGAGAATCAACACTAGTTTGGAAGCAAAAATTAGGAGGATATCCTTGGTTAAATATTTGAAATTTTTTAGAGATCTGGACACCAAGAACCAAGTGCTCAAATTTGAAAGTGGTAGCTAAGTGGTCAGCATGAAAAAAAAATGTCCACACACCAGGAAAATGGCTCTTGAACTTTAAAATGCACTCTAGATCTGTGGTGCACAAAGAAAAATCTTAGAAATTTATTTGCAAGATCTTTGATGTACCCTATTGTGTGTAGCTTCTTCATTTCATCAGTCAGAAAATGACATCAATTTTGAACATAGTTTTCTAAACCTCCACTTAGTAAAGTTAAGGTGGTCTACAGTCACCCTTTATGAGAAGGACCCCTTGGTCTAACTAGTAGTTAACATTCTTTTATCTTTTTGCATCCAAAATTTTGCATTCCTTAGAACTATTATTACATTTGCATCACTTTAGAATGCATGCAACCTTTCCATAATCCTTTTGATGCTTCTATAAAATATATTAAAAGCTAAAACTACTTGATCTACTCGATTTTGACTAGTTTGACGACTTCAAAATTGGATGCCTCGTTGCAAGAATAGTGGTAGTTTCTTGGGCCACAAGAAAGCATCACATTCTTGGTGTGTCCCCTTCAACACCCTACTTCTTTTATGTATGTGTGTAACAATCTCAAGCAAGCTTATGAGCCCCTGGAATAGTATGAAACTCCTAGCATGTAAACCAACCTCTTAACCCTTTTTGAAGTCAACAAGTCATTCAAAAAGTCAATCAATTTATCCTCAAACGTGGTTATCAATTTATTCTAGACTCATGCTTTATTTTAGCATCTCGCTAAGAGAGAAACATTTGTAGATGCTTGTCTTTCTAGTTCTTTAAACCCTAGATATGTAATCGCAAATTGACCCAATTGGCCAAACTCTATGAGTTGAACCCTTACATGTTGTTGTTATTTTTGAGGATTTCATTTGCAAAAGTACCATGCCCTGATCAGCTTTCTCATAATTTCAACCACTTTAGATTTATATGTTTGAAAAAAGTGGTGCTTTAAGCTTTAAAATCAGACTTAACTGAGATTTTATAAATTTCAAAAATCTATTTGTAAACTTACATATTTCGAGGATTTATTTCCAAAGAATTTGTATTTTTAGCTGTACAATATCTTGAATTTTATGTTTTCAAAGTGTCCACAGCAAAATTGTATTAAAATATATTTATTCATGAAAATTTGGATTTTAGGATTTTACTGTGATTAGACCTTTTAAAATTTTAGATTTTTGTACAAAAAGTGCAGCATGAATATGGGTCACGAATCCATAAGAAATTGGGTTGAAAATGGGCTGGAGAAAATAAGTTGAACATTTAGATTTTGAAAATTTGAAATTTGAATTGTTGGGTGCCAGGATCATGGTAACTGCTCTATCAGGGTGCCAACTAGTGGTAGGGTACTAGCTAGCTAGCACCCTGAACCTCTTATAGCCCTCCATCTCAATTTTCTCCAATCTAGATTAATGATGTGGCACAATATCCACCTTCTAATTCATGTGCACTCCACTTACTTACAATTAACTAAAAATTCACCCATAGATGGTAGTCTAAATCTCTCCTAAATAACTCTCTTCTCAATGTCTAAATGCCATCCATCTCCGCTAGCAGCAAGTGAACCTAGAAAAATTATATTAGAAAACATTATCATATTGCAAATGTTGGAGAATGATAATCTCAATGCTATGATAAGGAAGGAGTTTCATGGCAACAATGAGACTCTACTGAGATCCAAAGTCAAATTCCTTGTTGATGTCAAAGTTTTAGCTGAAGAATTAGCATTTGACCACCATCCCCTTTTGCTATTATAGGCTATATATTTCTACCTTCTTTTCCATCTTTCTCATTTCCTTTATTCCATTTGATGCATCTAGATTAGAATTATAGTTTCTTTTAATAATTATATTTTAAATTCAATTCTTAAACACAAAAAATGGAATAGGGATGGACCTTTGGGCCCTCCCCTATTGAGGCGATGGAAAAGTTTTAGGCTTATTTTCTTTCTATGACTTTATCTATTCTCATGGGTTGGATGCTACACCCAAGAAACTCGTGGATTTTCCTTCTTTTTTCTCTTTTATTTGTAGGTAACTGTGAAAACAAAGCTGCTAGGCTAGGTATACCCCATGTCTAATAAGGAGCTTCCTATAACCTTTTCCCAAGATCTCACATGCTTTGTAGGTCAGGCATATGAAGCATTGAGATATGTGTAGGCATCTAAAAGGGGTTGAGTCAAATTAAGCTCAAGAATTGACTTGTTGTACAGCTGAAACAAATTTAAACAATAATTGACTGCAAAGACCTACTATACCCAAGGTATTGGTCAATGATAATGGAAAGTAGTTTGACAAAGGCAAGTTTTGAAGTTGCTACAAAAACTTGCACATAGAACAAAGGTTTAATTCAGTTTCCAATCCACAGGCGAATGGGCCCGTAGATGTAACAAATCGAACCATCTTGCATGGATTGAAGAAGAGTATTTAGGGTGCATTAAGGAGTTTCCAAAAATTTTACCAATGAATTAATATATTTATTTCTCCCTATTGTTTGAGTCAATTTGACCAAAAATTAAATTTAATTAAAATTCAGTAAAAATATAAAATTGAATGCCACTGAATTGCAATAGAAACATGAACCTCAATTGGACCGAAATCACAATCAAATTCGACTAAAAATTAGATTTAATTGGATTTGAAATGTTGAAAAATGTTAGGCTCAAATTAAAGTGAACAGTGTGCTAGATATTTGAACCAAAATTGGGCTCAAAATTCATCAAATATCTAGACTAAAATGAAAATTATAAAATCTTTATAAATGAGTCCCTGACGGGATTTTTCTTACAAATAAGTTCGTGAGATGAGAATTTTTGTGAAAAAAGTCTTTAAAAGTTTTGAAATTTTGAATTGATCCTTGCAAAATTTGTGATTTGTAAATAAACAATTCAAAATTTTATATTAGCAAACAAATTCCTAAAATTTCTAACTTTCATAAATAAAGCTCCAAAATTTTTAAAATTTGTAAATAAACAATCAAACATTGTATTATGCAAATAGGTCCAAATTTTGTTCAAAAAGGATCTTGAAAAATTATAATTTTTACAAATATATCTTTTTATAAAAAGACCCCTAGATCTTATAAAATTACACTTTAGTCTAGATTTTTCGAAAAATTTTGCAAGTAACTCCTTAAAAATTTATTTTCCGAAAATAGTACAAGATTTAAAATTTTTCATTAGAAAAATAAATCCCAATCAGAGAAATATACATGCCAATTACAATATTCAAGAATCCAATCTAACTACAATCATAATTTTGCACATTTCAAAATCAAACTCCTCTCGATTTGGTTTCAAATCTCCTTAATTTGGTTTCAAATTTATCTTTGAAGCCTATAAAAAAAAATAAAAAACCTGCACAAAAGAGACAAAAAAAAGAGGGACACTTAGAGAAAGATTTAAGCCGGGAGAGAAATTGAGAGAAGATCAAGAAAATATTAATAGGTAAATTCTTACACTATTTCTTCTTTTTCTTCTCGATTGCTTTCATTTTGCTTTCCAGCCCCTGAGTTCCTTCTGTTGCCTCTTCTTGCTCTTTGGCTGCATGTGCCAGAAGTAGCCCAACCTCACTAGAGCACCGCCGGCTGACTAGACCGCCTAAGCTTGTGTTTGACGTGGAACTTGCTATTGCTGCCTCGCTTCTCCTTTTCCCCTCCTCCAAAACCTCATTCTCCTGTAGGCGGATGCCATCTTCTTCAATGGCGATTTGGTCGAGTGCACAGGGAACCTAGTTATCGAGAGGCACTCTCATAAACATCGCCGAGATCCTCTTCTCCAAGCTCGGGAGCAGCTAACCCCACCGGCACTGGCCCCTTCTTCACCTCACCGCCAGGCTCCACCCTAAGCTCCCCGCCAGCCACCACCACCAAGATCTGCCCGTGCACCCTATCCAGCCTCCATCTCTGGCAATCCACCTTCAAATTTATGCCCTTTCCTCTCAATCTTCCAGTCTAGGTTTTTCGATGGTGCCAAACGCGGATAAGAAGCCTGTAGAGAATAAGACTGTGTCAAAGAAGCCGAAGGAGGAGAAGGAGAAGAGGTCTGTGGCAGAGAAGGCTCTTGCTAGGAAGAAGCTCAAGGTGGAGAAGTGCATTCTGTCGAAGGACTCCAGTTTCAACGACAATAAGAAGAAGAAAAAGGCAGAACTGACGATCACCTCCCATGAGATCTAGACCTTCGTCCGTCTTGTCCTCTCCTTCACTGCTCGCTGGTAGATCGAAGCCAGATCTAACCGGTGGGCTGTTCGGGCCATCGCGGCCTAGTCATGATTCAAAGAAGCGGGGAATGGGCCCGGAAAAGAAGGGAGGAAAAAAGAAGAAAAAAAAGATTGTTGTGTATAAAAAAAAGAAAATATGCCTCAAAAAAAGAGGAAAAAAGTTTTTTGTTACCTCAATTTTCATGTCACCATCACCACGATCACTCATGGTCTTTAGCACATCAACAAACTTTTTCAACTGCATGGTCATATGTGTACCTATAAGATGATGATGAAAATGGCAAACACATATTCTTACTACGGCCACTCGTGGCCCTCTTGAAGGTCTGCGATGAAAACAACAAACCCACAACCCTGCCATAGCCACCCATAACCCCTCAAAGATGGTAGATTTTCACATATAAGCCAACCTTCAAGTTCAAATTCAATTAGCCTTTGGACTTGAACCTTTGTCAACTTTTGAACTCACACTTAACTAGCATTTAGCATGTACTTAACTAGCCTTCAACTTTCAGGCTCACATCCAAGTCAGACTCCAGGCTCGCACTCAGTGAAACTTCAGGCTCCCATCCAAGTCAACTTTTAGACTTGCACTTAAGTAGCCTTTGAGCTCGCATTCAAGCCAACCTTTGCGCTTATACTCAACCAACCTTTGAACTCACATCTAAGCCTGCCTTCACGCTAGCACTCAGCTAGCTTTCATACATCTAAGCTAGCATTCAGACTCATACTTAACTAGCTTTTGAGCTTGCACTAAGCCAGCCTTTGGGCTCGTAACTAAGTTAGCTTTTGGAATTGCATTCAAGCTAGCCTTCAAGCCTGTACTTAGCTAGCCTTTGAGCTTGCATCTAACCTAACCTTTGGGCTCATATGTAAGCGAGCATTCGGACTCATACTCAGCCAACCTTCAGACTCGCATCCAAGCTAGCCTTCAGACTCACACTCAGTCAACCTTCTGGCTAGCATCCAAGCCAACTTTCAAGCTAACATCCCAGGCAGCCTTCATGCTCGCATGCAGTCAGTCTTTGGGCTCACATTGAAGCTAATCTTTGAGGTTGCACCTAACTATCCTTTGGACTTACATCTAAGCCAACCTTCAGTCTTTCATCTATGCTAGTCTTTGGGCTCACACTTACCTAACCTTTAGGCTCATATCTTAGCTAGTCTTTAGGCTTGCATCCAAGCTAGCATTCAGGCTCGCACTCAACTAACCTTTTGGCTCACATTTAGCCAGCCCTCGGTCTCATACTTAGCCAATATTTGGACTCGCACTTAACTAACTTTGGGCTCATACACAACTAACTTTTGGACTCACACTCAGTTAACCTTTAAGCTTGCACTCAACCAACCTTTGGGTTCAAACTTAGCCAGCCATTGGGCTCGCATGTAAGCTAGCCTTCGAGTTTGTATCCAAGCTAGCTTTTGGGCTCGTATTTAGTCAATCTTCAGGCTCACATCCAAGTCAGCCTTCAGACTCTCACTTAGCCAATCTTTGTGCTCACTTCTAAGCTAGGCTTACATCCAAGTTAGCCTTCAGACTCACACTCAGCTAACCTTTTGGCTCACATTTAGCCAGCCCTCGGTCTCATACTTAGCCAACATTTGGACTCACACTTAGCTAACCTTTGGGCTCATACACAACCAACTTTTGGACTCACACTCAGTTAACCTTTAAGCTTGCACTCAACCAACCTTTGGGTTCAAACTTAGCCAGCCATTGGGCTCACATCTAAGCCAACCTTCAAGTTCGTACACAACCAACCTTCAGACTCGCATCCTACTAAGCCAACCTTCGGGCTAGTACTAAGCCAGCCTTCAGGCTTACATCTAAACTAACCTTTGGGCTTATACTAGCCAACCTTTAGGCCCGCACCTTACCTAGTCTTTGGGCTCACACCAATCCAACCTTCAGGCTTACATCCAAGCCAGCCTTCGGCCTTGTACCTCAACCAGCCTTCAAGCTCGCACTCAAGCCAGCTTCGGGCTTCCACTCAGCCAACCTTTAGATTTTTATCTAGGCCAATCTTCAGACTCGCACTTAATTAGCCTTCAAGCTTACACCTCTATGCCAGCTTTTGAGCTTGCAAACTAAACTAGCCCTTGAGTTTACACATTTAAAATTAGCTATCAGTTCACCTAAAACTATCATAAATAACTAAAAACCCTCAAATCAAACTACTTAACATAAAATAACTGAATCACATTGAAATTATACTCAATTACAACAAATGGACAAAGATCAAGTTGACTCAAATGGAACTAAATTTATCAAATAAATATACCTGGACTCCAAAAATTCAAATTTAAAATCAAGTTGAATATGAATTAAACTAACCTCAAATCAAACCCTAATTGGGATAAATCAAGTCCAAACTAAAAGGATAAACTTAAAGTCAAAATAGAACCAAGCTACGCTAAGCCTAAACTGAAATCAAGTTGAGTTAAATTGACTTAACATGAACCAAAGTCTAGTAGACCTAGACTCTCTAAGGTTTGACACAAGGTCAAACTAGACTCAAGTTAAATGAAATTAAACTTAAACCCAAACTATATTAGTCTCAATGAAACTAATTAGGGTCAAATTGCGTTCTATTGGGAGTGTTAAAACTTCGACAATACTCTAAGACTATTAACAAATAGTGATGTCACCATCCTGACCTGAACCAAAATTAGTTTAAATAAAACTAAATAAAACCCAATTGAGTCTCGCTAGGTGTACTATAAATGCCTTCAACAACACTTCAAAACTATATCCAACTCCATAAGCCGTTGGTGATGCTATCAAACCAAAGAAGTTAATTGCCAACATGCTTAAAGGCATTGGTCATATTTCAAGCTGGTCAACAACAGAAGCTGTTGATGACACATCTTCAAATCTAAGCCAAGCCAAAAGTATTGGCAACACTTGAAATTAGACTGTACTAGGGTAGGCTTGAATTTTCTTAGTCAGTCAGTCACAACACCTTTTTAAAACAAAATCAATCAACAATACCCTCCAAGTTATCAGCCACATTTTAAATCTATACCTAACCCTCTAAACCATTGGTTATGCTATCAAATCAATAAAGTCAACTAATAATATGCTCAAAGTTGTTGGCCACACTTCAAGCTAGTCAACCCTAAAAGTAGTTAATGGCATGCCCTTTTCAAGCTAGTCAACCCTAAAAGACATTGACAATGCATCTACCAAGCTAATCCAACCCAAAATAATTGGCAATGCTTCGAATCAAATCAAACTAAGGTAGGCTTGAACTTACTTAGTCAGTCAGACACAATGCATTGTTCAAAAAGAAGTTAATCATCAACATGATCCAAGATGTCAGCCACACTTCAAAGCTATACCCAACCTAAGCCATTGGTGATATTATCAAATCAATGAAGTCAACCAATAATGTGCTCAAAGCTGTTGGCCACACTTCAAGCTAGTCAACCCCAAAAGTCATTGATGATACATCTACAAAGCTAAGCCAACCCAAAAGCATTGGTAGCACTTTAAATCAAATAGAACTAAGATAGGCTTAAACTCATTTAGTTAGCTAGTCACAATGTCTTGGTCAAATGATATCAACCAACAATACCCTCCAAGCTGTTGACCACACTTCAAAGCTATATTGAGTCTCCTAAACCATTGGTGATGCTATCAGATTAATGAAGTCAACCAACAATGCGCTCAAAGCCGTTGGTCACACTTCAAGCTAGTTAATCTAAAAAGTAGTTGACAATGCACCCTTTTCAAACTAGTCAACTCCAAAATCTATTAACAACACATCTCCCAAACTAAGCTAACTCAAAAGCATTGGCAATGCTTCAAATCAAATCTAACTAAAGTAGGCTTAAACTCGCTTAGCCAGCCATGACACCTTATTCAAAAGAAGTTAATCGCCAATATACTCTATGCTATTGGCCACACTTCAAAGCGGTACCCAACCCCTAAGCCATTGGTGATGTTACCAAATCAATGAAATCAACTAACAATGCATTGAAAGTTGTTGGCCATACTTCAACCTAGTCAACCCTAAAAGCAATTGACGATGTGCTCTTTTCAAGCTAATCAACACTAAGCCATTGACGATGCATCTACCAATATAAGCCAACCCAAAAGCATTAGCAACATTTCAAATCAAACCAAATTAAGGTACACTTGAACTCGCTTAGTCAGTCAGCCACAATGCTTTATTCAAAAGAAGTTAATTGCTAACATACTCTAAGCTGGTAGCCACACTTCAAAGTTATACCCAACCCCTAAGCTATTGGTAATGTTACCAAACTAATGAAGTCAACCACCAATGTGCTCAAGACCATTGGCCACACTTCAAGCTAGTAAACCCCAAAAGTTGTTGACAACGTGCCCTTTTGAAGTTAGTCAATCCCATAAGTAGTTGGCAACGCACCCTTTTTAAGCTAATCAACCCCAGAAGCAGCGATGATGCACCCTTCAAGCTAGTTGACCCTAGAAGCAGTTGATAACACATCTTTTAAGCTAGCCAACCATAGAAGCAATTGGCAATGCACCCTTCATGCTAGTCAACTCGAGAAGCAACTGATGATATACTCTTCAAGCTAGTCAACCCCATAAATAGCTGATGATGCATCATTCAAGCTAGTTAATCTCATAAGCAGTTAATGATGCATCCTTCAAGCTAGTCAACCCTAGAAGTAGTTAGTGACATGCCCCCTTCAAGCTAGTCAACCCTAGAAGTAGTTGACGATGCATCTCTTCAAGTCAGTCAACCTCAAAAGTAGTTGATAATGTGATTCTCAAAACTATACCTAAACTTGGAAGCTATTGATGATGCTACCAAACTAAAAGGAGTTATCGCGTATGCTTTATTGTCTATGAAAATACTTCAAGGTCAACAGATTTATCATCAACACATTGTTGGCTAATGGAAAACACTTTGACTTAAAAGAAATTATTGTCAATGCCTTATTGGCTAACAAAAAGACTTCAAATCATGAAGTTTTCATCAAAGCTGAAAGCAATTGGAAACACTTTGAACTTCTCCCATTCCCTTTCATGTCTCATCGGGTGATGCTATCAACACCTGCCAAAGACTGAGTCGATTTGAGTCCAACGCCATATGGTCCAACACAAGCCGAGCGGGGCAATAGCACACATCAAAACTTTTTCTCCACTCTTTCTTTTTCTTTATTTTTTTTATATTTTCTATAATTCTATATTGAAATTCATTGTAAATTGAGGGTAAATACTTGCTTACGCCATGTATCCTTTCTTAAAATCAATTAAATACTCTATTCTATTTTTTTTATGTCTCTATTTTTATTAGTTTGGTTCTCACTTTATGAGGTTCTTGAAATCGTCAGGGTAATTAATAATAGGGACTTATGTCTATTGAAAGTTAATATTCTTACAATACTTGATAGTGCATTTCAAATCAAAACAAACTCTGATTTGTAATTTAAGGTCACTCCTGGGGCCTCCGCTATCTCTGGTTGCCAAAATTGATCCCATAAAATCTAGTATATTCGGTGGAATCTGACTTTTCCTCCAAGTATAGAAACCTAGTTAATATAATAAGACTCTGACAAGATGAAATTACGATTGAAGACTAATTAATTTTATTATCCTTTGTAGAAGAAAGAATCAAATGGCAACAATGAAGAATATTTCCGCCCCAAGATACACCATCATCCTAGGGGTAGAATCAACTATGTATTTACCTCAATCAATGGTTGCTACAAAAGTAGTTGAAGTCCAGATCAAGTTTGGGACCATCTCCAAGGTCATAGTTAGTACAATGAGACATTGACAAGATGAAATTACGATTGAAGACTAATTAATTTTATTATCCTTTGTAGAAGAAAGAATCAAATGGTAACAATGAAGAATATTTCTGCCCTAAGATACACCATCATCCTGGGGGCAGAATCAGCTGTGTATTTACCTCAATCAATGGTTGCTACAAAAGCAGTTGAAGTCCATATCAAGTTTGTGACCATCTCCAAGGTCATCCAGTTTAAGAAGGCACCAGGTACTGCATCAACTGAAGTTATCATCATGCAAAACCAGCTTGCTTTTCACCTTCCATCAAGGGAAAAGGGGCCCAATATCATTATAGCTAACAATAAGGGTTGTTCAAATGAAGAGGTAAAAGTCATATCTCAACCGAAACGGATATCAGTCATCTAGAGTCTAGGACCAAAATGAAGCTAGATCTTTGGTCACCTTCACCCAAGTCCTCATATGGGGCAATCAAAAGCAAATCCAGACATGTGCAATGGGGAAGAAGATTTTATCTTGACTGTCACAAGTAAAGGAAAAGTTCCTAGAATCTTAGCTGACTTGGGAAACCTATTCCTCAAACGAAGTCGATCATTACCATCCCTACCTCTAACTCCTTCTCTCTATTAAGCAATTTGGAGAAGAGTAGGAGCAAATCACAAGAGGCATAATCTTGCCTTAAGACTATAGCAAATAGGTGAATCACTAAATAAAGCCATAAGGGTTATCGTAAAGCTACAACCTAGCATAAGAGTCATTTCTCATCATGACTCAAGAAGGAACCATGAGCTCGTACCCTAGCCGACCAAATGGCAAAAGAAGGCTGCTTGAGTGAGGCTTACTAATGAAGAAATCCAAGAGGAGAGGGTCCTTATGGACCATTCCTTGCTATCACTCAAAATAGAAGGTGTGGTGACCTACTCCATGAGTAGACTCTTAAATGAGATGACTCGACTGATGAGAAAAGTTAGCCTCTACCCAAGGCGTAGACCTGATCCTTAAGACATGGACCATCACATTTTGACAGAAGCATTAGTCATAACTGAAAGTTACAATCAAGGAGTGACCATAGAAGCACTGCAAGAATAACTGAGACATCAAGGCAAAGAGAAAGATGAAGCTCAAAAGAAAGTCATAGAGTTGTGGAGATGATATTACAAATGAGCCAGAAGCTTGATAAGTTGGAATGATCTCAACAACAATCCCAAGCAACAGAAGCAGCAGAAGGTGCATCTCCCATAAATGAGATCCACAAAAATGTAGGCCCTTCACAAGCACGTCCTCTAGCAAGATATACCCAATCTCTAATTTTAGGGATCCTTGATAGTATGGAACTTCTAGCATACATACAACAGTAGATAAAATGAATGATAACCACGTAGTTGAGACAAGGATGTAAGACGGGTAGGATAAACAATCCTGACAAACCATACCCTATTCATCATGACTGAGTGTCATATCCCAGAAGCTATACAGTGCCTAATTTCAAATAGTTTAATGGCATGGGTAACTCTGAATAGCACATAGCTCACTTTATGGCTCTATGTAGAGATTCAAGTAATAGTATCTTGTTGTTACTCCACCAATTTTCAACAAGCTTGACAGAAGTAGCATTCGAGTGATATACTAGTTTGTAATCGGAATACATACAAATTTGGGCATAAATAAAAGAGGCTCTTTGATTCAAGTTTGGAGGAGTTAGTGATAAAGTGACCATTGTAGATCTTGTCTCATTACCAAAACATGACAATGAGTTGATTCTAGATTATATTACATGGTGAAAAAAATCTCAGTTTTAAGTGTGAGTAACCCATGAACCAATTTGAGACAGTGAACCTAGTCCTCAACAATATAAGGGGAGAATGGATGATATCTTATTTGAGCTCCTCTTCTATCCATACCTTTCAAGACCTCATCGTGCAAGTTAAGATATTGGAAAGGATTGGCTCACCAACCTTATCTAGTTCACAAAATTTCAAGTCAAAAAAAATAAGGTAAAGCATGGAGAGCCTTCTAAAATGTGAGGGTTGCATTCACAGTAACTGAACAAAAGAAATCTTCAAACACCACTATGAATAAATATAATTCTCAGAAGCCACTAACTCTTGAAGGAGATGAAGAAGTGGAATGGACTAATGATCTCCAACAAAGGCTCAAAAAAAAATATTCTTTCAAAAGAGAAAGAGTAGCTAAAATCTTCCAAGATGTCCTAAAGTTAGGCCTCCAATTGCTAGAATCCAATAGGCCAGGCGAGACCAGCAAAATAAATCACCCAAACTATTATTCTTACCATAGAGTTTTAGGGCATACTATTGAAAACTGCTATATGTTCAAGGATTGGATCGAGAAGCAATATCGAGAAAGCAAGCTAGCTCTCTCGAAGGCATCCCTATTCGAAATCCTCACTGAACACATTAATTATATTACTATGTTCAATAACCATGAACCACTTGCTGAAATTCTCTTTGGGAAAGAAGCACAATGTACTCCCAAACAAGGGCACTTATGGAATGTTTACATTTCAAAAAGGCTAAAGAAATTGATGAAGAAGATGACTAGAAATCCTAGAGAGCCCTGGAGGGTAATGAAAAAAGCCTTATCAGAGCAAACTGCCTCACCTACTTAAAGCATCAAGAAGAGAAAGAACATAAATAAGAAGAAGAAGTCGGTTCAGCCAGTTGAATACGATGCCAAGAAATCAACCATCCAGGAATACATTGATGCTCTAGATGAATATGTTCAGAGAGAAAGAAGCCAAGTAACTCTTGAGAAATTCTTCTCTAACAAATTCAAAGCTTTACTAAGGAGCCCTGATGCGGAAAATGAAGAAAGTGAACTTTTGGTGGCAACATGCTCTACCATATTTATTGTTGTAGGTTTACAACCAAGCTGATCCTCACTCCATCACTTCAATAATGAGGAAGTTCAAGGTGTAAGGTAAGAAAAAGTGAATAAATTCACTCAGGATGTTATTGATGAAATGAGAGATCTCACAGGTCTCCTTAAGAGCTGCTCCCAAGATGATTGTCTCAGAGAGTAGTTTGCCCGTGAGTATTAATATGGTATGCTCAAACTATAGTTAGATACTATGAAAGAACTAGCTACAACTAACATAAGGTTCATCAAGAAGCAAATGCAAATGCTAAACAAGCATGTGAAGGCTATGGCTGTCTGTATAGAAAGTGTGACAAATATGACTATCATGCTTTGTGAGAAAGTCAAGAGGATGGAGAAGGTGCTAGTAGAAAAGACAAAGCCATACAAAGGACTTCATAGGGGTGGTAAGAAATCACTTACTAACCTTTCTCAGGATGAAAATGACCACTCATGCCACTTACTCCAGAGACAAGTTAAGAAAGCTAGACACTATCGAAGAGAGTTAGCTAAAGTCTATGACATCTGGTCGCATGATGGCTTATACGTCTGAGGTAAACACTAATGAACTACTATCCTAGCCTCCATCAGACAATCTATTAACAAATGCTCAACTTGTTAGGTTTGGTGAAATCCCAATCATAGAACTTATGGAAGGGTGTGCTTTACCAACTTTAAAGGAATTATGCATACAAGGCATGGATGATAAATATGACTTCATGTCTAACTCAGAACAATATTATGACTATTTTGGAAGGCCCTATACCAACAAGTGTCAAAGAAAGAAGCAGGAATTTCATGAGAGAAATATGAGCTAATGCTAAAGCTCATTCTACCCCCGCGTCAAGTTAATATGAATATCCACAATCAAGCTAATCTGAATATCCACAGAAGAAACATCCTAAATAAAAAGTCTTGAAGAAGGTTATACCAACAAACAAAATAGAAGGGTTAATGCAGAGAGTTTCTGAAGACCTCTCTATGAGGAAACACCATATACCTAATTTTGATATTGAATGGGATAATTATCAGCCAGTCACATGCTCCAACGATATTCAAGAAACTACTAATTGGGGGCAAGGGCTCACTATCTCTTGCACATGGTTAGCCTTCGAAGTGATTCCAAAGATGATTCTTATTGGTCTCATGATGCCATATTTCAATAAAGGAGAACAAACTAGATACAACTCTAAGTTAGGAAGGTGCTACCTCCGAGACAAGCTCCAATGCCTAGGGATAAGAACATCTCTAAGGACATGGAACAGAAAATTCAGATAAGTGAGGGCATTGAGCCCTCGTAAGTTAAACCTGCACTCAAAATGGTGGAATACAATATAGCCGTCCACCTCAAGAAAATCCCTACTATGCTGAGTGTGTTTGATGTCTTGATGATGTTACAAGAACTCAGGGATACACTAGTGCATATATTGTAGAATCCAGCCAACTACCAAGTATACTCTGTTGAAGAGAAGATGAAGGATTCTTTGTATGTATGCCAAACTCCTACCATTACCTTCACAAATAATGACCTGCTACGTAGAATAACAGGGCATAATAGACCATTGTATGTCACAGGGAATAGCAATGGAATCAAGATCAACCACATCCTAATTGACCCAGGTTCCTTAGTTAATTTAATAACTCTCCGAACTATAAGAGCTCTGACTTTAGATATGTGTCACTAATCATCTACGATTATAACCATACAAGGGTTTAATCAAAATAACCGAAGAGCTCTGAGAGCCATAACTATTCCTCTGAAAGTAGGTGAGATGATGACAGATGCTAAGTTTTATGTGATTAATATTGATACATCATACAGAGTACTACTAGGGAGGCTGTGGCTACATGAAAATAAAGTAGTGTTATCAACCCAATATCAATGCCTCAAATACTTCAAAGATGGTGAAGAACACTAAATTGATGAAGATGTAGATCCTTTCAATGTTCATGAAGTACATTATAATGATACAAAATATTATCAGAGATCCTACGTTGATAAGGGGTCTACTTCCATTAGTCAAGTAAAGAAAAGATTGCTAGCCTGATCTTTGCTCCCCCTTACCTAGGAAGTGATTCTAACCTAGTCTCTTTAGATAAAGAAGCCTTGAAAGTTTGCCTGGGTGGCTATACCTCTAACAAAGATGATAATAGAGGTTAAATAGAAAATATTCTCCTTGTCACCAAAGTTTTGAAAGGCTTAGTTAAACTATTAGATGAGCTAAGAATCAATATCGTGGAAGTATTAACAATTTTCTGCATTCCTCCATGGTGCAAAGGAGAAAAAGAAATACTATTTTATAAGCCAATCCCTTATGTTCCAAACATACATAAAATCCTAGAAACCGAAGATCTAGAGAATGATGATGACCATCAATTGGTAGTCATTCCTAAATATTTCTCAGACTAACTTCATTGGATAATCAACAAATTTGACTGTGGATGTCAACAAACAAAGAAAGAAAGTCATCTCGTCAAGAATCTATGGGATCTACCACAAGGACATGCTTACATTCCTGTAAGAGAAAACAAAAACACCAAAGGACTAGGCTATATATTATCCCAAATGCCCACACATTGTCATTGTTTCCATTGGACCTCTCTTCGATATTCAAGATGACCAAATGATATCAATACCCCCTAACATGTGTGTCCAGATGGCTGTGACATTTTAGAAATCACAAGAAGATAATATCCTCGATGGAATTTCATTAGAACTAGAAGAAAGGGGACATGATAGAGTTGAAATGCATTCAGACGAACATTTGCCAAACCTCACTCAACATGATGAATCACTTGGTGAAGAAATAATTCCCAAACCAAAAGAAGCTCCACTAGAACTTAAGGCTGAGTGACAAGCCACAGTCGATGAACTAATGGAGATTAACCTCAGCTCAAAGGAAGACCCCAAGCCAACTTTCATCAGCACTTAATTAACCTTAGCTCAGAGGAAGACCCGAAGCCAACTTTTATCAGCACTTAACTTTCAGAGGAAAGTCAAACCCAAATCAAAGTAGTGCTCCAAGAGTACATCATGCCCTTCAAGTTAGTCAGTCCTACAAGCAGTAGATGATACACTCTTCAAGCTAGTCGACCCCAGAAGTAGTTGATGACGTATCTTTCAATCTAGCCAACCCTAGAAGGAGTTGGTGATATACCCTTAAAGCTAGTCAACTCTAAAAGTAGTTGATAATGCACTCTTTAAGCTAGTCAACCTCATAAGTAGTTGACGATACATCCTTCAAGCTAGTCAACCCAAGAAGCAATTGGCGACGTGCCCCCTTTAAACTAGTCAACCCCAAAAGTATTTGATGGTGTGTCTTTTCAAGCTTGTCAACTCCCAAAGTTATTGACGATGTGATTCTCAAAACTATGCCCAACCTTATAAGTTATTGGTGATGCTACCAAACCAAAAGGAGTTATCACCTACATCTTATTGGTTATGAAAATATTTCAAAAAAATTAAGAAAATTATCACTTATGTTTTATTGGTTATAAAAATATTTCAAGGTCAATGGAGTTATTACCAATGCCTTATTGCCTAATGTAAAACACCCAACCCAAATGAAGTTATTGTCGATGTCTTACTAGCTAACTAAAGCACTTCGAGCTTTTCTCATTCTCTTTCATGTCCCATTGGATGATGTCATCAACACCTGCCAAAAATCGAGTCGATCTGAGTCACACATCATGTGGTCCAGTGCAGGAGAAGTAGGATAGTAGTGCACATCAAAGTTTCTTCTCCACTCTTTCTTTTTCTTTATTTTTTTATTTTTTTTATAATTTTATGTTGAAATTCATTATAAAATGAGAGTATTTCCTTATTTAAACCATGTATCCTTTCTTACAATCAATCAAATGTTTTTTTCTTTTTTTGTATTTCTATTTTTATTAGTTAAGTTCTCGCTTTAAAAGATTTTTAATAATCATCGGGATAATTAACAATAGGGACTTGTGCCTATTGGAAGTCAATATTTCTATAATACCTAATAACACACTTTAGATCAAAACAAATTTTGATTTGTAATTCGAGATCACTCCTGCGATCTCTACTATCTCGAACCACCGAAATTGATCCCACACCTATTGCTATCTAAAATGTAGGACACTAAATCTAGGTTATATGTTCAATACTTGACTATAGAACAATAGTTACAAGTTCGGTAACTTTGGCAGCCTCAAGGTAAATTACTAGGAGTTTCCTTATTGCCTCCTCATCCACCTGGTTGATGAATAGATCATGAAGGTCAAACTGGTGGTCCCAGCAGTGATTCACCACCTTATGTTTGCAGTAGTGAACCCCTACAAAAGGTCGCTAGAACTGGACTCCGCGAGAAGCTGCTAAAAGAGGGGGGAGTGCTAAACTTCATGGCCTTGTCTTCTTGGGCTTCCCGTAATAGCTTTTGGAATTCCTTACTAGAAAGGAACTCCTGCACTACCAAGGTCATGTGTTGCTTGGCCTTGGCACATTCCTTAGTAGTGCAATGGTCCCTTGTCTATTCACCATGCAAGCAGTTCTTCAGAAAAATCCTCCGGTCAGTCCATTTTGTTGTGTTGGTTATAGGCAACATAAATCTTCCTCTGTAGCTCCCACATCTCTACCTCCTCCGATCCAACTTGAAGAGCGTGTCAAGACGGCTGGATTGGCTTGCGAAACCTCCTCTTGAAGGTCAAGCAGATGTTGGGGCATGTCTTGAAGGACATTGCCCAACTATACAAAAATCAAAAAATTATACACAGGCTCCGAAAAAGAAAAAAATAATGAGCGATGAGGGAGTGCTGGGAAGATTTACCTTTCCATGATGCTTAACACCAAGGACGGCAAGGGCTTCCTCGGACAGAGTTGGGATGATTTCCACCATTAGGCCAAACCACGAGGATAATACCAACCCCTCACCGTCCGTGTTGAGGTTGCTAGAACCTCTATGAAAGAAAATGAAAAGAGGAAAGACAAAAGTACAAAAGCATCAAAATAAGGTGAGAAACTGAAAGAGAAAGGACTTACTCAAAATCGTTGTCTCTAACATTAGCAAAGGGACTTGAGGAGAAAACTGGAGCCCTGTTCACAAACGAATTGCCCCGAACAATGGTAAAGAGCAATCTGCTCCTGGACGAAATCTTTATATATGTGAAGAGACACGAAGTTTTGAAGATCATGCCAACCGGTGACAACATTGATTTCCCATTGGAAAGTGAGGAGGTGCCATGCGAGTCAAACCACAATGACAATAATTAATCTCACTGCCATATCATTAATGCCAGAAATTTGAATAGTGGATAGCCGACGCGTGGAGATTCATTTGTTTCACCTGAGTATTTAGTTAATGCATAGGATATCCCCCACCCACAAAATTAAAAAGGGAAAGCACATGACACCACCCAATTGCCTCTCAGAGTATGGGAAGATCCAAGTGGTTATGATTGTCTAATACACTAGGTGACGTGGTCATGCTAGCTATATTGCATTGTCTCCACCTTGTGCTATGTAGGCATACAACTCAAGAAGGATCTAAGGTGCTGCACCATAAAATCAAGCCTCCATCACAGAGTTGCAGTAGCTTGACAAAAAGGCTTGGGAGATAATGATGTGTTATGGGGGTTATTGAGCCAAACCAAGAATCGAACTGAGGGGGAAGGCCTAACTTCAAGCTTAATTCAACTAAGTGTTGGCTTGTTTGGAGCCAAGTTGATTCCACATAACTCAGCCCATGTGTTCCTCGAACACTTTCTCTCATAGTTCAGCCATTGAGCACCTCCGACACCAAGGTGCTGATGTATCATGCCAAAGTTTGGCATCCCACAGGTTGATATTTCATGTACCACACTTACATGAAATTCTACCTATGTGACATTCTAAAAGATGAGCTCTTATAAGAATGATTACTCCTTACTCTAGCTCCTATGCCACCTTCCACTAGAAGACAAAAATTGTTACATAATGATATAAAAATCCAATTGAGATTCCAAAAATACTCTAGATTAAACCTCTCTCAATAACAAAGATACAGTCATCATAATAGGAGGGTACAATCTGGATCTTCCATATAAGGAGATGTGGAGGAAGGAAAGCTCTCTTCCTCTCTCCCGTTCAATTTCATTAAGGTTACCATTCTAACATCCATATCTACAAAAAAAGTTTCATTTTTCTTCTTCAAGGGGAGAATGAATATTGAATTGGGCATCAAAGTATCCTCTTCTAGGAAAATCCTAGGCGAGCAGTAATATGACTATTGTGCAAGTTGTAGAGAGAAGACTGCAATTGGACTTGATTCAGCTAGAACTAAGGGCTCACAATAGCTCCTCTCTAGACAATTTTCTTATCCAATTTAGCTCAATCCCAATTTTTTAATCTGATTTAGCCCTTATTTTAAAACATTTTCCCTTTCACCCTCTCTAAATTACATGCATTGTCAAAAAAAAAATAGAAAACAAATTAGGTTAGAGTTGGCCCGACCGAATTTAAAAATTTATATACAAAGTAAAATAAAGACTCTTAATAAAAAAAGAAGTCTACAACATGATTAATTGAATATATTTATTAAAATGTGAATACTCTAAATTAAAAAATAACTAACTAAAAATAATTAAATAAATTCATTTCGCACACAAAATTTTATGTCAAATATAAAGTCAATCATATTGTTTAGTTGATTTTTATAGCAGCAATATTCTTGTTTTGAAATTGAAGTATATAACACATTAGGTAATTGATGGGCTACCAAGAACTACCATGGATGATTTTTGAAGTCCCAAAAAATAACCAAAGAGGCAAGTTGAAATAGGTTTTTTAAAAATGATGAACAATTTTATGAAATCCAAACCCATTTTGATCCACAAATCAAAATGTCACAAGTTCACATTCACAAGCATTAATCATCATGAGTACAAAAATTGAAAATAAGTAAGGAGAAGAGTACCCCATGATTTACATGGTTTGGTGACCAACAACACCTTCTCCACGGTCTTTATCTCACTCTTAAGGACTTGAATTACTCCACTGGGTGATGTCACTTTGTTGATGAAGCCAACCCCATACTCACTTCACTTGGACCAAGTAAAAGATACTCCAACATGGAGCCTTGTCCCTTGCACACTCCTAATACCCTATAAGTAGTTACAAAGCAAAATAGAGAAGTTACAAATTTATCTCATTACAAGAGTCTCTCAAGTTTGAGTATAAAGACATGAAGATCTGAAAGTAAAATCTAGATCTACAACTCTTGTGAGGCTAGAGGGCTTGAAGAACCTTATTATCTCTCTCAATGATGATCAAGGATGTAAAAGTTCTAATAGAAACCAACTCCAAGCCCTTAGATACTCATTGGGGGGAGAAAATTAGCTATTATGGGATCACCTAGGCTATTCTCTGTCGAGTTTGGGTGGCTGAAACAAATGTTCACTCATCCAAACAACTCTAACAATTGAAAAAAATCTAGCCATTATAAAATGATGCCACATATGTGAATGCCTAGAATAGATATTTGGGCATCTGAACCATTGACTTTAGTTGTCTAAAATTCAAGGATAGACAACCGAAGAGAGCAAATTCCAAAAGATAAAAACTTCTATCTGTTAACTTTTAGCATTCAGACTATAAAGTTTAGGTGACTGAAGTTTTTAGTAAAACCATGTGAGGTTTTTCTGTGTTATTAATGCATCTAAACCCTAAGGTCCGAACAATTGAAGTTGATAGGAATCTTGCAAAAGGTTTATTTGTAACTTCAACCTTTTGACATATACTCAAACATAACATGGATGAGTAAGTCAGTAAAGGCATTCTAAGTTAAACTAAGGTGTCAAAAAAGAGCTCTAAAAATACAAATTCCATGAATCAAATCTTCAAATCAAATAAAACAGATGAATGTCTAAACCTATCGAATTGATTTGATTTCTTAAGTCATCTTCAAGCCATGTTCATTGATTCACCATCACACCTTAATCTATATATTCATCTTCATATCCACCTTTAATTTGAGGCTTTCGAATAGTCTTGAGCTTCATTTCAACCTTGGATAGGCAACAAGCAATATAACTCAATAACTATCAAATTTAGTCATTATCAAAATCACTTAGGGCAACAAGTTTCCTCTTTTTGATGATGAAAAATCCTACAAAAGAGTAATCAATGATTATAGTTGATAAATTATGGGCCATAACCATAATAAACATATGTATCAACTATAAGAATCAAAAGTTCATATAACATGTATATCTCTATACAAAACTCAAAATTCACATAAAAAAAAGTTACTTTTCTCTCACCCTTTTGACATCAACAAAAAGGGATGGGAAAAAGATACATAGAAGCATATGCACTATAAATATCCAAATACTTATGGAAAATATAAAGATTGAAGCATAGCTCCCTCTGAACATAAGCCATAAAAATAGGAATACAAGGGAAAAGCAGAGGCTACAAATGGGATATATAGATCTACAACCTAGTCCACAACAAAAATATAGAAAATGTCAAAAATAAGTCAAACACAACATAAACTAAGACAGGTAAATTTGATAGATAAATCATTCAATAAATTTAATAACAATCTCATTTCTAATGAAGTAGAATTGATTTTTGTCCAAATATTTTTTAAAAAATATCTACAAGTTAATGTTTGGTTTCCATAAAAATCAATGAAATATCATTTTTGGAACATGTTTAGATTGAGAATGTAATATCAAATTTTTTTTGGATAAATTAATAGCACTAGTATTATTGCAATAAATTGGTGCATTTGTGAAATTAAAATCAAAATTAATAAAAGTTTGGTGCATCCAAAGAATTTAAGAGTAACAACAACTTGCAACCATATATTCAACTTTGGTGGTAGAAATAGCTACTAAATTTTGTTTCTTAAAACTGCATAAAACAAGTGATTTACCAAGAAATTGGATTGTGCCACTAGTACTTTTATATCCACATGACACTCGGCATAACTGACATCACAAAATCTAATCAAATTAAATAAATCAACTCTAGGATACCACAAACCCAAATCTAGTGTGCCCTTAAGATCTCTAAGTATAAATTCCACGGCAATTACAAGTGATTTCCCAAGTGAAACTTGAAATCTAGCACATAAACAAATACTAAATATAATATATGGTCTGCTTTGTTAAGATAAAGTAAACTAATAATCATACCTCTATATAGCTTTTTATCAAGTTTTTCATCATCTTTGTCTTTATCCAACTTGGTTGAAGGGCTCATTGAAGTTCCTAGTGGTTTAGCTTCATACATGTTGACTTTCTTAAGCAATTCTTTTGTGTGCTTGGCTTGGTTAATAAATATTCCATCTTTTAATTGTTGCACTTGGAGTCCAAGGAAGAATGTCAACTCCCTCATCATGCTTATCTCGAACTCCTCTTGAATAGTGCTTGTAAAAATCTCACATAATTTTTCATTAGTAGCACTGAAAATAATATCATTCACATATATTTATACTACTAATAAATCATTATTAACTTTTAAAAGAAATAATGTGGTGTCAATACATCCTCTTTCAAAATCTTTTGAAATAAAGAATGAAATTAGACTCTTATACCAAGCTCTTGGAGTGTACTTTAAATCATATAAATCATTCCTCAATTTCAAAATATGATTTGATCCGAGAGGTTATTTAACATAAAAATTTTTAGATAAAAGACCATTTAGAATGAACTTTTGACATCCATTTGAAATAGTTTGAAATTTTTAAAGCATGCAAAAATAAGTAAAATTCGAATGGATTCCAAACATGCGATAGATACAAATATCTCTTTAAATTTGAGTCCTTCTACTTGGTTGAAATCTTAGGCCGCTAATATAGCCTTATTTCAAACCACAACACCCTTTTCATCTAACTTGTCCATATAAACCCATTTAGTACTAATAACTAGCTAGTCGCTTGATCTTAGAACAAGCTCCTAAACTTGATTCCATTTAAATTGATTCAGTTCTTCTTGCATAGGAAAAATCCAACTTACATTTTTTTGAGTTTTGTCAAAGTTCTTGGGCTGAACTTCTAAAAGAAAAGTAACTGAATCATTTAAATTGATTCAGTTCTTCTTGCATAGGAAAAATCCAACTTACATTTTTTTGAGTTTTGTCAAAGTTCTTGGGCTGAACTTCTAAAAGAAAAGTAATATGATGAAGATTGTATTTAATTGCATAGCATGTCTTTACCCCTTGTTCAATGTTACCTAAAATTTGGTCCTTTGGGTGATTCTTCTTTAACTTTCATGTCTTGGGTATCACTTTGTCGCTATCTTGTTCCTTTGGTTCATCCACTTTATCTTTATCATCCTTTTCTTTGGATCCATTGCATGATTCACACTCTTTTTGTTCCATGATTTGCAATTCATCCATCTTCGTTAAGATTTTTATATCGTCATCAATAACCTTTTTCTCCAAGCAAAGATTAGTCTCATCAAATACTACATTAATAAATTCCTCAATAACCATAGGTAATTTATTAAAAACTATGAAAGCTTTTGTGGTTAAAAAGTAACTAAGGAGAATTCCTTCAAATATTTTGGAATCAAATTTTGATAAATGATCTTTAATATTGAGAATAAAATACTTCCAACCAAATATATGAAAATACGTAATGTTTGGTTTCTTGCTATTCTGCAATTCAAATGGAATTTTTTCAAGAATTAGATGAATAGAAACTCTATTCAAGAGATAGAATGTTTGTTAATGGCTTCCACCCAAAAATATTTGGGTAAGGAGTACTCGTTAAGCATAACCCTAGCCATCTCTTGGAAAGATCTATTCTTCCTCTAAACAACACCATTTAGTTATGGTGTGTGACGAGCAAAAAAGTTATGCTCAAGCCCATTCTCAATAATAAATAATTTTCAACTTATCTATTATGATCATTACGAATTTAGGAAATCATACATCCTTTTTTATTTGAACATCTTTTCAAAATCCAATACAAACATCAAATGAATCATATCTGTATATAAGAAATAAAACCCATGTAAATCGAAGATAATCATCAACTATGATGAAGGCATAAATTTTACCTCCTAAACTTGTATTCTCAATTGGTCCAAATAAGTCTAGATCAAGAATTTTCTACCCCAAAAACTTATTCATAAATGAGATTTTGATCACTCTTACACAAAATCGAACTGATAGTCAAATGAGGAGAAATCAATTGAAGAATCAAGAGCATATAAATTTAAAGAGTGTATCAGCTTTTTGAGCCATGGACAAGCCATGCTCTAGCAGACAGGCCTCATCGAACCATGTGGGGGGAAAATTTGATATCCTCAACCTCATCTACCTAAGAGATCAAGAGTTGGTGAACTTCAGGATGAATCTCTAGGTCAACTCAGTGAAAGGAAGGATTACCCCACTCACAAAAAATACCTTGATCTACCCTTGTAAAAATCCTAAGGGAATGGCCTTTTTAGGAGTAGATAAAGCTAGGGTTTGAGGCAAATAACTATGCCACTTTTAGGAGCAAAATACTACCTACCTCCAGTGTTCAAACAATGGAAACTTTTAAAGGCATCCACAAATATTTCTATAGTAGGGGCAAAGCCTTTAGATTGGGTTAGGATTTAGAAGGTGATGATAAGTTTCCTGGTAGTAGGCACAATCTTGTTTGAACTAAGGTCCTAGTCTCCTAGGACATCTCACAAGAAGCTATCAATGAGGTACCTAAAATCACTCTCAAACATCTCCCAGTAGGTACTAAACTTGAACCCAAAATCCTCTTTTAATTTTTTGCTCTCCTCCTCAAACTTTCATAGGTTCAACTCATTCATAGGACTCACTAATCTCCCACTTTAACAAATGTTGCAAAAGCCAATGATCACAGGAAGATTGCCCAAGTGGTCCATCAAGTTAAGTTAATTTGATGTGACCTTCAAGGCTCAAGAGACTATCAAAGCTCAAGCTTTAGTAGACTTCTTGGTGGAGATTACCTCCTATCCAGCAAGATCAAAATTTGAATCATGGGAGGTTTGGGTAGAAGGCTTATCTTATGAGTTGGGCTAGAGGGTTGGTACCATCCTTTAGAGTCTGGACCAGATTGTGGTTCAGTATTTAGCTTAGCTCGAGTTTGAAGCCTCAAACAATGTCATGGAGTATGAGGCATTCCTCCTTGAATTACACATAATGTTAGTAGATGGAGTCAAAAAACTAAAGATATTTACTGACTCCCAGCTTTTGTGTTTGCATATCACTGGAGAATATGAGGCAAAAGACATGATCATGGCCTACTACCTAGCCGAGGCATAGAAGCTTATGGTGAAAATAGATTGGGTGAAAATCTATTGAGTACCCCAAAATAGCAACATAGAAGTAGATGCTCTAGCTTGGCTAGCTTTAGCTTCGTTATATTTTGTGCCCAAGTAAATCTTTGTGGAGAATCTTCAACACCCAACTACTCGAAGACCATGAAAGTGAATACTGTGGATGCAAAGCCCAACTAGATGGATCTCATTATCTATTACTTCAATGATGACAACTTCCCAAGGACCCAAAAGAAGCCTGGAAGATCAAAAAGCTAGCCCCAAACTTCATCTTGTTAGAAGGAGTTTTATATAAAAGATCCCTCACACAGGCCCTTCTCCACTATTTGAGACCCAAGGGAGCTGATTATGCTCTTTGAGAGGTCCATGGTGGAATATGCAAAAGTCAAAGTGGAGAATGAGCCCCTGCACACAAGCTCTTTAGACAAGGGTATTATTGCCTTAATATATGGCTTCCAAGGCATCCGAGTTCATCTCCAAGTGCGAACAATGCCAGAGACACACCTTATTACATCATAGCACGATGGTTCCACTCCAACAAACCTAATCTATATAGTATTTTGACCAATGAGTGATTGACATTTTGGGCCCGTTCTCGATGGAGTTAGGAAAAATAAAGTTCTTAGTTATCACTATCGACTGCTTTACCAAATAAGTGGAAGCTAAACCCCTAGCTGCAATCACCAAGAGAAAGATTTAGGACTTCCTATGGAAGAGTGTGTTTTGTAGGTTTAGGCTACTACATGCGTTGGTTACTAACAATGAAAAGTAGTTCAACAACTTAAGATTCAAAAAATAATACAGCAGCCTCCATATGAAATAGAAGTTCACATTGGTGGTGCACCCCCAATCCATTGGTCTGGTTGAGGTAACTAATCAAACCCTACTTTCATGTATAAAGAAACATCTCTAAAGAGAAAAAGGGGCATAGGTTAAGGAACTACCACATGTTCTATGGTCTTACTAAACTACACCTCAAACATGACCAAGGAGTCACCGTTCATGCTCGCTTATGGAGCTAAAGTTGTCATTCTAGTGAAAATTGATCGTACTTCACCTTGAGTTAAGGCCTATGACTCTAAAATGAATGAGGAAAACATCTGAGCTAATAAGGACCTCATCTTCAAGGTTCAGGAGAAGGCTTATACCAAGGTTGCTGAGTACCAATGATGAGTGTCCTAATACTACAATGCACAAGTGCACAACCAAGGACTGTGACTAGGCTACTAGATACTTTGGTAGACTGGACTCATTGATCAAGTTTTAGGTAAACTATCTCCAAATTGGATAGGCTTATTCAGGATTTTCAGGGTTGTGGCAAGATCAAACACCTAGATAGCAACAAACTCCTTAAGACATGACATACAGATAACCTCAAAAGGTTTTAGTTTTAGAATAAATTATACCTCCATTACTCTTTAGATATTGGCAAGTCATGCTCAAAAAACCAACATAAAACCTTGGTATCAAGCTAGGCATAAGACCTTAATTATGTGACAGGCATAAAGACCTTGATTCACTTAAGGTATAAGACCTTGGTTATAAGCCAAGCATAAAGACCTCGGTTCACCTGAGGCATAAGACCTCAACATTATACTAGGCATAAGACCTTGGCTATAAGTCAGGCATAAAGATTTCGGTTAACCTAAGTCATAAGACCTCAACATTATGCTAGGCATAAGACCTCGGCTATAAGTCAGGCATAAAACCTCGACTATAAGTTAACCACAAAAATCTTGATTCACCCAAGGTATAAGACCTCAGCATCAAACCGAGTATAAGACCTTGGGCATATGCTAAGCATAAAGACCTCGATTCACCCGAGACATAAGACCTTGACATTACACTAGGCATAAGACCTCAACTATAAGTCAAGCATAAAGACCTAGATTCATTCAAGGCATAAGATCTCGGCTATATGGGATCAAAATTAACCACCTAGAAGAGCAAAGACCTAACAAAGTAATTTCAAAATAACAAATTAAAAGTATGGTAGTTTGAATATGCAATCGGGTATTGTAAAAATATGACTTCCAACAGATACAAGCCCCTATTGTTAATTATCTCGATAATTATCAAAAATCTCCTAAAGTAAGAAACCTAGCTAATAAAAATAGAGACATAAAAGAAAATAAAAAATCATAATTTGATTGATATAAAAAAAAGGTACATGGCTTAAGTAAAGGCACATTATGAATAAATAACATGAATTAAGGAAGAAAATGGAAAGAGTTTGATGTTTGTTATTGCCCCACTTTAACATGTTGGACCATCTAGAGTTTAGCTCGAGTAGTTCTTAATTTGATCGTTAGTGGATGTTGATGATTTAGTTTAATGGTATTATCCGATGGAACGTGGAAGATGATGAGGAAAGTTTAAAGTGTGTCCAATAACTTTAAGCTTCAATGATAACTTCATTGGATGACGTTGCCAATGGTTTGTCAGGATTAGCCTGAAGTGTCTCCAATAGCTTTGAGTTTTGGTAATAACTTTATAATTTAAAGTATTTTTGTTAGCTAATAATGTGTCGGTAATAACTTCATTTAGTTTGAAATATTTTCATTAGTCAATAAGGCCTTGGTGATAACTTTTAGGTTTGAAGTATTTTTGTTAGGCTAGTAGCATAAGTGATAACTTCAGAATTTGAAGTGTTTTTATAGCTAACAAAGTGTAGGTGATAACTTCATAATTTAAAATATTTCTATAGCCAATAAAATATAAGTGATAACTTTATTTGAGTAAGACATCTGACTGACCAACTAAGTGAGTTTAAACCTACCTTAGTTCAATTTAATTCGATAATTGGCTGCCTCTTAGGCATGTTATTGATTAGATTTAGAGTGTTATCAATGCTTTTAGGTTGGCTTAGCTCGAGAGATGCATCATCAATGCTTTTGGCATGGAGTAACTTCAAAGTGTGGCCAATGATTTTGAGCATGTCGGCAATTAACTTATTTGATTTTGTAGTATTATCAATGGCTTATGGAGTTGGATCTAGCTTAGAAGTGTGACCAATAATTTTGAGCGTATTATCAGTTGACAGATTAAGGATTACGGTTGACAGATTAAGTGAGTTCAAGCTTACTTTAGTTTAGTTTGATCTAAAGTGTTGCCAATGCCTTTGGGTTGGCTTAACTTGGAAGTGTGGCCGATGACTTCAAGCGTATTATCAGTTGACTTTAATTGAACAAAAAATTATTATTGACTAACTAAGCAAGTTCAAGTCTACCTTAATTTGGTTTGATTTGAAGTGTTACCAATGCTTTTGGGTTGGCCTAATTTTGAAATATGATCGATGGCTTTAAGCGTGTTATTGGTTGACTTTGTTTGAATAAGGCATTGTGGCTAACTAACTAAATGAGTTCAAGCTTATCTTAATTTGATTTGATTTAAAGCATTGCCAATGCTTTTGGTTTGGCTAGCTTCAAATGTGGTTGATAGCTTCAAGCGTATAGTTAGTTGACTTTATTTGAACAAGGCATTGTAGCCGACTATCTAAGTGAGTTCAAATCTACCTTAATTTGATTTGATTTGAAGTTCAAACTTGATTTGGTTTGAGTCTGATTTGATTCAATTTGATGTTCACAACTTAATCTTAATTTAAATCTAACTTGATTCAGTTCAATATTCAGAATTTGATTGAATTGCAATTCACTAATCCCTTTTTAAGGGATAATGATATGTTCTAATTTTCTCTTCTTGGAACCTTTGATGATTGTGTTCTCACTAATGCTTTATAGTGCAACTAGGAAAACTATGTGAAATATCCATTCCCAAAATCACAGTTGACATTGATGGTGAATGTTCAATTTATAATAATGAATTCAATTCGCCAAGCTTAGCATTGATTTTTAGAAGAACATTTGTCAAATACTGATCATTAACTCTAGTGGGAGCAACATTAATTTTTATCTGAGGCTAATTCGATTCAATTCAATATTCAGAACTTGATTTTCGCTTAAGTCTAATTCATTCAATTTGGGGTGAGTTTGATCTTTTATTGGACTCTTATAGGGTCTAGGTTTGTATCTTAATAGACTTTGATTCAAGTTCAAGTTGATTTAGGTTTCACTTGATTTCAATTCAGCATTATCTTAGTTCTAGTTTGACTTTGAGTTCAATTTGACTCAATTAGCTTGAAGCTTGAACTTGATTTAGCCCAATTAAAGTTTGATTTGAATTTACCCCAAACTAGATTTGATTTGAACTTAACTTGATTTTGATTTAACCCAACTTGAACCCGATTAGGATTGATTTTGAGCTGATTTAGTTTGGTTTAACTCGATTTGTATTTTGGCTCTAGTCAATTTTGTTCTGTTTCTTCATTTTAGCTAAGTTCAATTTCATTGAGTTACTTTATGTCAATCAATTTGATTTAAGAGCCCTTAGGTTATCATGATAATTTTAGGCAAGTGGGCAAGTTGGCTTTAGATGTACGAGACTAAGAGCTGGCTGAGATAAGCGAGCTTGAATGCTAGCTTAGAGGTTTGAACTCAAGGGATGGCTTGATTTGGCTGGCTTGAAGGTTGTCCTATAGTTTCGACAAGTCCGATGGCTAGCCTATGATAGTAATGAGTCTAAAGGTTGGCTTATAGTTTCAGTGGGTCTGAAATCTAGCATAGTTTCGGTAGGCCTAAATGCTAGTCGGTAGTTTTGGCTAGCTCGAAGGTTAGTCTAGAGTCGACAAGCCCAAAGGCTAACCTAGATTTGGTGGAGCCAAAGGCTGGCCTAGTTTCATCTAGCCTGAAGGCTGGCCTTGTCCAATGATCTGCAGAGAGCAAAGTTACAAGTAGTTGTGATGGTGATGGGACTACGGTGGTGATAACAGTCGTGTGGACAGGGATGCAGCAAAGACGAGCAAAGCCATTGATGGTTGCGAGCATGGGGCGAGCAAGCAAGTTGCTCCTCCCTTTTCTCCTTTAATTCTCCTCTAATGCCTTGAATTCTTTTTGTACCAACTTAACTTTTTCCTCTATTTTTTAATGGCTAGATTTTTCTTTTTTTAAGTTAACAACTCTCTTTTTTTATTTTATTTTTTTGTCAAAAGAAAAGGCCCTGTTTTATTTATTTTTTTCTTTTTCCTTTCACCCATCTCCTTCCTTAAGCCCATGCTACTCTTCCTCTCTCCAACTGGACATTGATGATCCAAAGCTCCTCTTCCTGGCTAGATCTAGCTAGATTTGACCAAATTTGACCTAGATCGGTGGTAGTAGGTAGTTGGGGCCATCCGGAGATGGCAATGGTGGGATGGGCAACCGTGGCTCAGTGGAATAGGGTGAGCCAGCCTGCTACACATGGTGGATAGTGGCGAGACAGGTGGTAGTGGCTGCTAGAGGTGGTAGCAACACGCCAAGCTAAGGTAGATGGGGACAGCGCACATGACGGGGCCACATAGGCAGATGGCAGAGACATCGTAGGCTGAAGGTGAAGGAGTTTTGGCCAGAGGGAAGGGTGGAGCTTCAGGTCAACAGTGCAGTGAGGGCTAGCGAAGCTAGGGTTCCAGTGGGGAGGTGCAGCAATGGGTTTCTGACGAGATGTAAACATGGGCAGTCAATGGCCAGCCAAGGGGCAGCTATGGGTCAAGGGGTGTAGGACGGAGTTCAAGCATATGAAAGCTGGTCATGGGCTAAAGGTGAGTGACTTGGGAGGAGAGCTTGGCCGCATTGGAGGCAAATGTGTGAAAGCATAGTGTTAGAAAAAATTTGATTGAGGAAAAAATCACCTCAAACAGGCTATAAGTTAGGCACAAAGATCTTGATTTACCTAAGGCATAAGACCTTGTCATCAAGTCAAGCATAAGGCCTCAGCTATATGTTAGGCACAAAAGCCTTGATTCACCCAAGACATAAGACCTCAGCATTAAGCCAAGTATAAGACCTAAATTATAATTCAGTTGTAAAGACCTCAGTTCACCCGAAACATAAGAACTTAGCATCAAGTTAGACATAAGACCTCAAGATTATGCCATGCATAAGACCTTAATCCTATACTAGGAATAAGACTTTAACGATTAGTCAATCATCAAAAGCTTGAGACTTTGTCAAGACAGAAGATCCTTGTGCAAAGATTTCACTTCAAGTCACACTCTAGTCTTGGGACTTCTCCCTCTTAACAAGACCCCCTTTTTTCTCCTAAGGCAACTTAGCTCATGGAAAAATGATGAACTATGACTTTTTGACTAAAAGTTGTCTTCACCATAGCAAAGGAACCAAACTACACACTGCTAACGAGTGTGATAAAGTCCAACTGACCTCCAAACAAGCTTGAACAATGGCATATGAAAGGAAGACACAAACAAAAGATGCAAAGGAGAAGGTGCAAGTAAAAGAAAATTTCCTTCATATCATATTGGAGCAGATACTCAATTACAAAAAAAAGAAGAAATGTTTTACAAAGAAGAGGATGAAGTGAGGTCACTTTGAAGATGCCAAAGGCTAGGCAGACTCTTCAGGAGGAACAGGTACTGGGGGCTCAACTTTGCAAGGCTCCTCTGCCTCCATTTCCCTCTGAATAATATTCTCATATTCTTGCTTGAGGTGATGAATCCTCAGGTCATCGTAAAGTTCCACTCAGAGATCATCAAACTCGAAGTCAAGATCATGTTTGTTTAGTCATATCCTTGCAACAAAGATAGCCATTATAGAAGGAATTAGCAAAGAGGAGACCCCATTCCCAAAGATACTCATCACTAAACTTGAATTCGATGAT
The DNA here is from genome assembly GCA_005019695.1 of Trichopus zeylanicus subsp. travancoricus. Taxonomy (NCBI): domain Eukaryota; kingdom Viridiplantae; phylum Streptophyta; class Magnoliopsida; order Dioscoreales; family Dioscoreaceae; genus Trichopus; species Trichopus zeylanicus. Next base: position 393,230 of record RXID01014303.1, read on the forward strand.
GTCTTGCAACTTGAACAACCTCAAAGTCTTCGTGTATTACAAGCTCCGGCAAAATGTAGCCACCACCTTATCCTTAGCCTAGACTAGCTTGATCTTCTGCTTATCCTTGAGTTCTTTTAACTTTGTCAAGGCTGACTCTTGCTCCACTTGGATGAGATTTCTCTTCTCCTCTACATCCCTCTTCATCTTCTCAACCTCTAGCTAGAGTGACTCAAGTTGAGGATAGAGGAAGTTCATATCCTCCTCAGCCTTACCAACCTTATTCTTATTAGACACCCTTTGCCTCTGAGCCTTATAAAAGTGCTAACTTGTATAATAAAAAAATTATAGTGCTTGCAAATAAGTCAAATGTTTAACAAAAAGAGAAAAAAAAAAAGGAGCAACATTGATAGAAGAATTTCAGATAGCTTATGTCAGCACAAGTCTGAGCCACCTTCATGAAGACCCGATGAACAAGGAGTTGCTTAATGTAGGGACTCTCACTATTCCCAAAGTCCCCGAGGAAGTACTCCTCACATCAATCTCATCATTTGACGAGCTCTCACAATGAAAAGAAGGCTTACCCAGTTCTTTGGTTTGAGTAGGAGGAGATGTAGGAGCAAAAGTCACAACCATCTTATTCTTGCAGTCAGCAAACTTCACAACAAAGGAGCTTAGCGCCCGGGTGGCCTCTCTTGTGGATTTAACTTGAGAGAGATACTCATAAGGGTGAGGTATCAGCTACGCCTTCTTTGTCTACTCTTCACCTGTAGATCGGCTTCATCCCTCCTCTCGCTTCCACTTCCCAAGACCCTAGACAAACTCCTGATCAAGAGCATTACCTTTTACTATGGTAGGCCTCTTCTGAGATGGCAGGACAGAGGACACCCAAGGAGCACCTACCAGCTACCTCAAAAACTCATTCATATACGAGATTTGGGTTACTCTTGCACAAACCAAACTCATAGTTAGATAGGAGAAAGCAACTAAAGAATTAAGAGCATAGAAGTCTAAAGAATGTACTGACTTCTGGAGCCATGGACAAGTCATACTCTAGCAAACAAGCCTCATCAAACCATGTGGGTGTGGATCTAATATCCTTAACCTCATCTACCCAAGAGATCAAGAGTTGCTAAACTTTGAGATGAATCTCTGGGTCTGCTCAATGAAAAGAAGGATTACCCCACCCACAAGAAAGATCTTGATCTACTCTTGTAAAAATCCTAAGGTAATGGTCTTTCCAGGAGTGGATAGAGGTAGGATTCAAGGCAAATAATGTGCACTTTTTGGGAGCAAAATACCACATGCTTCTAGTGTTAGAACCCCAACAACCTTTGAAGGTGTCCCTAAACATTTCTACAGTATGGGTAAAGCCGTTGGATCGGGCTAGGGTTCAGAAGGTGGTGATAAATTTTATGACATTAGGTACAATATGGGTCCAAAGCAAGGTCCTAGTCTCCTAGGACATCTCGGGTGGAGCTATCTACAAGGTACCCAAAATTACTCTCAAATATCTCCTATAGGTACTAAATTCAAACCCAAAACTCCTTAAATTTTTTGTTCTCCTCCTCGAACTCCTAGAGATCCAACTTGGTCCCATTTAAAAAGCCAAACATGCTGACTAAGTCTTCATGGTTTTTCTCCCAAAGAGTGGATTGGAAAATCCAAACTCTCACCTTAGGGACATCTAATGATATATAAAGTTAGGTCTTACTCTCCAAAGCTAAACAATGTGCCCCAATCCAAAAATAAAAAATCAGAATGGTTGAGTTAAAATGACACTTACTCTAGGGAAATTCCTCATCAAGACTTGGAGCCGTTAGCATGGGAACAATGGGCAGCTAGGAACCAATGGTAGGAGCCTTGGTGGAGGACACAATTAGCTTTGAGATAATCAGAGCCTCGATCACATTAGATGATAGAGCTGTGACCATAGGGACCTACAGAGTGGCAGGTCCTTTATCGAATGATGACTCCTTTTTGGAAGAGGGAGTGAAAAAGGATGTCATTTTGAAAAGACTTAGTGAATATAGAAGGAAAAAAAGGAGTGGAAAAAGCTTCAGGACACAAAGATTGTCAAAAATAGATGAAAAGGGATGAAGGATCCGTTAAGTCGTCTTTCCCAAATCATTAGATTATTGTCATGGATAACGAGAAAGCTTAAAAGGTGGGAACCAGAGATTGCCACACTGATCACAATAGACACATGTCCACATCAAGGGCTAACTCAATATCTAAAAGGATGCCTTTAGACCATTGCCTTGGAACAAGGTGAACCCTAATAATTCAACATGATTAAACAAAGTGGTGGCTCATCTCATGAGGAGTTATGATGGCTGGTGCCCCTTGTGATTTGATAAAAGCAGAGAACTTGAATTGCAAAAATTCAAAATGGTGTACTTGAAGACTCAACTCAGATCAACACACCTTAGTGAATGAATAACAGTAACTCCACTCACTGAGCTATCCAAACTCAATACTTGGAGTTGGGGGCATTGCTAATACACCGAGCTAAAATCAACCAAGCTAAAAGTTAATGGGAACCTGATCCCCAAACCAAGGTTACCAAGGTACGAACCTTGGAGCTAATGTCCGAGATGATACCATTGAGGTCAAGTAGGCTCAATGGTATAAGCAATACAAATCCTACAAATACATATCCTGAAGCATACGTGAGAGAATAATAGGCCCAGTCCATAGACAAATATGGTTGGGTATTTATGGAAATCATAAAACAAAGATTTGAGTGAAAGATCCTTAATACATAATTTGGGAGTGATAGCAACCAAGTAAAGAGAGTCCAACATAATCAGGACTAAAATCAAAAAATCATGAATACACTAAAAGGCCTCCTTAACCTATAAAACAAGAGACAACCTGTGAAGGTAAGGGGGCCTGATCTCTCCCCATCCTCCCCACCTCCCCCCCCACACCCACCACCCACCCCCAATCCCCCCCCCCCCCCCCCCCCCCCCCCCCCCCACCCCCCCTCCCCCCTCCTCTCCCCTAAAAGCTCTCTTGAAAAGAATTGATGAAATACTTTTTGACTTGAGCATCAGAGTGACCATCAGTAGAGAGATCTTGGCAATTCTTCTCATGGTTCTTGCTTCCTCTTGCAAATTAGTGTAAGAGTGGCCAAGAGAATCTGATCTCGAGGAGCCACTCAAACTAGAAATGATGTCTGAACTGAGCTCTGACAACAAATATAAATCTTCAAGGCTTCTTACAATCCCTTAAGGTATGAATCACATACACCATCCATAATGGATATGAGATACAAATTTCCAACTTCTTCATCAGATGAAGCTTCTTTACGTTCAATCTCCAAGTCATCCCAATAGCTATTATTGCTTTCTTTTTCTTCTGTTTAAATTTCTTTTATTGAGAATTGAGAGAGCAATTAGTTTTGATGTGTCTAGAGTTCTTGCACTTGAAATAAGCGAGCACATCCTCATCTTCATCATTGTTGTTGCTTTTCTCATTCCTTTTGGGTCTCCTTGGCATATGCTTTTTTCTTAAGGAATTTCTTGAAGCTTCTAGCAAGGAATGTCATGTTCTCGTGACTATCCTCCTCATCATCTTCACTTGAATCTTGGGCCTTGAGTGGTATATTCTTCTTCTTTGTGTCATCATCATTCTCTTGATGCCAACCCATCAAGGTCATCTCATGGGTGACAAATGATCCCAAAAGCTCCTCCAAAGATAGTGTTTTGATATCTTTAGCCTCTTGAATAACAATAACATTTGGATCCCATGACCTAGGAAGACATCTCAAAATCTTTCTTACCATTTCATTGTTAATATATGTTTTACCAAGAGATTTTGAAGTATTAATAATATTGGTAAAATGAGTAAACATCTTGGTGATAGACTTATTTGAGTTCATTCTAAAGAGTTAATATTGACTAACCAATATGTTCACTTTAAATTCTCTTATTTGCTTAATTCCCTCATGGGTAACCTCAAGGCAATGTGAAATTTCATGAGCAATCTCACAAGTACTACTACAATTGAATTCATTTGAATCAAAAGCATAATACAAAATGTTCATAGTTTTGGCATTCAAAGAATCATTTTTCTTGTCAATCTCATTCTACTTATCTTTTAGTTTGGGAACTCTTATATCATTAATTAACTTGATGGATGGAGTATATTCCTCTTCCATTAAATACCATAAATCATAGTCATTAGCTTTAATGAAAATGCAAATACAAGATCTCCAATAATTAAAATGAGTATCATTGCAAAGGAAAGGTCGAGTAGTAGATTGCTCCTCTTGGAAAGAAGGTGAAGCACCAAAATTTTCCATGAGAACTAGATCAAAAACTCAAGTTTGTTAAGCCAAAAATCATGAGAACCAAAGCTCTAATACCAATTGAAGTCTGAAAAATAATCTAAGAGAGGGGGTAGGGTGAACTAGGTTTTTTCAAGAATGATAAACAATTTTGATAAATCAAAAGCTAATTTGATCCACAAAACAAAATACCACAAGCTCACATTCACAAGCATCAATCACCATAAGTGCAAAATTAAAAATAGGTAAGGAAAAGAGTGCACCATGATTTATGTAGTTCAATGATTAACTGTACCTATTCCATGATCCTTGTAATCAAGGAATGCCTCCACTAAGTGATGTCGCTTTATTGGTGAAGCTAACATTATACACATCTCACTCTAACCAAGCAAGAGATGCTCCAACACCCGAGCCTTGTCCCTCACACATTCCCAGAAGTGTTTACAAATAAAAAATGGAGAAGAAGGTAATAAATTTACCTCACTACAAGAGTCTCTCAAGCTTAATAATAAGAGCATGAAGATTTAAAAGTGAAACCTATATCTAGAACTCTTGTAAAGCTAGAGGGCTTAAAAAACCTTGTTATCTCTCTCAAAGATGATCAAGAATGTAAAAGTTCTAAGAGAAACCATCTTTAAGCCTTTAAATACCCATTGGGGAGAAAATTAGACATTCTAGAATCACTCAAACTATTTTCTACATAGTTAAGATGCCCAAAACTAATATTTGGCCATCTGAACAACTCCAACAATCAGAAAAATCAAGCTATTATAAGATGATTTCACATGCTCGATGCCTAGAATAGTTGTTTCAGCATCTAAACCTTCAACTTTGATCATTCAGAAGCTGAGGAAATATAACTAAAGACTGCAAATTCTAACAGATGAAAACTTTTGTTTGTTAACTTTGGGTATTGAGACAATAAGATTCATCAACAACTTCAACCTCTTAACACAAATCCAAACTTAACTTGGATAAGAAGTAAACAAATATAAGTTCCATGAATCAAATCTTTGACTCAACTAAAAATGATGAAAGTCTAAATCTAGAATCAAACTAATTTCTTGAGTCTTCTTCAAGTAATCAACAAGTTTTCAAGCCATGTTCATTGATTCACTGTCACACCTTAATCTTCATGTTCGTATCCACCTTAAATTTGAGTTTCATTTCGACATTAGATAAGTTACAAGTAATATAACTCAACAAACTATTAAATATAGTTTAGTCATCATCAAAATCACTTAGGACAACAATTTTTATGCAAAACTTCATTTACTCCATAATGATGAAAAACTAATATGAGTTGCATCACCTTATGATATCATGTAACACATCAAATGAATGACATTATATATGGGGTTTGACTATATTTTTCTTTAGATCTTGTTAATGGTCATGTGTGTTGAATGATTCAAAAATTATTTTTGTGTTAAAGTATTATTGACATTTCTTACAAATATACAAGTCATTTTTTATTTGTATAATTTGATTGTGCCTCTCATTTTCAAATATTATTGGCATTGAAGTACTTATAAAAATGAATACATATTAGTTAGATGATGAATACATTGTATAATAAAATAAATACCTTTAATTATAAAAACGCATATATGGTAACTAAAAAAATGAATAATTAGACCAAGAAAATGAATATATAATATTTTAAGAGTAAATACTTTTAAATACATTATAGGCTAAAATTGCAAACCTAGGACAAGACTATTCGAAAGAAAAAGACTTTCATAAAAATCACTAATCACTTCATGGATACAAGCATGAAGTAGTCTTTCACACAACTATTACATTCGAAATCCACAAAATAAATAAATAATTTTTTCATAAATAAAAGTCAAAGTCCAAAATTCAATAAATGTTAAATACCAGCTTTATCCATCATACATCAACTACATTACATATTCATCATATATTAAATACATTACAATATTTAAAAAAAATGAATAAAAATTTAACTTTTTTTAATTATCTAATCATCTATGGATGGGTCATATGATTGACATATGATGCATTTATTTAGACAATAGAACATAGTCTTTATTTTAAAATTTGAAAGATTAACTTAGTCATCTTATGATATTTAATTTAAATTTAAAGTTGTCATTATTCAATATATAGGTAATCATTTTTACTTGAGAGTATTTAGTTTTCAATATATAAGTATTCATTTAATTATCTTATAATATTATTTTTTTATTTAAAGGCTTCATTTGTAGTATTTAGCAACTAGTATAAAATTTTCGGCTCAAATCAGGTTGCCCTAACCAAATGTGCCCCAATTCATTTATGACTTCCTTTGACAACATTACGGGAGTAGGAATTAAAAGAAGAAAAAAATTGAATGGGTTTAATCAGATAAAAAAAATTGGCTAGAGGATTACAAGAAAATTTTTCTTTGAATAATTATTTCAACAATCATCTCTCTTCATGTCCGTGGATAACTATGAAGGTGCAAAGGAAAGCATAGAGAAAGCATGCAGGAATGCCGAAGACGCCGGAGATTCCATGAAACACAGCGCTAAGGTGAACTACGAGCCTGCGAAGGAAGAGATATCACAGGTTACAGGTGACCTTGGTGAAAGGATGAATGGCAGTGTACCAGAGCTGTGAAATGCGAAAACTAAGAGTGGATGCAGTGGTCTGAATCTTGGAGTCCTTGGCCAAGTTTGTAACAAGTTTGTTGAGCAATGGGAGATGATATGCCCCTTGCAGAAAATTGAAGATAAAAAAAATCTCAGCAAATAAATCCTTTCAAAATTCTCAATTTTACCAAATAAATCAGGACCTTAGCATCCGTAAATTAGTCACTTACCGTAGCTGTTAATGGTTAGTTGACATATGGATATGGTTAGTAGAATACACACAACACACATGGCGCCGAAAACAAATACAACAGATGTAAAGAGAAGAAAAAAATTAACCTCTTCAATTTTTAATAAATTTATAAAAATAAAATTTGACCAAAATATTATTAGACAAGAGAGGATGTTATTCGCGGGTCGGATGGTTGAATACTTAGTTAAGCCTCTAAGCCAAACTTAATTTGGACCAGAGCCCGAAATGTCCATTACAATCCACACACGGGATCAATGGTTACGGTCCAGCTCTGACCGGCTCCGACCTACTTGTACAGATGCGGATTCGAACCCAATCCCAGACCCATTTCACAGCCCTAACAGCACCTGTGTATGCATGAAGCTGAGTGAGACAAGCTACTCCGTCCAAAGAGGCACACAATTTCTCTAAATAACATACAAAATCGACAGCTTCAACCACAAATTAGAGGGGGTCCACGTCCACTTCGGAAAATAGAACTATGCTCATATGACAACAAAATTTGGACTCACCTCCCTCTAGAAACATACTGACCTCACAAAATAACGAAAAGAATGGGCAATAACTACATACGACTTTTTCGTGTAATAAATTTCCTGCCTATGCATAACAATAAACACCAACCTCAATGATGAAGTTTCAATAAATCACTCACTGCTGTATTCTTTCGTAAAATAGGATATAGGCATCGCTTCGAAGGACCTCCGACAAAGTAACCTCACGAATATGAGCATCACTCACATAGAACCAAGTAGAACCAGAGCTCTTCTGAGCCTTGCCCTTGCTTCTCTCCCCTCTTACATAGGCAACATAATGGCCTCCTGACATGGACCCAGAGTGCTCCACAACCCCGAGAAGGCGATAGGAACAGTTCCTCTCCTCACACCTACAGGATCAACAAAAAGATCAATGTCTAGTTCAAGTATAATTATTTTAAGGAAGAAAATTCAAATACAGAGATGGCAAAAAGACTAAGGAAAATCAAAAAACATACTGCAGAGGAGAACATGTTTGAAGACATGGAACTCAAAATAAAACCAATCAAACCAATGATGATTTTATTTTTCTTATAACATAAGAAGTATAGTACAAGTAGCACGTACATTCCCATGACCACATAAAAAATCTTCTTAGATTTTTACTTTCTTGACTTATTGACAAAAATTCTCTCTGCTAAAATAACTTTCCAGAGTTCCAGACCTTCGTAAATATCATTCACATCCTCAGAGCTATACGAACAGCAAATTTTTAATAGGGTAATTCACACCAACTGTGCCTAGAAACATGAGAAAGATAATGTATTTTGAAATTTACACCAGTTAATTGGATGTCAAGAAAATTAACTTTATTTCAATTTACCATATCAAAAAAAATATAATTTAGCATCCATGTCAACCGAATCTGATCACTACCTTTCACCAAACCAAGATCAAGACCAATAAGGTACTCTGCCATACTATTTATGATATTGTAGCATTAGAAACCATTCATTCCTGACAATCAGGTGGACAGGTAAAATATAATCAAAATAAAAGGAACTTTTCTTTCTAGAAATCTCATATGTAGGTGAACAGGAAAGGTGACGATTCTCAACATAAGTATTCAATGTTTAAATCTTATCTACCTTACACTGGCCCAACTCTCAGATAAGGTAGCACCCTAGTGTTGGCTTAGTATATTGGTTTTTTGATGGTGCAACTTTGGCTAATCCAACAAATGAGCACCCATGTGATGAATGATTCAGCACGTGGGAACTTCTAAAACATGTGATTGATAATCTGAAGACACCCTTAAGAAGTAGCACGTAAGGATACCTCCAAATGAACTTTATCCATTATAAGAGCAATTTCTACCTTTTCCTTCTGTAGTACTGAAGCCATCAAACTAAAGTGGAGGCCTTCTAACTAGACATGCTTTGATGGTTTATTAGATGGACTTGGCTAATTTTAGATGATATGCCACTAAACATGAGACGATATTGAACCAAAGTATTTTATGCAGCATTATAAGACAAAAGTTATGCTGATATCATAATAAATAAAGGGCAAATTAGAAAGCAATTGAAATTGCATCCATGTTCCTCACAGCTAAACATGTCATATTTCACAGCTCTTCTAAACTAACCAACATAATTAAAAAAATCATCATAGGATAAATGGTTTAGGGCCTTTAGACACTCAAAACAAAGCCAAAAAACTAGAAACACCTCAACCAACAATGATATGCTGAATTATAAGAAATACAACTTTTGCAAGAAGGAAAGTGACGCACAAGTGTTATCAGCAACCGAAATGCAGTTAAATATATGAGGAAGTTGTATCAAATTTCAAAAAAAAAGAGGAAAATTTCACATTCAAAACTACAAAATTGAAAAAAGAAGAAAAAAAAAAAAGAAAGGAATGAGGCATACCTGGTATCCATAAATGGTTTCAAATCAAGTGTTTCTTGAAAGCTAACATGGCCTCTCAATTTATTCAACCGCCCGCGGGCATCTTGGCTGAATCTCTTTAGGTGAATAGTTAATATAGGAGGGGATCTATGGATGAGAATCCTTTTGGTCGCATCTCTTTTCACCTTCTTGCATTCACGCTTCACATCCTCATCTTCACTGCCATCCTCTGAACATGATTCACCCATCATCTCTTCGCCTTTCTTTCCTAATTTTTTGACTTGTGCAACGTTGTCATTCTCAAAGGAGCTTTGCACAACAGTCTGCGTACAATCTAATGAGCTACTAGAGAGAGCTGCAAGGTCTTGGCCATTACATTTATCATGAATCAAATTATTTATGCAACAAGAACCATTTTCATGGTAACGTGATTGCAAGTTAGCTTTATCTTGACCTAAAGGATAAGATATATTTTGAGAATTCTGGCCTGACTGCTGGGTCAAACCTTCATACTTCATAATAACATCAGCACACTGAGCTTGTTCATCAGAAATCAAACTATTGTCCTCAACTTCTTCAGGTTTGCATGTCAAAATACCTGCTTCTGTTTCTGATGTGAACACCACCTTCCCATTACCTAAAAGATTGGGCTCAACAGGATGCAGGGAATTGATTTCAAACTTGGATGAAGTTCTCACATTGCTGACCTGAGCCCCATCCACCAGAGACTTTAATGGTTCAGTATGCCTCACAACAGTGCGCTGTTCACCCTTCTTATGCATCAATTTCTGCTGACACAAAATCTCAGAACACCGCTCACAATGCCATGCATGTTCATCAGACAAGATCTCTGGTTTCGTAAATAAGGCCAAGCAACTGTTAACTGATATTGGAGAATCTGTATCATCAACCTCATCCTGATTAGAATCCCAGCTATTGTAAGCCCAAGAAGTCATCTCTACATCATCATACCCACCAGTCTCTGTCTTGAGATCAGAAGTAACTTCTGGCTCATTAAACAGATCACCAAATCCATCAAATTCTTCTGCTTGTGCAAAGCCAGCAACAGAAGCACCATGCACACTCGTCTCTTCTGTGGGAGCATCCACAGAAACAACATTTTTCTGTCCTGAGAAAGACAACGCTTCTCTATTAGAGTCCTCAATAGCCTCTTCTGGTTCCTTATAGGGAAGTAATATGACACCAGAACTTTGCCCAGATGAAGAAGGCATTTCACCTGCACCAGTACTATCAACACAAGACTCTGAAGGCTCTACCGGCTCCTTAGAGCAAATTGCATGCACAGAATCTGAAGAACATTGTGCACAATCCTCATTCTGCCCATGCTTCTCAGTGATGGAACATTGGCCCACAAAATTCTCAGACGCATCGCCAACAGAATCAGTAGCATCCACCAGCACATCAGGTTCAAGATAGTCCATCCATGCAAAGTCCAAATCCCCTCCATAAATAACCACTCCTTCCTTCTCCGTAGCGGGAGCACAAGAAGCACTGCAATCTGAAATAGAACTCAAATTTTCTTCTGTATGTTGATTACCATCCAGACCAGGCGACAGTCCTTTGGCAACTGCCTTCTCTCTGAATCTCCGGCCTCTATTCCCCTGTCTCGGAGGCATCTTACCTTTCCTAGCAGGAAGGACTGGAACCTTCTTCGGCGAAGGCTTCTTCGAAGGCAGTGGCAATGAGAGATCAAGGAATGGCTCCTTTACGGTTGAAGTGTGTCCACACTCAGCACAAGACACAGTGCTAGAAATCTGTCCTCCAAACAAGTCATCCACAAAACTAGCTTTGAACCTGGAATTCTCCTTCCGTTTATCATCCATAGAATCATCCAAACTCCTGGCACTCACCTCCTCCATATGCAATCCATCAAGCAAACACCGAAGCAACTCGTGACTGTCCTGCTGTTGGTACCCTCTAAACTGCGGTGCCTTGGCGCACACACAACCAAATAGCCCTTTTGGGATCAATGTACCCTTAGACTCCACCCCTGCTGCACCAGTCTCCGCGAATAGCTTCTTCAACGCCATGGTGAGGGGCCCAGAGGGCCGCTCCAACTGCGCCAAATACTCTCTAAGCATATTCATGGCAAAAAGATTCTGCATTACAGAATTGAAGAAGCAAGTGTTCCCCAAATTCGACAATCCTCGAACAACATATCCATGCCCCATGTCTTCCAAATTATCTGAGCTCTCCGCTTCTGCCAATGGTGGCGGATTCACCTCAAGGACGAAATCTACAATCTCCGGCAACTCCACCGGCGCCCGGGAATCACAAACAAAGCACCACGACACCGACGGGTCGTCGAGCCGCACGGCCCACGCATGCTTCGCCAGCTTCGCGTGCCGCCGGGCGTGGCCGTATGGCTCCGAAACATTGACGGCACCGCCACAAAAGACCCGGTTGCAATCCAAACAAACCCAATGGAAATCGGAATCCGCCGCCTTAGACTCCGACTTCTTGGCCCCGCCCTTCTTCTTCTGCTGTTTGCCCTTCTCCTTGCCGCCCCTCTTCGGCGCCTGCTCGCCGCGGCAATCCTCGCAGGCGGCGGCGACGTCGAGGGAGGACTGGATGGCGAGGAGAATCTGGTTCAAATCGGAGCGGTTCTTGCTGTAATGGTCGCAGGGCCCTCCGGAGCCCCGATCGGCGGTGGGAACCGCCGGCGCCGCCCCGGCGGATTTGCTGGGATTCCGGGCAGGCTTGGGCTTCAGCTTTTTCCCCATTAGTGGCGAAATCTAGGGCACAATTTGAAGGGTTAAAAAGCAAGATTTTTGAGGAAGAATTGAGAAGGGATTGGAAGCGAAGGGAGACTTGGATTAGGGTTGGATGCCGAGGAGTCGGAGGACGATGGATGTATTGGAGTGAGCTAGGGTTTGAGCACTGGATTTTTTTTTCCTTTTTTGGTAATTTTATTTTTCTCTCCCTCTGTATATTTTTTTTGTGGGGGGGCGAACTGGGAAGAGAGTTTTTATGGAAGTGGGAGGCGTCGGGGAAGACGAGAAGTGAGCGCTAGGGTTGCACGAATGGGCCGGGTTGAGTTGTGGAAATCATTTACCGGTCTGAGCCCAAACGTTTCATTTGTTTTGATGAGTTCAACCAAGGAATCAGAGGTTGGATTCGCCGACATCAGAAGCTGAACGACCATCTGCCTAAGCGTGTTGATATCAAGTTTCAAATTTCAACTTGTGCGTCATCACGCGACTCCTATGCCACTCAAGTCTCTTTAGGGTCATCAAATAGAATAGCAACTGCAAAAAAATTAGTGGAAGTTAAAAATTTATAAAAGATTTTTTTTTTTTCTTTTTGACAAAAGAGCCTCTAACCTCCGGGGGTTGATCTAAAAATTTTCTTCAATAGAGGCAATAATTGAACACTAAATAAAATAGAGATTTCTATACAACTCATATTGAAAAATAAGGGACTTCTATGTAAAAAAACAAATATTTAGAAGTTCATTTGAAAAAATATTTGAAATAAATTACTTATTTCATAATCTAATTTCAATTTTTTTTGTCTACTTTGTTAGAAGTGTGGGGCCAAAAAATGTATTTATATGGGACTTGTTTGGTAGTGAATTCATTGCCAACATGCCCAAGGTAGATTTGGGGTTGGAATTTTAGGCATTTCCATAACTTTCGACTTCAATCTCATTGAAAAATAAAAAAATACCACATATTGTATCCACTAGATTCTAATCTAAAAGTAAAGTTTTTTGCATCTCTTTAGTTGATCTGAATATGCATAAAACAAGAAAACTACCCGCTCGATAATGACTAGGGGAGAATGTTCTGACGTTTAAATCAATGTCTTTGCCTCCTTAAAGAATGGAAATACCTAGGCTTTTGATATCTTTTAACAAATACTAGAAGATGTAAAAGTTATTAATGGAATCTAGCCTTTAGGGATGAGATCTCATGGCTTATTTCTAGCCTAAGTATACTGTCTCATACTGAAAATGTGATTTCTAGCCTAACTTAATTGGGTGTCCAATTCAAAATCGGACATCCGATTCAGCTAGAAAAAGATCTATTAAGAGCTTCCTGCAAAACTCTTCCACAACTTTAAACACTAAATAATTTATCTCAAACAAGCTCTCGACATGCCTCAAAATAAAGAGAAAATTAGACCTAGTCGATAATAATTTCTTGAGTTGTCTTATCCTTGTTCGGAAAAATCATAAGTCTTCAAGTAATTTCTTTACCTCCAAGTCATCTCTATGGGCTCTTCATTTCTAAGCCATTTTTGTATCTCTTCAAGACACGGTCACCAATATACCATTGCGCTTCTCCTTTTTCTTGAAGCTTTTGAACATTTCCTTGAGAGCTTTAAGTATTTTGGTTAAACATAACTCAAATAAATCATTAAATATTATTTTCTCACAATCAAAACTAGAAGTAACAACAATCTCTCTTTTTTTAATAATGATAAATATACAAATAAAAGACTAAAGCATGGGCAACATGTAGAAAGCGAGATCATGAGAATATCCAAAATAAATTGAGATAAAGCATGGAGAATATAGTTCTAGCCCTCAATGTATATAATAAGTCAATGTAGCTAGCCTTCTCCCTCTTTTGACATCAACAAAAAAGGGACTTATGCAGCCCTATAATAATAAATAAATTGTACCATAATCTATATAATCAAGATTAAGCTCCCCCTAACTTGATGCATTAGATGAATGTAACATCCAAGAGATAAGAAGAAGTAGAAATAATGTCCATATATGATCCAACACATCAGTCACAAAGGACAAGGTATAAACTAGAGTCAAAATCATAACTCATAAAGTCATAAAACTCCAAGTCAGAGAATTGAGACCATAATTTATACATAAAAAGCAAGGTCCACAAATTGCAAAATTGAAAGAAAAATAGAAACTCTAAATCTATTAGCTAGGTCTTGGAGGCAGTCAAGAAGTCAAGTGATCCATGATGGAGTGAATCATCTCTATGAGGTCATCTAAGGATGTACGCATTGTGGTATACATCTCATCCATGGAGGTCTGGAGCTGGGTCACCTACTTGGTAGTCCACTGTGCTAGGTCTTCCAAGTGTGCAATCCTGGTAGCAAAGTTAGCCTCCAACTCAGTGGATGAGGCATAGGAAGGTCCAATGCGTCCATGACTCCCTCACGGGCTGTGCTCTGTGGCCTTGACCTCTGCTGCCTCGATCTGCATATCACTACTCTCCCCCTAGATCCAAGAACTATTGTGCAAGGTGAAGCCCATCCGAAAGAGGGTGAAGTGAGAGAAGGTATCAGCGTGTGTATAGGAATGAGCTAGAGAGGGGTCACACTAAGTAGGAGCACCAATGTTTCTAAAAATCAAGGTGATGAAGCTAGAAAAGCCAAAGTTGGCATGCAAGTGTCGAGTATAATGGCTCATATAGTGAATAACGAAATGAGGTAGACATACAATATGGCCAATCAAAAGACTATAGAAAAGATACAATCCAATAAATGATACTTCATTTCTATTACCACCTTTGGGAAGGAAGGTATAAAAAAGAATCTAATATAGAATATAACTATAGGTGGGAGAAGGAGGACTAAAGCTTTCACATGGTCTCACCCCAATTTTCCCCAAAGACGATCTCAATAATTAACTGATAAGAGAAAATCTTGTCAAACCATCTGCAGGTTAGAATCATCTCTCTCCTATAGTAGATATATCAAGAATAGAACCTAAGATAACAGGAATAAGAGTTATTTATCTATCACATCAAGTCACGCTCACCAATTTACCATTGTGCTTCTCTTTTTTCTTTGAAGTTTTTGAATGTTTTATTAAGAACTTTAAGTATTTTGGCTAAACACAACTCAAGTAAATCATTAAATATTATTTATTCATTATCAAAACTAGAAGAAACAATTTTATATATATATATATATATATATATATGTATATATATATATGTATGTATATATAATTGAATTGAACTGAAAACTAAATAGTCCACACGAGATCAACTATTAGGTTTTGGTTCATTCAGTTTATTCAATTTAAATTGAATAGTGCAAACCCCTACCCACAGTGGGTCAAACCCTTTGAGAAAAAAAAAAGACTTTCTGCATGCTAGTCAGCTGGCATGCAACATGCTCTGCACGCTAGTTGCCTAGGATGCAAGGCATGTTGCACGCTAGCTAGTTGGCATGTAGAGTAGTTTGCATGACAAGCAACTGGTGTGCAAACCAAAAGGCACACCAGCTTGCTAGCATGCTACCTTTGCAAGTGGGCCCCACTTCTTTTCCAAACAATTCGCAACTCAAAAATTTTGCCACTGACTACTACACAATGCAATATCCACCATTGATTTTCCACTAATCTTAACCTATTTGGCAATCCATAAAAAACCCATAACCAAAACAAAACTCCAGCAAGCAATCTTTTTTTACTGAAAATTCTGAATTTTTAGCCAATCTACATTGTCGATCCACTTTGATTAGCCAATTTTATTAGTCCTACATCAACTATCACAATAATAACTAGAGACACATGTTACCATTATAAAATAAGTCTTTTTCCTCCCTTGAAGAGGATAAAAAGATCTTATCAAGCAATCTAAATGTCAAGTGATTGGCTATAGGACTTTTGAGTTTATAAGTAATCAAGGCTTGAGAGTTCAAACCTTCATGAATTCGATTTTCAATGAGGAGAACTTCACAACCAAGGAGGCTAAGGGATTTGTGCAGCATCAATAGATTTTTCTCTCTCCTTTCTCTTACTATTTTTTTATTTTATTTTCATTTATTCTACATCTACATTAGATCCATAGTCTAAGAAGCATTATCAATATTGGCAAATAGATTCATTCCTTAGGAAACCTTAAGGGAGTTAGGAAGGAACCTCCAGGTCCTCCTCCATCGAGGTGGTGTGTAAGTCTCTGCCAATTTTTTATTTTCATTTATTTATTTGATATTGTACTCCAGAAACACAGTATCTTTCATTTCTTTTGTTGGTAAACCAAAAGCCACTAGGATGAGTATATCCTACGTCTAGTGAGAAGACTCCTACAATCACTCCCATGGATCTCATACACCTCATTAGTCTAGTTACAGATTCTCAACAAAACTAAAATTTCGAGGAGAACTACACCATCATATTTCTCACCCCATCCTATTCACATATGTGCAAAGCATACCATAGTCTATGGCATTCCAGTTGTGAAGGTCATATATAACATCTTTTAATGTGAAACATTGCTCAAGGATATGTCTTAGGGTCCTATAGAACATATAGTGCCAAGAGAAATCAACTGCTAGCGAGATCAATCTTGGCTTTAGTATGTTGATGAGGTTGTTGGCAATCAAAACTATAAAGGTTTTGAGATAGTTTCTAGCATAGGGGGCAATATTGTCACCATGATCTTCTTTGGCGTGGTTGGGTGGAGTTGGTCCGTGAAGTTTATAGCCATTTGGTGGGGGAATGACTTGGTAGTTTCTAGAGGAATTTTGGTCTTGACTAGAAGGAGGGTGAGGCTATGGAGGTGGAGGTTGGTATGGTGCTTAGTTTCTTGAAGGTTGACTTGGTGCTTGTTGAGATTACAAGTACCCAAGGCTGAGCTTTGGTATTGAAAACAAGTTAACTTGAGTTTCCTCTCCCCCATGGATTACTCCCTTGATTGATGATTACCTCATCTTCTTCAAGAATCCTTTGTTTGCCAGCCTATCGTATTTCTTTATGAACTTCTTCCATATATATGCTTTTTGGTACAAGATTTCAAAAGAATAAATGTCAAAAGATAATAAAACAAATTTAAGATGTGGAAGAGTATTATCAATAATTAGGCAGATTTTGTTGCTTCTTTATCAATAAGATTTGTGATTGCATGGCTTTTTGCCTCCAGTGGTCTACATAGTGAGTAAAAGTATCTTTTGTGACATCTTCACCATTGTAAGTTGATGATGTCTGAAGTATGTGCCACTTGATAGACATACTGTTGCTAAAAGATTGTGAAGATGGCCTCTAAGGATTATAATTTTTCATGTAAGAGATAGATAAACTAACTTAGTGCAAATAGACTTGGCAATTTTTGAAAGAGATAGATCATCATCTGTTCATTCCTCCAATACACTTGTGCACCAACTATGTAATGGTTAGGATCTCATCCCCATCTTAGAGATAGATTTCAATGCCTTGAAACCAAGAGAGAAAACAACTACAAGACGCTAGATATCAATTGCTACTGAGCATCAATGTGCGGAAATTTTTGAGTGAGCAACTTCGTAAGAAACTATGATCTCCATTCCTTAGCAAGTTCACTTGGCATAATTTTATTACTTGACAAGTATGATATAAGCATCGAATTCATAGGGCCACCACTAGCCAAAGTCAAAGAAGACGACCTACTAATGATCTACTGCTTCTCTACAAGTTTTACCAACTTATCTAAACCCTACTTTTGACCAATTATACCCATAATCTCAAAAAACATGTGAACATGCATATCAAAATTATCCTCAGCCATGGTTGTCACAAAATAACCACAACTTTTAGGATTTCACTCAGATTTTTTAGTGTTTTTCAGAATATGCGACACCTTATTCTAAGGTTGTATTTGAGTATTTTTGAGCTTTGGATTCACACATGTCAACTCCCAAAAAGAGAGTATAGCCAACGCTACAATATTTTATACTATTCCTAGTGCTAATTTAGCATTGGTGATAATAAAATTAGTACCAAAAAATTATTAACAAAGCTAATTTGTGACACTAATACAGCATCGTGAATATTAACACCACTAAATTAGCACCTCTAAAATCCAATTTTGGTGCTACATATTAATGCCACAAATGAAAATTTTAAGTAATGCAAAAAAAAAATTTAACAATGCTAGAGAGGAGCGCTAGCCATAATTATAGTGCCACTGAGGGGGGCCATTGGTGGTGCTTGTCACTTAGCGATGCCAATGGCCCAACCATTGGCAATACTATATTCTAGCACTACACCATTAATGGCCTGGGCCATTGGCAGCAGTTGTCACTTAGAGCCGCCAATGTCCTGATGCTTTCCATTTAGCACCGCTAATGTTCCATTAGCAGTGCTTTTGATTATTTGTCAAGCATCATTGATAGCTGATTACAAGTCCTATGTAAAGATTCAAATCCTGTAATTACAAAATCAATCATTTTGAATATAATTTTATTTATAAATAATACAATCTATATATAAAGCATAAGCCAATTGATACAAATACAATCTCCAAAATACACATACAAATACAAAACTTCAAATATAATTCATACTTCTTCAAATACAAGTTTAACAATACAAGATAAAGTTGTTATATAACACAACGCATCTAAAGAAAAAGGAAGGATATCACTCTGTGTCCCTGTCCACCTGTCGTGCTCCCAATTGTTGGTTCATAGATGATCTCCCCGTATAAGCCTAAATGAATACAAATTGAAATTTAAACTTTGTAAAAGCAATAAAATAAGTGAGTACCAATGTCTAACAAGTCTCCAATTCCCCACTCTCATACCTATGTCCATTAACAAGTCTTATTCCTGCACCTAAGTCTTCACTCCCTTCTCTCTACTCGTATTCATAAATAACAAATGTTCAATATATATAGTAGCAAAATGTATTTGTACCTTAGCAATTTAATAAGTGGAAGAAATATCAAATTCTTTTGTACCTTAGTAGCCTAGGAAGTGAAAGGAGTCTCCCTCAATCTAGCCTGATTACCACCAACATGACCTTATTCCTAGGATGTTGCACCTGCCACTTGCATAATAAAATCACAAAAAGCATATATTAGCATTGCAAATAAATATTTCATACATACTACAAATTAGCAAAATTTGATTTGTATCTCAAATTATGTAGTAGACTAAGACATGGAATGAGAGATATTATCAAATATCTCACTCCCAAACTTCTCCATTGCTGAAACAACTTCCATCTAGATCATTGCTTGGATCTAACTATGTGTATACTGAGGTTGCTCACCTTCAGAGAATCTAGAGAAGGACCCGAAGATAGTCTTAGGATTCAACCCCATACCAAATGTACACATCTGGTCATATTTGTTAGGCTCGAACAAGTAATCATGGATCGTGTTATGGACAGTAGTATCTGAAAGAGAGTCTTTCGACTGAGACTGCCTCAACTGAGTGATATCTCCTACAATACGATCAACCAAAATATAAATAGTATTTTATTAGAATAAATATTGTCAAAAATTAAGTTAAATACTCATTATAGTGGTTATAAATGCTACATTGATGGATTGTCCATCCTTACTATAGGACATGAGGAAGATATCTAGTCTGGAAGACTCAGCTTCAGCAGACGTCTCAAACTGCAAATAATACAACCCACAATAAATCATATATGCTAAATAAAGTGACCCAACTTCTAATTATAAATTAAAGAATATACCTCAGCCCTCGGTTTAGCATACCCCTTGTGTCTAAGAGAGTGGCTCATTATCTAACGTCTTTGATGCCTTATATTTATCCAACTCAATTCCTAAAAGAAAAATATAAAATTATAAAGTTATGTAGTGTTATTGATAACTATATTCATATTTCAATAATTAAGAGGTTAGAGTAATACTCAAGATTCTCTCGTCCACCAATGTTTGATCAGAATATACCACTAGTCTTCCTCTATCATTAAATCTGGATAAATGACAAGTCTCTCTGAATTGTTCTTGTATGGCGTGAAGTATTTCTTCTTTTTGTCCATCTTCCAGTCTCACTAATGTTTGCCAAGGGTTCGCATAACGCTTTTATTTGCGTTGTTCTCTAAATTTGTATTGTTCTAAATACAAAGATATTAGAAAAGCTAGAAACTTACAAAATACAATGAATATACTTACATGAGAAGGCATTATATAAATGGATATTACCTTTATATCTATCCAGATCTGTTCCTTCTTTTATTGGGACATAGCACCACCAATTAGTGTAGGTCATTGGCAATTTCTTTTCATCTTTTGCAAAAATTCCCAACTGAATCGAGAGTCGTGCTGAATTCTCACCAATAACCTGATTGTGATAGTTGATATTGAACAATAATTTGAATCCATCAACACCTCAAACTCTTATAAATTTGCTAGGGCCACGATGGGTCCTACTCGTGGAAATTGCAATCGGAGGACTTGTCAATCACATAAAATAAGAAATTAAATTCAATGTTAGAAGGATTAAATCAAGTTAAATATGAATTATATAAATTTAACAATGAGTTGCATACCTTTATCACTATTAAAATATACATCCTGATCTATCTATTCTAGAGGCGCAAAGTCCACGCTATCACTACTAAAGTCCTCATCAGAATTTCCACTCATCTCCAACATTGAATCCATCGTCTCGACATCTTGCAACCTCTCCACCATGTCTCCAACATATTGCATTTTTCTTTTGTGATTCATGGTTTTTTACAAATAGAGAACACATTAAAAAAATAAATAATTTCATAAGATAAGTGTAATTTCATAATTTCATAACATTTCAGTTTTTTCTTTTAGCAAGTCATGTTAGTACATGCTGTCGTTACTAGAGTTGATTTGCCAATAACCAAAGTAGCATTCTTGTTTTGTCACTCAATATGGCAGTTTATTTCATGTACACCTCTCTTGTTGGAGTAAATACGATCTTATTTTTAGTGCTAGGTTTCATATTTGCTCTATTATGTTCTATCTTGTACAACTTGATGTTAATGAATGTAAGGAGATAATTCTTATACTATTTATAATAGAATACACTAAAAGCAACATGGATCCATCCTGATACTAGAAGAAGGTTGCCAGGCTAAATAACAGAAATAAAACCCCAACCCTATGTACATAATAGAAGTTGTTTTAAAACCTTAAAACCACATCCAGACTTGATAAAATCTTAGAATAAAGAGAAATTTTAATATTTTCAGCTAAGCATACATAAGGATAACCCTTCAAATTCATATTCTAATCTTTTGTATGTTCCTGTTCTATAGGCCAACCCATCTGCTATCCTCCATACACCCACCAACAAAACACTCTCCAGATCAAATATACATCAAAACCAATATAGACAAGGTAACAACCTTTTATATAACACCCACATCAGAAACCCAACAAAGATTAAAACAAACTACATATTTCTGCTAGTTGAAGATAATATTTGAAAACTCTATAAAGGATTTTGAAAATGAACTTTTAATTGTAGCTGTAGCCATCTATTTCTTGTGCTTAGGCCTCCGTACGTCCAACAACTATAAGCCAGCATACTTCACATGTTTGCATGCATTTAACCAGGATAGAACTAACACTAGCATTTCCTTCAGCATTCTTAATAAATATATAATCAATGGAGCAGATGTCAAGGACATAGTACTCATCCAAAAGAGTTCTATAATAAATGAAGAACGCAAAATCTTGTACCTATTGCTTCGGGCTGATGCTAATTTGAGCAGCGTGCCTTCCACAAGGCACAAGCCAAGCTTTCATTTTCAGCACCTTTCATTTACCATTTACTGAAACTTTGCCACCCTTAACCTTCATATTCTAATCCTCCAATGTCATTTTTATGCAGAAAAATGTAGATTATCATGTTCCTTGCTTCATTTATATCCCTTATCCCTTTCATTTTCATTTTTATGCAGCACAAGTCCGTATTTTACACTACCTATTCTCAAATTGTATGGCTCATCTCCTTCTAAGTCCCTCACAGAACAATAGAAAAATAAATATAAAAAATAGTGCTAACAGTTGTTGCTAAAATTCCATAAACATTGAAAAACAAATGGCAAGTTATTTTCCCAAAAGGTCACAAAATATTGTAATGAGGTCTGACCTGGACTTGACTCCAGAGAAGAGTAACAGAGACTTTAGCACAAATTTTCACAAAAATGTTTGTCCAAAGTGGCTGATTAGGAAATTCTAAAAGAAGAGTATCAGTCTGTGTTGTCAAGTTGTGATTGCTAAGAGTAAGTGATGTAGCGGGAGATGGGGCACGAGGGGTAAGAAGAGATCATTGTCTTCTCACAATAATAGATCCTCTTGATATAGCGGGAGAGAACACGAGGGATAGAAAGAAGATTACCGTCTTCTCACCACGATAGATTCACTTGATGCAGCGGGAGAGGGCATGAGAGATAGAAAGAAAATCCCTGTCTTCTCACCATAATAGATCCTTGAATCCACAAAGAAGATAGAAAGGGAACAAACCTAAATAAGATAATATTATTGATAGAAAAGGTTTTTTTTTGTTACAACCTTGAGCTGTATATATAGCCCTCTAAGAAACTTAGAGTCCTACTTAGTGTAGACTAAAAATAAGACTTAAAGTCCACTAAAAATTTTACTTAACATATCTTAAATAAAGATATATAAATCCTATTCCTTATTGGGCTATGACTATTATTAAATCGGACTGATAAATAAACTCTAATTTTGATCAATACAAAGTTCGAATTATCCAAAATAGTAAATAAGACACTTGTAGAAATTGATCTCAGCTTTCCAACGGATAGTCATTTGCTGAATTTGGATCAATATCTTAGAAGATATGGCCTTCGAACTGTAGCTGTACGAATCTTGACGGATCCTAATTGGAGTTGAAATTCAACTTGGATTGAATTTCTAATTTTACTGTGAAAAAGGATATAGTTGTCCTACATCAGACCCCTCCACTTGTAAAAAATTTATCCTCAAGTTAAAGATTGGAGTCTTCATTGGTGCAGTTGTGCTCCTCTTGAACTCTTTCCAACATAAAACTTAATGATGTAAACCAATAAGATTTCTTCGAGTAACATCTTCAACACTTTGATCTCCTATTTTCCTAGGCACAACCCCTTAAACTTTTATAGGGTTCCCTTCGATCTTATTTGAAATAAAATTTTTGTACACACCAACTTATGATTTGTTGTCATGCAATGAAAGTATTCTCCACAAATTTGCTGACAATTACTATAATAATCTAAATATATCATTACAAATTTTGAATATTGCATAGTGATAACTCCTGTAGAAATTTCCTCTAATTATTCAAGAGAGTTGGCTTTTGATGAATTCAAAGAATAATCTTGAGTAGCATAGTCAATATTTTCATAAGTAAAAAACTCTTCCTTACAGCCTTCAAGATTATCAATTGATTCATATGATTTCTCATTGATAGTCTCTTAAAAATTTTCTATAACATCCAAAGCCACTTTTGTATGATTTTCTAACTCATTAAAGAAAGAATCTTTGAGGACCTCAATAAAATCTTCATTAGTTTGTTTGTCTTCCACGTGATCCACAATCTTTTCTTCGATTTGATAATTCAATACTAGAGAAAAATTACTAAGATGTGGAATTAATACCTCATGGTTGTCTCTATTGATTTCAATTCCAGAAGCTCTTGAATCAGAAATTTGTCTTTCTTGATTTTGATCTCTTTTTGAGAACTTTATGTTGAATAGTTTAAGCATCTTCGGCCATGAGCGGATCTTTTGTTTGCCTTCACATGTTCTTTGGAGTTGAATTTGCTCCCACCAAGATGAAGCATAACCATCAAGTTTATATTCAACAATTTTCACCTTCTTCTCTTTAGGAATCTCCATAAACTTAAAAAATTTCTCAACTTTATCGATCCAAATAAATAAATTCTCATAACCATGAAAATATGGAATATTCACCTGACCAAGGTTTTGGTTTTCCTAAGTAGCTTCGTATATTGATCTCCAAGACATCGGACCGCGAGCCTCTTCGACGATCAATTGATGAACTTGATTTTTAGCTTCAATTTGTTTCAAAGCTTCATAATTCCTAGTGATAGAAGCAAGAAAACTTTTATCTGATCAAATCTTGAATTTAATAATCTCCTCCATCCATAAAGTTATCGCCATCAATTACAATCAATGGAGTTGAGCTCAGGAACAACCTGCCTCTGATACCACTTGGTGCAGTAGGAGGAAGGAGGAGAGGAAGAGTTTTCTCCTTGTGAAAATATTGACTGTGCTACTCAAGGTTATTCTTTGAAGTCATCAAAAGCCAACTCTCTTGAACAACTAGAGAAAATTTCTACAGAAGTTGTCACTATGCAAGATTCAAAATTTGCAATAGCATATTTAAATTATTATCGTAATTATCAGCAAACTTGTGAAAAATACTTTTATTGTATGATAACAAATCATAAGTTGGTGTGTACAAAAATATTACTTCCCATAAGGTCGAAGGAAACCCTACAAAAGTTCGAGTGGTTGTACCAAAAAAAACTAGGAGATCAAAGTACTGAAGACATTACTCGAAAAAATCTTATTGATTTATATCATCAAGTTCTGTGTAAGAAAGTATTTGAGGAGAATATAACTACAATAACAAAGAGTTCAAATTTTGACTTGAGGACAAGTCTTTTATAAGTGGAGGGGTCTGATGTAGGACAACTATATCCTTTTTTACAGTAAAATTAGAGATCCAGTTCAAGTTGAATTCCAACTCCAATTAGGATCCGTCAAGATTCATACAGTTATAGTCTGAAGAATATATCTCCTAAAATATTATTCCAAATCCAACAAATAACTATCCGTTGGAAAGGTGAGATCGATTCCTACATGTCTCTTATTTACTATTTTGGATAATTCGGACTTTGTATTAGTCAAAATTAGGATTTATTTATCAGTTCGAGTCAATAATAGTCCTACCCCAATAAAAAATATGATTTATATATTTTTATTTAAGATATGTTAAGAAGAATTCTTAGTGAACTCCAAGTCTTATTTTTAGTCTACACCAAATAGGACTCTAAGTTTATTAGAGGGTTTATATATACAACCCAAGGTTTAACAAAAAAAAGATTTTTTATCAATAATATTCTCTTGTTTTAGGTTTATTCCCTTTCCATCTTCTTTATAGATTTAAGGATCTATCATTGTGAAAAGACGATGATCTTCTTCCTATTTCTCGTGTCCTCGCCTGCTGCATCAAGTGATATCAGAGGCAGGTTGTTCCTGAGCTCAACTCCATTGATTGTAGTTAGTGGAACAACGTCGCTCTGATACCACTTGATGCAACGAGAGAGGGCATGAGAGATAGGAAGAAGATCACTATCTTCTCACTATAATAAATCCTTGAATCCACAATGAAGATAGAAAGAGAACAAATCCAAAATAAGATAATATTATTGATAGAAAAGCTTTTTTTGTTACAACATTGGGCTGTATATATAGCTCTCTTATAAACTTAGAGTCCTATTTAATGTAGATTAAAAATAAGACTTAAAGTCCACTAAAAATTCTACTTAACATATTTTAAATAAAGATATATAAATCTTATTCCTTATTGGGCTATAACTATTATTAACTCGGACTGATAAATAAACCCTAATTTTGATCAATACAAAGTTTGAATTATCCAAAATAGTAAATAAGAGACTTGTAGGAATTGATCTCAGCTTTTCAACGGATAGTTATATGCTGGATTTGGATCAATATCTTAGAGGATATGACCTTCGGACTGTAGCTGTACGAATCTTGACGGATCCTAATTGGAGTTGAAATTCAATTTAGACTGGATCTCTAATTTTACTATGAAAAAAGATATAATTATCCTACATCAGTAAGGCTCCCGACGACTGTATCATAAAAAGTCCCTGCAGCACCAGAGTTATTAATTAGGACATCCAGAACTCCTACCTCCTGCACAAAAAACAAAGTAAATACTCATAATTATCCTATGTTATACATTAATGTATGCATTACATAAATCTAAAAATGTAAAAATAACATTTGAATGGTATACAAACATAAAAAAGGTAATATGCCGAATAGAATCAGCAAAAACATCACATTAAAGCCATGAGGTGAATCTTCCAATTGAAATAGTGGATGCATATCATAATATAAGAATGTAATAATGACACTTTGGATGGTATACAAATAAAAAACATGCTTATGCAATTGGAGCCAGCAAACCACTCAACCAGGAGGTGAATTTCACAGTTTAAATAAATTGGATGGCTAGAAAGAATAATGACCCCAAATCACACCCAAATAACAACAGTTCTGATTAACGGATGAAGACAACTTATGCAGAGAAGAGAATATAAACCTTAACAGGTAATATGGGTAACTTCTCACATATATATGCACGTATGCCAACAAGAAGAAATGCAGCACACTGGATGATTGCCAGCTTGTGTCTTGACCTTCATCCAAATATATGGTTTAAGATGCATCTGAATCCTTAAATCACTATTAATGAGAGAGAAACTGCTCTCCCAAGTAGATGTCTTTGGTTTGAAACCCAACGTAGGGGACAGAAATATTGATTTCTTGCTTAGGTCCCTGTGTAAACCACCCATGCAAGAGCTTCTCCTAAATATTAAACAAAAGATGCAGATGGATTCAATGAACTGGAAAGGAAAAAATTAGAGCCGGAACACAGTAAAAGCGAATGAAGTCATGACAAGTGAAAGCGAATGAAGTCATGACCAGTGAAGAAAAAGTACCGCACGTCCAATACCATTCATGTTTTCACTGTTTTTGGACACAGTCAGAAATTAAACTAGAGAACATCTTCATTTGGAAACAAGTCCAAGTTAAACCGCTAAACCAAATTCCAAAAATGAATCAATCAAGAGACAATAAAAATGAAGGAGATCCTCCATCATAGTCTGCGGGGAGCAGGATCTTCGGTGCAGGAAGCCGGCGGGCGGGGAACAGGATCTCTGACACTGAAAGCCGGCGGGTGAGGGGCTTGCACACAGGGAGCAGGATCTACGGCACTAGAAGCTGGTGGGTGGTGAGAAGGATCTTCGGCGCTGGAAACCAGCGGGCAAGGAGCTTGCGCACAGGGAGCCGGCAAGCGGGCAGGAGGCAATGGTGTCAGCCGTCGGCAGTCAGTGGACATATCTTTACGAGAAAAAGGGCGAGCAAGAACAAGACTATGCGAGGTAGGGTTTGCGATCTTTACAACTGAGTGTCGGACACTATAGACCCATTAGCGGCTAAGGGTTAATCGTTCGCAGCATTAGCTAGTTAGCGTCGCGAATATACACACGGGCGCATCATTAGCGTTCGTTGATTAGCGTCGAGTATACCCTTAAATTTTATAATGCAACCAATGAATTGAGTTCCTCGTGACACACATCAGACCTTCGCACAACAGCATCCTACTCACATAACTGCATTCGTATTTCTAAATCAACATGGAGTTTGTAAGAAGGTATAATAAACTAGTTTAGCCTTTTTAAGGAAAATCAAAATGAAACTGATTTACTTTTGAGGTGGAAGTTAAAAATATCCCATCAAGTAGTGCTACATTCAAACTCTACCCAATTTCCAAGATACCACTCTTGTAAGATTCAATACTTTTATAAGATAACTGTATTCTCACCAATATTTATGACTCAACAAAACAATAAAAACATAAAATCAAACAATCACGAGACACCCAAAAAACATAGGATTGTTATCTCTCAAAATTGGGTCAAATGCGATAAGGTAAAAAGGCATTTAACCATTCCACTACATACAATCAAATTGATTCAAGATGAGCATGCACCCTAAGGGGGAAAAAAAAGATAAATTTCTCTCCCTAAAAAAATGCAGAAAAATTGGACGGGCCTAAGCCAGTAAGTCAATCCATGTCCCACCATGCAGAAGTCTTAGAGACTACTCCTTACATAAGTAACTCTCCAATTCCACCGTCATCAATCATAAGAAGAAAATGACTAATGGCAAGCATTGACCTCCTCCCATTAAGAAGGAAAGCCACTTGCTATAACAAAAGTGACATCAACTCATTCTACTTGATTTTAAAATTTCTGCTTGGGAAAAATCAAGATGGTCTACAAAGGAACCCTTGACTAAATTAGCAGTAGTAGCCCTCTATTTTCTCTCAACAACATATGTTTTAGAGCCACCATTATGTTGCATCAACCCCAACATGTATGCATTTCCTGATCCTTGAAAGCTTCAATAAAAATTGGCTAGAACTTAACTACTTGATTTTTTAATTCTGGTTGACTTGACAATTTAAAACCAAGCTACCTGTTGGCTTTATGGTGTCTCGAATCCGGATTTTCTGGATAGTCTTAATTATATTAATGGGTCTAATCCTTATCTAGATTTATCTTCTAGAAGTTTTAAATTAGTAGAAGTCTTATTTGAGTCAATCTTCTATTTTGACTCAAACATCATTAAGCCACATCTATAAATACACCATTGATGTAAGGGTCTCAAGTGAGATAGAAAATAGAGAGTGAGAGTTGGTGATATTGGAGTTTCGTCTCCGTCGTTGTAATCTTCTCTCTTCTCTTTCTCATCAATACAATATTCTCTAGATCGTCTTCCCACATATATCTCTTGTGTGCTATCTTTCCCTCTTTTCTGTTCTTTCTCTATATTGCGAATTGTGGTGGACAATCGATATTTTCCGCAACAGCTACCTTCTCACGAGAATAGAGGCAGAAAAGGCCTCATCAAAATTCCTTAACCTTGAATCAAGAGAGAATATAGTATCCTCGATGTATCTCCATCAATCCTTCTTTACTTTATCTAAACTACTTTCTCGCATGAATAATAGCGGAAAAAACTCCACTAAAAGCCTTCAAAGTCATCCTTGAACCATGAGAAATATAGTCTTTTCAACGTGTTCCCATAAATTCTTACATCTAGAAAGATCACAAACAAGCTTACAAGCCCCTGGACTGATCCATAGCTCCCAATATTAATCAACTTCCTAAAACTATTTGAAACCAACAAACCAATCAATAAGAGTTTATCAAGTCTATCCTTAAAGTTGATTATCATTTTGCCTTTATTCATTTCTCTTACCATTTTGCCAAGGGAGAGAAGTTGTGGATGTCCACTTTTTCATAGCCTTCGAATTTTTTCGTGTGGCCCTGAACTAACCTAGTTGACCCATTTTTGTTATACAAACTGTTGCACTATTTTTGCAAATTGTGAGGGTTTGTTTACTTAATCACCATAATACAATAGGCTTTCTCATTATTTAATTATTTTCATTTTTCATTTATGAGAGAAATTGTGTTTTCATCTTTCAAATTGGACTTATTTATCATTTCATAGTTTTCAAGAGCTCATTTATAAAATTTTATATTTCAAGGGTTTATCTAAAAAATAATTATATTTTCTACTACAAAACACTGATAATTTGATTTATAAATGCATTTTAGGTGCCATGGCAAAATTGTGTCAAAACAAATTTATTCATAAACATCTGAATTTCAAAGATTCATTTACAAAATTACAGCAAGCTTTTATCAATATTTTAGATTTAGATTTCAAAGCCTTTGTTTGGCAGAAAGTGTTTTATGATTTATTTGATTTATTTGATTGAAAAAATTTGGCTGATCTATATCGTTGATCAAGAGACTTGAACCAATTTGTGTGTAAAAAGATTTTGAACTTTCATGCAATGAACCTCAATTTTTTTCTCTTTTGGCTAAACAACTACCATCTTGAGTCATGGGACTCCAATGGGCTAGCGCCCACTAGGTCCCAAGTACCAAAATATTGGTGCGCAAGTGTGGATGCCAAAATCTAGCGCTTGAATCCTAAAAGCTCCCCCGTCATAGTCTTCATTCTTTAGGTCTCCCCAAAACTTTTATGGTGTGGAGTGCATTATATCAATCTTGTCTTCTTGTTTGGTGTTCACAACTCGTGCACGTGCTTTTTAGATCTACACACCTAACATATAAAGCATGTAGCATCTTTGGGAGGATTGTGAGACTCCTCTTCATTGGACTCAGGATATACCCACCTCAACAATATTCGTTCTTTTGTGTACCTATAAGAGAAATAATAAAATTTCATGAGATTTCTGTGTATAAAATATAGGAGAGAGCTTACCTCTCACATCTATGGGGAGGGATCATTGATCCCTCCCTCATCCCCTTTAGGTTTGTCTAAAAATTGATAAAATATATGTAATGATTACAAGAAAATTTTCAATAATGAAAATAATGATTAACAATGATGATGAATAATAAAAGAAAAGAGAATAACAGAGGAGACAATAATCTCATGATGCTCATGTAATCCTTCACTTATCTCATTGAAAATTGCAACGAAAACTTCGAGGTTTTGGACTCCAAATAAACAGAATGTCATGAGAGGTTTCTCCAAATTTCTGTTTGAAATTCAAGGAAAATCCACTACCCAAGCTCTCTAAAAATCACTAAGAATTTCAGAGGAACTCTCAGTGAATTTTAAATTCATTGGGAATGAATATTGGATGGATTCTCACTGAAGAATATGGGGGAGATTATATAAGTATATGAGTGACCATGTCAGGAATACTAGCATCCCATTTGAGATAAATGCGAGGAACACCACATTTGCAAGGGAGCTAGCATCCACCGGGATGAGTGCCGAGGATCCTGAGGTCCCAACCACGCGAACTTCAGCCGCATGAAGTCCAATTCTAAATTTGGATGTCGGCTTTTGGAAAAAAAAAAAATCAGGATATTTTTGCAAAAAAGTCTAGATAACTTTGGAAATTATATTTTAGTACAAAAACAAAATGGATGGTAAAAAAATGCTACAAGATTCACAAACTAATCAACTTCTCAATTAAATATATGAATAAATCAATTTTCTGAAAATTTTCAAATAAATCCTGGATTTTAGAAATATGCAAAATGATCTGTAAAACTACAAACTTATGGAAAGATCCCAGGAAATCAAATTCTTTTGTAGAAAAAATTTTTAAAAATTGGAAGCTTACAAGAAAATCCCTGCAAAGAAAAATTTTTGCATAAGTTTTGGAGAATTGAGTTTTAACAATTAAAGCCCTTAAACTTCTAATCTAAATAATTTGAACACATTAAATCTCATGGAAAGCTTCAATTTTTTAAATTAGATCTCAAAAATTTTGAAACCTTATTAAAGCCCAAATGACATAAAAATAGTTGAACTGATCGAGTATAGATTACACAGATGAGCTCAAAAGAGATGTGAAAAGACGTATATCTATACCATTTCCAACCCAAGCCGAAGTGTAAGCCACAAAGAGAGAATGTAACTTCACTTTGTCTCTGACAACCGCCTAGACGCACTCTCTATTTTCTCTCTCTTGCATTACTTCTCGTCTCTCTCCAATAAAGAGAGGTAAGCACTCAAAATGAGCCTGCTAGAAGCAAAGCAAGAAGAAACTTCTTTCCCAAAGCCGAAGGTCAAGGTATGTGAGAAGTTATTTTCGTGCAATTTTCCATCTCTTTTCACTTGAAATTTAGATCAAACGGATGAAATTCAAATTCACATTATTCCTGTAGTGGCGTGGGCAGGTGGCACATTTAAGTTGAAAGAAACAGCAGAAAATTCAGATCTATCAAGAATACCAAGCAAGAGGTTTTCAGAAATCTGATCTCCATTTCTAGCAAACTCATATAATTTTCTTTTGGCGAGCAGACAAGGTTATGTAAGAGCCAAAACAATTTTGGCACGCTGATTTTGTATATAGGCCCAAGCGTGGCTTTTGGCTTCTGGCTTCTCATGGTGTAACCTACTGTTTGCTTTATTAATATATCAATGGTCCTGCACTAATTCGAAAAAAATAACGAAGCCACATCACTCTACTACTATTATTGAGAGCTCCCTTAGTTTGAGGTTTCTATGGGATTGAAAATAGAGGTCAACTCTGAACCGGACCGAGATTTTTACTTGACCTCGTATGGCTTATGAAATGGAAGGTGGAAGAGAAGAGGGAGAAAACGAGTGTCCAGGAAGAGATACAGGAGACAGGGGACAGGGACGGCAGTATGCCAGGCTACAGTTATGACACCGGCAATGGAGCAATTAGGAGGAAAGTTCTGACGATACCATTATCAATCAAAACCATCCTCTCGCACGTTCCACCAGAGTTTGCTCTGAGATCCAGAACAAAAACTAAATGAAATGCTTAGGTTTTGGTGGATGCGTAATTCACCATGAGACAAAGTCATTGAAGCCCGTCCTGAGGCCCCGCCCCTATTACACCATTTGATTTGAAATTAAAATAAAAATCAGACTCAAGACTACTAAACCATTTTTATAAATTAATATTTTTTTATCAAAATTAATACTTCAATAACTTAAAATTCAAAAAAGTATTTAAATTTTTATAATTATTTAATTTTAATGACAGTGTAAAATAAATAATATTATTTTTACAAGAAAAAAAATAATTTTGAAATAGATTGATCCCAATCCTGATTCTAAATTAAACAGACCTAACAGCTCAGGTGATGCAATGCTAATCCACAAATTGTGCTGAGCCATGCCGTCCCCTGGCCAACATGGCCCAATGCCCACCTCTATCATTGTATGTGAACCTTGAACAGTTGTAGCAGTGAGCAGTCCCAACCAATTATTGCCAAGTGCAATGGAGAAATTCAGCTATGCCAAACAAAGTTTCTTCATAAAAGCAATGGAAAAGAAAATATTGAATTTCGTAAGCACTAAAAGCAAAACCTGAAATAATGCAGTAGATTCTTAACGTTTCAGTCAGCTTAGCATAATACCAAAATAATTTACATCAATTAAATGTTCTACAAAGTTTTTAAGTACAAGAATGCAAATTTCATGCGTGAATCACATTAATAAAGCGCATGCTAGGCCAGAATAATTGAAAACGAATAATAATTTTGGTATTTTCAATTGGGGTCATCTTACTGCAATACAAACAAAAAGTATCAGAATTCTAAGATAGCATGCTTCTTCCTGGACAAGAATTGGTCAGGATCCAAATGAAATAATAAAGATGGAATGTGACTCATATTTGGCGTACTCCTATGTCAGTCTTGCTAATGGCCATCAACATCATCAGAGGCTGGTGAATTTTACCATGGAAAGCATATTACTGTCCACTTTCTTCTGCAACCTCACAAGCAGCCCTGGTATAATTCACAACAACACTCAAGACATGTTCTTGTATTCCAAAATTTGAGCTCACAATGTACATAGCTAAAGATGAAAAACTAGATTTTCTTTTTTAGAGTAAAGAAAAAACCTAGAATTAAACCCTAAAAGTCAAGCAAACTCACCTTGGCTGGGATGAATCAAGTTGCATAGTTACTGGCCCGTCGTTCACTAAATGAACCTGCATTTGCAGCAAATTTATGGCAGAATAATAACCAAAGAAAAAAATTACAGAATCAGCCGATAAATTTTCTATCACGAAGTCACCTTCATCATTGCTCCAAAAATGCCATCTGCCACAAAGATAGGCCAGAATTGGTTATGGTCAACACAAAGTTGAGGCATGATAATAATGTTAATAGTGTCAAGATTTGTAGTTCTACAATAAGCAATTTTGAAGATTTTGGATAAGAAAACTTTAGCTAAAATCAGTTTTCAAGAAGGTGAATAATCTTAGTAGCATCTCTCAAGTCGACCATCCAAGCCCTATCTGATTTGTAATTTGGATTATTTTGTGTTTCCTGATCTTCTTGGTTTTCACCTCTTTCTCGTCATGAGCTCTTAACTTCCCCCTTTTCTTTAATTCTCCAATTATCAATTTCATTCAAATTTAAACTAAGCCAACTACCAAACTTCTCAAAAGGATTGTGATGCAGCAGGGGAGGACACAAGTGATAGAAAGAAAATCGTTATCTTCTCATAACGATAGATCTTTAAATTTATAAGGAAAATAAAAAAAAACAAAATCAAAATAAGATAATATTATTGATAGAAAATTTTGTCCTTTATTACAATTTTGGGTTGTATATATAACTCTCTAATAAATTTATATTTCTACTTGATGTAAAATAAAAATCGGATTTACACTTCACTAAAAATTATACTTAATATATATTTAAAAAAATGTAAATTTTATTTCTTATTGGAATAGAATTATTATTGACTCGGATCTCTAAATGAACTCTAATTTTGAGCAATACAGATACTGAATTAGCCAAAATAGCAAATAGAAAAATTATATGAATCAATATCAGCTTTCCAACGAATGGTTATTTGCTGAATTTAAATGAATATTCTAGAGATAGATCTTTAGATTATATTTGTACCAATTTTGGTGTATCATAATTAGATTTGAAATTCAACTTAAACTAGATTTTTAATTTTACAGTAAAAAGAATGCAGTTATTCTACATCAAACCCCTCCACTTGTAAAAGACTTGTTCTTAAGTCAAAAATTGAATCCTCCATTGTTACAATTATGCTTCTCTTGAACTCTTTCTATTACAAAACTTGATGATGAAAATCAACTAGATTTTACCGAAACATGTTAATTATTTGAACCTTATTCCTTCAATATCTCAACCTATTTGCCTCTACTATTAGTCGATACTTACACTTTTCCTTAACCCGTAAAATAGTCCTTATAATTTATAAACTTTTATATTCAATTATATATCTCGAATAATCATAATAAACTTTTAGGTATGATGAATAGCTAAAATCATGTATTATTTCATCATCTTTAAATAGTGAAAAATTTTGTCGTATTTTTACACCTTTACTAGTAAATTTTGAATAAGATAATTGGTACTTTCCAAATATAATATTGTGATTTGTATTACTAGTAACTTTACAATTTTGATTGAAATTCTCAACATGTATATATAACCTCTCTTATAAATTAAAACTTTCTTAAGAACTGTTGGTATATATAAATTCTCGTTTGAACTTACTTCATTTACAGAAAAGATATTTAGAATTATTTTTTCATTATTATCTTTTTTTTAACATTCATCATTTTAAATAAATAAATTTTAATATAGGAAGAAATTGTAGTAGAATTTATGACAACACTAAACCCTGAATGATTTATCTCGAAATTTATGATTTTTTTAAAAAAAATTTTGAGATGTTAGATTAAATTTTACCTTTTTTTGAATCTTATGCTTCAATTTGATACGCATGCGCACCTCTTCATAATAAATAAATTAATTCTCTTATAGAAATTTTCTTTCTAAAAGGTATCGCATCTCTAATCATATTTGGAATTTTTGATGACCTTTTACACATTATTGTTGAAATTACTCCCACCATGATAAAGTTTATTCATTGAGTTTTAATTCAACAATCTTAATTTTTATTATCTCAGGAACATTTAAACATCTAAAGAAGTTTTCCAGTTATTTTACCTAATCGAAAAAAATTTTAGATCTATAAAAATTAGAAAACTGATTTGAAAAACATGTCTAATGTGATAATTTCCAAAACGTCAGATCTCGAGTATTTTTGACGATCAATTAACAAACTTGGTTCTTATTCCAATCTACCTCAAAATTTCATACTTCCTAATGATATAAACAAAAAAATTATGTTTGATCAAATCTTGAATTTAATAATATTCTATATTATCATCTATAGAATTGTCGCCACTAACTACAATCAATAGAGATGAACTCAGAAACAACCTCTGTCAAAAGAATTAGCTAGTCATTCAAAGATAGCAAATTTTATAACTGATTTTATACCAAAATTAGCAGATTCTATGGCTGATTTTATACCAAAGCAGATTCTATGGCTGATTTTATACCAAAGTTAGCAGATTCTATGGCTGATTTTATACCTGTAATAATTGTAAATATTTTCCTTGTTTAGGATATGTCTTATTTTCTTCAACTTGTATTCATTATATAAGGGGCATTCTTCTCCAAGGAGGACACCAGTTTTTTTGATCAAGTTATCATGGTATCAGAGCTTGAGTTCTGAATTCTCCTGTGTCTCTTTCTCTCAGTCCTAGTTCAGTTCATTATTCTTAGTTATTTTGATCAAGTTATCTCAGCCTCATGTCTTCAGACAAGCATGAATTCTTGATTCGTTTCAATGGCAAAAACTACTCAGCCTGGATATTTCACTTCAAGATATTTGTCAAAGGCAAAGATCTATGGGGTCATATTGATGGCAGCAAACCTGCACCTGACAAAGACAAGGATGAGCACTCCAAGTGGGAAGTTAAGGATGCTCAAATCATGACATGGATTCTAGGATCTGTAGAATCCAACATCGTCTTGAATCTTCGACCCTTCAAAACTGCAGCTGAAATGTGGAATTATCTGAAAAAACTCTATAGTCAACACAACACTGCTCGTCGGTTTCAACTTGAATACGAGCTAGCAAGTCTTCAACATGGCAGTCTCTCAATCTCAGATTTTTATTCTATCTTCATGAATCTTTGGCCTGAATATACTGATATTGTCTATACTACCTTACCTCCCGAAGGTCTTATTTCTGTTCAATCTGTACATGAAACTATTAAGAGGGATCAATTTCTTATGAAATTGAGATCTGAATTTGAAAGCACCAGATCTAATCTTATGAATCGAGAAACTGTTCCATCCTTGGATGCATGTCTCAATGATTTATTTCGTGAGGAACAACGGCTTCTCACTCAAGCCACCATGGAACAAATTAAATCCATTCCTATTCCTATGGCTTATGTAGCCCAAGGCAAGTCAAAAGATAAGGACATGAGTACTATTCAGTGTTATTGCTGCAAAGAATTTGGCCATTATGCTTCAAGTTGTTCAAAAAAATTCTGCAACTATTGCAAAAAGAATGGACATATTATCAAGGAATGTCCTATT
The DNA here is from genome assembly GCA_005019695.1 of Trichopus zeylanicus subsp. travancoricus. Lineage (NCBI taxonomy): Eukaryota > Viridiplantae > Streptophyta > Magnoliopsida > Dioscoreales > Dioscoreaceae > Trichopus > Trichopus zeylanicus. The sequence goes on from RXID01014303.1 coordinate 430,240, forward strand.
CGACCTCCCAAAAGATCTGGAACGGCATACACTGTCTCAGTTGGTTCTTCTAATGCTGGTAGTTCTGAGGATAAAGCTCATCTGACACAAAGTGCTCCTGCTCCTATTCAATCTGTGACACCTGAAATGATTCAGCAAATGATCATTTCTACATTTTCCGCATTAGGACTCTCAGGTAAACCTTTCTCTAAACCTTCACCGTGGTACTTTGATTCTGGAGCTTCCCATCACATGACAAACAATGTTAAATTCCTCACCAATGTAAATAAATATCCTGGAAATCTCAAGATTTATACAGCTGATGGAAACTCCTTACCTATCACTGCCACTGGTGATGTTTCTTCATCCATAACCAATGTCTTTGTCTCTCCTAACCTTACCACTAATCTTGTTTCTGTTGGACAATTAGTTGAAAATGATTGTAAAGTGGAATTTTCTAAATCTGATTGTGTGGTGCAGGATCAGCAATCGGGGAAGATGATCGCAAGGGGGCCTAAAATTGGACGTCTTTTTCCTCTTCAGTTTCCTATGTCTTCATGTTCCTCTTCATCTGTTATCACTTACAATTCTGCTTATGTTGATTACCGAGCATGGCATAAACGCCTTGGACATCTAAACTCTAATGTGCTTTATACTTTGCTAAATTCTGGTTTACTTGGCAATAAAGGGTCACCATCTCTTAGTACTATTCAATTTGATTGCAATTCTTGTAGGCTTGAAAAAAGTAAAGTTCTGTCATTTCCCACTCACACACCTAAAGTAATACAGCCTTTTGATTTGATACATAGTGATGTGTGGGGAATGGCGTCAGTTACTTCCCATGCTAATTACAAGTATTTTGTCACTTTTATTGATAACTATAGTCGTTTCACATGGATTTATTTTCTGCATTCTAAAGATGAATTGTTTTCTGTCTTTAAGTTTTTTCATGAACATATTCAGACCAAATTTTCTGCTAGTATCAAAATTCTTCGTTCTGATAATGGGGGAGAATACATGTCTCATTTATTTCAAGAATTTTTACAAACCAATGGTATAATTTCTCAAAGGTCTTGTCCTTCAACCCCTCAACAGAATGGGGTGGCTGAAAGAAAGAATCGACACCTTCTAGATGTTGTTCGCACCCTCCTATTAGAGTCATTTGTACCCTCTCGTTTTTGGTGTGAAGCTCTCTCAACTGCTGTCTATCTCATCAATAGGTTACCTTCTCCTTCCTTGAATCATGTTTCCCCTTTCTTTCGGTTATTTGGTCATACCCCAAATTACTCTAATCTTCGTACTTTTGGTTGTGTGTGTTATGTTCATCTTCCTACACACGAACGGACAAAACTAACAGCTCAAGCTGTTCAATGTGCTTTTCTAGGCTATTCGGTGCACCAAAAAGGTTTTCTTTGTTATGATCCCAACCTACGACGTATTCGGGTTTCTCGAAATGTGATTTTTTTTGAAAATCAGTATTTTTTTTCCACACACAAGGATGACATTTCTCCTTCATTCTCTGTTTTGCCAATGTTTACTAATTATTCTGAAGATTCCATGCCTTCAAAGCCTCTCATAGTCTACCAACGACACAAGATTCCAGCACCTCTCGGGCCCCCTCCAGCTCATTCCCTTAATGTTGATCCTATTCCAACAACTGCACCAGCACCTCTCAGACAAAGTACTCGAGTTCGTAAACCACCAGATAGGTATGGTTTCACCTCTCCTTTATCTTTGACAGCCACCTTATCCTCTATTCCTATTCCATCATCCTATAAGCAAGCTATGGAGCATGAATGTTGGCGGAGAGCTATTGAAACAGAACTTCTTGCACTTGAAGAAAACCAAACATGGGATATTGTACCGTGTCCACCATCTGTGAAACCTCTTGGTAGTAAGTTAGTGTTTTCTATCAAGCTCCGTTCTGATGGATCCATAGAACGTTACAATGCTAGATTGGTGGTTCTTGGCAACAAGCAAGAGTATGGCCTAAATTATGAAGAGACCTTCGCACCAGTAGCCAAAATGACCACTGTACGAACAATACTCGCCCTAGCAGCATCACAATCATGGTCTTTACATCAAATGGATGTAAAGAATGCTTTCTTGCATGGTGATCTCAAGGAGGAAGTTTACATGAAACTTCCCTACGGTATGCCCACTTCTTCCCCTAATGAAGTTTACAAACTAAAACGCTCTTTGTATGGATTGAAGCAGGCACCACGAGTATGGTTTGAAAAGTTTCGATCGACCCTCCTTAGTTTTTCATTTACACAAAGCCAGTATGACTCCTCACTTTTTCTCCAACGAACATCCAAGGGCATAGTTGTTCTTCTTGTTTATGTGGATGACATTGTCATCACCGGTTCTGATATGGAGGCTATATCTAAACTTCAGAATTTGTTGCATTCTACTTTCCACACGAAAGATCTCGACCCACTCATCAGCCTCAAGGTATCTTCTTGAATCAACACAAGTATATTATGGATTTGGTTCAGCTAGCAGGACTCACAAACACTAATTCTGTTGACACCCCAATGGAAATTAATGTAAAATATCGACGGGGTGAAGGGGAACTTCTTGAGGATCCCACTTTATATCGCAAGCTGGTTGGAAGTCTTATCTATCTAACTATCACCCGCCCGGACATCTCTTATGCTGTCCATATTGTCAGCAAGTTCATGCAAGCCCTTCGGCATCTCCACCTATCTGCAGTCCGCCGCATCATCAGATATATCCTGGGCACACAAAGACATGGCTTATTCTTCCCTACTGGTTCTTCCCTCAAACTACAGGCCTATAGTGATGCAGATTGGGCTGGTTGTCCGGACACAAGAAAATCAACTACCGGATGGTGTATGTTTCTTGGTGATGCTCTTATCTCTTGGAAATGCAAGAAGCAAGACTCGGTCTCCAAATCATCCACTGAGGCGGAGTACCGTGCCATGTCTACTGCATGCTCAGAAATCATTTGGTTACGTGGTCTTTTAACAGAACTTGGTTTCACCCAAGATCAACCTACTCCCTTACATGCTGACAACACTAGTGCCATCCAAATTGCAGCCAATCCTGTCTATCATGAACGCACAAAACACATAGAGGTTGACTGTCACTCTATCCGGGAGGCCTATGATCGCTAAGTTATCACTCTCCCACATATCTCCACTACTCTACAGATTGCAGATATTTTCACCAAACCAATGACACGACAGCGACATAACTTTCTTGTTAGCAAATTGATGCTTGTTGACTTACCCGCATCAATTTGAGGGGGGATGTCAAAGGAATTAGCTAGTCATTTAAAGATAGCAGATTTTATGGCTGATTTTATACCAAAGTTAGCAGATTCTATGGCTGATTTTATACCAAAGTTAGCAGATTGTATGGCTGATTTTATACCTGTAATAATTGTAAATATTTTCCTTATTTAGGATATACCTTATTTTCTTCAACTTGTATTCATTATATAAGGGGCATTCTTCTCCAAGGAGGACACCAGTTTTTTTGATCAAGTTATCAACCTCGCCCTGATACCACTTGATGCAGCGGAGAAGGACACAAGGAATAAGGAGAAGATTACCGTTTTCTCATAACGATAAATTCTTAAATTTACAAAAAAGATAGAAGATAATAAACTCAAAATAAAATAATATTATTAATAGAAAAGTCTTCAACATTGTCAACTAATTCACATAAATTCTTATCAATAGTCATTTGAAAATTTTCTATAATATCCAAAGTCACTTTTCTATGATTTTTTAACTCATCGAAGAAAAAAGCTATGGAGCCCTCAATAAGTTTAGTTTGTTTATCTTCCAAACAATTCACAACCCCTTCTTCGACTTGATAATTAAATATTATAAAAAATTATTAAAATACAGAATTAATACTTCATGGTTATTTCCATCAATTTCAATTCTGAAAGCCCTTGAAAAGATATTGTTTTGATTTTGATCTCCTTTTAAGAACTTTATATTGAATAGTTTAAACATTTTCGACTGTGAACGGATTTTTGACTTGTTTTCACATGTACTTTGAATTTAAATTTGCTCCCACTAAAATGAAGTATAACTATTAAGCTTGTATTCAATAATTTTCACATTTTCCTTTTCAAGAATCTCCATAAATTTAAAAAATTTATGAACTTTATTCATTCAAATAAACAAATTCTCATAACCATAAAACTATGGAATATTCACCTCATCAATATTTTATTTTTTTTTAATAGCTTCATATATTGATCTCCAAGACGTCGGATCACAAGGCTCTTCTACAATCAATGGACAAACTTGGTTCTTATTTTCAATCTATTTCAAATCTTCATACTTCCTACTGATAGAAATAAAAAACCTTTATTTGATTAAATCTTGAATTTGATAATCTGCTTAATCACCATCTATGGAGTTGTCAACTCCAACTACAGTCAACAAAGATGAGCTCAGAAACAACTTCGTTCTGATACCACTTGATATAGCAGGAGAGGGCACGAGAGAAAAAAGGAAGATCAATATCTTCTCACAATTATATCTCCTTAAATTTACAAGAAAGATAAAAAGGAATAAACTTAAAATAAGAGAATATTACTGATAAAAAAAAATTTTCTCTATTACAACCTTGGGTCGTATATATAACTTTCTAATAAACTTAGAGTCCTACTTGATATAGAATCAAAATAAAATTTAAACTCCAGTAAAAATTCTACTTAACATATATTAAATAAAAAAATCTAAATATTATTTCTTATTGGGGTAAAATTATTATTGACTCAGACTCCTAAATGAACCCTAATTTTGACCAGTATAGATACCAAATTAATCAAAATAGTAAATAAGAAGATTATATAAATCAATCTCAACTTTTCAATGGATAATTATTTACTGAATTTGAATGAATATTTTAAAAGATATGATTTTTCAGACTATAATTGTACCAATTATGACGAATCATAATTGAAGTTGAAATTCAACTTGAACTGGATCTCTAGTTTTACTGTAAAAAAGATTTAGTTGTCCTACATCAAATTATATTGGTACTGACATCACCTAAAACAACATTATCTCTTGGAAAATAAGAGGCATCCACTATTACATGAGAACCAAGACCTGAGTAGATAAAACCATAGTTAAACGAACAGCAATTCAATCTCCATCTAAACATTTTGAATTGGGCATGTAGAAGTTGCAAATCTAAACTGCTATTTCTTTGCTGTAACTCTAGAATACAAATCACCACATTCACATCATGTTTACATCAATATATGCCAGATTATGCCAGCATAAAAGAATTTGATTACCTTTGACTGCATCAGCTGTATATGATCTGCGGAATTTTTCAACTAGAGAAGCATAAAAGATCTTTGCCTTCTGTGGTGGCATAGCAACATGAAAATCTGGCTTATTACCCTTTAATATGCCATACAAAGTGAATTGGCTAACTGAAATATAAGCAAAAAGAAAGAGAAGTTGATCAATGAAAAATAGATTTGACATTATAAGACAAATCAGTGCCAGAGGAATTGGTCTTATAATATACCTAAAAGAACTCCAAAATTGCGCTGCATGACCTACACATTAGGAGAACTGGTTAAAGTGGTTAAACAACTCATTTTAGAAACATGGCAAGAGGATTCGGCACCAAGTCTTCCTTTAATAAGGTTTTGCTGATTTAGTTATAAGGTTAAATCATGAAGTTAGGGCTTACACTCTGATCCCATGCTTTTCCATTACTTTCATTTGGAAACAGCCTCATATTCAAGACCTTCCTACATCTGCAGGAAAATATCATGCATTAAATGGTATATGAAGTAAATTATCTTTATTAACTAACAACATATTAAGATAACAATAATTCCAGAGATAGCTTTGCAAAAACGAGATGAATTCTCATGCATAATTAGCCAAAGACTGACACAGCTGAGGTTGTAATAGTGATGAGAAATCAGCAAAATGAACACAAAAACGTCTGTTGATTTCAGCTTAAAAGATAAGGAATTTTTTCCAGAAAATATCCGACGCAGCCAAAGTTGTAATAGTGAAAAGAAATCAGCAGAAAGAGCATGAGGTATGTTGGTTTCAGTGGTAAAAAAACAGAAATTTTCCTAAAGATAAAGTCTAAAAGAATAGTAGAATTTGATGAATAATGTTGTTGTTACATGGCTGTCCAACGCTCTTTTTGTAGATTCTTAAGAAAATGCTATGCAAAGTAGTATTATTCTAAATAAAATAACTCTAACTAGGATAACTCTCATAATAAAAAATCCTTTCAAATTATAAGTCCTAATGATGAATAATGTTGTTGTTATCATTGTTTGTAATTTTGATGATAACCAAATTATATATTTAATAATTTCTTGAGTTCTATTATTTATATTTTAGCCAAGGTTATAATGAAATTCAAAACCATTTAGAAGTTTCAAAGTAAAGATGAATACGAAGATGAACATAAAAATTGAAGCGTTATAATAATTCAACGAACGTGATTTGAACATCACTCAAAAAATTAGATCGACTGTCTAAATTTAGGCTTTTATTTTTTTAATCGAGTCAAAGATTTAATTTATTGATTTTATGCTTTAAACCTCTTGATTGATATCAGAATTTAACTTAGAATACTTTTACCATTTTAAATTGGTATCGAAAAAATTGAAGTTGCAAATAATATAGTACAAGTTTTTTGTCATTTTTTATCGTTCAAATCTTATGGTTCAAACTTCCAAACGTCTCAAAAAATCATTAGATTTTACTAATAGTTTCGAACACTCGAAATTTATGGTTTGAATGCCTAATATTTTCCAACAGTGATTTTCGCTCTCTGTTATCTAAAACTTTGGTTGTCTGTCCTTTAATTCAGCCGTTCGAAATAGAAGATTTGAATGCCCGAACCCGTATTCCAAATGCCTAAACCTATGACATTACCTTAAAATCACTAATCTTATTTGATTGTTGGAGTAATTCGAACAATCGAACTTACATTTTAAACACCTAAACATGGTAAAAAATAGCCAGTAATGATTAGTTTTCTCCTCAACGATTATATAAGTGTTTAAAATTTATTTGTAGAACAGTTTTTATCTTTAAGAAAGTGTACAAGCTTACTCAAGATCTCTAGTTTCAAAGACTCTAGATTTAATTTTAACTTTCAAATATTCTTATTCTTATGCTCAAATTTGAACGACTCTTATAGGAAAGCAAAATTATAACTTTTTTTCTCCATTTTGGCTTATAAACACTTCTATAATATTAAAAATATCTGAAGAATAAAACTTCGTTATTAGAGTTGGCTATTACTAGGTTGAAGCAAGAGTTATACAGATTTGGTTTTATTTAAAAGAAATAATACTTGCGGATTGCAAGTTAACGTAAAAGTTTGAGTTCACCTCAAAAAACGACATTATTAGTGAACTAATTAAATTTCTCAATAAAGAGATAAGGAGCTGGTTTAGATGCGATTGATTACCAAATCACATAAAATTTCATTACATTCTTTCATTACCTTGTTTATTATTTCAATTATATTGATAATGGTTTTGAGAATTGAATTGGGCTTCTAATTTACTTAAACGTTAAAATTTCTTATAAAACCTAATTCACTCCTAAGATTTCTTCTAAAAACTAATTCACACCCTCTACCATCTTGTATGTTGCATTGCTTGCTCCAATTCTTGCTAGACTATATGTTACATTCATTGCGTTGATTCTTCAGCCACCATCTTGTATGTTACATTGGTTGCTTCAATTCTCATCTTTGCTTTACATCTAGTTCTTATTTTTGCCAAGAATTGATTCCTTTTGAGCACAAGATAATTTTTCCTCAAAGATCTTTTATTCACATTTGATTTTTCTTTATTCTTTTGGAAACCTTCTTCCATATCATTTGTAAAGATAAAAAAACTCACAATTACCATGATGGACTACGTTGTGATCACATTGTGATGGTCTTCCAAGTAATAGATAAAAAACATCCATGTCAACTATTTCGTGATTCACAAGGTCACTTGTCTCTTACTAATTGAGTTAATAATGAATTGTAAATCAACACATACCTCTACACTGCCTCTAGGCCAATTGATTTTGTAAGGGGAGGGATATGGAATAGTTGGCAAGGAAGTAGCATCCACCAAGGTTTTAGAGGCTATGTTCTCTACCAAGTAAAAAAAAAAAAAAATCTCCATCATCTCAATAAAGAAAGCATTGATCTTCATATTTATCCAATGGTTTTGCATTTGACCTTCTTCATTATGTCCCTCATCATTGCCATGCTTCTCTTGTTGTTCTTGAAGGGAAGTATAAAATTCCTCATCATATGGAACGCTACAATGTAGAAGAGGGGAAGGATCTTGATGCCTTTTGGGCTCATCGATTGTCCGATTTGTAGCATCGCTTGGGTCATTATAACTTGCTGAATTGTTTGGATTCAGCATGGTTTTCAGGAACTTCAGCTCTAGCTCCATTTGATGCAACAGAGGTTGTAAATAGAGGTGAGAAATCAGCAGAAAAAGTGCAAAGAGGAAGAGAAACAGAACTGAAATCAACTCTGTAAAAAACTGGAATTTCCTGAATAAATTCTAAAAGCGTAGTAGAATGTGATGATAATGTTGTTGTTACATGGCTATCCAGCACTCCTTTTAGAGACTCTAAAAGAATCCTATTCAGAATAGGATTACTCTAAATAAAAGAACTCTAACTAGGATAACTCTCATAAAAAAAGATCCTTTCAAATTAAGAGTCCTAACTGAAGTAGGAGTCCTTTATAAAGAAGGAAATCATACTCGAATTAGGAATCCTTGCCAAAATAGGATTCATACCAGACTTAATAACCAAAATAACAAATAGAAAAACTAAAATTAAATCCTAATTCTTAACTGATTCTTCCATAATGTGTGCTGCACCACAAACCAAAAAAGTATGAGGTCTCATCCACATAAACAATGATCACAAATCACCTGAAGAAGCTTGTTTGTGGCCTAGAAGAATCAATATGATGATATTTATCAGTTATAATTGTATTTGGTAGGGGTCTTGTGACACACATGAGGTCACTCAGTCAAATTCTTGTAGAAGAATCCAAAGTTTACTTTTTGTATTGGCTTTGTGAATCTTTCCCTACTGTAAATTCTTAATGAGAATCCAGCAACCATTCAAAAACATAACTACAAGCCTACAAGAGAATGCTCTTCTATTGTAGCATAGGTAATGCAACATCACTTAAATAAATAATCACAATGCCACTCAGATTGTGAACTCTTCATCAATTAACCCTTTCTGCAATCTCTGTGGCATAGTGCTCCTGTTTTGGTAGCTCTATTTCCTATGAACCAAAGGTTTCCCAAGTCTTGCCCTCATTTCCTGGGGCAAAACATCGTCATGGGAAGGAAAGGTATAAAGGGATGCTCTCCCAAAATTATTTTTCAAGCTAGTTGTCTAAATTGGAAGAGCAGTAATCAGGTTCCCTCATGTGAAAAATTGGTCTTTTGTTTAGGAACAAAAAGTTTGAGCATGCAATGACCTCGTCGGAACTGAGAAGGTTCACTTATGAGCAGGAGAGTGGCTCGATGGCAAACTACCTATCAATACCACATACTATGGATTGGCACAATATAAATGGGTCAGGTTTAGGCCTATCAAAGCCCAAGAAAAAATTGAATATTGAATTATGTCTAGCTAGCCTTGGATCTGGCCTAAACCCAGAAGTTTTTAACTTAAGATTTTAGGCCGGTTTCAGGCCTCAAGTTAGGGATATTCTCCACGGTCTTCTAGTCCAAAGTAGCAGACCCCAAAACGTTCAGCTCAAGCCTGGAATTTTGGAATTTTAGATCTGGGCCTCCTAAGGCTTTAGGGCCAACTCAGGCTGTTGACAGAGCTTTTCTTATTTTGAAATATGCAGATGAACCGCATTATGACACCAATTAACACCTCATCCACCTCAAGCGAGATGTGAAACACTAAACCTTCCATTGAAGAGAAAATATGCCTTACCACCCTATATAGGTGGCTAGTTGGTGCATGGGTCTCCTATTTGTTGTTTTGAGGCCAAGAGGCCTTTCATCCGGTTTCCTCCGTGCTTTCACAATCTCCACAATTTTTTTGCATTTTAATGTTTGGCAAATAATAGGACAGGATTGGTTTGCAATAGATCCATTGTTGCCATGGACACCAAGAATTGCGAAAGAAGAGTTTGGATACTGTATCTTAAGATCAAGGTGCTGGCAATTCTAGGTAGAGGGCAGTTGCTCTTAGGACAATGAGATTGTGACTGAATCAACCCTTCTCAGCCTTCTATTTTTTGTTTAGTGATCTCTGAATTATTTGAACTTTTCAGTTTTCAATTTTGATACAATACTTCTATCTTCTGTATAAAACATTGCTCACAGATTACTGAAAATACTGCATAAAAATTAGTGATGTACATATATTATTCATGCTACTAATCCAAAAAATACAAAATAAAAGTGATAGTTAAGAGGACAGTTCAAGATGCTATCTTGTTGTCCTGCAAGCAAAATGTGCCCCCTAAGCTGGACTGCAAAGGCATTGCTTCCAAAATACAACCACCCAACCGCTCTCTTATTCAACATGTAAATGGCAATGAGAAGTCAATTTGGAACCAGCCCATACTTTTGATGCCTAAACATGAAAAAGTAAAATCATGGAGAATAAGGGAAACAAGGTGAAAATAAAGACCAAAGTGAGATCTAAAACTTCTACCACCTTCCACATATTTATTGTCGAAGTGTTGGACCTCAGGTTATGTGAAGACAGCACAGAATTTTTATCATATTGGAGGCAGAATACAATGGCATACTCTCAATGATCTTACACCCTCTATTCATAGGTCCAAAACCCTATGCACTTCTAAATGGGCTTCAACTAATGCCCCAAACACAACTTGGACTCAAACAACCTGGACTCCAACTCAAGACTCAAGTCCGAGTCCTAAGGTGTTAACAATGCCCAGATTGATCATGACATCTTAAAGTAGATCCCTGCAAATGGACATAGTAAACACATCTGCCAACTGAAATATAGACTTGACGGGAACAGGTTATCGTGCTTGATCAGAACCTCTTATCTAGAAAAGGGAAGATCCACTTCATTATGTTTAGTCTGCTCATGGAAAATCAGATTAGTAGCGACATGTAGAGATGCTTGATTATCACAAAATAATGGTTCAGGAATGTTAACAGAAACACCAAGTTCTGAGAGAAGAGTCTTCAGCCAAAAATTTTCACAACTTGCCAATGCTATAGCCTTGTACTCAGTCTCAGCACTCGATTTGGCAACCACATTCTGGTTCTAGCTTTTCCAAATCTTCAAATTGCCTCCTAGGAACAATCAATAACCAGATGATGATTTTCTGTCAACAGGACAGCCTGCCCAATCAGTATCACTGTAGCCAGATATATAGAAAGTGTTTGTAGCCTTGTGTTACACCAGCACTAAGCAAAAGTGCCACCACAAGGATTGCGACACGATGAACACAATCCAAGAAATGAGCAAAATATCTCCAAGACAGCAAATGTTGTGTGTAGGGGTGAGCAAAAAAAATGAAAAATCGGTATATCAAACCATACCAGTTGAAAATCGTATCGGAAAACCGATTTTCAAAATATTCTGACACTGTTCCGATATTAATTTGATAGAACCGGAAATCCGGTTCCGGTTCTGATTTTATATTTTATGAAAAACCAGCATATTAGAACAGTACCGCTTATTAAAAATATGTATATATAATTATATATAATATAAAATTTTAAAATATAATTTTTTATATTTATGTGTATATTAATATATTTAAAATTAAATATTTATAGAATTATAACGAATAATATAATATTTTTGGGTAAACTATGTGTTAATGTATTTAAAATTAAATTTTTGAAGAATTTTATATAAAATAAAATATTTTAAAATAAATAAATTAAAAATTGGTATACCGATTTTAGAACAGGTTCAAAACCAAAATTGAAAAACTAGTTCATAACTCAAACTGATACTATTTCGGTTCTTGATTTTTTAAGAAACGAAAGCTGAATTCTATTCTAAAACAAATTAAATTAGTACAGTAAATTGATTTTACTCACTCTTGATTGTGCGTATAGAGAGTACACAACAAGGCGTGAACACATCCTAGCATAGGCAAGTGGCCCAGTACAGAATGTGAAGTGTAGTACAGACAGGAGGCCCAGCACACATGGGCTATAGACACAACAGACATGCACAGCACACCTCGATAGGTGTGTGGCATGATCGAGGTGTGTCGTGCATGTGTTGGTGAGCAAGTGATTATGCAAACCATATGGTTGCTAGCTATGGGAGAGCAATTATGCACAACGCACTCGTACAGTTGCTAGTTGCGCAAAGCAATTATGCACAACACACATAAAGGACGATTACACAATGTGTTTATGTACCATGGGTGGTGGTTACTAGCCACAATTGTCTATTTATATGCAACATAATTTTGGGGCAAGAGAGTGTGAGGATGCATAGCAACCTTGTGTATTCTTGGTCAGTTATAATTTCCTATGAGATTAATAAAAAGGTTGGGAAGAATTCATATATATTGGTATGTAATTCTTATCTTTGCCTTTGTGGGTTGTCTAGTATTGTCGAACTAAGTGCAGCACTTAATATCATCACATTATGCAAATTTGTGGGTGAAAATTCAACTGTCTGACAATTAACATTAGAGATGGATTGATCATTGTTGCCATAACGATGAACAATCTTCGGGATCGAATCACTAATCTAGAAAACTTTGTTGAAACTCTTTAGATGGATAATGTGATAAATCTAGTGGTGCAATTGGCTTGTCAGACAGAACAGATCAATTCTCTCAACACAACCCACATAAAGAAGGTGAAAGATTTCAATGTGTATTTCGCTTCACTCATAGAAGACTTCATGTCAATGGTGGACATGTTGAAGGGCAACATGAAATCCCTTGAAGATAACATGACACTAGTGAAAAGGACTGTGGCAAACTCATCAAACAGAGATTGTGTTCCTTCGAAAGTAAAAATCTCGAAATCCTAAACGTTCAACAGGAGTATACCAAAGAGTTCAAGAACTTCTTTTGAGATATGGAGTAGTACCTTAAAGTTGCTCGCATTCCGAAATAAGAGAGAATTATCATTATCAGTATGTACTTCTCTAAAAATGACAGGCTATGATGGCACATTCAAATGACTGGAGATACTTAAGCAAATAGACTTCAGATTGAAGACTAAGAGGCATTTAAGATAAAACTAAAGGAACAATTCCTCCCAAGAAATACAACTTCAATTACATTAGAGTCCCTAAATAAGTTGAGACACTCAAGGCTGATTCATGAATATGTATGACAGTTTAGTTCTTTGATGCTTGACATTAAAGTCATATCCAACGCGGATAAGATGTTCAACTTCTTTTTGTGCTTACAGTTGTAGACTCAAGCCGAGTTTCATAGGCAAGAAGTGAAGGATCTTTCTTTTGCCATTGCGATGATTGAGGGCTTAGTGAACTTCAAGATGACATCCCCTACCCCTTCCAATACAAAGGAGGGTCCTAACAGGCAAGAAAGTGAAGCATGTGAGTAAGAAGCTTGAGGGTAAAGGCAAGAAGAACAGAGAACCAAGCTAGTCCAAGAAGCAATCCACTGAAAAGGATCAAGGTTGCTTCATTGGTAATTGCCCTAATCAAGCGAGTAAATTGCCCAAAAAGGAAAAAAGTTGAATACTTTAGCCCTTCAAGAGCCTTAGAACAAAGAACATGGTCGAAGTGTTGCACCATGGATGAACCCCCTTTAGATGCTCAATACAATGATGATTAAAAATCAATCCCCTACATATATGCTTCAGAGCTTATCAACATGAGGTAATATGGATTATGTTGAACATTGGAGCAACCACAACTTTTTCTCCGACAAATTAATTAGTGTTTGGCTTACAAGTGTAACCACGCTCATACAAAGTGAATGAACTAAACTCCAAGCCAACCCCTATCCATGACATAGCCTTTACTTCTCTCAAAGTTGGTATTTGAGAGGGCAAGATCAATCTGATGATCTCTACCATTAATGAATTTGAGTTTATCCTTGGATAGATTTCTTCATGCAAGCAAAGGTAACACTTATGCCTTACTTATCAAGCATAATGATTATTATTGAGGACACACAATGCTTCATTCAAGCAGTGTACATGAGAAATACTGCAACAGTTGTAGGTACCTAATGAAAATGGGAGTTAAGAGAGGGAAGACTACATATATTGCTACTTTAACAGAGATCAAGCCAGATCACGTTACAGAGGTACCTAATGAAGTTAAAACAATTTTGACAAAGTACACTGATGTAATATCAGCGAAGCTGCTAAATGAACTTTCTTCCCGGAAGACAATCGACCACAAAATTAAGCTAGAGCTTGGTGTTAAAGCTCCAACAAAGACCCCTTACTGTTTAGCCCGTGCAGAGTTGATAAAGCTAAAGAAGCAGTTCAATAAGTTATTGGATCTTGATCTGATCCAACAATTTAAAGCCGCTTTGACGCTCTAGTATTGTTTCAGAAGAAGCAGAATGGTTATTTGAAAAAGTATAACCTATCATATGCTCAACAAAATGACTATCAAAAACAAATACTTGATACCCAATGTAGCTCACTTATTCTATTAATTGACAAAAGCCATGTACTTTACTAAACTGGACTTGCCGTTAGGGTATTAGTGAGGATTGTGAAGAAGATGCAACTAAAATGGACTGTGTGATGAGGTATGGCTCGTTTGAATTTATGGTCATGTCCTTTAGCTTAACAAATGCCCCAACAACCTTTTGCAACTTAATGAATGATGTGTTATACAAATTCTCGTATCAATTCGTGGTGGTATATTTAGATGATATTGTCATATATTCAAAGATATTGATGAACCATGTGAACCACTTAAAAAAGGTATTCTCTCTTAGAAAATACAAGCTATTTATGAAAAATAAAAAATGTCAATTTTATCAAATACAAATAATGTTTTTGGGCCAATGAGTCAAGAGAATAACTCCTTGACCTCGGATTTACAGATAAAGGATACGACGAGGATAAAAGCCTTCTTTAATCTTTATTCTAATTGATTGGATATCTCTCATAAGAAAGCGAAAAAAATACAATAATTTATTCCAAAAAATCCCCAATGAAAAATACACACTTTTTTCTTTTGTATTGAATTAGTCATAGCCACTACCAACATCCCACGAAATTGTGTACCACAAATAGGAGCTAGCAAAAAGTCCTGCTTGTATGGACAAAAGAAAGGTAAAAGGCAATCCTAGATTAGGCAACACCTACCAAGGTATTTGAACTCTACTTACTTTTTGGTTTGGCTAACTATTATCAACGGTTCATTCAAGTGTATTTGACGAAGGTAAATCCGCTAACTGATCTGTTGAAGAAAAATTGAAGATGGGTACAAACAAACACATGCCACGAAGCGTTTCACAAGTTGAATACAACGGTGTCAACAAAGCTGATGTTCCGATTGTCTGCCTTTGAGTTACCGTTCGAAGTCCATACAAATGTAGCATTCAAAAGTTGTAAGCTCAAGGATACTAACCAATGCTACTCTGCACACGATAAGGAAATGACGAAGTAGTGTACAATCTAAACACTTCAATACATTACTTATAGAAAAGAAGTTGATTGTGATAACTGATAATATGGTTAACACCTACTTCAAAACCTAGAAAAAGTTGACCCCCAAGTAGGCCCAGTGACAAGAGTTCCGAGTTGAGTTTGACTTTGTATGAGAGCAGAAGCCAGGGTGACAAAAAAATGGCGAATGGACCGAGTATGGTTAAGGAGCATGTTGATATAGACTTTACTTACAAAAAATTGAAAAAGGATGTAAGTGAGGGATTGGTGAGATGGTATTGGTTGTACAAGGACCTACTGTATGCTAAATGTAGCAAGCTTTACATCCCTAACACAAGTAGATTAAAGAGTAAGTTGCTGAGGAAAACTCGTGGCACTTAATGGGCAAGACATCCTGACATGGAGATGATGATGGTACTCTTGTTCAAGTCATATTATTAACCAAAAATAATGGATGACGTGGAGATACACCTACGAGCATGTATTGTCTACCAACATGACAAGATCGAGAGAAAGGAGACATGGCTACTACAACATCTCTTGCTTATTCTTGAGAAATTGTGAAAGTTCATCTCCATGGACTATACTTCTGGCTTTTTTGCTACGAACAGGATGAGTTCATTATTGGTGGTGGTTAACTAATTCTCGAAATATGTGGTGTTCATGCTCAAGCCAATGCATGCCCAATAGACATCACAGCTAAGTTGTTTTTCAATCATGTGATAAAATACTTTGGCATACCTAGAAATATAATCAGTGATCAAAATGCAAAATTTACAAAAATGAGTCTTCCCGAGCTTATCATGGAATCACAACTCTTTAATCCTTGGGAGGTGGCCTAGTCAAAGAACTAAGGCAAATTCCTTATAGCCTATCACTTTGAGAGTGAGAAGCAAAAATTGATCAAGCAAGCACTAGATAATTTGCATAAGGAGGTAAGACACATGAATAAATATAGTAATATACATAGATATCCCTTTGAGTTCCAAGTGAGGAACATGGTACTACTGAAACTGATATAGGACAACTATTTCTTTTTTACAGTAAAATTAGATATCCAATTCAAGTTGAATTCCAACTCTAATTAGGATCCGTCAATATTCATACACCTACAGTTTGAAATTCATATCACCTAAGATATTCATCCAAATCTATCAAATAACTATCCGTTGGAAAACTGAGATCGATTCCTATAAATTTCTTATTTACTATTTTGGATAATTCGGATTTTATTTTGTTTAAAATTAGGGTTTACCTATCAGCCCAAGTCAATAACAATCCTACCCCAATAAGGAATAGGATTTATATATCTTTATTTAAGAAATGTTAAGTAGAATTCTTAATGGAATTTAAATCCTATTTTTACTCTACATCAATTAGGATTCTAATTTTATTAGAGGGCTATATATACAGCCCAAGATTATAACAAAAAAAAATCTTTTCTATCATAATACTCTCTTATTTTGGATTTATTTCATTTTCATCTTTCTTCTGGATTCAAGGATCAATCAGTGATGAGAAGACGGTGATCTTCTCCCTATCCCTCCTGCCCCTTCTCCCGCTACATCAAGTGATATCAAAACGACGTTATTTCTAAGCTCAACTCCATTAATCGTAGTTGGTGACGACAACTTCATGGATGATAATATAGGAAATTATCAAATTCAAAACTTGATCAAACAAAATTTTTTTGCTTCTATCACTAGGAAATATGAAGTTTTGAAACAGATTGAAATTAACAACCAAGTTCATCAATTGATCGTCGAAAAGGTTCGCGGTCCAATATATTTGAGATCAATATACAAAACTACTCAAGAAAACCAAAACCTTGATCATGTGAACCTTACAATTTTTAAGTTATATATATAGTTCTCTAATGAACCTAAAATTCTAATTAAAATAAACTACAAATAAGAGTATAACTATAATACTAATTTAGTCAATATCAGACTAGAACTGTTATAAATTCGGACTCAAAATTAGATCCTAATTTTGACTGGTATAAAAACAGAATTAGTAAAGTTAAAAATAGAAAAATTATACGAATTGATCTTAATTTTATAATGGATGATTATTTCTTTTATTTTGATAAATATTCTAAAAGATATAGTCTTTCAATTGTAATTGTACTAATTTTGACAAATTCTAATTGAAATTAGAATTTAACTTGTATTTAATCTTCAATTTTGTTGTAAAAAAAATATAATTGTCTTACATCAAATTCCTCCACTTATAAAAAATTTATCCTTAAATCAAAACTTAAATTCTTTATTGTTGTAATTGTATCCTTCTCAAACGCAATCCAACATAAAACTTAATAAGAATAATCAATTAGGCTTCTCCGAAACACATCTCTAATTCTTGGATTCTAATTTCTTATGTGTCTTCACCAATTTATGGCCTTTAATAAGACTAGCTATATGAACTTTGGGTTGACCCCAAACATAGATTTATGAGTACTAATTTTGATATTTAATTTTGCATTCTAGATAATAATGATGGATTTTCAAGCATGATAGAATATAACTTAAACAAACATTACAACTATGTCATCATTCAAAGGAATTAATTAAAAAATTATTAATTTATCATCTTTTATGGCAGATTCAAAAGAATATAGAAAACCATTTATACTCACTATCATCATTTGATTGATACCATTGTTAATTTTTCAGCTTTCTAGAAAATCAATTTGTGTTATTTGGTTTTATAAATCAAAATTTCGATGGTCATTTCCAGTGAACTTTATTGAATCTTTTAATAACTCATCAACGAGAAAATCTCTAAGAGCAAGTTTTTCACATGAATGTTTGTCTTCCACAGAATTCATAATTTCTTCTTTAATTTGATAACTCAATACTAGAGAAAGGTTAGTAAGACACGAAATTAGCATTTTACGATTGACTTCATAAATTTTGACTCAAAATCCTTGAATAGGAGATATATTTTTTTTCATGTTGATTTTCTTGTAAGAGTTTTATGTTGAACAGTTTAACTATATTCGGCCACAAATGAATTTTCAACTTGTTCTTACATGTTTTTTGGATTTGAATTTGTTTTCATCAAAATAAAATATAACCATTAATTTTGTTGTAAAAAGAATGTATTTGTCCTATATCAAAACATAAAATTTGAAAGGAATTTTTGCTTTGAAGTAAAATAAATGATGCTCTATTAATCCGATAAAATATTGTTTGCATAGCATCTCCCTAAAATTTATAGGGTAGATTCTCCTAAATCATGATGGCTCTAACAGCATCCATAAGATGTTTATCTTTCTCTCAGCCACATTATTTTGTTGTGGTGTGCTAGACACGAGACTTGAAAAAAATTTCACTATTTTCAAGATATTCTTGAAATTATTTTAAAAAATACTTTCCTCCATTATCAACTCTAAGAATTTTAACTATTGCACTAAATTAATTTTACACCTTTTTATCAAATAATTTGAACAGGTGGTTAGTATTAGACTTATTTTTTATTAAGTAGATTCAAGTCATTCTAGATAAATTATTAATGAACCTTACAAAATATTTAAACCATCTAGAGAGTTATATCTGAATGTCCACACATCACTATGAATCAAAGAAAAAAATTATAAGTCTCTCTTATTAATTTTTAAAAAAAATGTACTCATATGATATTTAGCAAATTTATAGGTTTCACAAGTAAATTTAGAGTGAGAGTTATAGCTGAAAAACATGGTTCTAAGTTTAGAAAAAAATTAAATGACCTACTCAATAATATCACAAAAGTAATTCTTCCTTTTACTTTACATAAACTTAGATTGTTTTTCACCAAAATTCATAAGATATATATCTCCATCTTCATTCCCTCCACCAATTATATTTCTCATTTGAATATCCTAAAGAACATCATAAGAAAGGAAAAAGGGTACTCTACAGTTTAGGATTTTTATCAATCGGCTCACTAAAAGTAGGTTACATAGGAATTTGTCAAATAAGTGTTGGAGCGAGATTCAATAATTCAATTCGTATGCTACGTGTCCCTCTTACCAAAACATGTTCTCATTAGTTAAGAGTATATGATCTTAACGTAATGAAATTAACAATGATAAGAAAAATTTAAGATTACCAATCATATAACCAGTGACTCCTAAATCAATAATCTATAATTTGTTGTGCACTTGATTTGCTGCTCCTACTACTCCTATGCTGCTTAAGGCAAATAGGGCCTTTTTGGTATGCATGACCTTATCATAATCCTCTTTATTAAGCTCTAATCTCATTATCTTTGAGATAGACACTTGTTCTGGTGTGTTTCAAATCTCATTGTACTCCCAAGTATGAGTTAGATATTTGTAAAAGATGAGTTATGGAGAGTCTTGCATGTAGAATACAATACTTATTCATTGTGTGGTTAGTTCTTTCACAGTGAGTACACTTGAAATTGTCTCTACCTCTCCCCCTTCTTGAATGACCTCCTTGAATGATGTACTCTCCTCTTCCAAAGTTTCTATCATTATCAGTGATTACAGCTACTACTTCAAAATTGGTATTTTGGCCTATAAGTTATATATTTATCCAATACAGTCTTGCATATATGCTGCTTATTTAAGGTACTTCTTCTGACATAAATTGGTTTTTGATTTATTTATATTCTTTGTCTAGAGTAAACAAAAACAAAGTCACTCTAAATTCTTTTTTATACTAATTTTATTTCTCAATACCAAATGTTGATGGTTAATATACATCTAGTTCGTTCCAAGAGACTTCTCATTTTAGTAAAATGCTCTTCTAGAGTTTTACTAGCCAATCTAGTTCAAACCATCTCTTTTTTTATTTCAAAAATTCTTGAAACGTTGTCTCTACCTGAATAGAATCTTCTAACTTCTTCTCATATCTGTTTTATTGTATCGCAATCCATCATATTAGTGTTGACTATTCCAGAGCACGGTTACTTTATCATCTTCTCAAAACTAATCCTCTGTTGGCTTCTCGAGTGGATCTCTTTTAATATATGATCTCTTTCCCTTTACTCTTAGAAAGACTTGTAAAGTCTTAACCTATTAAAAATAATTCTTAGATCTTACTAGTTAAATTGATGATATTTGGAGTTTTAAGTTGTC
The DNA here is from genome assembly GCA_005019695.1 of Trichopus zeylanicus subsp. travancoricus. Lineage (NCBI taxonomy): Eukaryota > Viridiplantae > Streptophyta > Magnoliopsida > Dioscoreales > Dioscoreaceae > Trichopus > Trichopus zeylanicus. Next base: position 450,918 of record RXID01014303.1, read on the forward strand.
TCCAAAAATTATTGATGTCTTATTGTCTTCTCTCAGGTTTGTCATGATGTCTAGGAGTTTAAAATTCTGTCAATCTTTGGAAGATATTAGGATCTTAAATCTCTAATACCATATTACAATTTCTAGGTTTTGTGAATATAAAACTAAAATTTATTCTCAATAAAGAACATCAAGAAAAAAGAGAATTTTTTTTATTCTAAGAGATTGTAAAGGCATATTACAAATCTTAGTTATCTCATCCCTTATACAAGTGGGAGTTTTTTTTTTTGTTATGACCTACTCAGACTTTTTCTACAGCCCATTTATATTACATCGATTCTGCTTTTCCAAGTTTGTTTTGGCTTCTTTTATTGGATTATGAGAAAGTCAGATTTACTCAAGTATAGAAGGTACTTTATTGTGCAACCTTACGAATCTTGAGTCACACACGAGTATTCTAAACCCTAACTCTCTTTATTATTTCGACAAAAGCTCCCCAAGGCAATCAAAGCGAACTCGAAAGGGAGACTGCAAGTGTAGATCACCCCCTTAGCTTTATTGGCAACACTAGATAACATCTTGAAAAAAAAGGGAGGAACTTGAAGAAGCAAGGAAGAAAGAAGACCTCATACACCAACGCCACCACCAAGTACTTGCGGACAAGGGAGATTGCAAACATAAGTGATAAAAGAAAGCAACCTCCATGTCCCTAGGCTACAAATTGGGATATCGAAGAATCAACTCCTCGAAAACTAGCAAAGTATCATCGCATCTAGAAGCATGTTGTGCATCCCTTTGCTCAAGCACAGGAGTCGAAGTGATGACACTCCTTCCCCTAGTCTATGAAAATTAAGATGCCCTATCAACAATTAATAGATCAGGAATAACAAACCCAACACCTCAAGATCAAGAACAAACTTATCCACACTTCACCAAAAAGAGATTAATTCAAGCAACTCAACCTAGGCAAGTTATGGGGTCTTAATACAATGTGAACTGAGAGGTGACATTAAAAAGTCATGAGGGATGCCATGTGGGCCCATATCACCAACCTGATGGCCTTAGCACAACATGTGGTACACCCTCAACTCAACACCAAATTGCCCCTTGCCAAGTTGGCCTTCACTCAACCTAATGCTTAGACATGCTCAAACATATCGTCCATACATCTGCAATTAATAAGGGCAATTAATGCACTGCCAAAGCATTAATTGTGGCATCGTAAGGGTCATTCATAACAACATTCACCTCAAGCCTCACCGTCGGCCATTAATGGGGATGGCAATAGGGCAATGTAGCCCGCCATCATGCCGAAGCTTTGTCACTAACAAAATCTCAAAAGTTACTTCCAAACTCAGACCTCACGAGACTATACATATTCTCAACAAAACTATAGGTAAAGGGGATCTTTGATAGTCATTTTCTGCATCCTTTGGCTTCTAGCAATATTTCCAATTACTTGAACATCGGAATAACATTGTCAAGCAACCTCCGACAAGTTCTTGCTCTTGCAAGTGAAATGAAAGGAAGATTAGCAACCCAGTGTTAAACCAATGCCTCCTTCTACTCACTTCCCACATCATTTCCTGGTAAGAATTAGGTAGCCATCCATAAATACAACTACAAGAGAATGACGTTCTTATCCTATTTATAATCACAAGGTTTCAACCTAAATCACCTCCTTCGACAAAATAAAATCATGGAGAAGGATAGTAGATCCTCAGCTAAAACAATTTATCAGAAATAGAAGGATAGTGATTCAATTGATGAGTTACCATACCTCGATTTTGATTAATGGTCATGCTCGGACTAAAGTCTGAGACCACATCCACCTGCTACAAACCTCAAAACTCCAAAGGATACAAAAGGCACCACCTCAGGAGCACCATGAACTCCACCCCCCACTACAAGATATGGACACCTACGATACTTCGTCAAATATCCCAAACAAGGTTATAATAGTTCAGTCCAAGCTTTGTCTCTCCTTCAATAGTTCGGCTCAATGACACTGAAATGTCAGTAGTCCCCAACTCCTGACATAGGAGGTGGCCTGCTACACCTCTTGCTTTAAGACAAATCCACACCCTCATGAGGTATGGTTCATGGTTCAAAATTCCCATCATGTCTTGAAGTTAACTGGCACCGAGGGCATTGGGTTAAGTAAGGTTTATCCTAGGGTCAAGTCAAAGGGAGTAGTATAAAAAGGCTATGAGAGCAAGGTATGGATTCCTAATACCTTTCTCTTTCCTCTCTGCTCCATCGCTTTAATTTCTTCACCAAAACACTCGCTTGAGCGTCGGAGTAGTTGCCGATAGAGAGCTCCCAGTCTAGCTCATAGTAGCTCTGTGTTGCAGGAGCTAGAACGAGCCAGCCTGGTGATCCAGAAACAGAGGTGACTCAGCTGAACTTGCTCCGGAGGACCCATGCGTCAACAAGTTCCTTCCTGATAAATATGTCAATGTTTCGTTCAAGACTTAAAAAACTGAAGCAGCAAATCACATGACACAATCTAGGGAACAATGGCGAGCCTACAAGCCTGGCATAAATGATGAAAAACAAGGTTCATTGCTGCTAAAGCAAATAATGAGCACCAGGCCCAGCTCACGTTGAAACAAATCAGATGGAATGGAACAAAATCGTGCTCACATTTTCCATCCTTTTATTGCACAATAGTCTGAAGCTTGTTTTTGTTGTTTTTGTGTTTTTTTTTTCTAACTAAACCAACCGAAAAGAAGATAATAAGTCTAAGACAAAAGCAAAAAATGATTTTCTATATAAATCAAGGAACGAAAAGGGCGCACATGTAATCAGCGTCGGATTCTTGGTCGGAGTCGTGGATGCCGATGAGGACGAGCAGACCCTGCCCAATCTCCGACACGATACGCCCCTCCACCTACATTTCATTCGATTCCAGGGTCATCCTCGTTCTACTTGCGGAAAAAAGTGTAGAGCTTGGAATTTCGCGCACCTCGATGCTGCCGGAGGTTACTCGCTGTACCACGGCCCTCATCTCCTACGCCGTCCACTTCGACTTCTCCGGCGGCTCGAGGTCACTGCTTCCGCCCAAGAAATCGCTCGTATGTGAAGGGGGAGGAATCTGGTTCAGGCATTCCCTTGGAAATAGGGTGTCAACGGGCCCAGCCGGCCACGGCACGAGGTGGGCCCGAGCGCATCGTTAAAGAAGCAATTCAGTAGGGCCCGTTTAATTTTGTACCGAGTCCATTAAGGATCGTTTAGAACGGGATGAGAACTAGGATAACTTCATTCTGATTAGATTATTTTTTAAATATTAAAAATTTGATTACATTAATATTATTTAATTTATTTAAATTATAATAAGAATTTAATTAAAATGCCCTCGGTTCATCTGAACCGTCGGATTTTGATTCAACGGCTCAGATCGCCTCAACCGAAATCTTAACTATATAATCTCCTCCTCCTCCTCCTCCTCCTCCTCCTCCTCCGACGATGCCACCGCCCAACATGCAGCAAAGCACGGTGTCGCCACCGACGACGCAGCAGACTCCGCGCACGAGCTCGGCCGGCTGGGGCAGTGAACTCCGTGCACAATCTCAACCCCCAATCTACCCGCGTGAGCTCGGCTGGCGAGCTCCGCACTCGAGCTCGACCGGCAACGTCGTGGGTCTCGTGAAGAAGATGAACAGTAGTATGTGAACAGTACTCACCGGAGGGCATTTTTGTCCACAAAAAATTTTAACAATCTGCTAGCCAGATCAGTAACCAAACAAGATTTACTTGACCGCATTAGCATTTTACACTTTACCACTTCCTTTGATCTTGACATTGACCTTGACCCTGTTCCAAACAGGCCCTAAAACTTACGCTCGTTAAATTTGAATTAAGCATGCTAATTGTTATAATCTGTCCGATTTTGGATTAGAGTTCATAAGCTCTTCCCAATTCTCTTTTGTAAATTTTAATATATACAAAAAAGAAAAAACTATTTCTCCGATTATAATTAAAGAAAAACATTCTAACAGTTAAAACAATGTAATATTTTTTTATAGTCTTTTTCATCTTGGAAAGAGCTGAGATTTTTTTCCTAAAATGATATGTAAGAATTAAACTTATATAAAAAGAAAAAAAGATTATGAACTCATTACCTAGATGTCTTTAGCTCTGTTTATTAGGTGTACTGGATAGCTTGACTTGACCTTCTTACGTAATTCTACTATAACTGATGTGTGAATTAGTTGGAACAAGTTAGAAATTTTACTTAGTTTTTCATACTATAATTTAGTGAGACTTTGTCATATAGCGAGAAATGGAGTAGGGGTAGTAGTCAGTCTAGACAACACTGGGAATGTAGCTGGTGTTAAGGCTATCCCCATAGGGACAAAAAGAACATACAAAGTATGTAGACGGTCTATTGTACATGACACAAGCTATAAAGCTTATTTTCTGATAGATAGACTATGAATCATGTTATCTGGTCGTTAAGTTATGAAGTTTATATTCTCATAGCACGCCCTTTGGTAGATAAATTATGGAGCTCATCTTTTGATGGATGGGTTATGGAATTCGTCCATTCTCTAGTGGCCAAATTATGGAGCTCGTTTTTTGATGAACAGGCTGTGGAGCAATCCTCTAATGGCGAAGCTGCGGCAGTCTTCGTGGTGCCTCAATTTTTGGGGGCGTCACTTTGAATGTCGGTCATGTCTGTTGATTTTTTAGATTGCGACTTTTTACCAATGGGTGGTTCTAGTCTTTCGGCCCATTTATTCTCAACTATATAAGGAGAGCAAGACACCATTCATCGGTTGCTAAAGATCTTGCTCCTTTTATCTCATAGCTACGCCTTTTTCGCCCATCTTAGAAGATTACACTCTCTCTTTCACCAATATTACTTAGTAAGTCAATTATTATAGTTTGATTATCTCTAGGGTGGTATATACTTATGAGATTATGTGCAGAAAGTTGTGACCTTATTTCTCCTCTCGAGGAGGTTCCCTTGCATCGAGTCCGTCATCTCACACTTCGAATGAGAAAGAGCTTTTAAACAATATTTTCGTGTCACTTTAAGTTGAACTTCAGGGGAAAGTGGGTGTTGCTTTCCCATCTCTTACTCTTTGATCCTTGCTACTGAGTTAATATCCTTCTTAGCTAGTTCTAATTTGGTGATGTTGTTCAAGGTATATCCGAATGTCTCGTGGCTCATGCGTGGTGAGTTCACGAACTGAGTCAAGCTCCTTACTGTGGGAGTTGGATCATGCCAACTAAGAGGTATCAAAACTATAGTAAATACTATAAGTCATCCGTGTTTAGCTTTCTAAAAGCAAGGAATGAATAGACTCTTTTCGAGTCTGTGCTTAGCGGGAAGAGATGCGAGCTCGCACATGGCTCGAGACCACTACAATATTTTGGGCTTTTCTTATGCTAATTTAATGTCTTTATAGCTCAAATTAGCGCCAAAACATCATTAACGATGCTAACTAAATGCCGTGTTAAGAATACTACGAATATTCACAACGCTAAAAAGGTGTCTTGAATACTTAATAGCGACACTAACTGAACTGTCACTTTTAATCAAAATTAGCTTCCCAAATTATATATTTGTCGCACTAAATTTAGTTAGCGGTGCTAGTTTTTAGCACCTCCAATAGGTATCCTAATGACACTAAAAAAACCCATTGGCGGTGCAAGTTTTTAGTGCCACCAAAGTACCAACACCATTGGGTACACTAACCTCTAGCGCCACTGATAGCCCAATAACAAATGTAATATAAATACATTCCAAAACCTATAAATATAATATAAATATAATATATTCCAAATACAGTTTTATTTCTAAAAGATAAAAATACGTTCTTGAAGGTATAAGTACAAATATGAACATAAGATACAATTCATATTTCATTAATTAGAAGTTTATACAAGATAAAATTATTATACAACATAATCTATTTAAAAAAGAAGAAACAATATCACTCTTCTATGCTCCTGTCTGTCTGTCATACTCCATTTTTTTGGCTCATGGATCATCTCCTCAAATAAATCTAGAAGAATACAAACAAAAATTAAAAATTTGTATAAGTAACAATATATGTCTGTTAACAAGTCTCACTTCCCCCCTCTCCCAACCACCTATGCCTATGTCCAAGTAGAATGCCTAAATTACATATTCTCATACCCAAGTCACCATCCTCGCACCTAGGTCCTCACTCCCTTCCCTCTACTTGTGTTCATAAACAAAAATTGTTCAATATATGTAATAAATTTTCGAATGCATTCGTACCTTAGCAAGCTAGGAAGTGGAAGAAGCCACCCTTGAACCCACTTGGATATCGCCAGCATCATCTTGCTACTGGGATGCTACAACTATAATGTCCTTAATAATTTCTTACAAGAAGCATGTATTAGCATTACATAAAGAATATTTCTTCTATAGTACAAATTAGCAAAATTTTATTTATAACTTGGATTGTGTGGTAGCCTAAGACACAGTACATGAAAGTTCATTAAATAACTCCTCTCTAAATCTCGTCATTCCTACAACAATCTATGTCTGAATCATCACTTGTACTTGACTTTCTGCATACTGAGGTTGCTTATCTTGCAATGATTTGTAGAAGCACTAGGAGATAGTCTTGGGAGTCAGCCTGATATTAAATATCTGCACCTGGCCATATATGTCAAGTCCAAATACTTGATCATAGATTGCATTATAGGCGACTATATTTGAAAGAGAGTTCTCCTACAATACCATCAATAAAAATATTAATATTATTTAATTCGAGCATATATTGTCAAAAAATAATTATAATATTCATTATAGTGGCTGTGGATATTGCGTCAATGGGCTGTCTGTCTTTCTTAGTATGGGACGCAAGGAAGACATCTAGCTTGGAATGTTCATTTCTACTAGATGGCTCAAGTTGCAATTAACACAATTCACTATGAATGAAATATACATAATAAAGTGATGAAACTTCTAATTATAAGTTGTAAGTTATATCTCAGCCCTTAACTTGGCATATCCCTTGTGTCCAAAAGAGTGACTCATCATCTAATACCTTCGATACCTTTGATTTTCTAAACTCAAATCTTAAAAGAAAAATGTAACTAAAATTGTTAGGATAACATATAGTATTATTGATAAAAACTAGATCATATTCCAATGATAAAGGGCTTAGAGCAATACTAGAAATTCTCTCGTCTGCTAATATCTAAGCAAAATGTGTCATTGGTCTTTCTCTATTCTCTGATTTGGACAAGTGATAAGTCTCACTAGATCATTCTTACATAGGGTGAAGTATTTTTTTCTTCACATCTGCCTTTTAGTCTTGTTAATATTTGTTAGGGGTCCACGTAACACCTTTTTTTGCTATGTCTTCTAAGTTTGTATTGGCTTAAATAGAAAAAGATTAAAAGATTAGAAACTTACAAAATATTCTGAATAGAATCATGTGAGAAAACACAGTACATATGATATTACCTTTATCTGCCCAAATTTGTTCCTTATTTTCTTGGGGCATAACTTGTCAATCAGTATAACTCATAGATAACTTATTTTCATCTTTTGCAAAAATCCTTAATTGAGTCGAGAGCTATGCCGAATGTGACTTGATATGACAGTTGACATTAAGCTATAATTTATATCCCTTGGTACCCCAAACTTTTATAAGTCTGCTGGGCCGCGATGGGTCATACTAGTGGAGGCTATAAAAGCACCTGTAATGTAAAATCAGTTAAGAAATTAATTTATGCTGTTTAAAATATTAAATCAAGTAAAACATGAAGCAGATAAAGCATGCCAATGGGCTACATACCTTCATTACCATTAGGATGTGGCTCCTAATGTACCTACTCTAAAGGCGCAGGTTCGTGCTATCGCTATTGAAGTCTCTATCGAAATCTCCACTCGTCTCAAACATCTCCTCTGTTGTCTCTACTTCTTATAACCTTCTGACATGTGGCCTACAAATCGCATATTTTCTTTACAATTCATGTTGATCTACAAGTGGAGAACACATTGAAAAAACAAATTAAATTATTTCAAGATAAGTATATGACAAACATAAGTCAAATGTATAGAAAATACTTACTTATATGAAAGCATAAGTGATATAGAAAATTCTAGAGAGTAGTACACCAATTCGATCACCTGAAATGTAACGAAATAAAAAAAATTCAGTACAAGAAGCCAACAAAACAATAAATAATAGCAAATATAAATAACCATGCATACGTAATTCTAATCTAACATGATGGTATCATTTACCTATAAATTTTCTCAAGTATGAAATCATCATTGTCATTCTTGCTATCAGATTTTTCATCTTTTGAAAGGATTTCCTCTTCGGTATTAGATTCACTAGTTATATTATCACTTTAATGTTCTTCTTCATGTGATTGATATAAATCAATATATGACACATCTATTATAACTCCTTCAATGTTTCTGCTTTTAATTTTATAGTCAAAATTATTTAGTTATTGTGTAGTATATGACTCCACAATCGGCTCTTCACCATTATCATCACCTGCTATGCAATTGATGATAACAAAGTACTTCCTTCGAGTCATCTCCACAATCACGTGTTAATTTGGATCTAATAGATCTACCACATAAAATATTTGATATGCTTGATACACAAGAATATAAGGCCCATTTCCATGTCGGTTGTGTTTGTACATCATACAGTTAAAGTTCACTATTGTGTATCCAAACTTATCAATTACTACTCCAGTATTGTTATCAATCCAGTCATACCAGAATAGCATGAACTTAAGTTTATTGCTATACTATATCTTACTAATATTTGTTAGAACTCCATATAATTGTATAGCTTGTACTTGTAAAATTTCTTGTACCACCTTCAAAGTCACACAGCTATTTTATGTGTGATGGCTATTTTTTTGCATCTTTATGTAAAATCAAAAATCATTTATAATGTATTTTGAGTATCTCTTCACCCATATGCAAGGTTTACGGTTTCGGTTTCGGTTTTGGGACTGGCCAAAACCAATACGTTTCGGCCGAAAGAATTTTTTAAATTATTAATTGGGCGTTGACCAGAGTTTGACTATATTTTGACTGTGCTTTGACTTTAAATTAAAAATACGATAAAATATTTAAAAAATTTGAAAAACTATGAATGAATTTATACTTAATTTTACAATAATTTAAAATATTATTTAAGCTAGTTAAAATTAATTTTGATAGTTAGTCACTGATATTATCTACTTTTAATATATATTAGTGTATTAAAAAAACATACAAGAAATGATATGAATATGATTAAAATTTAAAAACATCATTTCATACATGATATAAATCCACGTCTTATAACCACATACTGTTCCGAGGTGGATCTTGAAGAGATTGATATTCTTGATCACCATACTCATCAGTACGATGAAATTGTGATCGATAGTATTGTTTAGCATGCAGATAGTAGGAAGTGGTATGATCCTGCATTGACTGATGATATCCTGGATTGTATGAAGACATCTCGCTCTGATAACCGTCATAGTAGCTATAACTCGCATTATCTGTTGGACCTTGATTAACATCTTGCCCACCATGCGAATTATACTAACTAGCACAGTAAACCCTAAACCGAACCAAGAGCGAGGGCAAGCATTGTCGCCGGCCGACCTACGCTCGTGGGGGGAGCTGCGCTCGGCGGTCGAGCTGCCCTCGCAGGCGGAGCTCGTCGGAGATGCTGGGCTGCTGAGCTCGCCAGAGATGCCGGAGATGCCGCGCAGGGATGCCGGACATGCCGGAGATGCCAGTTTCGAGCACTGAGCTCGCCGTGGGCGCCATGGGCGACTGTGGTCGGCCCAAGTGCACTGAGGATGCCGCCGGCGTGTTGCGCTCGCCTCGCACGTGCTGAGCTCACCGCCGGCGCACTCAGCTTGCCCTGCGTGCGCTGCGGTCGCCCCGCACACGCCGAGCTCACCCCGCGCGCACTGAGCTCGCCCCACGTGCGCTGCGCTCGCCATGCACGTGCCGAGCTCGCCGCCAGAGCCCTGCGCTCGCCGCCGACGACCTGCACTCCCTGCAGCCGCTCCGCGCTCCCTGCGGCTACCCCGACCGCCCTGTGCTCGCCCCGCGCGGCCTGCTGGCCACCCGAGCACGCCGCCCTCGCCCGCAGTCGCCCGCAGTGCATGGCCCTCGCCCGCCCTCGCCCGCAGTCGCTCACAACCGCCCCGAGCCCGCCGCCCTCGCCCGCAGCCACCCTCGCCCTCGCCCGCACTCGCCCGCACTCGCCCGCAGCCTCGCTGCAGCGCCGAAACCCTAAACTGAAATATTTTTTAGGGTTTCGGCCAAAACCGCGAACCATGCCCATATGTTAAGACTAGCTACCAAGAGTATGACCTCTTTAGAAATATTTGATGCTTTACCATTTTTTTAATTCAATAATCTAAATAATGATAGGTCATGTGTTATAAATCAACATATAAAGTAAATAAGTAGAATGAGCCTCAAATATACTTACATGATCCCTGAATCACTTAGCAAAGGTGTTACTATGAATTTTCTCCTATTTAAACTCTCCACCTTGATGTCGTTTGTCAATCTTTATAGACTTCAAGTGTTATGTTAAAAGGCAAGTGAACAATATTAGAGTTCATTAGAGTCATTTAAACTATAATACGTACTCGCAAAAGGTTAACATGATGTTCAAATTAAAAAGTACATAGCAATATATTTATGCCTATTGAGTCTCGCCTATATAATAAAGTCTTTGTTAAGTTCTAATTGGATGCCCTTGTACACCATAATGATCTTCGTTTTGAGAAGACTGAGTAAAATTCAACTAGAAGTCATTTAAGTACATTGCACAGAAAGTTATGCATTACTCCAACAAATAGTCTTCTGCTCTAGAATCTTCTGGATGAGCTTGGTTTCACACATAGTGCTTCAACATAAAAAGCTATCTGAATAACAATGAGACCATTAATTGTTATGGATGGATCAATATTTGTAAGTTAAAATTAACAATCAATATATACCTCTCAATCGGATACATACAACAGTATTAGATAGGCCTCGTATATATTGTTTCCTCCATCAAGTGAATAGACAAGTACTCCATGATATCAAAAAATGGTAGAAAGATCCTTTCTTGGTGATAAAGAGTCAGGGTGATCATTTACTATAAAGTTTTAAACTCAGATGGGTTGATAAATTTGGCATACGAATGTCAAAAGATATTGTTTAGTTTGATTGGAGGTTTAGCTTTAAACTTAGGTAAATATTTTTGCACAATAATTAATAGCAATTATTGTATTAGTATATGACAATCATGACTTTTCAATCCAGTAATGGTTCGATCTTTAATATTCACGCATATAGAAATATTTGATGCATAACCATTAGGAACTTTCATATTTTTTTAACACCATTAAGAAAATCTCTTTCTCTTGTCTATTCATGTTGCATAAGTTGGTGGTAAAAATTTTTGAACACTTCTATTCTCTGGGTGAAGTATCATTTATATGCCAATAGCTTTCATATCTAACCGTGCATTTAGATTATTCTTTAACCTGTATAATATATCAAGCAATATTCATAATAAATTTTTGAGAAAATTTTTCTTAATGTGCATAATATTAAGATTATGGCGAATATACACTAAGCTTCAGTATGGCAAATCAAAGAAGACTTATCTTTTTCCAATTGGATTTCATATTTGAGTAGTCTTCAACATGCATTTGTATACTCTTTGTCCTCTTAAAGACTAGAGCACACCCACGTCTTTGGGTAGTCTCTACTTTATGAAATGTATCAGAAATAGAAAGTAGAGGGGAGGGATGTCATACTTACATGTCATGTCGAATGTAGCCCTATCATACTAGAATTAATGATTGATAGATAGATATTATCTGTAACGCATGTAACATAACTTCCTACTAAATTTTAACCATGTAGACCTTGTGTTCTTCCCATAAATAGAACACGCTTACTCCCCTCTTGTGCTATATCCTGGAAGATACGCATATGTTAGACAATTATTAATTGTCTAGAGTAGTACTGCATATAAATAAAATGTCTGTTTGTTGCTTTCATCAATGTTGGAATGCCTAACTCCCATAATTTCTTCAGCTCTTCAATTAACAGCTGCATGTATAGGTCAATGTCATCCCTAGTCCCTTTACTCCATCAATGATCATGGACAATATGAGTAATGATTATTTCATACACAACCATGGAGGCAAGTTATGCGAAATCAAAACCATAGTCCAAGTGCAATACAAGTAATTTATTTTCCAAAAGAGATTAAAACCATCAGAAATTAACCCCAAATGGACATTACGGATATTGACAGTAAAGTTTGTGTATCATGAATCGAACTTTTTTCACTCAAGACTATCTACCAGATGCTTAATAATCCCATCACATTCCCTACCTTTAGCATACTATCTCATATGTGATGCTATCATTACTGACATGAATAGTTATTCTAACCTAGCTTGCGAGGGAAATACTGCACAACTTTAGCTAGAACTTTTTGAACCATCTAATTATTATTATCACTCTGAGATATAAGATATTGATATTGAGGTGCTTTGCAATGCTTGTAATAGGTATCTGATTTACTTTCATTTATGTTGGACATGTATGAATTTTCATATATTCTAGCCCTATGTTTTTCATAATATTCCAAGCCTTCTTCCAATAAGAAATGGGGAATGAAGGATAATGAGAAAACATCTCTTTTAATGTCTCCAATAATATAGTGAATGAATGGTTGCTCCATTGACACTTGAATTTCATGACCAATAAATGCATGACGAATAATAGAAATATGAAGTTTTTGCAACGTAATATAATTCAATGTTAAAGTTATCAAGTATTTTGTAGAATTTTTTATCATCTTAATTACAACCCTTAGTCGCCATGTCATCCACATCGACAAGGTATCAAATGCATATCTCCAAAGGCATCACAAAACAATCCTCTGATATCCTCCTCCTCATTGTCAACTATTATCACATTAACTGTCGGCTCTTGTGGATTTGGCATGTTTAAATACCACAGCTCTTCACTAAGAAATGTTCAGTTTGTGTAATGTATACTCCATCCTCTTATAATTATATGTTCATACACCTCCTATATTGTCTGATTGTGTGTGTTCATACAATCAATATATAAGCACCATATTATCTGATTTGGTCTCTTGCTATCATATGCATAGTCCAAAAATGCATTTACTCCACAAATATATTTGATATCTATTTGATTTTTTATCTTGATCTAACTCTTATCTATGCCTTAAAAATATATGTAATCCTTAGAATAATGTTCTGTATATACAACCTACAGTGTAAGATATCACATACTACTCAATTAGATATCATTTTTGTCATTCATAAGAATCTTATTTAGTTTCTAATGAGAACCTACATGACAAGTAACTTGGAAACATTAGGATTCAGAAACCATCTTGCTCATGTTAGTTCATAGAATCAAAGTAGTTAGGAAAGATAAATAATATTTGCAATACATGCTGTAGAAAAAGAAAGGAAGGTCTTTTATGGTATCAAAGAACATAACCACATGCCATTTCAAGCTTCAAAAAAAGTTGAACTATGAGTAGCATCAAAGAAACATGCCAAGAGCTTTGATTAGTTTCACAATAAAATGCTATATCACCCATTATCATGGAGCCAAATGAAGCATTGCCCTAGCTGCTTTATTGGAAAAACCAAAAGCAGTAAAATTACATTCAATAAGAGAAAGATATACTAGAATTTATTGGCTTAGCTTCTTTTCAAACTCTTAATCCATTATAACATCTTGTTTTAGATGGAAGTATACCTAAAAGTTATTATTCATTGTCCTTGAATTGTAGGAGTCCCCATTAAGTAAGTTAATTAGTCTTGAACATGAATGTTTTAATAGCATTTTATTTCCTTTCTCTTGCTCCAACAATTACAGTTATCCATAAACAACTATTTTCTAAGAAGAGTGAAATCCCAAATAGTTTGGTTATTTTCCTATATACTACCTGTGTTGTCTTTTTATTCATGTTTCAATTTGTAAATTGCATTGTGTCAGATAAATCATTTTACAATTGTCTAATGCCTAGGTTCTATTAAGCTAGTATTATGTTTTACTTCTGTGTCATACCAATGGGTAATTAATTATTTTGTATAGAGTATGCTTGGGATCAAAGACAAGGTGGAAGATCAACAACAAAATAGTTCTTGCATTGAGAAAACCTCCAAGCCGTTGTGGAGAAAGTTCCATCTTCTTAGTTGGTAAAATGTTATCCAATGCTTCTAACAATACTATATTGGACTTGCAATATATATATATATATATATATATATATATTGGATTTACATTAGTCAAATTAACTCTCCTTGTCATCTTATTTTCAAATCACTTTTTTTCCTTTTACATGTTGAGTTTCCTTTGTAGTTCATGTATTTGATATCAGGTGTTAATATTCCAGTGATTGGATAACATGGACAAGTCAAATACTTGCTTCAAGTGAAACCTTAAAATTTCAAACAATACCTTGATTATTCTTGCTTGTTATATTTTTCATAATCTTTGAATTATTTCATTAACCTCTAATTTTACTTTCTGTTGTTGTATGCTTCTTATACAGTTCCAAGCAAACTCTGGTGCCATGATAACCACTTAGGATATGAAAGCTACAGTTCTAACTTCCTATTAGAGGTTTTTCTCTATATGGAGTGAAATGACTGCTTGAAGATGTTGCCAAGTTATGCTCTTTGCCAAATGTTTTGTCAAATGGCTTTCCCTAAAGGTCTACTAAATCTTAGATATGAAACTACAATTACTATTGCTGGTTGAAAAAGGCTACTCAACCATTGAACAACTTGCCTATAAATTAAGCAACATTACTGGCTTCCCTTCTTGAGGTAGAGAAGTGCAAAACAAAGTATATAGTAGTGGTTCTTCTATTTGGCATTTATTGCTTAACCAGGAGCAATGCAAGAGTGATTAGGCTCAAAATGTAGCATTTCACATAAAAAATAAAGAACCGTTGCAATATTAACTTCTTTGTAAGTTTTCTATTTAACCTTCCAAAATTTACATATAAATAGAAAAATCTATAGGGATCAAATTGTCAGTTCCACGCAAAGCACTTTATTGTAGAAGTTCAATATATATTGAATAAAAATGCAGCCAAAATACTAAATCATTATTATCAGCAATGCAAAGTGGCAAATAAGGAAATCGCCACATAGGAAAATAGCAACCCCTATTGTGTCTACTTAGATGAATAGGCACATGCATTATAAGCTCCCACAAAAAAAAGCAACATCAAAAGCCACATGGATATGAAACTCAAGTTCTGCCACATCCAATCTCTTACAGGAGTAAGTTATTAGCAGTATCATTAAACAAAATAATAACAGGGTCTGAGACATTAATATCAATGTACTTACAGTAAGAACAAGATCAATAGTAAGATCTTCGAGCTTCCTTCTCTCAACAAGCTCTTTCAATTTTGGAATAAAATTGCTTAATGTCTAGTTCTATAGATATCACAGAAAATCTCTTTGTAAATGTATATTTGAGGTAATTTTTACCATAATCAAGTTTAATTAAAATATCATTCAAATGCAATCTTGTATGTCACTAAATTATGATTCAAATGTGAAACTTAATTAGACTTAAATCACATTCGAGTTTAACTAAAAATTAAGCTCAATTTGGATTTAAATTATTAAAAAATTTGGGCTTAAGCTAGGTCTAATCCAAATGGGCTAATTGGATTGGATTTTTAGACTAAAATTGGGTCCAAAATTCATCTAAAACTTGGGTTAAAAATGATAAAATGCAAAAATTTTGTAAATAGACATTGGATTGAATAAATCTTTATAAATGTCTTTAATCAGATTTTCCTACAAATATGTCCTTGGAATACAAATTTATGAAAAAGTCTAATAAAATTCTAAAATTACAAATCAGTTTCACAAAATTTAGGGTTTGCAAATAAGCTGCTTAAAAAACTAATAATCATGATTTGGTCTCTATAAAATTCAAAATTTACAAATAAACTCCTCCAAAATTTTTTATTTATAAATAAATTTTTAGAATTTCAACTTTTTATAAATAAGTCTCTCAAGAATTTTTATTTATAAATAAGTTTAAATTTTATTCAAAAAGGATTCTGAAAGATTTAAAACTTTATGAACAAGTTCTTCTCTTGCAAAAAGCCCTTAAAAATTATAAAATTATAATTTAATCTAATTTTTTTAAAAAATTACAAATAACTCCTTATAATTTCAATATCCAGGATAAGTGCAACTTTTAAATTTCATCATCTACAACAAACAAGCTTATCCATATCTCTTTGTAAGTTTATTCGAATTCTAGATAAGCATATTTATATCTGTTTACATTCACATTCATCATTCAAAATTCAAACAAAGAAGATTTATTTCCAACCCAACTCTATCTTTTCAAGCCCTGTAAAAACCCGTGGAACCTGCAAAATCAAAGATCAAAAAATTGGAAGAAGGATTAGTACCCAGAGCATTCAAGCAAGAGGAGAATTCAAGGCCAAGAACAAAAAAAGGTTGTTGAATCTTATCCTGTATTTGGTTTTCCTTCTTTTCTATGTTTCTTTGCTCTCCTCCCCCCCCCCCCCCCCCCCCCCCCCCCCACAAATGTTGTAGGCTCATCTCAATCAACCACAATCGACCATTGACCCAAACCCCAACTGCTCTTGGACTGCCTCCCATCCTGGCCTTGCATCATTATCGACCCAACTCCACGTGGACCTTATCGCATCTTCTTCTCCTTCAACATTGCCAATAATAGTGAGTTGGATGCCCTTATCACACTTTACTTGCATAACACCCCGACCTTCCACTCCTAGTACTCCCATACCACCAGAAACCTCACCTTCGACTTCCTCCTCAACACTGGCATCAAGTTCTGCTGCCCAACCAAAGGTCTGTCCTCTCTGACCACTCCTACTCTTAAGCTCGCCGTTGCCTCCTTCTACCCATCAGTCATGTCCCCCCATCCACCAGTGATACTGGCCTACTTTGCCTCCTTGCCGTCACATCCCTCCTTTGTGTTGTCTTCCACTACAACCACGCCACTTGTTAAGGTTGGCGGGGACTGGATTCGATTAGATCTAGCTAGATCTAGCTAAATTTGGCTAGATCCAACCATGAGAGGAGGGGCAAACATGCTCCTCCACCGTGTCGCTAGAGGAGAGAGGCTGAATCCTATCGAAAATGGTCAGATATAGCTGACAAGGAGACCGAACTCACTCAGGTCCATTTGTGCTTATGAAGAGAACAAGGAAGAGGGTTTTTTTGGTTTTTTTTTTGGGGGGGGGGGGGGGGGGGGGTTGCGGGGGGCTGAAGCTTGATGAAGGAGAAGGTAAAAAATATATATAAAAAAGTATTTATGCAGCTAAAAAAAAATCAGACCAAAATAGAGGAGTAAAGTTTTAAGCTTGAGGGAGAAAAAGAAAGGATATAAGTAGTAGGTGCTAAAGTAGTAGAGCGTGATCAAAGACCTTGCAGAAACAAGGAAAGCAAAGGAGTACACAAGAAATAGACATGAAAAAGATAAGACTCAAACTAACCTACTCATTTTTCTTTTTGTATTCGATCTTCGACTTTTCCATTCTTCACAATCTTCGATTTGTCTTTTTCCTCCCCTTGGTTTGCAGAGCTTCATTGGCTTTTATAGCCATCATAGAGATAATTAAATTAGTCTTTATTCAAAATTTTGAATTATTATGGATGATCGAATCTCAAATTTTTTTAAATTTTGAATATTTATGTGGATAGATGTGATCTAATTTTGATTTGGATATAAGATATGCTAGATAAAATTGTAGTGATTTCGAACTCATAATATTTTGCAAAATCACAAAATACAAGATGTTATTTGCAAATTTTTCCCTTTTAGGGACTAGTTTATATTTTTAAAAATTTAGAGACCTTTTTATAAAATTTGTCATAAGAAATTATTTGTAAAGTTTTGAAGATTTCAAGTTTTTTTTTAAAATTTTTATTTACATATTAATGAGATTTGAACTATTATAAATAATTTTTGAAGGGCTTAGTAGATAAAATATTGAGTTGCAATTTTATATCACATGGAGGATTTATTTTCAAAGTGTAGAAAACTTTCCAAAAAATATATTTAAAAATATAAAATTTTGAGGAATCTTCTTGCAAACTCTAGATTTTGTAAAGGTTAATTTATATATATTAAATTTTAAGAAGTCTTCTTAAAAATCTATTTGTAGGAAATTTCAATTTAAGGACTTTTTTGTAAAGATTTTTTAGGCATGAGGTCTAATTATAAAGGTCTATTTGATCTAAAAATTTTTAATAAAGATATTTTGATCTAGAGACCTATCATTCATAATGATATTTTTTTCACCAAGAAATATTCGTAATTATTTTTTTTTGGCTACAGACGTATTCATAAAGATATTTTGAGTAGGGATCTATTTATAAAGATTTTCTCTTTTCTTTTTCACCCAAGTTTTAGTGGATTTTTAGACCAATTTTTGCCAAACTTTGGGTCTAGTTAGTCCAACTCAAGCTAAACACAATTTTAGCCTGAAGTTTATAATAATTTAGGTCCAACTTGTACTCAAATTTAGTTCAAATTTTGTAGCAATTTAGGTCCACTTGGAACTCAAAGTTAAGTTAAAATTCAATCACAATCTAGTCACAAATTTTAGTCCGATTTGAATCAAATTTAGGTTGATAAAAATTACCTAAACAACCTTTTGCCTCTCTGTAAACATGGTGCTTTTTTTTGTTTTATTGGCTTCGTGCCACACTCCAACCTGAAAACTCCATAGATCTCTAATGAGGTATCGTGACCCTACA
Source organism: Trichopus zeylanicus subsp. travancoricus (assembly GCA_005019695.1). Taxonomy (NCBI): domain Eukaryota; kingdom Viridiplantae; phylum Streptophyta; class Magnoliopsida; order Dioscoreales; family Dioscoreaceae; genus Trichopus; species Trichopus zeylanicus. The sequence goes on from RXID01014303.1 coordinate 469,725, forward strand.
AAACAAAGGAAAACTTGCATGCTAGGGGTTGTGCTAGAAGTGGATGCTTCGATACTTAAGTTAGCAAAGGGAGTGAGAGTGCATGAATGAAGTGGAGAAGAGAGTAAGAAGAGACTTTATGATTATTGGATGCATTTATATATGCATTTGATATCCATAATTTGATAAGGTATTGGAGGTAGTGTAAACATTTTATCTCGACCTCCATACTAGCATGTTCTCTCCCTTTATCTTGTAGTGGGAGGTTGAGCAGGGAGCTGCACAGGAGCTGATTATTATCCTAGGGATCATGCTCTGGAATGCCACATGGGCATGTTAATGAAAGTCAAGCTATGAGAGCTCAAAAGGGCTATAACAACCTGGTTTAATTTTCTATCAATAAGAAGAGTTGTTGATTGAATATGTAGTTTAGAGCAATCCTTCGTAGACTGATATTTAGCTCAAGGTGTGATTACCTTGATGTAGAAGGTCCTTACTGTGGTCATCATTCTATAGTTTTACTCAAAATGTATTGGTTTTGGTTCACACTAGGGCAGTGCGTTGACCTTAGTTTGGCTCAATTCCTAGTTAATAATAACTACACACACTTTGAGATTTGTGTGTCTAGCCTACAAGTCGCACTAGATCTTCGAGAGGTGCTGTGAGGATCTTCTCACTAGGTGCGAGGAATACCCACTTGATGGCGTATGCCTTGTTTTGTGTCTCCTTACAACAAAAATGTCAACTCCATAAGGTTTTTGAGTATAGAATCATGCTTAAAAGATAAAGAAATGAAAGGAAAATTTAGAGAAGGCTTACTTGCTGCTGCAGGTGGGAGGGTTTAGAGTTTTCACCCTCATCCCCTTTAGTTTGCATAAAAATTGATAACTATATGCTAGAGTGAGTGTTGAATTATAGGCTAATGAATCTAGACGCAAGATAAAAATGAAATAAAAATAAAAATAAAAGGGGAAAAGAGAGCCTGGTGATGTCAATGCGACTCCTTTTCCTTCCTAATGGTCATCCACAAGCACTTCTGCTAAGGCTTCAAAAATGGAGGATGAAAAACAAAGTATCAAAACGACTGAAGACAATTATTTTGTCATAAAAGAATTTTATGTGTACTCACTCTCTAGAAAGTTTTCCTCCTCTTGGCTATAGAAATAGAAATAAAGGTCCTACATATAGGCCAGGTGAGTGGGAGAAACGAGAGGAGAGAGAGAGAAGAGAGGAGAAGAGAGAAAGAGAGGAGGAGGAGGGAGGGTGGTCTGAATAAAATGGCTAGGAATGAATTGGCCAATCTATATGCCAACACATGGGCATAGGATGCTAGCTCGTGGGGAAGGAATGGCAAAAAAACATGAAGAGAGGACAACAAGTGAGGGAAGGGTGCCAGTTGCCTGGTGCCAACAACTCCAACTAGTGCCCAAGGCTTAGTGGATACCAAACTAGTTCAACCCAAAATCAGTAAACTTTCAACCCAAACTTGGTCCATACTCTTAAGGAAAAATCCAATAATTTTGGGTTTTATAATCCTAGCACATAATAATTGCAAAACAAGTCTTTGAAGTTCTAGTTTTGCAAATGGGTTCCAATAAACTATAAATGTTCAACTAAGTTTGAATATCGGCTCAGTTAATTAACAATTGCATTGGTTTAGGATTACATAATAAGATTTGTTAAGTCAAAAAGGCTAGTATCTATACTGATGACTTCATTGGCCAATTTAAAGCATTTATTTACAAACCTCTTCTTTTTAAAAGGGGCGATCTAAGAAATTCATATCCATGGTTGACCTTATGAAATAGCTAAGAAAATTTGTTAGGCATACCTCCGCAAGGAGGGTTTTAAATAATCTATGAAATATAAAGAGTTATACCTAATTATTTAAAATTGGAGGAGTTATATATAATTTTGAATGATTTCTTTGACATTTTCGAAAGGGTGAAGTGCATATAGCTCCTTGTAATATGGTGAAAGTGCACATTAACTACTCATAATCTAAAAAATTATATATAACTTCTTGATTTTTAGTCATTAATGCAAATAAGTCCTTACCCTCTACAAAAGGTTTTAACCATGGGTTAAATTTTAACCAAGTGTCATACATAATTAACCTCATTAAATATAGGTTTAGGTTAGTTTTGATCTTTCTCCGATGATTGCTTTCCACTAGTGACTTCCTTTGACAAATCCTCTCCTCCAATGAGCTTCTCTATCATTTTTTGTTGGCCTTTGGTGAGTGTAGGGTGCAATAGAGGTCACGATCCAGTAAGACATCTAGATCAACAAGAGAGCCCTTATTTTGCTTTTTTTTTTTTTTTTCTTTTTTTGATTTTCTCTTATCGAATTTTTATTCTGGGAGGAAATCCCTCAACTTACTTATCCAACAAGTTTTGTCTACTATGTTCGATCAACTAAATGAATAATCCCATTGTTTAAATTTAGCAATTATATTTTCTATCATTACAAAGTAATCAACATAAATTACATAGAAAATCCCAGAAATCTAATATAATTACATATAACTCCTTCTATCTCCATACACTCATGCTAGGACTTTCACAATAGGAGCTTCAATCTAGCCTTAAATTGGAACTAGATCAATCCTAAAACTAAAAAAAAAAAAAAAAAAAAAATCTTCAAATGAAATGAAAATATATTATTACTCAAAATGAATGAGCAACATTTGCAAATTCAATTCATCTAAAAAAACACCATAATTATCTCACAAATTTCTTTTTCAGCTCGAAGTGTTGGAGTAGCTTATAAATACATTATGACCATTGGAGTTTTCTTCAAAAAGACTACCTCATTGTTAGAGACCAATTTGAGAAATTGAAACTTAATCCTCACAATCCTTGTAATTATCAAAGTTTTGATTATATTTCATTCGAAACAAGGATAAACTTGATATTTCGCCTAACCTCCAACACCATCAAAATAAATATTATGCCCATATTCTCTTTTCTGACAAAAAGAAAACCTAAATAAGCTATTTGCAACTTACTTGTTACTTATGAAATTATATATAATTTTTTAATAAAAAATTCATTAAATTATTAAAAATTTATGTAATTTCATCAAATTATATGGAGATATATGTAATTAATCCTTACTATGTTTTTTCTGCAAAAATCCTGTAACTTAATTATTCCCTTCCTCCCTTGCCTTCGAATGTGCCTTGCGTGAGCGAGGCTTCTTCCTCCTCTCCCTGTCTACGATGGAGGACGAGGCGCTCCAGAGGGTCTTCGAGAGGGGAGGCCGCGACTACTACCACTCCGGAGCCCGGTACTCCTCCACTTCGCCGCCGTCCCCGCCGCCGTCCACCACCGCCGCCACCTCGTCCATCCTCCAGTCTCTTCCGCTTCACGTCTCCTTCGATCACGGCTACTACCTTCTCGTCAAGGCCATCCAGGAGCTCCGCGAGCAGAAGGATGGCCATGTCGTCACTGTTGGCGTCGGCGGCCCAAGTGGTTCTGGCAAAACCAGGTCCTTTTCTTGTTCTTGCCCAAATTTTGCTGCTTTCTTGCACGATGAGGTGTTGCTTGCTTGATTTCTTTTGTTTTTTGTTTTTTATTTGATTTGCGATAGCTTGGCGGAGAAGGTGGCTTCTGTACTTGGTTGTGTGGTTATCTCCATGGAGAATTATCGTAAGGGAGCTGATGAGGGAAGTGACTTGGATTTGATTGATTTCGATGCGCTGGTAAAAAATCTCCAGGTAATTGGTTACTCAAGGCTCTTATGTGAACTTCAAATTCCAACAAATTTGCGGTTCTGTTCTCATGTAATGAACGTTAAGTTGTGTTGCTGAGATTCTTAGTTGGCATTGTTTTTCTCTGAACTCAAGTTTTAGTTTTCATGGTCTTTTTGTCTTTGTTTTTGACTTAATATTGGGGTTTCGGGAAAGCAGGATTTGGTGAAGGGTAAGGAGACACTGATGCCTCTGTTTGAATTCCAAGAAAAGAGACGTGTTACCTCGAAGCCAGTGAAGATTTCTTCGTCTGGGGTGGTGCTTACTTCTTCCAGCCCTTGTTTATGTCTTGTCGGCACCTTCTGGTTTGTTGTTTTGTGTCTCTTAGCTGATGCTTGACATTGCTTAGGTGATTGTCGATGGTGCCTATGCTTTACATTCAACATTGAGATCTCTTTTGGATATCAGGGTTGCTGTGGTAAATTGTGTTTTGCGACTGACACTATTATTTTACTTACTAAATCATGTTATTGCATGTTTATCATTTTTTGTGACCTTAGGTTGGCGGTGTTCATTTCAGTCTTCTCTCCAAAGTTCGGCATGACATTGGAGATTCATGTTCACTAGACTACCTTATTGACAGCATTTTTCCTTTATTTAGAAAGTATATTGAGCCAGATTTTCATCATGCTCAGGTTGGTTGTTGTTCATTCTTTTTTTTTCATTTGTTGTGGTTTCTTGAGCTTCGCTGAATTCTTATTTTTCATGCTTCTTAAACAGATTAGAATCAACAATAGCTTTGTTTCCTCCTTTAGGGAGCCTTACTACAAATTGAAATGCAAGAGTGAGGTTAGTGCATCTTCTTAGTAGTTTGAATCATGTTCTGTGTTCTACTTTTTTCATCAGTCTCCTTATTTCTGTAAAATTCCTCTTTGGTCCACGTTCTAAATTAGGCATTATGGTTAGTTTTTTGTAGTGCTGGGTCATTATTGAAGCCCAATAAGCTCAAGAGTCCAGTTAAAGGTCTTGGGACTATTTATTTGTAAGATCTAGGGTGTGGGATTAACTTCTACGAATGCTTTCTTCTACATCTCTAACGATATCAAAACCCTAATTTCTGTGAGGATATACATGTAATAGCCCAAGGGTGATTTGTAAAGGCAGAGAATTTTGCCTACGGTATATTTATGACTTCAGGCTTAGACTGAAATAAAATACTTTCTTTGCTTTTGTTTGCTGTACTTATATTAAAAGGTTACTATTGAGGATGTATAAGTCAGCTATTACTTCTGATATAACAATCAGAAGCACCAATTCCTAGGTGGGACAGAATAAAATGGAGCAGCTGATCATCTCGTGAATACTATAGTATGCGCTGTAATCTGTAGAGCAAAACAATACTACAGTGATTGCATGTGCAACATCAGAAGTTGTGTATTCTTGTGCACCGGGTTTTAAAGACTGTTATTATGCAGTGAGTTTTAAAGACTAGACTGAAGATTCTCAATGACAGTTGGAAAGATTTGATTGATTTGATTGCAGTGGCTCATCATGTGATATTGTGATCCTGAACCCATATTCTAATGATCCTTTTGCAACATTACTTAGCTAGATATTGCCATGTGATACACAGAAATCTACATATGAAGGTTGATTAGATCTAGACTTGATAATCATGTAAGCTCTGTTGGTATGTACATGTCATACAGTCTTGTCTGAAAGAATGCCTAGCGATTGTATGTCATGGTAGCTACGTTTGTAATGCTCAACTTTAATAGTGTATCTCTGTAGCTATATGTCTGCTGTGCAAATTTTACATGTGTAGGATGGCGATGTAAGTTTTGCTAGGCTTTTAGAGGAGTAGTGGAACAAAAACTAAGTTATCTTCGTCTTTCTCTTTCTCTAATTTCTGCTGCTGTTAGTTATTGTAGTAACAACTTCAAAATTAGGGTTATATTTCACAAGTTATATATTTATCCTTTGTAACTTTGCATACATGTTACTTATTGAAGAGACTTTTTTTTTTGACATGAACTATTTTTGAAAGGTTCATATTCTCTGTGTAAGATTTACAGGAAAAAGACAACTCTGAACTCATTCTTGTACTGGTTTTATTTTTCAATACTAGTGGTGGATGGTTAATAAACATTCATTTCACTTTAAGGACTTTTCATGTTGGTAAAGTATTCTTCCAAGTTCACTCTGTTTAGTTCTTACCATTCCTTTTATTATCATAAATATTCTTGAGACATTATTTTTTCTTAAGTATAATATTTTTTACTTCTTCCCATATTTATATTAGCAGTATTGCAATACATCATATTTATATTAACTATTAGATTGATACTATTCCAAATTAGTATCATGATTTTACCATCCTTTTTGAGTCAGTTTTCTATTGGCTTTGCTGGTTTGTCTTTTTAAACGTATAGTCTCTTTCCTTTTGATTTGAAGAAAACCTGTACTACATTGGTTTGTTGGAAATAGTTTTTAGATCCAGTCACTTAGAGTGATGCTGTTTGTAGTCAAAATTGTCTTCAGTATTGTTATATTTTTTGCTTTCTTTTGCTGATTTTGTCATGATTTTGGAGGATGTGATTCTTCTCTCTATGTTAAACTTTGATATTATGTGAAAGTTTTTTAGGGTTTGGTGATTTTAGAAATAGGATTTTATTTTCTCAATGATAAATAAAAAAATAGTTATATTATTATAAGAGAAATATACAAAAGAGTTATTGGAAATCTTAGTGTCCTACAGTTTATATAGATGAGAGTTTTTCTACTAATACAATTTTTACTCGAACATTTTTTCAATTTGTCTTTTTTTTTTGTATTGGTTGCTACTTCCCAAGGTGGTTTTGGACTAATTTTAATTGGCCATGATGAATTTGAGACTTTCCAAACAAGGAGTGTCAATTTGGTTCACAGATTGCGTTCGCTCAGCTCATTAAAAAATAAGTTGAGTTTAAACTCAAAAACTCAACTTATTCGCTAAACCAGTCAAGCTTGAGTTGGATCTATCTCTCTTGATTCTAAATCGAGAGATCGTTTATTTTTTTAATATATAAAAATATATTCTATAACTTATAATATATATGTAATTATTTTATTGTGATATTATAGTTGATATAGCCTTTTAATGTTATTATGTTAATTCTCATGCTAATATTATTTTTTTAAAAATTATTTTAATATAAATTAATTAAAAATAATTTTAAAAATTTAAATTTGAGTCGATTCAAACTCGATCTAATATTTGGGGGAGCCGAGCCGAGCTGAAATGAGTCCACCTTGGTTTGACTTAGCTCATTTACAGTTCTATTTGCAAATATAGGAGGGTATGAGAGTATTTTATTGTGCAACCATATTTATAATTTTGAGTCCTGTGTGGGTATTCTGAATTTTTTTTCATTATTTCAACATTCTGATTTTGCTTTTTCTTCATCATTACAACATTGTTTTGTAGCAATGGTAAGGTGTTCTATTAATTAGAAAACATGTAGCTTGAATGGCATCTCCCTAGAATTTGTAGGGTGCATTTTGATTAAAAGTGCCCTAGTGGCTGCAAGAAAGATTAAAAAAGAATGGCATTAGTTTTCAAATATCCAAAAGTTCTTTAGTGATATAGTCACCTCCATTATTACCTCTTAAAGTTTTAATAGATTTATTAACTTGATTAAGAATTTCTTTATGGAACACTTTGAAGTTTGTCATTCTGATCTTTTATGATGATAATCTTCAGTTAGAGTTGTTTCTGTATAGTTTCCTTAAATTCAATTAGCAAACCTAAAAAGCGATTATAGCACATGCATGTAAATCATATTTAGATGGATTAAACTACTATTGTTTGCTAAACAATCTCACCTTGTGGCCTGTATTATAAATAAAAATATGGTAAATGGCATTTTTCCTTCTCCTATTGAGATATTTGATATATTCTCTAATGTAGGCCAATTTATACATAAAACATACCTATTAGGGTTCATTTAATTCACGTTATGGCGACTTTCTTGCCTCCAAACCTTCTCGGGATCTGTTGCATGACTTTTGGTGGTAGTCTTTAAGATGATAGAGAATTTGAATGTGGTCATCTGCAGAAAAGATTGATTGAGGCACAATAATATTAATGGAAATTTACAGTTCGAACCATGAAATTTCACAGTTGTATGTCAGAAATGAATAGCTGTAAGGGGGTATTATTACCTGGTATGAGAAGTAGCATTTGGCATATAACAATGCTTACTCATAGTTTTGCATCATAATGGTTTTTTTGTATTATATTTGGCCTTTCTTGATTTTATGTCTCTTTTGCTCTTTCCTGTCCTATTGTGTGTTTCTTTTAAATTGTCATTTGCATTGTCTCAATCATGTTTTGTCTTTACATCTTGTAATTAGAGATGGTGGTGTTTGAACAGTATCTGGAAGGACAGATGGCATGCTTTTTTGACGGAAATGAAGCAGATACAGAGAAGTAAGTTAAGGGCTTTGCATCCATTGACTGCACATAGCACAGTTTTTGAACCACTTTCTAAATCCCTTATTGGTTCATTGACAACTTCTTAGTCTTATTTTTCTTACATTCCTGTCCTTTCAGTTTCATTGAGATGTATCTCCGGCCACCATTTGCAAGTGAAGAAGCAAGGATAAATGACTGGATAAAGGTTAGGCAATGTGGCATCAGATACTATTTATCTCTTGGTGATCAGAGGATTGTTGATAAGAATTTTATCATCAGGCCAAAAGCTGAGTTTGAGGTAATAAAACATTTAATTTTAAGCATGTAATAAGCTACTATTCCATTGGTATTTCTCCAGCCTTTCGTGTTCTGTTGGAGTTGGTACTGCCTCTCACTTTTTGCTTTTTGCTTTTTTAGTTTTTTAGTTTTTTCGTTTTCTTTTTGTTTTCTTTTGCTTTTTTTTGTTTGTTTGTTTTCTTTTTGCATCAAAGAACCTGCGGTGAAATTCTGCACTATTGTTTTCACCCTTCTGTGCTGTATATGCAAACAATTTCAGTGGAGACTAAGAGGCATTAAACTATATAGAGATGAGGGAGGGTTGTGGCAATTTTGGTGTGTGTTGCTAGGCTGGGGATGTGTTATTAGGAAATATGTAATTAACTGAAAGAATGCTACGAGAAACAATCTTGTCTGAGGACAGCTGATTTTTGGCAGGTTCTGACCTGAAATTTGACTTATTTTCATCTGAATAGGCCCATTGAGAGATCTTAGGTTTGGTCATGGCCTCAATATCAGGATATAGATTAGTAGCCATGGCCATTGCACCTTTTGCTTCTACAGAAAGATTGCTTCCCGCCCTTATCAATTGGCTAATGCCAGCAATACAATCCAGTTTCCTATATGGGCCTCTGGCTTAGCTCCTGTTGTATTTGGCCTTCATTTTTCTGGGCTTTGCTATTCAATGAGTGACAGTTTTTGTTATTCTAAAGGCATCCACAAATGTACCACTTTGTTTCACATGAATCTTCATCTAGCTCTTCCATGTGTTTTGAATTGGATAACCAATGGCTAGAAACATATAGCTTCTCAGTTCCTGAATCATCAATCATGAGTATGCTTGCAACTGTATTGTTTGCATTTAGATGCTGATATCTGTTTAGTTTATTAATGCCCCCCTCCCTCCCTCCCCATTTTTCTTGCTATAGGTTGGACGGACTACTTTAGGTGGATTGCTTGCTTTAGGCTACAATGTTGTAGTAAGTTACAAGCGTGCATGTACATCAGTCAACAGCCGGCAACTTTTGTTAGCTTTTGAAAGCATTGATACACTCAATGAGACATTTCTGGTGCTGAAGGGCACAAACAGGAAAGTATGTATTCATTAACTTCTGGCCTTTTTTAATCTTTCATTCTTTTTTAAGAAGTGAATGGGCTAGACAATTTTCTTTTGTACTCACATAAAAGTCTTTAGTTTCAGTCAGTTGTCATTACTTTTTCTTGTCACCTTTTTTATATTAAATCAATCTTGTAGCCTCATTATTGTTGTTGAGAATTGGAATCATCCATTTTTGCTTGTCCGCTCACCAAAACACAGGCAAGTCTTGTAAATAACGATCAACACTGTTCATTTTTTATATAAGCTACATGTGTAAAAACCAAACTTCAGGCCATGGGCAATATGGGTCCAAAAAGGTGAAGCCAAGTATTTGGGACCAACGTGTGGGCTTGTTTCTGAACTTTCTCTGTAATTTTAAGAATATTTAGCCCTTTGTTATTTGAGCATCTTTTATTGTGAAACATAGATTTCCAGGAACTGAATTCTTGAATGAAACAACCTTAATTTTTGGAACAACATCTGGGAGTTGTACTCTGGTTAAACTCTCATGTTCAAAGTTTCTTTCAAGCATTTCTAAGCTTTTCCATACATTGTCCTATCAACAATTAAGTTGTTGAAGTTATTATTGCTTTGTTGGCTGTTGTACCATATCTAATGTGTTCTTAGGAGTCAAACAGTAATGGAACTATCAATTATGGATTTTATTTCTTCAGGTTGTTGGCGCTGAAGCATCCAGGCTAGGTATCAAAGGGCCATGGATCACTAAGTCTTATCTGGAAATGATTCTAGAAAGCAAAGGTACATTGCTTGTCTGAAAGGTTTCTTAATAGAATTGATTGGCAATTGCATAATTACTTATTAGATAAAATCAGGTGTACCACGCCTTAATACACCACCACCTCTGTCTAGTACACTGTTAACCGGAAGTCAAGAGAGGGCCATTGCTACTCCCAGACCGATTCGCTTAACTGCAAATCTTGTTCACAAGCTGGAGGATCTCACGCAACCATGGACTCGATCCCCTACAAAGTCAGATATGGATCAAGTATTAATGAAATGGCATTTCATTTCAGGTTATTTCCGAGTTTACAGCTGATGAAATTTGTGGTTTGGCAAGGTGTACCGCCTCCTTTTTTTGTGTACCTTCTCTAAGACTTTTTTTTTTTTTCTTGAAACAATGCTTCTTTGATTTCATTTTTTTCTATAAATCCAATAACTGTAAGCAACATTTTTTTAAAAATGCAGATTCTACTGCTTACAGAGGTAACATCCAACTTGCTCCAATGCCCGATGCATATGACTTGGATAGGGGCTTGCTCCTTTCTGTCCAAGCAATTCAGGTACTGATCTGACATAAAAAAAATTGTTACAACTTTATAAGTGGAACATTTTAGGCAAATATGAGGCATGCCTGTAGTAGCATGAACCTGGGCTGTTTTTTCTCATTGCATTTCAGGTGTTGTTGGAGAACAAGGGTTTTCCAGTCATTGTAGGAATTGGTAATCCTAAGCTCTGTAATGTAAATAAACTTTTCTGTTCTGCTTAGATGCTAATGCTTGTAAATTTCACATTTGGAACATCAGGAGGACCTAGTGGATCTGGTAAAACTAGCCTGGCTCGTAAAATGGCCAATATAGTTGGTTGTGAAGTCATCTCATTAGAAAGCTATTACAAATCTGAACACGTGAAGGATTTCAAGTATGATGAGTTTAGCTCTCTGGATCTACCTTTGCTGTCTAAGGTACTGAATGCAGTATATATTTTGTTACTGCATTATCTATCAAATTGTTCTTTACCTTGGCTTGGTAGTTCAGTTCCCATTACTAGGTTCACAATTCCTTTCTGTCTTGTAAACATAGGATAATATCTAGAAGTCTGTAACTTCATTTTGTGTTATTTTCCATTATACAATACAATGTTGGGACTTTTTGTGCTTAGATCGATTGTACACTTTATGGCTCCATCTTAGTGGAAGTATTTTGTTCTAGACAAAAAGTGGTGTTCCACCACCATTGATTTCCTAAAACAATTAGTTATGTCTAACAAATATGAGTTGCATCCTAAATGGCTCGTTTATGCATATTGCAATGCTTAAAACTAGTATGATATCGTGGTTGGAAAAATTGTTGAAGAATTTAGGGCTTAAAAATACCTATGTAGAATTCAAGATTTACAAGTATGGTTACAAAATAAAAGACCCTTCTATACTTGATACTTTGGGTTCATCACAATCCAATAAATAAAAGCCTAATTAGCAAAATCGACTTTGATTATAACCGGATTAGTAGTGGAGTCCGAGTAGGAGTTAAACTTAAAGTTGGACACTTCCCTATATAAGGGATGAGATACTTGGGTTATTGTTGTAAGCTTGAGATCTCAGAAGTAGCGAAGTTAATTGCTGCCTTCCTCATTGATCAAACGATAGTTTTATTATTTTGAAACCCGAGTTTTGTAACATAGTATCAAAGCCTTTAAAAACCTAATTCTTGAGAGACCACCACAAGATTCAGATGGTTGGAAGAGAAAATTGCAAGCCTTACAGCGAACAAGGGAAATTTGCATATTACCACTATCATCAAACTGAAAGAGATCTAGAATTATTGTTTATGGGCAAAATCCATAGAGTTTTGTATCAAGTTATCATCCATGGGCTTCTACCAATACCAATCTCTTATGCTCAAACTTTGGCCAGGGGATTTATTGATGACCTGATTATAAGATAAAATTGGGCTATGATGAACTCGGGATATTTGAGCATCCGGAGGATGCTTTTTAATGCAACCATATCTTGTATTGCTTAGCCTGTGATAGAGACTAAGCCTTGACTTACTCTTGAACAGCTCTATTTAAGCTAGGCAGTATATATCACATATGCGCAGTTTGCTTTTGATTCTAGTGAGCTTATCTGAAGGTAGAGCCTTTGGCATGCTAGCTAATATTAAGGGTACCTCTTATTCTAATATAAATTGATTTTTCACTAGTTCATATTCTTTGTTCAAGATTAATAAGAACAATCTATCTTGAATTCTTTTTTGTCTTGATTATGTTTTTCAATATTAGATTTTGAGAGTTGATACACATCTACCTCATTCCTAAGACATTTCATCTTAGCAAAATGTTCTTCTAAAAATTTGTTAGTTTGTTTGGTTTTAACTATATTTTCTATTATTTCAAATATTCTGAATGCATTATTTTTGGCTGGATAGACTCTTCTGGCTTCTTTCCAAACTTGTTTAATTGTGTTACAATCCATAAGATTTGAGTATGGGTTCCATGTTCCATACTAAGGTCATAAATTAGTCATTTTCTTTAAGCCAATTTTGAGTCGGGTTCTCAGGTGGTTCTCCTTCAACATACAACTTTTTTTCTCTTGCTACTTAGAAAACCTACATAGGCTTTGCTCATTGGAAGTAATTTTTAAACCTGCTTATAGAATTGATATTATGTGGGGACTATAATTATCTCCAAGAGTGATAGAATCTTTGTTTTCTCCTATTTGTTCTGTCATTATTCTAGCAGCTCGAGTTTCCTCTTTGTTTTTTATGGATACGACTTTCCTAAAATTCTACCACATAATATTTTTTAAGGCTTATGGTAAATATTTAGGCTTCTCAATGATGATACCAACATAAAAACAGAAGCTCTATTCTGTGAGAAAAGAGAAAGAAAAGATGCATACAAAACCCCTATTTTTCGCTCTTTATATATAGAGAGTAGACCTATTTGTATTCTATTCGAACTCAAGTTTTACTAATGATCTGTTTATATTGTGTAAACTTCTCTTTTTTGAGTTAGAATCCAAGTTGTTTTGGATTTCTTTAATAGGTTATGATGGTCTTGGGTTTCTCAAATATTAGAAGGTATTTCGATGTGCAATCATGTACAACTTGAATTTTATATGGGTATTTCTAATCCTAATTTCAATTCTTTCAATAGAGGTGCGGAGAAACTAGGGTTTTAGGAGTAGCTAGGGTTTTTAGATACGCAAAGATAGAGAGACAAGCTAGCTTTTATTCAGCATAAACATGGAAGGATAAGTCTGTATAATACTCTCTTCACAGATCTTGGCTTATACATATATAGGTGTAGAAGTCCTATTCCTACTTGGTTACTAATTAAACTTAGTCCAAGTCCAATACCAAAAGCATGTTCTTAATGAACCTTGATTCCCAATCAAATTCCAATTTAGACTAGGAAAAGTACAACAAATATAAAAAATAGTAGCCAAAAAGCACAAAAGTTGCATATAATCTATATTAACTTTAACATTGCCCCTCAAATTAGAGCATAGATAGTCATGCCCAGCTTGACTATATTAGATTGTGGAGCTTCTCTTTTTAGGGATTTTGTAAAAATGTTTGCCACTTGTTCCGTAGCTGGTAAATATTATAGGTTTATTAATGATTCAACACTTTTTCTTTGACAAAGTGAAGATCCACATCTATATATTTAGTTCTCTTATAGAAAACTAAATTGTTGGAGATGTGAATAGTGTGTTAGGAATTTTGATTGAAAAATCAAGTTCTGATAATAGTGATTATAGCCAAAATGCCTCGTGCAATTGCTTTGTACTATGATTTTGCACCAGATCTAACCATCATTGATTGTTTTTTGCTTTTCCAAGTGACGAAGTTCCCACCAATAAATGTACAAAAACTAAAAGTGGATTTTGAGTCAGCAGGACACCCAACTCAATATGCATCTGTAAAGCACAATGTAATGCCGGACACTCAGCCCATTGTTAGTTCAGGGTATTCAAGAACAAAATCCTGATAATGAAATGTAATATAAGCCTCAAGCTCACTTATCTAAGTGAATAATTAAATCTTATTAGAATTTTGATCTTGAAAAATTGATTATTAGATTTTATATTGCAAATTATACAATAGACAATTTAAACATCTAGGAATCATGTATCACAAAAACTGACCAATCTATGATCAAGTGATTCGATTGATCGCAAATTAGGATTATATTGTGATTTTGTATAATTTCCTTTTGAATCTAAAAAGACTCTCGTAATTGGGAAATTTATCACTTCTTTTTATCTTAAATAGATAGATTCTTGTCCTTTAAAGAGATATCTCCTCCCCTTGAGTATTCTAGTTCTTATGTGTTGGTTATTGTACATGATCTTAATTGAGCATTCAGTTAGAGACGACGATTATAAGTTCACCATAGAGAGTCTTGCATGCAAGATTGCACAAATAAAACCCTCTTGTTTGTAGTATTCTTTTAAAAATTAGGTTGGCCACCTTATAACTGTAGAATGCGTTTTTCTGATCAATAGCACCGATAGGTACCCTTGCTTCTTTTGACTCCACTCATAATTTGTGGAAAACCTTACAAGTTGCCCCATCTGTGAGAACGAATGAATTTCCGTTCATAGAGAGAAGATATTCATTTGCAAGCAGAAGCCCTTACACACTTTCGGAAAGACTCAAAAAACTTTTTAATAAAGGATGACAAGCACCCATTGTTTTGATAGTTATGAAGTTTCGAGGGGATTCAATTCTCTTTGCCTTGGAAAGTGATTCTATAGAGTTTGGGGCTTTGATCGGAAATGGATCAATTGGATTCGCGAATGCATTTTACTCCTTTCACATGAGCAAGCCTAGGTTAAAGCTTTGGTCTCACTTGCTAAGTGGAAGAAGCCTACTCTACTCCAGAAGAAAATCTTCAACATCCTACAATATAGCATTCACAACAATGGTAACAATCCTATAACAGGTTACTTTGGCTCCCATTCATTGTAACAACTGCATAATTCCAACATTCTACATTCATTTCTTCTCTTGATCAACTCAAACCTTTAGGTTAGAATTGATTAGAGCCAAAATAATTATAGAACAACAATATTTGTTAATTGAAAATAACCTTAAATCTCTTTGGGGATTCTTAGCTATTTCAATTCATAAATATTAACACATCATGTATTAATTTCACACTACCTTGATATCAACCAACACGATGTGGAAGACCATAAAACTAAGTAATAAGATTTATCATCAGCATGAATGAAACATTTAATCACAAACCTCGTAAGCCAAAGATAAACAAGGTACTAACACAACAACATGTAACAAGATATGTTGTGATGTGAATGAGAAAATTTCCTACTCATTAGCTGTTCAAACGGTTACAAAACAGGCCCAGAAATCCAGCAATAGCAACTATCTGCAGAAATTTATAGTTTTACAAAAAAAACCACCTCAAAATTTCTAGAACACCAATAAAGTCACCCAAAATTCACCCAAAATTCATGAAAAATGGAAAAAATGGAATCGATGCGGGATTTGAGATCACTAACAACAAATAACATGTTTCGAGGCATTCTACAATAATTCTTAGCAAAAGCTAAGACCAAAATCTCCAATTCCCCAAATTTCATAAACTAGGTTTCTTGAAAAATTGGGGAAAAGCTCAAGAACACAATCAATTCATCAAAACTCTTGAATTTGAGATCAAAGCGAGTATTTGATACCAATTATGAGTGTGATATAGCTCTTTAATCTCATTATCCCATGAGAAAATAAATGGAAAATTGTGTGAAATATTCACGTACCTTTGGTGCTTGAACTTGGACCTTAGGAAGAAGATGAAGCTTTAGTTTTGCTTTGATCACTAGCTAGTCCACCCTAGCTCCAAGCCTATCTCTTGATGGGGAGAGATGAAGGAGAACAAGAGAGGAGAGAGAGGGCTACAAGGTCGGTTTAGTGGGGATAAGATGAACATGAAAAGAACACTTATTCTCCTTGTATTTATCCACTTCAACTCTTTTCTTTTTTGGCTTGGGCCGGCCAATAGGGCCCAAATAGGCAAAAACCCATTCAACTCAAAATAATTAGCCCATTATCATAACTAAATCAGAATCCAATTGGATTCTAGTCCAAGCAACCATCCTTTTTAAATAAGGCAATGCTAAGGTGAGATCATTTACTACGGTACACCAATAAATGATCCAACATATTATGGAATATTCAGTTAAGCACATGTTCGTAATTTGACTCTTATGTCATTGCCCACTACCCTTTAGATATTTATTTAGACAGTCACATTGAGTCACTCTTACATTATAAAATATCTTATTTGAATTGCACAATCAAATTTTACCTGAAAAACCAATGTATAAGATTACAAGACTAACATCAAGGTTGTTGGTAGACCCAAGACATCTCCTAGTGTCATAACAATCTTGTCATCTTCTTCAAGGCTAGCAATGAGAACCTGATCTTCATTATCATTCAATCGCTAGCAGCTTCTTAAGTTTATTGGGTATTAGTATGACCGGCTTTAGCACATTTTGATACCATATTATAATTCATCAGAGTAACTAAAAAACTAGAGTTTTTGATAACTAGGGTTTTAAAGAAGCTAGGGTTTAGGGTTTCAAAAAATAGTAGAGCAGATGCAATATTTTTTCTATATCTAGGAATACAAGTTTGCACCCTTATATAGAGGCCGGACCAGTAATCAATAAACCCTTATTGGACTTGGACTCTTTTTAACTTCAAACTAGAGTTCTGCTAAATATGTAGTTCTACCATATATAGTAATACTAAACATAGCAAATATGGGCCAGATATAAGTCTCCTAGTAATACAACTGTTATTACATCAACACAATCAATGACTCAATTTTGATCCAATATGCATGCCTTTATACCTTCTTCTTAAGTTTCACATTGGTTTCTTTGCCAATCTAATTCTTTTGAGGTTTCTTATATTCTTGGCCTGGTTTCATTCACTCTAGAGCTATCCTTAATAATAACTTTCTTGAATATATCCATCTATTATACAGAATTAGATTACCAGTCTTTCATTTTCAGCACATTTAAGCTATTAATTGAACTGCTTCTTTAGTTTACTGTTTTCCTCATTTTTTTTCATTGCTAAATTGCATTCAAAACTACTTAACCATGATGATCTGCACTGGAGTTGTGGAGGGTAATTTCTTGCTAGACTTGACAATCTTTGTGCCCTTTTCCTTGCTAGTAGGATCTGCTTACCAACTATCTATGGATTTTTCTTTTAGACTTGTTTTGTTTTCTATTATCCTTCTTATGTCAATGGTCTTGCTTCAAAGTACCTATGGATGATAACTTTATGACCCTTTTTCTCCTTGATTCATTTTTTTGTATATCTATTTAGTTTTCTAAGTTTAGAAAATGCTCATATTATTACATTTCTAGGATTCAGAAACAAAGTAAAGCTGATGGAGAGGAACAAGGTTTTCAGATTTTGTTGAGAATAAACATGGAGATATTGAATACATAAAATTCTAGATAGAACCTCCTTAAATAGGTCCAGACTGCTAACAAACTAGCTTTTCTGAAATAGGATCTGGTTGTTAGAATCTTAACAAAGAATCCTAACAAACATAGAATAGTGACAATATAACAGCAAAAATATACTTCGACACATGTCATAGGATCATTGAAGCATCTTTTTATGTTTCTATTATTTTGTACATTGCTATTATTGTATATGTAAAGGTGAAGACCTACAATGTTGTCATATTATGCTAGAAACCTAGGATTCTTAGATGAAGTTTGAAGTAAAACTGATAGTTAAGATTGGAGAAGATAGGTTCAAGGAAATACAGGTAAAAACCCTAGAAACTTGGGTAGCACTTCTTCCCAGATCACTTAAATAGGACTTGATATAGTCTAACCTCCTTTTTGGGCTTTACTTATGAGCCAAATACAAAAGTACTTAATTCCTAGTTCAAATCCTTGTCCCACTTGAATTCAACTTACAACAATGAGGACATAATTCTACTTAATGAGCACTGACCTAATGGTTATCAAAGTTAAGCATACACCACCATGTCAATAGCAATGACCTTGATAACACTTGCTTCTCTCTCTCTCTCACTCTGGCTTGCCAAACCCAATAAGATATGCTTTACTCTTTTTTCTGTTCTCTTGTTTCTTTCTGTTTGTCTTTCATCTTGATTGAATCCTATTCCACTTCAATCATGCTAAGATTTTCTAAAATAATACTGAAAGGTGCATTGTGCAGTTATGTTTGTCTAAAACATTTTATTGGTTTTGCTCAACTAGGGTATGGGTGTGATGAGCACAATACTACAAAATTGGCCTAACTCTTCCTTCAATAGCATACTCTGATTCAACATGCAAGAGCAATGTTAGTTAGATGACACCATTTTACAAAAATAATGCCCATGCATTCACATTAAATCTAATTTTGATGACAAATCGATCCTATATACTCAGCATTTAACTTTATACACTCGTTTTTTATCCTTGAACGATAAATGTTTAATTCATTGCAGAACATGGATGAGATTAGGAACTGTCATAAAGCAAAAGTCCCTTGCTTTGATTTTGAGAATTGTTGTCGAAATGGATTTAAGGAGCTTCAAGTTTCTGAGGATTGTGGAGTGGTAAAGCTTATATCTTCACATTGTTCCTTTAATGAACTTATTTGCTGTTTCTTATTTGAATCCCATTGTTCATACATGCAATGATGAATGGATTTTTTCAATAACTGGGTATGATGCATGGGCAAAACAAGATCTTCTAAAGGTTGACTTTTTGGTTAGCATTGTTTTGGCTTTATTCTTTAGGTTTTTCATTCTTTTGTTTTTCAGTTTAGAAGAGGTGGTTTATATTCTATGGTCATTTAGATTCAAATCTTATGCTTGTAGCATCAATGGCTTGGACAACTAGGCAGAATTCGTTGGATGGTTGTAGATACTATGTTAGTTTTATTGATGGCTATTCTAGAATAACTTGGATTTATCTTCTAGAAAGAAATCTGAAGTTTGTTATATGTTCAAAGTGTTCTGTAAATAAATTATTAATCTAATTAATAAATATATTAACATTTAAGAGCTGATAATGGAGGTGAATATATCATTAGAGAACTTTAGGGTATTTGAAAGCTAATGACATTCTTTTTCAATCCTCCTACCTACCACCACATAGCAAAATGGTGTGGTTAAGAAGAAGCATCTTTCAGAAGCCACTGGGGCACTTGTGTTTGGTCGAAATGTACTCTACCAATTTTACGGAGATGCCATTCAAGCTGCTTGTTTTCTCATTAACTGAACACCAACACCACTGCTTGAAAACAAAAGCCCTTTCTAAATCCTATGCCCTGACAAAGAACCTTTCTGTCAACCTTTTGAGTCTTTGGGTGTGTGTGTGTTTTGTTTAAGACTTGAGCCTTTCTAAAGATAAACCTCAACCTGAAGCCATTAAGTGCGTGTTTTTCTAGGCTATTCAGGATTACAAAAGGGCTATATATGTCATAATTCTATAAAACAGAAGATATATCTCTAAGGATGTTACTCTTTTTGAAGAATTTTCATATTTTTCTATCGAAGTACAGAATTAATTCGTGCTACTGATCATCAAGCCAACAACCATGCTGTTCCTAATGTTGTCCTACATTGTGCACATAGACAAAAAACTGATCCTCAGTATGGCAGTGTACACCAAAAGGTAGGAACTTGACTCTATTCAAGCATCTTTTCCACCAGCTTCTGTTAAAAGAAGGTTCTGGACAAACCTCTACTCTAGCTAAGCCTAGTTCAAGTATATCTGATCAACCTATAGAAAGTTAGTTGAAGAATTTAGGGCTAGAAATAACCTTATTAGGATCAAGGTTCATTAGTATGGTTGCATAAGTGTGCCCCCCCATACTTCAGACTCTAGGTTCATCATAGCCCAATAACTTAAAGCCCAAGATTTTAAATTGACTTTGATTGTAATTGGATCATGAGTGCAGCCCAGGTAGGAGTAGGATTTAAAGTAGGACTCTCCTATACAAGGAGGTGTATCCTAGGTTTTCATGCCCTAGATTTTGTTGAAAAATAAAGATCGGGGCTCTGTTCCCGGACCAAACAATACATGGCATGGTTGTACTAGAAAAGTGCCTTCCATATGCTCCAGTAACTCAGATTCATTACAGCCCGTAAGAGTTGTCATCGGGTCATTACTAAAGCCCTAAACCAATTCAAACTCAAAATCAAATAGGAGTTTAGATTAAATTCGAGTATACTATGATTTTTAAAAATACAAATAAAACTTGTAGAAATAAGCAGGAAAATGAACTGTAATCTGAGTGAAAGAACTCATCATTGAAATCAAACCCTAACCTTGCTCGAGAACTGAAAAATTGACAGGTTTAACATGGTATCAGAGAGTAGGTTTGTTTAGCCTCCTGAGGGTTACCATAAACCCTAGATGGACAATAGTGAAGATTGCAAACCCTCTCTAAAGAGAAACAACTTGCAGATCACATCCAAGAAGTTAAAGGGACTACAAAATTGCATCCCATTGGCAAGAGCCATGGAGAAGGCCATCTATAGGTTAAGGTAGTCTCGTAGAGCATCGTTCGAGAAGTAGTAATGCCTCATTGTCTTTTGAATGCTAGGGGAGCAAGTCAAACTATCAACTGTTCTTCAAGATCTCTTAAAGGAATTATAATTCTAGTTGTTTATGTAAATGATATAATCATGGCAAATGATGGTCAAAAAAACAGTTAAAAATCCTTCTAAGAACCAAGTTTGATATAGAACATTTTAGTAAGTTACACTACTTTTTTGGATATTGAAGTAGCTTACTCTAATCAAGGATTGGTGTTATCTCAAAAAAAATATGCTCTAGATTTGTTGAAGGACATTATACTAAAGTTTTCTAAGGTTTGATGGACATAAATATAGGATTTCAATAATGAATAAGTGAAAAGAGGAGCTCTTCATTTGGAGAGAAAAAGGTAAAGAGAGGATCAAAATCCTAGTATCCCATCCTTTGTATAGGTAGGAGTTTTCTTTATATTACAACTCTTACTCAAACTTCTTTTTCAACCTGTTTATACTATACCGGCTATTCATTTTCAAGTTGATTTTGAGTTTTTTTTTAATTGGCTGTGATGAATATGGTTTTTTAAAGTATAGGAGGGTAGTTTGTTGTACAATTTCACTTGTAATTTTTGAGTTTTATGTGGATATTTCGAGTTCTAATTTCTTTATTATTTCAACACTCCACTCAAATTGGTTTATAAATATAAAGCATCCTAGTTTATTAGGAACTCCTTTTTTAATGCTTTAGTAAACATATCAATTAATTGTTCTTATATTGGGGTATACTTTAGTTCCATCTGTTTATTTAATATCTTTTTCTTGACAAAATGAAGGTCAAGTTTAATATATTTTTTTCATAGAACACGAGGTTATTGGGAATGTGAAGTGCTGACTGATTATCAAAAAAAATTTTAGTTGGTTCTTCTATTGGAAATTTAAGTTCTTTTAGAAATAATTAGAGTAAAAGAGTTTCACACAACTACACTTTCTTTTCTTCTATACCAAGTAATTAGATTCTCTATTACAAATATATAAAAACTTGAAATTGATTTTCTATTAAAAGTTGAGCCAACCCAATTTGCATATATAGTATTATACATCAATTCTTTTATTTTTTCATGTTTTTTGTAACATAGTCTTAGTCTTAATGCCTTTTTTAAGTTTGACAAGTATAATTGTATATTAAAGTACCAAGAATGCGGGATTCATCATAGTGCAATTAAAAAGCCTAAAAGCCACTCAAAGTTCAGTTAAGAGTAGGAAGGTAAACTTGATGTAAAATGCGTGATAAATACAGCTCAAGTTTAAATAAAACCCTCTCATCTATATAAATGCTAAAAATTAGGTTTTGTATGCATATGTTTTTTCTCTTAGAGCAAAAGATCTTTTTCTTTATTTTTTTTTATTTTTTCTTCATCAGAAAGAAATCCTAGACACATTCACAAACTTTAAAAATTTCAAGATGGTATCAAAACTTTAGGAAAATTATATCCATCACCATAGAGCAAAAATCCTAATTTTCAAAAATCATGACAGAACAAGAGAGTAAGGGACCTGTCACTTTTTTAGATATTAATTTGATTAGCTGGATTTAGAAACTATTTCTAGTGGGCGAAAGCTGCACGAGTATTCTTGAGAGCAAAGAAAAAAGGCTATAGATTGAAGGAGAGTTACTTGAGAAGCCAACAGATAATTAACTCATAGAATTTGGTCAAATTATATTCTTACTCTAGAACAACATGAAACCAATAGCAAATACAAATATGATGGATTGTGATACAACTAAATAGATTTAGGAAGAGGCCAAAATATTCTACTCATGCACAAATAATACCTCTAGAATTTTTCAGATAATAGAGGGGATAATTAGGACCAAATAAATTAGAATAATTCTAAAAGAGTACTTTGTCAAAATGAAAACTTTTGAAATGTAACTGGACATATATCAATTTTCCACGTCCGACATTAAAAAACAAAACCAATACAAAGAAAAGTTCAAAGTGGCATTGTTTCTGTCAACTTTGAACAAATAATATAAACAAGTTAATAACTAATTTATGTGGAAAGAAAAAATACCCTCAATAAATAATATATATGAAAGATTATAAAAAATTAACATACAAACTGGACTATCAATGTCGAAGTACTAGTTGTAGTGATTGAAAGTAACATGAATTTTGGAAGAGGTGAAGGCAATTTAAGAGAAGGCAATTTAGGTAGAGGAACAGACAGATTCAATCTTCACTACACCCATCATAATTAACCACACAGTAGATAGACATTGAGTTCTGCATGAAAGGCTATCCACAATACACAATTTACAGGTTTGAAGGCCACATCAAGAATTCTAAGAGAAGGTAAATAATTTAGAATTGGTGCATCTTTCCAAGACAATATACTTAGAACTTAGCATATAGGAGTATAATCAAATAATATTAAAAAAGCATTGTCAGCTACAGCGCGCTCAAGACATAAGTCAACATCCTCATAGATTATTAACTCAAGAGTCACAGATTATATGTCTAGTAATCCCAATCTTTTCACCTTTGTGTCCACTATGCCAGCAACCAAATATGTTTTTTTACCCAATGGCAAAAAAAATTTGGAGAACGATAGAGGAAGAATTCAAACTAAACCATTAAATCTCTCCCTCCTTATTAATTACTTTTCTTGCAATTTATTACTAGTAAGTCGACTAATAAAAGCTTTAAACTGCTATGTAATCCTTTATTATACTTATTGTATGTTTCGGAATTTTCATACAAAGAAAATAATTGGTGGAATGATTGAAAATGATTATTTATACCTACTTGATCCTGGTGTACAACAAGCTAAAGTTTACTAAAGCAAAAAAGAAGACCTTCTCTTATGATATGATTTATTAGAACACTTACCTTTCTTTAAATCAAATGTTATGTTTTCTAGTTGTAAAACTTTGCATAAACTTTCATCTGAAACCTGTGAACTTGCTATTTCTTTCAAGAATTAATAAAAGAAATTTGTAATTATTTTATTTGATTTACAATGATGTATGGACAACTAGGTTTGCATTTCTAAATAGGTGTAAATAATTTGTTAGTTTTGTTAATGGCTTTTTAAGAACAATATGATTTATGTAATAAAGAACAAGTACCAAATATTTAAACTGTTTGAAAAGAAAGTTTAGAACCAATTTAATGCCACTATCAGAATTGTTAAAATTGATAATGAGGGACTATTTATCAAAAGAATTTAAAGTCTATTTTAGAAACAATGAAATCTTTTTTTACGTTTCATGTCTAATCAGATCACAACATAATGGTGTAATTAAGAAAGAAATAGACAATCTATTAGAAATGATTCGAGCTATTATGTTTCAACAAATATGTCTTATAAATTTTGAGAGGATGTTATTCAAACAATATGTTTTTTAATAAACAAAGTTTCAACTTTCTTTTAAAATAAAAATCTATTTCAAGTATTATTATCTGAAGATAAAATTTTTTATGTTTAATTCAAAATCTTTAGTTGTGTATATTTTGTACAAAATCATAATATTCATAAGGATAAGTTTCAACACAAAGTCATAAATTGTGTATTTTTGGGATATTCTAGAATTCATAAATACTACAAATGTTATAATTTTATAAAACATAAAAGGTTCATCTTCATGAATATCATATTTTTTAAAGATATACCTTAGTTTAATAAAAATCATAAAGCTCAAATGCTAGTTGAAAATGAATTCATTTATGAAATTAAACTAGTATTGCTCATATGTATCAATGATTAATCTATATTAAAATCCATAGAAAGTGAGTTGAGATTATTTATAATAGGAGACAGAAGTATAATACATATTTAGAAATCAATCCATTACTTATTATTCAAGAGGGTCCTCAAAAAACAACAAATCAAGAATTGTCTATTGATGTATGCGTGCTACTCAAATAAATTATGAATAATAAAAGAGCTTAGGTATAACTTTGAGAAAATAAAAGAGGACGTGTGCAAAATATTTTATAAGCCAATTTGTCCCATATGAAAAATTATTTTCAAACTTTAGACACTTTGCTCTAGCTATTTTAACTATATTTGCACCAAATAAAAAGGAGAGACATTGAAAGATTCAAGATGGAGACAAAATATGAAAATTGGAATAGAGACACTATAACACAATGAAATCTAAGAGCAAGTTCCTTTATTAGATGACAAGAAATTAGTAGGGTACAAGTGAATATGCACAGTGAAGTATAAACCGAATAAGAGCGTAGATAGGTACGAGGCAAGACTTATGGGAAAGAGTTATATCCAAACTTATAGTGTATGTTATTTTGATACTTTTTTACCTGTGGTAAAATTAAATTGGCTAAGGGTTATTCAGTCTCTAGTTATAAATATGAAATAGAATATAATTCAGATGGATGTGAAGAATACATTCTTTTATGAGAATTTGAAAGATAAAATATACATGATACAATTATTCGATTTTTATACATATCAGCGGACAACAACTAGTGTGAAACTTGAAGAGTTCCTTATATAACTTGAAGTAATCATCTATAACTTGGTTTGACAGATTCAACACAATCCTAGCAGGTTATAGATTCTAGAAAAGTTGGTTAGATTACTCGATCTTTAGCAAAGATAGACAAGTATTGAAGCCATACTTCTAGTATTTGTAGATGACATTATTATAACAAGAAATGACACAAGGAATCAAGGAGCTTAAAGAATTTCTAAAAGCATAGTTTGAATAAAGGATCCTAGTAGCCTTCACTACTTGCAATAGAAATGCCTCATTCATCTAGAGAACTAGTGTTTTTAGAGAAAAATATACATTGAATCTACTTATTGAGACATACTTATTAGGAGGAAAAAATAAAGGTATACATATGGATCCAAATACAAAATTGTACTCTAATATAGGTGTTGCGGTTGAGAATTTAGAACTATATAAAAAAATAATTGGTAAATTAATTTATTTGATCATTACCAGACCTAATATTGCTTTAGTTATAAGTATTGTAAATCACTTGATGCAAGTTCCAATAAAAACACATATGGAAGATCTAAAGCAGGGTTTAAATTTAGTGTTGTGCTACAAAAAACAAGAAAAGATATATAATGTTATACAAATGTAGGTTGGGTTTGTTTTGCATTTGATAGAAAATTAGCCTTAGATTTTTATACATTTGTTTAGAGAAATTTAGTTATATGGAAAAGTAAAAAACATAAGATAATTACAAGATCTAATGCAAAAGTAGAATATCGAGCATTGATATTGGAAATGTGTGAAGTTCTTTGCCTTCAATTATTTTAAAAATTTGGATATCTAACAGAAAAGTCAACTAGAATATACTGTGATAATCAGTCAACATTATATATTTACAACAATCGTATTTTTTTTGAGAGAATAAAATACATTGAATTTAATCTTTATTTTATAAAAAAAGAGTATTGGAGAATTGGTCGAACTAAAATATACATCAACAAAAGAACAATTAACTGATGTTTTTATTAAGGCATTGAGAAGAGTGCATGAGAAAAATTACCTCCAATTTAGACATGTTAGACATTTATGCACCGGATTAAAAGAGGATATTGAAAGAATTAAAATTAAACTCAGAAATACTCATATATAATTTACGTTTGATAAGTATGATTGTATATTAAAGTACCTTTTAATATTTAAAAAGTCCGATGTTCATCATAGTCCTATTAAAAGGCCAAAAATTCATTCAAAGTTTAGTGGAGAATAGGAAAGCAAGCTTGATATAAAATAGGTAATAAGTAACACTCCGGTTTAAGTAGAATTCTCATTTATATAAAAGTTGAGAATGAGGGCTTGTATGTATATGTTTTTTCTCTCAAAAGAAAAGATGTATTCCATCTTTTTTCTATTTTCATTATAGAGAAATTCTAAACACATCCAAAAACCCTAAAACTTCAATTGTAATGACCACCATTCCTCTATTAAAATAAAAGAATAGATGGTTAGTTGAGAACTCATTAGACATGTTAAATGGATAAACTAAATAAAAGAATTTAATCATCCAAAGTTCAAAGTTTTCATGATTAGTAGATCATTGTTTGATCACAAGTTGTCTAGTCGGTTTCTTTTCTATAAACTCGTAATTTTTCTTGAGTAATCTTATTTTGAAAATCAAGATTCGGAAAAAAAATCTCAAAGCATCTCCAAAATCTATTTATAATAAGATTATTTGATTCCATTCCACTATTATCTTTGTAATAATAGACTATCAAAACTATTTTTGTAATAATAGACTATCAAAACTATTTTTTGACTTTCTACTACGTCAATGAATGACGTTGATTGTGTGATATTCTTAAATATGGAGGTAATATCATTTTTTGCATCTTAAGGAATATTATAAACAAAATCAATAGCCGGTTTTCTTTCTCCATCAACAACCTGAAGGATTTTTACCAGTGGTTCAAAAATCTTAAATGCTAAAGAAATATTGTTCCAATAAGTTTCGCTTAAAACATAGGATACAAACTTTGCTACAATTTCTAGGGTTTTGTGGGTGAATTCAAAGTTTGTTTTTGATGAAGATGACAAAAAAAAAAGAGAGTTTTCTTTATTTTGAGAGAAAAAATTATATAGAACAACTACAATTTTTTATAGTAAAATTAGATATTAAATTAAAATTGAATTTCAATTTCAATTTGGATTTGCCAATATTAGTACAATTGCAATTAAAAGATCATATCTTACAAAATTTTTGATCAAATTAGATGAGTAATCATTTGTTAGAAAGTTGAGCTCAAATCCTATAATTTTATAATATATTAGTTTTACTAATTTAATTTTAAGTCGATCAAAATAAAAAATAGATAGCTAGTTGAAAATTCATCAGACATGTTAAAGGGATAAACTAAATAAAAGAATTTAATCATATCGGGTTCAAAGTTTTCATCATTAGTAGATCATTGTTTGACCGTAAGTTGTCTAATTGGTTTCTTCTCTGTAAGCTCGCAATTGCTCTTGAGTAATCTTATGTTGAAGATAAAGATTGAAAAAGAAAGTCTCAAAGTATCTTTGAAATTCATTTATAATAAGATTATTTGATTTCATTCCACTACCATCTTTGTGATAATAAACTATCAAAACTATCTTTCGATTTTCTACTATGTCAATGAGTGGCATTGATTGTGTGATATTCTTAAATATGGCGATAATATCATTTTTATATCTTAAGGCATATTATAAACAAAATCAATAGTCGGTTTTCTTTCTTCATCGACAACCTGAAGGATTTTTATTAGTGGTTCAAATATCTTAAATGCTAAAAAAATATTGTTCCAATAAGTTTGGCTCAAAACATAAGATGCAGACTTTGTTATAATTTGTAGGGCTTTGTGGATGTAAATCCAGAGTTTATTTTTGATAAAGATGACAAAAAAAAGAGAGTTTCCTTTAATTTAAGAGAAAATTATGTAGGACGATTGCAATATTCTATAGTAAAATTTGATATTAAATTAAAATTGAATTTCAATTTCAATTTGGATTTATCAATATTAGTACAATTGCAATTAAAGGACCATATCTTATAAAATTTTTGATTAAATTAGATAGGTAATCATTTGTTAGAAAGTTGAGCTTTAAGTCCTATAATTTTATGATATATTAGTTTTACTAATTTTGTTCTTAAATCGGTCAGAATGAAAAATAGATAGCTAGTTGAGAATTCATCTGATATGTTGAAGGAATAAACTAAATACGAGAATTTAATCATACCGGGTTCAAAGTTTTCATCATTAGTAGATCATTGTTTGACCGCAAGTTGTCTAGTCGGTTTCTTCTCTCTAAGCTCGCAACTTCTCTTGAGTAATCTTATGTTGAAGATAAAGATTGGAAAAGAAAGTCTCAAAGTATCTCTAAAATTCATTTATAATAAGATTATTTGATTTTATTCTACTACCATCTTTGGGATAATAAACTATCGAAACTATCTTTCGATTTTCTACTATGTCAATGAGTGGCATTGATTGTGTGATATTCTTAAATATGGAGACAATATCATTTTTTATATCTTAAGGCATATTATAAACAAAATCAATAGTCGGTTTTCTTTCTTCATCAACAACCTGAAGGATTTTTATCAGTGGTTCAAATGTCTTAAATGCCAAAGAAATATTGTTCCGATAAGTTTGGCTCAAAACATAAGATGCAGACTTTGTTATAATTTGTAGGGCTTTGTGGATGTAAATTCAGAGTTTATTTTTGATGAAGACGACAAAAAAAAAGTTTCCTTTAATTTAAGAGAAAAAATTATATAGGATAACTACAATTTTTTATAGTAAAATTATATATTAAATTAAAATTGAATTTCAATTTCAATTTGGATTTACCAATATTAGTACAATTGCGATTAAAAGTCTATATCATACAAATTTTTTGATCAAATTAGTAAGTAATTATTTGTTAGAAAGTTGAACTTAAGTCCTATGATTGTATAATATATTAGTTTTACTAATTTAGTTCTTAAGTCGGTCAAAATAAAAAATAAATAGGTAGTTGAGAATTTATTAGACATATTAAAGAGATAAGTTAAATAAAAGAATTTAATCATAGCGGATTCAAAGTTTTCATCATTCGCAGATTATTATTTGACTGCAAATTGTCTAGTCGGGTTTTTCTTTATAAGCTCGCAACTATTCTTGAGTAATCTTATCTTGAAGATAAAAATTCAAAAAGAGTCTCAAAGCATCTCCAAAATTCATTTATAACAAGATTATTTGATTCCATTCCGCTACTATTTTTGTAATAATAGACTATCAAAATTATCTTTTGATTCTCTACTGTCAATGAGTGATCTTGATTGTGTGATATTCTTAAATATGGAGGCAATATCAATTTTTACATCTTAAGGCTTATTATAAACAAAATCAATATCCGGTTTTCTTTCTCCATCAACAACCTGAAGGATTTTAATCGGTGGTTCAAATATCTTAAATTCCAAACAAATATTGTTCCAATAAGTTTTGGCTCAAAACATAGGATGCAGACTTTATTACAATTTGTAGGGCTTTGTGGATGTAAATTCAGAGTTTGTTTTTTATAAAGATGACAAAAAAAAGAGTTTCCTTTAATTTAAGAGAAAAAAAGTATATAAGACAAGTACAGATTTTTATAATAAAATTAGATATTAAATTAAAATTGAATTTTAAGTCCAATTTGGATTTACCAATATTAGTACAATTGCAATTAAAAGACCATATCTTATAAAATTTTTGATTAAATTAGATAAGTAATAATTTATTAGAAAGTTGAGCTCAAGTCTTATGATTTTATAATATATTAATTTTACTAATTTAGTTCTTAAATTGATCAAAATAAAAAATAGATAGTTAGTTGAGAATTTATTAGATATGTTAAAAAGGGAAAAACTAAATAAAAGAATTTAATCATACCGGGTTCAAAGTTTTCATAATTAGTAGATCATTGTTTGACCACAAGTTATTTAATCGGTTTCTTCTCTATAAGCTCACAACTCCTCTTAAGTAATCTTGTCTTGAAGATCAAGATTTGAAAAGAAAATCTCAAAGTATCTCCAAAATCTATTTATAACAAGATTATTTGATTCCATTCCATTATTATCTTTGTAATAATAGATTATTAAAATTATTTTTTGATTTTTTTCTATTATGTCAATGAATGACGTTGATTGTGTGATATTCTTAAATATGAAGGCAATTTCATTTTTTACACTTTAAGGCATATTATAAACAAAATCAATAGCTGGTTATTCTTAAATATAGAAGTCATCAATCATTCATCAATTTTAATACCGATATTATAATTTTTTATTAGAAAAAAGATTAATCATTATCTCGTCTGTTTGAGAGTTTTCTTGTTATAGAGAATTGTACTTACACTATAATCATATGAAGTAACGATAGACATCAAGAGAATTAGTATATTGTTGTTTTTTTAAAATTTCATATTAACTTTTAATTGATCATTGGTAATTTTGTTGTAAGTATTCGAGTGATATAACACAATTTGTATCTTCATTTATATATAGTCATACTTAAGTAAAATTTATTTGTGAGGTTTTTTGGCAGATACATCTTGTCCAATTTTATCTAAACATTTATTGTCATTTCTTTATCAACGATATTATGCAAAATCTCATTAATCAGGTACAGGATAATTAAATTCAATGTTTTTTGATTTATTTTTACCAATTTTTATTGTTTATCTTGACTGATTTTTTCTTATTTTTTCTAGAGTCATCTAGAAATTATGATAAATAAGAAGTGTTTTCATTTTCTTTTGTCATATAGTAAAAAATTTATTCATCATCAAACTTTTTCACCTCAAAAAAGGATTTTATTATATTGGTTGTTTATTTTTGGGCCCTGATAACAGTTGTGGTGATTCATAACAGAAAATTCCGAATTAGCTTACTCACCAATACAAAAAATGAAAATTAATGTAAGATAAAACAAAAATAAGAATAAATAGAACAATATACGTGATTTATTCAAAATTGAGTTATGTTAATGAAGAGAACGATATATTCACTATCAATATAATTTACAAGAGTTTAAAAAAAAGACTATTTTTTTTATATAACTAAACTTTTCATTTAATCGGTGATGCTTTTATATTCAGAGAGAATTTTAAAGAAAGTATGACAAAAAATTACCATGTGAGATCAGTGAGACACATCAGAAAGACTTCTACATGAGAGTTGATGCTCTCTCACTTTCTTTTTCTTTATTCTTTTTATTTCACTCTATATTTTTCTCTAATTCACCACAGTACCACACTAAATTTCATATATTATCAAAGTATTTATAAGTTCTTGTTGAGTTTGAATTTTACTCTTATTATAACTCTTAGTTTTACATAATAAGTATTTAAAATTAGATACATATCTAAATTCAACTTTGAATTATTAAATTGATTGAAACTCTGTATTCAAGTTCGATATGTCCAAACTTAACAACATATCGCAAATAATCTAGTATTTCATGAGAGAATCAAATATATTGAAGGGAATCTTCACTTTGTCAAAGAGAAGATGTAAAACTAAGAGTTGAAGCTTGCCTATTTGAGCTCAATGGGTCAATTAGACAATTTTCTCACCAAATCCTTGAATTTAGAGAAGCTTATGAAAATCAAGACCAAACTGGACATGTATGATATGTATGGGCTAACCTGAGGAGGGGTATTGAAAGAAAACTAGGGCTTTGAAATTTCCTCATTGGCTCCAGATTTGAAGTATGGTTGCACTAGTCTACTATGTGAATATTTGGAGTCTTGAATTCATTACAACTTATATTATTTAAAAGGCCAAATTAGAAAACAAACTTAATGTAGTCGGGTTTGGAGTCCCGACCTGAGTAGGATTAGAGTAGAACTAGGAGTTCTCTCTATATAAGGGACATAGAATTATGGTTTTTTGTAAGCTTTATGATTTAAATAGTGATGAAATGCAGAGAGGCTACTATCATTGATCAAACACTGGATTTATAACATTCATCTCATCGATTTTACCTGTTTTCTGTAATACTTTTTCTCACAAGTTTGTATTTTATCTTACTAGGTGATTTTTGAAGGGGTGTATGCATTACATCCTGATATACGGAATTCACTTGATTTATGGATTGCTGTGGTAATTTTTGAGACTCCTGTTGCTTTTCACTGATTATTTATTTATTTTTATTGTTAATGTCTACCAAAAATGGCTTTGCTCTAATCTGTTCCTGTATCTAAGATAGGTTGGAGGGGTCCATTCACATCTTATTGCTAGAGTGCAGAGAGACAAGTACCGGATTGGCTCTTCCATTTCTCAGGACAAAATTATGACAACAGTGTTTCCGATGTTTCAGCAACATATCGAACCCCATCTTGTCCATGCGCATGTCAGTTTGGAGAACTCTTTAAGCCTTCTCATATTATCTTCAAGTTTTCCTTGTAATTTGTTGCAGTTTTATTACATTCTTGTTCAATGATCAAGCTCATGGATGCTAAAAGTTTTCCCTCTACTCTTCCTTTGTCTTTTGTAGCTTAAGATTCGAAATGACTTTGATCCTGTACTTTCCCCTGAAAGTTCACTCTTTGTACTGAAAAGTAACAAACAGGTAACATCCAACTCTCATTCCGTCATCTCTATCTTCTTTGATTAATTTTGACATTTCTCTTCAAATTTTTGACGGTAGGTTGCATATCAAGACATATTGAAAGTGCTCGACCCTGATAAAGTTTGCAGCTCTGTCCAAAATTTTATTGACTTATATTTAAAACTCCCTGGAGCAGCTTCAAATGTACAACTGACGGAGAGTGAGTGCATACGAGTCAGAATATGTGAAGGAAGGTTTGCACTGTTGATACGGGAGGTTAGCATATATAATTCTCTCATTGTATTTGTTGTTGTATTTGTGTGAAAGGCACTGATTTTTTTCTTTTAATTCATTAGCCTATTAGGGAAGGGAACTTTATCATACAGCCTAAGGTTGATTTTGACATAGGTGTCAGCACAGTTGCAGGTCTTCTCAAGCTTGGGTATGTGACAGAACTACACATGCTTTTCCACTGCACATCACATTCATATTAGCCTCTTAGAGACATAACATGCTTGTGAGTGTTCATGTAATTAATCACTGACCACTAGCATCTATTTCATATCTTGTACTACTTCCATTTCATTTCAATTCATGCACCCTATGTTGATTGTTTTTTACTCATTTCTTTGTCTCTTTGATCATAAGAAGCCTTCTGCTTAGAGATATTAAATATCATTGTTGGATATGAAGTTGTGATATAATTTTGAAGAAATGAAAGAAAGTGGCAAATAATAGAAGAAAAAGTGTCATTTAAAAGTAAAACCTTGATATTTTCTCCATAGTAATGCATCAAATTATCATCAACATTGTTGGATACCTACTTTTTGTATGACAGACATTTAAAAACTTTTACAATCATGATATTTTGACATTTTAAGTATGCTTCTTTAAGAATTAAATTGCATTTAGGGCCTGTTGAATACCATAGAATTGGGTGTCCCAATGGATTTATTTTCTATGTAGGATTTTTTCCCCAAAACAAGGGTTTTGCACCATTTTCTTAGACTACCATTTTCCTTTCGAATCATATGATTTCATATGAAATAAAAAGAGATTAGACTTCTATTTTCCCATAGAACATAGCTTACTTGGACTTTCTTTCCACCGTTGAAAACCCGCTACAAGAAAAGGGGGTATGTCCAACGTTTAAAAAATGCCCCCAATACTAAAAAAAAACACAAGAAAAAAATTACCGGTGTTTTTTTCTGGCATTTTGTAAATGCTAGAAATAATATA
Source organism: Trichopus zeylanicus subsp. travancoricus (assembly GCA_005019695.1). Taxonomy (NCBI): domain Eukaryota; kingdom Viridiplantae; phylum Streptophyta; class Magnoliopsida; order Dioscoreales; family Dioscoreaceae; genus Trichopus; species Trichopus zeylanicus. The sequence continues at coordinate 503,844 of RXID01014303.1, forward strand.
GTCGCAAATATTTTAGGCGTTTTTTAATTGTTAGGAATATTTTTTCTTGGCGTTTTATGAGGTATTTGATAAACGCTAATAAGAAAAAATTTTCTCGGTATTTTATGACATAAACGCTGGGTTTTTTCGACATTTTGAAAAAACAGGAAAAGTCTATAAGTTTTCCCGGTGTTTCTTTGGGAAACGTCGAAAAAACTCTCAATGTTATTTGTAGGAAACACTGGGTCTTTCCAATGACTCGGCGTTTCCCAGCGAAATACTGGGAATCATTGGAAAACGCTGGAAAAAGCTTAGCATTTCTATGGTTTAGCCCGGGAAAAGCTTGGGTTTTCCTAGTATTTTTTATGAAAAACGTGGTGAATCCTGGTACTAGGAAACTTCGGGAAAATGCTGAAAATGATAGGAGATTTCAGATTTTTTTGTAAAAATACCGGGAAAAAAAATGATGTAACGCTAATATATATTCAATTTTTTGTAGATATCCTATAACTAATAAATCTTGTTAATATGCTGAAAGATATAAAATATTAAAAACTAAAATCATAACAAACATATTGTACATTGACACAATAGTCTGAAATTAAATTATATCACTGACAAATTATATACAAAGTTCTCGTAAAATAACATGCATGCAAATCACACATTAGTTGATTAATAACAGTAATTACAGTATGCATATATAACTCTTGTGTATATAAGTGCGGACTCTGGACTGACTCTGATCTATCTGTAAGAATGAATAATATATTCGTAACGCACAAAATAAAAATAAATATTACAATGTAGGTTCGGATGATTACCCTATGAGGTAAAGAAGAAGCAGAAGGATCTCCTCCGAAGTTCATCCGTGCATTGGATCCTTAATCAGTTTCAAATTAATTTGCTGTGTCTGAAACCTATATATCAATAAGTTAAACAACAAAAAAATAAATTAAGTTAAACAATAATAAATAAATTAAGTTAAACAATAATTAATATCATGTAGGCAATAGTGTGTCTACTATCAAAATGAGTCTTTAAAGTCGTAAAGACACTCTACAGCTTAGTTATAGTTTTCTAAAGAGGATTAACACGTGCATCTAATTATTCTTGTATTCGTGCGTTTACAAATGCATTTATTTTAACATTTGTATAACGACGTCCAGTACGGGTAATCCGGAAACTACTCTCAGATACTTATATAGATGTGGGTCCCAATGTAAATGTTGGAGGTGCACGGGGGGCATTGTGGCGGGCAGACGGCCAAGCGGGCAGGATCCAGGATGGCTGATTAGGAGGCTTTTTTTTTTGGGGGGGGGGGGGTAGTGGGGGGGGGGGGGGGGGGGGTGCGTGCAGCTAGGGTTTTACGGGGTGCAGTAGAGCCCAACCTCCTCTCTCCTATGCCCCATGAAACCTGCCGGCATTTGTCATGGGAAACGCTAGTCAATTACGGGCATTCCATTAGAAACGTTGGCAATAGCTGAAGTTTCTTCCTTCTATCTCTAAACGCCGGATGTTTCCGGTGGTTCATGCTGAAACATCGAAAATTTTTGGCATTTTTTCGACTCTTGGACAAGTGGCGGAAAAAGCTGGCATTGTTTTTGATCGCCAGAAAGAATCTGCCTGCAATAGTCCGGTTTCTTGTAATGATTTCTAAAATAAAAAGAGCTTGGACCTCTATTTTCCCATGAAACATAGCTTGCTTAGACTTTTTTTCTATTGTCGAAAACCCCTACCTACCACCACTATCACCATACATATGATATATGATAGGAATTGGGTTGCATGCGACCCCATACCCTATGGAAGAACAATTTCTACGGATTTATTTTCCTAAGTATCAAACAAGCCTTTTCAGTCTCATTGATCACTTAAGAATGATCCTAGAAAATGATTTATACTTTTTGAGCTTACAGAATAAGTTTATATAGTTTTTCTCTCTGTCAAAATTAAATATTTATCATTATAAATTTTAATATTGCCTATGTTAAAATTTCTATATATACTTGAAATGCACGGAAGTGTCCTTGTGCATAAATTGTTGAAGAATACTACGCTAGGTATTTCTGGAGGCTTGGGCACCTGAATATGAAACAGTAATTTTTTTAGGTAATTAATGAGCATGAAGTTTACATAATCAGGTCTGAGTATTAAATCTAATTAGAAATTTGTCTAGGTAGTCTATTTACTATGACATCGAAAGACTAATTGTAGTAGGATATCTTGGGGGATTTAATTATAATCATCATTTTAGAATTAGAATTTTTTTAAGAGCTATTCATATACGGTAAATGTTTTTACATGACTTGAATGCCTTGGTTAATCCAAGATTTTTTGATTTCACGCCCTTTGTTTTTCCCTTGTTGATTAAAAGTTCCATGGTGGAGGAGAATGCTTTTCTCACTACTATGCTCCCAGGTGTTACAGATCTAGGGTTTTTGATGGATAAAGCTGAAAGATTTCTCCTGTTCTCAGAAAAATTTTAGTACTGGAAAAATCCTAAAAGTAGCATGAATAAATTGTTTAAACTGTTAGAGGATTAGGTTCAGAAATACTCATGTGAGACTCAAGGTTTATAATTATACTTGCACATTGAAATACTCTCATATATTTAAGACCTTGGGTTTATCAAAACTCAATAAAAGAAGCTCAAAGCTAACTCTGATTCTAACTTGGAGACAAAAGTTGTCAGGTCATTAGTAATGCTTGAGTAGTTGTATTAGTATAGAAACTTTCATTTATATAAATGATGGGATACTAGGGTTATTGTGTAAATAACAAATATCATAAGCAGATAAACTTTTTCTCCTTGTCTTCATCATTGATAAAATTTTAGATCCACATTTATGAAACCCTAGATTTTATAACATGGTATTAGAGCTTTAGGTACACAAAAACCCTGCAATTCATAGAAGAGTTTTTCAGCCCCTAGGCATCATGACACAGACTAGAGAAGACAGTAAGGCATCTGTGACTCCTGGAGACAATTTTGGGCTCCAGATAATCTCAATTTCATTAGCAGAATCCAAGGATTACTTCCATTGGCTAAAGTTGTTCATGTGTTTCCCAGAGAAAAAGGAAAAAGGTGATATATTGAAGCAGACCCAACTGAGAAGCCAATATATTATTGGTTTAGGGAGCATTTCAGCATTACCAATTTAAGTAATTCAGTTTTATGTTATTTGAATCTCCATCATTGTTTCATTTTTCAAATAATCAGGTATCAAGCGATAGCATACATTGAAGCATCTGCATTTATCTACCAAGATGGAAAGGTATGTTTATATAATTGGTATTTGGACCACAGTTTCTTTAAAAAATTGAGCTAGTAAAAAATTTCATTGTGGTACCCTATGTAGTTAGGATGCTGCTTTTAATGTTTAATTGTTGTTCTATTTGCAGATGATCTCAGTAGCTACTCTTATCTTGGTCAATAATTTGATTCCATTTCAGAGATAGATTTTACATAGACATGCTTTGATCCTTCAAGATGGCATGTCATGACATTGATTATTGCGAGAATGGGCAAGTGGTTGATTTGTTTCCATGTATCAATGTTTTGATGCTAGCACTTTGTGTCGAAAACTTAAGATAATTGGTTAGAAAACTGGAAGGGGTGCACTTTATAAACATGTTATGTCGACATTCTTGCATATGCCAATGCAGGTGTTTGAAATGAAAATGATCATCAACGTAGGGGTGGCATCAGTCAGCTCAGTTGAAACAGTGCCAACTTTTCAACTGAACAAAAACTTCTTGGTTCTGCAAGCATAGTAACTGAACTGACTGCAGTGCCTGAACAGGAACAAAATCATACAAATTTGGTTCATTTCGTTTGGGAACTGAAAAACTGAACCTAAGCTAAAAGCTGAGAAATTTCCCAAAAGTTATTTCAAGAATTGAATAAAAGTTGAAAATTTTCAGAAAATCAGGAAGAAAGACTTAGGCATATTGTTTCTGACTTGGTATCTGCTTGACTCTGTCTGCTGCTCTGATGGAGGATGGAAATTTCAGTTTATCCTGACAAAGTGCAAGTCCACCTCAATCTGCTTCATTCTTTCATGGAACATAGGATTTTTTGTGATGTTTAAGGCTGTCAGCTTGTCACACAATAGTGGAGTAGGCCCGGAAACTAGTAGAGCTAATTCATTGAGTAATGATTCCAGCTACAATACCACAATACCTTACTCCAACACTCTGCTTCTTGCTTTTCCAAGTAACTAGATTTCCTTAGAGCTTTAGTGAAGGTATATGCCAATCGAGCTTCAGCTTTGACATAAAATGGCTGAACCTATTTATGAATGACCTTTTCTCTGACAAAATGCAAATCAACCTCAATATGTTTGGTTCTTTCATAAAGCACAGGATTGTTAGTGATGTGAAGAGAAGCTTGGTTGACGCATAACAAAAGAGTAGGCCCTTGAATTGGGAATCCTAATTGTATTAACTGGGTTTGTAGTCATAGGATTTCACAAACTGATTGAGCAATTGCCCTGTGTTATGCTTTTTGATCTAGACCTTGCAACCATCTTTTGTTTCTTGCTTCTCCAACTTTCAAGATTATCACCAACAAAGATGCAGCATCTTGAAGTTAACCTTCTATCTGATGGAGATTCTACCCAATCTGCATAAGTAAAACCAATTAGTTTCAGGTCTTGGTTAGGTTTATAAAGCAGTCCCAACCCAAATATCTATTTTAGATATCTAAGTGTCCTTTGAGCTGCTTCTAAATCAGGCACTCAAGGAGATTGCATGAATTGACTTACCACACTAACTACATAGCTTATATCTGGCCTTGTTATTATCAAGTAAAGAAGCCTGCCCGCCAATCTTCTGTAGGTTTCAGGATTCTCAAATAGTTCCCCTTGATCTATATGCAATTTGACATTGCAATCCATAGGAGAATCAACATTCTTTCATCCAAGCAAACCTGAGTCCTTTGGCAGATCCAAAGCATATTTTCTTTGAGATGGAGCTAGCCCCCTTTTAGAATGAGCAACCTCAATGTCGAGGAAATAATGTGACTTCCCCAAATCTTTTACATAGAATTTGGTCTTCAGAAATCCTTTCAGCTCAACATTACCTCCTGCATCACTTCCAGTTAGGATGTTACCATCCACATTAACCACAAGAATCATCACACCCTTTGCAAATCTCTTGTGAACCCCAGAATAGTTGGTCTACTTCTCACAAAACCAAATTCCTTAACAATTTTGCTGAATTTTTAAAGCCAAGCTCTTGAATATTGTTTCAAACCATATAAGGCTTTCTTAAGCATGCAGACATAACTTGGGCCTTTATCTTGCTGAAATCCCAGAGATATAGACATATAGACTTCTTCATTTAGGTTTCTATAAAAATGCATTCTTCACTTCTAATTGAAATAACTGTTGAAATATACATAGAATTATAGGCTAAGGATTCTTTTCTACCTATCCTCTTATGTATTTAATCATATGTATTTAATTGATTTCATAGTCCAACTAGGAATTCGAGTAGGATAAAGACCTGGTAATATATTTAGACTTTAAGAAGTTAGAATTCTACTTGATTTTGACTTAGAGTAGGACTTCTCTGCTATAAATAAGGGTAAGACTTCAAGCAATTGTAATATGCTGCATTCTCTCTTACTGACTGAAATAAAATCTCTCTTTCCCTTTTCTTCTCAGAAACCCTAGTTTCTATAAAACTTGAATAGGTGATCGGAGCCTCCTGTAACCAGCAACTATCTATCCACTTTTGTACAAATTCTATCATGGTATTAGAGCCCTCTCTTCTCCTTCCTTTTAAATTGTAGATTCTTCTATCTCTCTCGCTGAAACTCTAGATCAACTACCAAAGCAACTGTCCTCATGGCAAGTTCCCAGGAAGATAAGGAAGGAAAAAGCAAGATATTTGTAGCTATTGGAGATGTATTTGGAGTCCAGATGACAGATGCTAAATTATTAGGTTCAAAGAAATACTACTAGTGGGCAAAAGTTGTTCAAGTTTTTCTCAAGGCCAAAGGTAAGAAGTCATACATTGATGATCCACCACTTCAGAAACGTGATGCTGATTGTTATAGAGATGGTGGCCAAGTAATGACTCAATTATTGAATTGTATGGACCATATTGTGAGCACCAACATGGTTTCTTCTGACACAGCTAAAGAAGTATGGGATGAAGCTAGAAAACTATATGTTGGGAAGAATAACATATCCAGAGTCTTTCAAATTATTGAAGAGATTGTCAAGACAACACAATCAGGGAGACTTCTAAAAGAACACTTTGGTAAGATAAAAAGTTTGTAGGATGAACTTAATGTATATCAACCCTCAACAACCAGCCTTGAAGAATAGAACCTCTACAAAATGGAATTTAGAATGTGCAGATTTCTATCTAACTCTAGATAAGGAGTATGAACTAGTTAAGGCACAATTTTTATTTGAAAAGAAAGTGCCTTCCATAAGCAGTGTCCACTCTAGATTACAAAAGGCTAATCTCCAATGCAATATCCAAGGTTCAACTCTTGAGACAACTACCATGATATTTGACAGCAACAACTAGGCAAATAGGAAAACCCGTTAAAGATCACTTTACAAGGATGAAAAACTTGTTGAGTGAACTTAATGTATACCAACCCTCAACAAGTAGTATTGAGAAACAAAATCAATATAAAAAAGAATTTAGAGCGGTCACTTGTAAACGGATCATTATTTAAACCCAACTAGGGTCTAGACGGGCTTAAAATTTTATATAGCTTCAACTATATAAAGAGGCCAATCTAGAGTTTTTGTGGACTGAATTCAGATGTCTCAGAGAGTTAATAATAAAAGCTCTCATCCTTGATATCTAAACTCTAGTTTTTCTCCAAATTTAATATGGTATTGGAGTCTTAAGCATTAGAAGTTAAGAGCGACACTAAAAATTGTAAGGATGACTGCAAGTGAAAATTGCAAATAGCATGGGCTAACAATGTTTAGATAGATCTGCATGTAGAATGAGAGGCTGACATGAAATACCAAGGCACGAGACAGAGTTAGATTATCATCTCAAAACAGCAGTATGACCAGCTGATGAGGAAGATAACTCTTGTTACAACAGACAACAAGAATCTCATTGCATTTAATCAAAATGATCATAGAAGCCTTTGGACTATTGATTTAAGAGCTTTTGATCATACGACAAGTAACAAATCCTGTTTTAAATATTTTAGCGAATTTACTCCCTTAAGTTGTGTAACCCTAGCTAATGGGATTGCTTCGCTGGTTGCTTGAAAGGGTGATATATAGTTATCATCTCTTTAACTCTCATCCTATCTTTATGTTCCAAAATTTCCTTTAAATCTATTATCAGTTAGCCAATTAGTTAGGAGTTCTTAATAACCTTTTATCTCACATACTACTCTTCAAACAGGGAATAAGATTGGTGAGGATGTTAAAGACAAAGGTCTTCATATTCTAAATGATGATACATCAAGTTCCAAAGTATTGTCGACTCAACAGGGAGAAGCTGTCATGTGACTAGCAAGTTTGGTCATCCATCACATCATATTCTTAGATTATTATTCCCTAATGTTAGATTATCTAACAATCAGTTGTGCTAAGCATATGAGTATGCTAAGAATCATATATCAGTGTACTTTCCCAAATTGAATAAAATTAGTTTTATTTCTTTCAATGTAGTTCATAGTAATGTATGAACTATTAGAACATTATCTAAGAACGGTTACAAAAATTTTGTGACTTTTATAGATGATAAGTACTTTATAACCTTCATAAAAGATTACATTAGTCATATGGTTGTATGCATTGAAAAAGAAATAAAAAAGCATTTAATGTTTTCCAAATTTTCATAAAAAAATTAGGAACCAGTTCAATGCAAATCTTAAGATCCTAAGATCGGATAATAAAGGAGATTATATGTCCTTAAAATTTCAAAAAATTTAAGAGATAATGATATATTATTTTAAATCACGTGTTTATATACTTAAATAAAATGGGAATGCTAAAAGAAAAAATTAATATTTATTAAAGATTGTTAAAGTATTGCTACTTGAGAAAAATGCATTATCATCCTTCTAAAGTAATGCAGTATCTAGTGCATCATATTTCATCAATGTAATTCTTACACCCAAATTGAATAATAAAAGCTCATTGGAAGACTTACATCCAAATGAGATTCCTTTCTATCACTAAAAATATTTGGTTATTTATATTATATTTACAATAATAATCCATTTGGAGATAAATTTGAACATAGATTAGTTAAACACACTTTTTTTTACGATATTGTAGGATTCAAAAAGAATATAAGGTCTTAAAAATTATATAAAACTTATGTCTCATCTGATGTGAAATTAATATTGTCTTATCTATCTATGCAAAAAATATTAAGCAATGTTTGATTTGGGATCGAGATCAATATCAACATTTTTCAGAATTATATTTTTTTACAAAATTAATATTACTTATTTTACACTACTATTAAGTTAAATTATTATAAAAAATTAAATAGTTTTTCAAACTTTAACTTATTGTAGAATTAAATTTGATAAAAAAATATTAGTTTACAAATGTGGTTTGATAGTCTTAATACTAATTCTGATATTGATGTTGAACTAAACGGTATCTTAGAAATTTAGTTGAATCAATCAATAATCAACCAAAGAAAACGTTAGTGTATTCTAGAAGGAAAAACAAAATGAGACCACCAATCAAGACTCCAACCAATCAAACTTATCTAATGAAGAGTTCACAAATCAGTAACAATAATTTGAGTAGAATGAAGGAGCATAGAGAAATGAAGATGACTTGTCAATTGTAATAAAGAAGGGAATAAGATAATGCGCAAGACACCTAATTGAGAGAGATGTCTTATATTCCTTATTATCACCAAGATATAGGAATTTTGCCCAAGTACTAATAGTAGACAATTTTTAAAACAGTGCATGAGGCACTTGCAAATCAAAAATGGAAGAAAGCAATGAAATTAGAGATGAAGGTCCTATACAAAAGCAATACCTAAGAACTATCAAAACCAGAGAACAAGCATGTGATAGAATACAAGTGGGTCTTCACTATTAAATACAATGCAGATGACGGTATAGAGAAGTTCAAGGCGCAATTAGTGGTTGAGAGCTACACAAACACCTGAAATAAATTACTTTGAAACATTCTCCTTAATAGCCAAACTTAATTAAAATAGAGTGGTTTTATCCCTTGTAGTGAATATGGGTTGAAGTATACAAAAACTAGATATTAAAAATGTATTTCTCTACGAAAATTTATGTGAAGAATTGTATGTGACTAAGCCACCTTGCTTCAACTAAGGTAAAGAAGGAACAATTTGGAAAGAGATCTTTATATGGACTGAAGTAGTCTTCTATAGCCTATTTTGAGAAATGCAACTCAACGATTATTATCAAATACTATAAGGTTTATAGTGGAGGATATGTATTTCTTCAAAGATGAAAACTAAATAGAAAAAGAGTTTTTAGTTTTTGAGAGGAGAGGGTGAAGAGAATCAATACAAGATCCTAGTTTTACTTCTTTTTATACTAAATTATTTGATTTTTACTCAGATTTGGGCTTTACTCATGGCCCGTTTACATCATGTTAGCTTCTCTTTTTTTCTGTTAAATCCTAATTTTCTTTTGAAATTTGTTCTAATGGGTTATGATAATTATAATTTCTCAAATATTCAGAAGGTACTTTATTATACAACCATATTAGAGATTTGATATATTACATTGGTATTTATGAGCCCTAATTTAATTACTTTCAACAATTATGTAGTATGGATTCAAGTGAAATCAAACCGATTATACAGTGTTTATTAAAAAAGATTCATAAGGAACCATTATTATTCTATTATATATTGATGTCATTATATTAATAGAAGATATTACAAAAGAGATGAATCAACTCAAGAAATTTTTAAGCTTTCAATTTGAAATCAAAGACTTGAGGAGACTATACTATTTTTTGAGGTAACATATTCACCTAGAGGATTGGTTCTATCCAAAAGAAAATATGTATTAGATATGTTAAAAGAAAAATGTCTATTTTGTATCAAATTATTAGAAGATCTAAAAATATATAGTAGAATGGTGGGGAAACTCATCTACTTAAACATAATTATACTAAACATTAGATATGTTGTGAGAAGGGTAAGTCAATTCATAAAAGAACTAAGAAAACTCTATTTAAAAGTTATACATCAGATATGTAACTAACTTAAAGATGTACCTAAACTTGGGTTGGTTTACAAGAAGTGAATGAGAATAAATATAGAGACGTACTCTAATGTAGATTTAATAGGCTCATCAGCGAACAAAAGGTCTACATTTGGAATTTGTATAAAGTTGAGTGAAAATCTGTTTATCTGAAATAATAAGAAAAAGACAGTAATAGTTAGGTCAAGTGTAGAGTTAAAGTATAGATCTATTGCCTTATCTATATGTGAAATAATATGGTTAAAGTCATTTCCCAATGAATTGAAAGATCTAGTAGGAGATTTTCCAGTCCCAAAGTAACAAACAAATAACATTGCATATCACTAACAATTCAATGTTCCATAAACATGCCAAATATATTTATCTGAAAAAAATAAGAAAAAGACAATAGTAGTTAGGTCAAGTGCAGAGTTAAAGTATAGATCTATTGCTCTATCTATATATGAAATCATATGGTTAAAGTTATTTCCCAATGAATTGAAATATATAGTAGGAGATATTTCAGTCCCAAAGTGACAAACAAATAACATTGCATATTACTGACAATTCAATGTTCCTTGAACAGGCCAAATATATTTAAGTCTTTCCTTTGTTAGGGAAAAAAAATATAGAATCGAGAACTAAAGCCAACATATGTTAGATTAGTAGATCAACTAGCAGACATTTTGATAAAATTCTTGAATTTAGAGAAGTTTGTAAAAATCAAGATGAAACTGGGTATGCATAATATGTACATTCCTATTTAAGGAGGGGTGTTAAAAGAGTCAATAACTTAAGATAAATAAGACTTAGATTTTTATATCATCATAGTCCATTAAGACTAGCCTACAAAACTTATAAGCTACATGTAGACGGGTTCTTAGTTAAGCTGAACTAAAGTTCAAGTAGACTTAAAATTTTGTATAACTTTAACTATATAAAGAGGTTGAATTTAGAGTTTCTATGGACTTATTTGAGACGTCTCAAACAGAAAATAATAAAAGCTCTCATTTTTGACATTTAAACCCTAATTTTTCTCCAAATGTAACACTGACTAATTGTCACAAAAGGCTTTGGTAGGTTCTTCTATTAAATATCCAAGCTCTTTCAAATACAAATATAGTTACAAAACTGCACATATTCCTATAGCTAAAGTTTTGTATCTAGTTTCTGCACTATATCTTAAAACTACTCCTTACTCTTTTGTATTATTAAATTAAATTTCCTCCAATAAAAATGCAAAATCGTAAGGTTGATTTTTTACTAAATATTAATCCTATCTAGTCAATATCTGTGTAACACTGTACATCAAGTTTCTCATGCTTCTTATAATACAACCTTAGGTTTGGTGTTCTCTTCAAGTATCTTAAAATCCTATATACTGTCTTTCGACATGTGTGGCTTTTTCAAAGTTTGCATGAATTGGCGATATCACTCATAACAAATGCAATATCTAGCCTTATTATGGTGAGGTACATAACCTTTTCAATCAGCCTTCTGTATTGCTTTAGATTATCAATTTCAATTCCTACGTTGGACCCAATTTTATATTTAGATCCATTGGTGTGTTGGTACTCTTTCTATTTTGTCACATTTTAAAATTGAGACGTGAGGGTGTTGTATATTTACTTATACGACAGATATACAAAGTTCATCCTGTATATGCATAAAATATATCTTTCCTAATAAATTCACAACTTATAACAATAATAATATCAAGGATAATCAATATTCTCCAATTATGAGGTTTCCAATATCTTGTCACAAAATTACCTAAAGCATTGATATAAGGATCACATTTAAATCATAATAATAACTCTACAAAGCAAGAATATTCATTAAATTACAAGATTTCAAAAAATCAAAAAGTATAAATCACAACTAAACTCAAAAGTTTAAAGAATCAACAAATAAAATTCTAAGTAATAATTTCTAATTCTAGTCTCAAATAATATTGAAAAGTAATTTTATAAAATTTTATGTGTTCCTATTCTCAAGCTAGTCTTTAAGATTGGAATTTATAAAAGAATGAGTGATTTTATGTTAAGTTGACATTTTAATGTAAGATAAATTTTCAAAACTCGATTATATGAGATATAAATATTATCAAAGGCATCTAAAATTCATAATATAAGAATTTATGTTCACGGTCAACAAATAATACTTATAAAAATTTAAAATTAGTGGTTTTTGCAAAGAAACCACAATATTATACAAATAGATAAAGATTGGTGATTACAACATAAAATAGAAGTACAAACCCAAATCCAGTTGACATGAATCACAAATAAATAAGTTCATTTAAATTTAGTGATTTGATCATGAATCCAAAATGTCCCAAAGGGGTTACAACACAAATATTTTATTATTCTAATATCCGCGGGTGCCAACAAAATTAGTTTCGTATGATTATAAACTCATGTCGATATGATCATTATTTAACTTTAAAAGCAAGATTATAATATGAATTACGAGAAAGACAATACAGTTGAAACTAATAAAATATAAAAATTCACAAGCTATTTACGAAGAAGAAATCCTAATCAAAAAATATATGTGACTTTTTAAAATAAAATATTGATTAATACAAATATATGTTAAGATTTGATAAATACAAGTATGTGTAAATTCACATGTATAATTTTTTTCATCTCAAGTCACGTAATTATAGGTACATTACAAATAATGATATAACATTATATTACATGTATAAGATGTTGACAAATTGTTTTAAATAAATATAACACGTTGAAACATAACAATTGCAAAAAGAAATAATTTTAACATATTAAAATATCACTTAATACTATCGTAAGTCACTCACAAACAAATTATGAGAAAAATCATAAATAAAACAACTTTAAGCTTTGTTTAAACCTAAATCACAAAACAAAAATATCCAATTACGACCTATAATCACTTAACCTTGCTCTTAAATAAAGTAAACTCAAATCACACCTAATAACTTATGTAGGCCTTAATGAGTGGATTATCTCTTTTCTAAGGAAGTAATAAAGCCTATCTAAGTTCTTTATCTTAAATTGAATTTTCAAAAATTCTTTCAATTTTTTGATCCTCTTTGAATCACCACCTATTATAATTATATCATCAACATATATCTGAAGTTTGATCTTTCTACTTTTTTTTCTTGATGAAGACTAAATAGTTTGATTGGTTTTTTTGGAACTCATTGAAGGTGAAATGGGCACATTGCATCAAAATGTCATTTGGGAATTGGTATCTTTACCTCATGGGAAGAAATTAGTTGTTTATAATTGGGTATACACAGTAAAGCATAAATTAAATGACAATATTGACAAGTATAAAGCCAAGTTCGTTGCAAAACGGTTCGCACGAACCTATGGTGTGGACTATTTTGATATCTTCTTACCAATAGTAAAATTGAATTCAGTAAGAATCATATTGTCACTAGTTGTGAATATGGGATGGAGTTTGTCTCAAATGAATGTGAACATTGCATTTTTTTATAGAAATCTTAAATAGGAAGTATACATAACACAACTTTCAGGCTTTAACTAGACAAGGGGACAGAACTTAGTGTATAAGATAAAGAGGCCTGTGTATAAACTCAAATAGTCATTTAAAGTCTAGTTTGACATGTTCAGTACAACCACCATCAGCCATAGATTCTTGAGAAGCTAATCTGACTACTTAGTGTCTGTAAAAAGAGAGTCAAATAAAAGAATCATCCTACTACTGTTTGTGGATGACATTATTATAATGGGTAATGATGTCAAAGGGATCAAGAGGATCAAGAAATTCTTAAAAATACAATTTGAAATCAAAGACTTTGGGAAACTATATTATTTTTTAGGAGTAGATGTGGCACAGTCAACTATAGAATTGGCTTTATCTCAAAGAAATTGCATATTAGATTTTCTAAAAGAAACTAGTCTATTGGAAAGCAAGAGTTTAAGCATATTTGTGAATCCAAACATAAAACAATATTCTGAATTGGGAGCTCAAGTTGAGGATCTATTACAGTTTAGAAGATTAATTGTAAAACCCATCTATCTAACCATAATAAGGCTAGATAATGCAGTTGTTGTGTGCACCATATGTCAATTTATGTATTTGCACAGAAAGCTACATTTAGATGTTTATTTAAAAGGAGTACCTGATCTAAAGCTAAGTCGCAATAAACATGGAAATTTTGATATACAATGTTATACTAATGTGGATTGGGTTGGATCAACTTTTGACAGAAAATTCACCTTAGGATATTGTACATTTGTGCGTGGAAATCATATCACATAAAAGAGTAAAAAACAGGGAGTGGTTACAATATCCAATGCAGAAGCTGAATACAGGGCCCTAGCTTTGGGAACTTGTGAGGTACTCTAGTTACAATCATTCTTAAAGGAACAGGATACTCTAATAATCCTCTATTTCATGAAAGAACAAAACATATTGAGATAGATCTTCATTTTATCAGAAAAAAGTATTGAAGAAATATGTGGACTTACAATATATACTAACTGAAGAACAGTTGGCAGATGTATTAATAAAAGCTTTGAAGGAGAGCCTAACAAAGAATGTCTTCAAGTTAGGCATGTTTAATATTTATACACCAGTCTAAGAGGGGATGTTGAAGTTATTGAAAATGTAAGGCTCAGAAATACCCATATGAGACTAGGTTTATAAGTATACTTCCACAATAAAAAAACTCTCCTATACTTGAGACCCCAGGATTATCACAACCCAATAATAGGAGCCCAAAACCGACTCTGACTTGGTGAATAAGAAAATCAACTGATTGTAATTGGTTCATTAGTGAAGCCCAAGTAAGAATAGTTTTGAATGGGATTCTCACCTATATAAAGGTGAAGATACTAGAGTTATTGGGCGTACAAAATAGATCTCAGAAAAAGAGATAGACTTCGCTTTGTCTTCCCCATTAATTAAACCCTAGTTTTGTAACAGAAAGGAGTTACAGAATAATGATGCTTAACCTTGGAGCAGTCCTTTATACATAGGCTGCTGAGACACTAAGAGTTTAAGGTTGACTTGGAAACACTATTGGGCCTCACTAATGACCCTTATACAAATATAAAATCCAGCTAATTCTAGTCCTATACTAGCTAGATCCAGTAAATATATAGTTCTGAAAATAACAAATAGCATAATTATATTGTATATCCTTATATATATCAACAATATATACCTCTTGATACAAATCTCCTTGCAGAAATGCTTTCTTCATGTCCAATTGGTGCAATTTTTAATCCCAACTTGATTGCTATTAAGAGCATAACTCGGATTGAGTTCAGTTTGGCAGCCTAAGAGAAGGTTTCAAAGTAGTGAATTCCATAAGATTAGGTATAGCTCTTTGCCACTAATTTTGCTTTTACCTTCCTATTGATCAATCTGGCCTGAATTTGACTGTATGAACTCATTTGCATCCTACTACTGGTTTACTTTTTGGTAGAGGAACCAGCTCCCAAAGTTCTATTTCTATGTAAGACCTTCATCTCAGCTACCATGGCCTGCGTCCAATTTGGATCAGCTAGTGCCTGTTGACTCTTTTGGGAATCATGGTAGATGATCTAGCAAGAACAAAAGCTTTGTAAGAAGGTGAGAAAGATGAGGAGGAAACTAAGTTGTCTATGGGATAAAGAGTAGAAGACCTCTTAATTTTTTTGAGAGCAATAGGCCAGAGCCAAATTGGAAGCACCTAAAGCTTTGATATCATGTGGAAATTTAGCTAGGGTTTAGATAGCAAACCCGAGCTAATTAGGCTTTTTGCACCAGGCTAGGATATCAGAGAAATAGAGGGAAAAAGAAGAAGCGATTTTATTCAAATAGAGAAAATAGAGTGTATACAGTACTCAAGTTCAACACCTTATTTATTGGAGAGAAAGCCCTACTCCTAGTCGGGTTCCAACTAGTATAAATTTGAATCTAAATAAGTACCTTAGCCGTTTTCCTACTCGCTTTTCTAGTTAGTAGGAAAGTAACAATAAATAGAGAAAAGTATAGACAAAAGCAGCCAACTAGCAGTAGATAGCTTATGCCATTCTTTTACTATTCCAACTAATGGGATGATATCATCCATATAAACGACAAGAATCATCACAACCTTTGCAAACCTATTGTGAAACCCAGAACAGTCAGTCTACTTCCTCCTTAACAACTTTGCTGGATTTTTAAAACCAAGCCCTTTGAGATTGTTTCAAACTATACAAGGGTTTCTTAAGCATGCTGGCATAACTTGGACCTTTATCTAGCTAAAATCCCAGAGGCATAGACATATAGACTTCTTTAGTTAGGTCTCCATGATGAAAAACATTCTTCACATCTAATAGGATTCTGCTTAGCCTCAGTCGAAAAGTACTGAAAATAATCAATTCCAAAGGTTTGGGTAGATCTCTTGGCAAAAAGTCTGGCCTTGTATCTTTCTATGTTTCTAGCAGACAGAAACTTCATAGTATTAGACCCATCTACATCCAACCACTTTTGCCCTTGAGGTAGAGGAAACAATTTCCCAAGTTCTTTTCTTTTCTAGGGCCTTAGGTCATCAATCATGGGTTCTTTCCATTTAGGTTTGGCAAGTGCTTCCTTCATAAAAATTGTGGTAGAGATGGAAGATATGGTAAGGGCAAAGGACTTGTGAGTGGAAGACAAAGATGATAGAGATACAAATTTACTAATGGGATGCTGTGTACAAGTCCATTCCCTTTTTGAATAACAATCAGGAAATCAGATAGGCCATGAATAGGATCAGCAGTCCCATTACCTTGCTCAGAAGCCTCTTGAGAATTAGGAGATTGAAGTGGGGCATGAGGAATTCAACAAGACTTACGACTGATTTAGATTTTTTATTGACAGGACTTATGGCTCTAATACCATGTTAAATTTCTTGTAGCTTTGACAGGGAAAAGTAGCAGAAACTAGGTTTTCAAGAACAAATAGGGTTTTTCACAGAGAAATAGTATAAAAAAAAGAAAATTAGAGTTTTTACTCATAAGCTGAGAGAAAAATCAGTAAAATCTGTGACCTTTCATCTCTAGATACATATAGATATAGCTCTACAAGTACTAATGACTGAAAATCAGTCTTACTTCAACTAGATTACTAACTAGACTGTCTCCAAGTTGAGACAGCTAGGATTCTCGATATGCCAGGATTCCTAGTTTGACTAGGAAAAGTATAGAAGTGGAAAAACATAAACAGAAAAATATATCTAGCGGAAACAGAAACTCCAATGTACTTCAACAAGATTTATGTGTGAAACCCTTGCTTTTTTATCCTAAAAAAAATCGCAACCTTAGAGCCCCAATTGTGATGTTCATCACCACTGGTAAAGCTGAGATGCTAGGCTTCTCTTTGTGAGACAAGTATGTATGTGTACATTTTATTGTTTCCAGCTTCAAAATTGTGTGAATCATTACAGGTTTTTGCATGGAAACATTTTGGTGTCATAACATTTTGGTATTATAATATTGTGTACATTTTATTGTTTTCAGTTTCAAAATTGTCTTAATCATTACAATCTTTTGTTTTTGTGGGAAACATTTTGGTATTATAATATTGTGGTGTTGTTAAATTTAATTTCTCTTTCTTCTACTCCTAGATTCTTATTGAAGTTGACCATATACAAGGTGCTCCAAGCCCTTTCCTTCAGATTAAAGGAACAAACAAAGAAGTTGTATCTGCTGCTGCCTCAATGCTGAGCTTGGATGGTTCATATACCACTAAGGTTTTCACATATGCATGCTCCAAATTCTTATTGCATGTCTTTGCAATTTGTTACAACTATTAGTGATTGGCTACATGAACTTTGCCTTTCAGACATATCTACAAATTGTTCTTGAAAGCCTGCCATCATTTGAGAGAGGTTCAGACAGAATTCCTAACCAACAAGCTGCCAGATTGTGTGAACTTGTGGACTTCATTCAGTCTCAAGTAGGTTTTGATCTGAATTATTTTTTCACATTACTTAGAAAGCTGGTATCCTGAAGTCATCTCAGTGTCTTTGATGTATTTTAGTATGATTTTTATCCAATATCATGAAATTAATTGTGTGGAGTATGTTCCAGTTTTTTGCATGTGTTGATGGTTTACTTCCTTTTTGTTTAACTTGCTATATGGCAGCTCATTGATGCAGGAATGAGTCCTGTATGCCACCAACTAGGTGTTCTTTTTTTTGGTTAACATGATTAATGCACCATCCATCTAGAGGACGTCTATGGACAGAAAGTAATTAAAAAATGCATTAGAATTATGTGGATGACAAAAATATACACTTATCTCTCTTGAAAGAATTGGGAATTGTCAGAAAAAATTGAAGTGTAGAATTCAGAGATTGTCAGCAAGTATATTTCAGGAATTTGGGTTTGAAAGAAAGCTAAGATTTTGCTGAGTCGAACAGAGAAGCATGGTAAAATGATTGCAGAAAAAAGAACTGGATCCTGTATACCCTATACTATGTATTTATACTGATACCATAGTACTCCTAACTTAGACGGGCTTTATTAAATACTTGATTACAAATCCTAGTCCCACTAGAATTTAAGCTCGGATTCAGCATACTTGGATACAAGTCCGACTCCAATAAGTCCAGTTCTGTCCAAACTAATGCATTCTGACCTTAAATACTTCTACACCTCCTTCAAGCTGGAGTACATATGTCAATCATTCCCTGCTTGACCATTACATTCTGAAGATACCCCTAACTTCTACACCTCCCAAGTTCTTTCCAAGCTTCTACAATCCTACCATGTCAAGTCTGAATGTGAATTAGTGACGTAGCAACAAGCGTGGTAGACGAGGAAAACACCGTTGCCTCTGTTAAGAACTCCTTGAATACACAAGGAAGAGAGAAAATTCACTAAAGTAGAATTTTATTGAGAATAAAAGTTGTTCTCCCGTCCATAGGGCTCAAGGCCTATTTATACAAATACTAGAAGTCCAATTTGAGTAAGTTTCTAGCCTCCCAAGTCCTAAACTGAATACAACTCAGCTCGAACCCATTAATTGGGTTGATAGAAGTTCTAAATAAGTTAACTTACGAAAATAAAATTCTAAATAAGGATTCATCCTTTCCAAGTCCTAAACTGAATAGGATTCAATCCAAAATTAGTCTTGGGTTAGTGGAATCTAAAAATAAGACCTAAGACATCATAATGAAGAGAATTTAAATATAGAAAGGTACTAAGTAAGGTAAATTCTAAGTTTAAATAAAGGAGTGAATCAAATTATTTGTCATGACCCATTGACTTCTGAATTAGCTCCTTTTGATATTTCTGAACTTCTTTTGAACGTCCTACATCAGTGTCCCCTTCTTGTAAAGAACTCGTCCTCGAGTTATTTTGTCGTAACTTGCAGTCCTCAGGTGCATGATAGTCAAACAAATCTTGAATATTAAAAGTGTTTGAGATTCCCAAATCTTTCGGGAGGTCGATGACATAGACATTGCTGTTTATCTTTCTTAGTATCTTCAGTGGCCCAATTTTCTTCTGTTTCAGTTTATTGTAAATTCCAACTAGAAACCGTTCCTTCCTCAAGTGCACCATCACCAGATCTCCTTCTTGAAACTCTTTTGGACGCTTATGAATGTCTGCTTTAATTTTGTATTTGGCATTGGATTCTTCTAATTTTTTTTTACCTCAGTATGCACTTCAATAATTCTCTCCACCATATTGTCTGCAGCTATGCTTGTTTCTGCCAATTTGGACAACACCACCAAATCCAGTGGGTGCTTTGGGGTTCTTCCATTGACAATTTCAAATGGTGATTTTCTTGTGGACCTGTTCTTCATGTTATTGAAAGCGAATTCAGCTTGTGTGAGTGCATAATCTCACTGCTTTGGTTTGTCTCTTGCAAGACACCGAATGATGTTTACAAGTGTTTAATTCACCACTTCAGTTTGTCCATCTGTTTGTGGATGATGGACACTGCTAAATTGTAGAGACGTATCAAATAGCCTCCACAATGTCTTTCAAAAGTGATTTAGAAATTTTGTGTCACGATCAGGAGTGATAGTCTTTAGCACTCCATGTAGCCTTATAATCTCTTGAAAGAATAAATTAGTCACCCTTGTTGCATCTGCTATCTTCTTACATGGAATGAAGTGTGCCATCTTGGAAAATCTGTCGACAACAACAAATACCGATTCTAAGTCTCGTTGAGTCCTGGGGAGGCCCAAAACAAAATCCATCGATAGATCCTCCCATGGGACATTTGACACAGACAATGGGGTATAAATGCCAGTGTTTTGAGAGCTTCCGTTGGCTGTTTGGCATACATAGCACCTTTGTACAAAACGACCGACATCCCTCTTAAGTTGTGGCCAGTAATAGCGCTCTTTAACTAGTGCAATGCTCTTGTTACGGCCAAGATGCCCTGTTAGGCCCCTGCTATGCAACTCTTTCACCACCTTTTCTCTTAAGGAGCACCTTGGAATGCAAAGACGAGAACCCTTAAAGAGAAAGTCTTCATGGAGATATAAATCACTTTTTTGTCCTGTTTGGCACTTTCCAAACTCCTCTTTAAAATCTTTGTTTTCAGCATACAATTCCTTCAAATAATCAAACCCTTCAACTTCGTTGCTTATAATTACCATCAAGGCTGCCCTGCGGCTCAAAGCATCTGCCATCTTATTTTTTTGTCCAGATTTGTGTTTTAAAACATAGGTGTATTGCTATAAGAATGACGACCATCGACCATGCATGCGATTCAAGTCCTTCTGGTTATCAATGAATTTCAAAGCTTGGTGGTCAGTATATAGAATGAACTTTCGTTGAATTAGATAGTGCTTCCAATGACGAACTGTTTGTACAATCGCATAAAATTCCAGCCCATATGTTGACCACTTCTTTCGAGCTTCACTCAACTTTTCGCTATAGAAAGCTACTGGTCTTCCTTCCTGAGATAGAACGGCTCCAATGCCTATGTACGAAGCATCACAGTCTACCTCGAATAACTTCTCGAAGCTGGGTAATGCCAAAACAGGTGCAGTAGATAATTTCTCCTTGATTAATTCGAAACATCTATTAGTTTCTCGAGTTCA
This sequence comes from Trichopus zeylanicus subsp. travancoricus, assembly GCA_005019695.1. NCBI lineage: Eukaryota > Viridiplantae > Streptophyta > Magnoliopsida > Dioscoreales > Dioscoreaceae > Trichopus > Trichopus zeylanicus. The sequence continues at coordinate 525,053 of RXID01014303.1, forward strand.
GGAGAACTTGCGTTATTTTAAACATTCAGTTTTTGGTGCCATAATGGAACTAAAGTTTTTGACAAACCTCCGATAAAATGTTGCCAGACCATGGAAGCTTCTAACTTCTGATACACTTCTGGGTATCGGCGATTCCTTAATAACTTTTATCTTTTCTTCATCAACATGAATGCCTTCCGCACTTACAATAAAACCCAAGAACACCAAGTGGTCAGTCATAAAATGGCATTTCTTTGAGTTGATGTACAACTTTTCCTTCTTCAGCACAGTAAGTACTTCTGTTAGATGCCTTTTATGTTCTTCTTCATTATGACTATACACCAGGATATCATCAAAGTAAACAACAACAAAATGACCAATGAAAGGTTTGAGTATCTGATTCATCAATCGCATGAAGGTACTTGGTGCATTTAAGAGTCCAAAAGGCATAACAAGCCACTCATAAAGTCCTCCTTTTGATTTGAAAACAGTTTTCCATTCATCACCGGGTCTAATTCTGATTTGATGGTATCCACTCCTCAAATCTATCTTGGAGAACACCTTTGACCCTTTTAACATGTCCAACATGTCCTCTAAGCGAGGAATTGGGAATCTATACTTTACCGTGATTCGGTTGATAGCTCGACTATCTACACACATCCGCCAACTTCCATCTTTCTTAGGTGTCAATAAGGCTGGAACTGCACATGGGCTCATGCTGACTCTGACCATTCCTTTTCTGATCAACTCTTCAACCTTACTTGTAAAATTTGTGACTCTTTTGGACTCATTCTGTAGTGGGGCAGATTTGGTAAACTTGCTTAGGAACAAGGTCAATGTGGTGCTGAATATCTCTCATTGGGGGTAGTTCATCAGGAAGATCATCCGGCATGGTTTCCTTGAATTCATCCTTGAATTCATCTAGGAAGGGTTGCAAGTTTTTTGGAGCTTCAGTGGGCATTGTCTCCATTCCTTTTTCAATCACAACAAATATTTGAGATGTTTCGCTAGCCTCATTTATAAAATTTTGCACAATCAGGAAGGAGTGACCCTTCTTTTGTAAACTTTTGGGTCGACGCTCTTCGCCAATGGGGGTAAGATAATTTTCTTTCCATCTTTGAAGAAGATGTAACGATTGTCTCGCCTACGATGTGTAAAATCTCTATCAAATTGCCAAGGTCTGCCAAGAAGAATATGATATACATCCATCTCCACAACATCACAGGTTACCTCATCATTGTAGAATTTCCAATGGAAAAATAAATTTGACATCGTTCAGTTATCTTGGTTTCACCAACCTTTTTAATCGAGCCGATCTTGTAGGGAGAGAGATGTGATTCCGTTTTCAATTGAAACTTGTCAACCATAGTCTTGGAGAAGATGTTTTTACTGCTTCCCCCATCAATAATCATGTCACAGATCTTGTCATTTACTGTACATCGAGTGCGGAAGATATTGTAACGTTGTAGGTTTTCCTCTTGTTTTGGGATATACATCAGATTCCGAACTACTAAAGATGACCTTTTACCATCAGGCTCCTCGAATATTTCATCTTCATAGTTTTCTTGATCACAATTTAGGTCATCATCTTTTGAGTCATGTAAATTGTCAGATACAAAATTATCTTCAATAGCCAAGTTCATAGGTTGTTTTGCTGGACAAACATTAGAATGACGTTCAAGTTTTCCACAGCGATAGCACTTTAGATCAGGATTTGAACATGGGTTCTTTGCTGATGTGGTGTTTCCTGATTGCCTTGTAGGTCTAGCTTCAAGACTTATTTGTGTGGGAGGTCGAGGAGGTTGTGTAGCTATACCTCTGTTAGAAATAGATTGTGCTCCTTTTGAATTCTCACCAATAGTTCTCTCCACCTGATTTTTGATGACAGGTCGCTCCAATTGGGACTCCACACGAGTTGCACTCCTCACAGCCTCATTAACCGTCCAAATAGGTTGCAAAGAAATCCTATTTTGGATGGTTTTGCGTAGCCCACCGATGAATCTTGCCACTTGATGAGATTCAGACTCTCTTAGATTATTACGTGCTGATAGGCGATAGAACTCCTCAGCATATGCCTTCACACTGCGATTATCCTGTCGACAATTTTGATATTTCTGAAAGAGTACCTGGTCATAATCTATGTGAAGAAATTGCTTTTCGAGAAGAGCCTTCATCCGTGACCATGCTTCAATTGGAGCTTTATTTTGGCGTGTCCTTTCCAACTGGATGCGTTCCCACCATGCTGATGCACCATCCTTTAGTCGGTAAGCAACAAGTTTCACTTTCTTCGAATCTGGAATCTCCATGTAGTCAAAGAACCGTTCCACTTCAGCGAGTTAATCGAGAAAATCTTCGATCTGAAGTTGGCCATTAAAAGATGGGAGATCAATCTTCAAGCAAAAATCATGACGTCTATCATGCTCAGAAATTGGTCGATGAAGGATGTCTTCAATTTCTTCATCGCTGGAGTTTTCAAAGATTTGTAAACCCTTTGGATTCACTTGCGGAGCCTTTCCTCAACCAATTGGATCGCGAGTCACTTCATCGATCCGTCGACGTGGTTGATTCAGGCCTTTAAGTTGATCCATCCTCGACATCAACTTTGCAAGTGAGTTTTGGATTGCCTCCATGGTCGAATCAAAATACTCACGGCTGAGTGATTACCCATAGGAGCACCATCCCTAGGGTTATCGCTGGTTGCGTCGTCATTAGACATTAAGTAAGGAGAGCCTCGCTCTGATACCACTTGATGTAGCAACAAGCGTGGTAGACGAGGAAAACACCGTTGCCTCTGTTAAGAACTCCTTGAATCCACAAGGAAGAGAGAAAATTCACTAAAGTAGAACTTTATTGAGAATAAAAGTTGTTCTCCCGCCCATAGGGCTCAAGGCCTATTTATACAAATACTAGAAGTCTAATTTGAGTAAGTTTCTAGCTTCCCAAGTTCTAAACTAAATACAATTCAGCTTGAACCTATTAATTGGGTTTGATAGAAGTTCTAAATAAGTTAACTTACGAAAATAAAATCCTAAATAAGGATTCATCCTTCCCAAGTCCTAAACTGAATAGGATTCAGCCCAAAATTAATCTTGGGTTAGTGGAATCCGAAAATAAGACTTAAGACATCATAATGAAAAGAATTTAAACATTGAAAGGTACTAAGTAATGTAAATCCTAAGTTTAAATAAAGGAGTGAATCAAATCATTTGTCATTGCCCATTGACTTCTGAATTAGCTCCTTTTGATATTTCTGAACTTCCTTTGAGCGTCCTACGTCAATTAGCTGATGATCTAACCATTACATTCTGGAGATAATCCCCATTTCTCTTAAATAAATGTAATTCCCTTTTAACAACAGTAATCTAGCTAGACCTGAGCAAGTATGGTCACTTATTTATTTTTCTTAATTAGGTAATTCAAATGTCATAGTTAGATTATATTTAGGTGAAATTGTATTAAAATGAGCCAAGCAGTTCTCACTGTTTGCATGTGAAGCTAACATATCCTGATTGAGACCTTCTCCCTGAGCACACAACAAACATGCTGATGTACTTGCAAGTCTGGCTACATGACTTTGGTTAGCATGTACAAGTCGATTGTGATCCAGTTCGTGCCAGCAGAAGGCATTGAATGTTCATTCAGCACATATAATTGGGCTTCTTGCAGACCTGTTACAATTTTTGTGCAGTAATATGAGCATCTATCCCTTTATCAAGGTGCTGAATTTTCTGTGAAAACTATTGTATAAGTCCCACTTATGATTAATTTTGTTTCAAAGGCCTTTCATTTTTCAAACATCAGAAAGAGCCGAAGGATCATTTTATTGAAGTACTGTGAAGAGTTCTCTGAAATGCAGAATTGGTTATTGAAGAACTTGTATGCAGAATTCTCTGAAATGCAGAATTCCTTTTCTTTTCCTTTTCTATTCCATATTGTACAAATTATTTGAAAACCTTGTATGCCATTGCAGGGTGGAAATTCTGGTTCACAATCTTTCCAAAGCCAGGATGTCTTGCAGATGGATAACATTATCGAGGATCTGCATTGCAGGATGAAGAAGCTTGAGAGGTGGCATGCAATCAATCTGGTAAATCTAAATTTTAGCTTTCACCAATGGTAATGTTGATCAAGGGCTTGGCTAAAGTTAGCACCTTTGCAGGTTCTATGGACATTTATGATGTCTGCTCTCGTCGGTTACTCACTTTACCAAAGGAAACGGCATTAAATATTGTCGCTGCTTGATAACTTTTACTTTGGGTTAACAATTGAGAAGGTCAATTTGCCTGTATAGATCCACTGCTCCATATTGAATGTTAATAATAGATTGGGTTATGTCAAAATTACATCTCTACACTGATTTCAAATCATTTTAAAAGAAGTTATATGTAGTTCTCTTAACAGTTACTCTTTGTCTAAGTTTATCCTTTTGAGTTGGTCTATTAGTAATGGTTGGAATCCTGAAATTTACTACTAGTTTTAAGGGTGAAACCTGTTACAAAAATTGGGTTTTGAGAAGGGAGGGAGAAAGCTAGCTCTTTTATATTCTCAGAATCAGAAATCACAAAACCCTAGTGACAATGAACAGTATTGGTGTGTTATAGTTTGGATATCCAACACTATACTCCAATAAAGGGGGTCAGTAAGGTACACCGTAAGTCAAGTTTCAGTGTATGGAAGTCTATTCTGAGTTATATATTTTGCCTAACCGTCTTTTTTATTGATAGAAACAAAATTGGGCTACCATAGCCTATTCAAGTTGTTACAACCGGACTATCATTTGTATACATGGCATTTTAGAATGTGGTCCTTAGAACAAACATTATCTCTTGCACCACTTTTTGCTTCACTTCTCGTTATAAAAGGGGAGAACATTGTCAGCAAGGAGATAGGGGTAAAGTGTCAATATTATCACTGGTATCTTATCAAATTATGGATGATAGCAACATATATAAAGCTTGTATCCCACAATCATGAGGTCCTCTTCTTCATCTTTTCTTTGTTTCATTCTGACTCTCTCCGTTGGCACCACCCTTGGCGAGCAAATTTTTGATTGTTTTGTAGGTTTGTGATTCCTCATAGGAGAACTTTGGAGTTATTTGGTTGGAGCATGACATTAGTACATTCCTTGGATCCTTCTCTGTGTGTGTTGGTAACACAACAAGTTTCATTGAGATTGGAACTCGAGCTTTTTCAGAAAAATCAGGCCTGGGGTGAGATATTGATGGGCATTCACTATGGAGATACCCCTCTTTGGTGTAGGGGCCAAGTGTCAAAGTTGAGAGAGGGTTTTGGATGGCGGTTTGGGCAGCTTGGCAAGGCTTGATACTTTAGACCAAGTTCAACCAACTAAACATGTTATAGCTGTGATCATCAATGTCCGACTAAGAATCAAGATAAGTTACTAAGACACTGTTAGGTTCGGAATCAAGATCAATACTAGTGAACCATTTTTATAAACTAATATTTTTTTATTAAAATTAACGCTTCAATAATTTAAAGTTTAAAAAATTATTTAATTTTTTTATAATAATTTAATTTAATAACAGTGTAAAAAAAGTAATATTAATTTTACAAGAAAAAAAATATTCTAAAATGGGTTGATCCTGATCCTGATCTCAAATCAAATGGAGTCTAAGCGTCTATGTCTATGTAAACATCTCCAAATCCTTGAACTAAGTTGTGACAATGCAGAAAATGTGGAAGAAGGGGTTCCCTTGAAACCATAGAGCTGTGGGTACAAATTGCTACATTACCCAAAAAAGAAGAATAGAAGACAGGTGGAGGAATAAGTATTTTTATTGATGAAAAAAGGTCGATTACAATCATGCAAAATATCAAGCGCAACCTTCTAAGGCCGAATGAGAGTCTTTATCCTAAATCGCAGGGCCACCCTCATCGGTAGTTTGGTTATCAACCATTTGATGCTTTTAGCTCAAGCTTCTACAGCTCATGAACTCAGCCTTAGATCGATGTGATGTGCTAGAGGAATTGGCATCATAGGAGTTTGATGAGGTGTACGGGCCTCCACCTTTGAGTTGTAGATAATTAGCATCCTTTCTCATGTTGTCTCATCAACCCCCTCAAGGAAGAGGTTGTTGTGATTGAAGAAGCGTTTCCATCGACATTATATCATCTCAAGTCTGAGCAAATTCTTACAAGATGCTAGTTTGTTTTACCTCAGCAAGAATATGCTTATCGAAGTCCAATGATTTGAACGAAGATGCCCCATTGAGTTGAGCTTTTGCAACCAACTTTAAGAATGCCTCCCTTGTGTGAAACTCCTACACTACTAGAGCAACATGGTGCTCAGCCTCGACTTGAGTCCCCCTCAACAACCTAGGCCCTTGCCCTATTAATGGAAAATTTGCCCTTCAAAATCATCTCACACATCCTTGCTTTGGTGAGTTCGAATTGAACGAACTACAACTTCTCCTTTAGTCGAGCCCTTCGTGTGTTGACTCTCTCCAATTGGTAAAGAGCCTTAGCTTCAGCAGTGGCAACTTGGTTAGCATCTTTTTGGAGCTTTGATAGCTGGGCCAACATCTCCCAAAGAGCATCGTGTGACTATAATAGGAGAAATCTTCAATCCAAGTTAAAATTGGGCTAAAAGTAGATGCTCGGAAGGTTTACCTCATCGTGATATCTGATGATAGAGTAGTACTTTATTGATAACAGCTGTAGATCGGGGAGCCCTCCTATCGCTTTGGGTTCTGTAGGAGGATTGGATGCTCTAGCACTACCCACACTGTGAATTGAGCCATTGCGGGAGTGGATAAATAACTTATCAAAAGAAGCATCGATGTGATCTAAGTTACTTGGACCAGAGGGCAAGGCAACAAAAAGGAAAAAATTCAGGTTAAATGGAATAAAAGAATCAATAGACCAAGCCAAACTATAGAAATTGGTAGAAAATAAACAATATTGGGACAAAGCTATAGACAAAACAATCAATTGCTACTCCACATAATCAAACTATAAAGAAAGCACCACTTGCATGGCTGTGTGAGGAATCTCAATCATATGAACACAACAAGTGACCCCCTAGTACATCAGTGCAATTGCTAAAAGCCACTCGAAAATAACGCAAAAGCATTAGAGAAAATAGCTATGTTTGCAGGAGCAATGAGAAAACATGGGAACTCAAAGAGGAAGAAAAAAACTCACCTGATATCCTTCGCTTGGGAGCATACAAATCCTCACATATCACCAAAGAAAGCAAGTGACTCCAGAATTGCAAATAGAGCAAATTTTTGGAAATAGAAGGTTAGGGAAGAAAGTAAAGTGTCTCCCCATGTACATGTTTATAAAGTTACATCATATGGTCTAGATGTAACCCTGAAGTCCCCTAGATAACCACCAAGACCTCAGGAGTGATACTCAACAAGATGATGACATGGATCAACATTAAAAAACTGAAGGGTTATGAGCACATGGTGCTTTCAATAACATCATAAAGAATAAAGAGAACAGAAGGATCTTTTCATAACATCCTTGAAATGCTCCTACAAACTAATGATAGGGGCACTTTAGATCCCCAATAACTTATACAAATGCACTGTTTGAGAAAGACACTGTTGCCATTGGGGATCTTCAACAAACTATGACAAGCATAAAATTTAAATGACAACACAACACATATGAGTCAAGCCAAAACCCAGTACAAATGAGAATTTGGTTATGAGCTTTGCATTTGGTTGAGGTATAAAGGCCCAATTACAAGCTCCACACTTGACTGAGGTATAAATGCTTGATTACAAGCTCTACGTATGATCAAGATGGGGAGGTCCATTTATAAGCTCTACGCTTGATTGAGATATAAAGGCTCAATTACAAGCTCTACACTTGATTGAGGTATGAAGGCTCGATTACAAGCTTTCACACTTGATTGAGGTATAAAGGCCTCATTACAAGCTCCTTGCTTGATCAAGGTATAAAGATCCAATTACAAGCTTCGCAATTGACCAAAGTATAAAGGCCCAGTGACAAGATTCAAGGGTCGCCAATTCATCATGTTACAAGCTTTGCGTTTGACTGTCGATTCATCTACCCTAGAAGATTCAATGGTTGTTGATTTTCATTTGCTTACATGCTTTGTGTTTGATCGTTGATTCGTTTGGCTTAGAAGATGAAATGACCATTAATTTATCCAGTTACAAGCTCTACAATTGACCATCGATTCATCTGGCCCATAGATTCAATTATGGTCCATTTATTTGATTACAAGCTTCGTGCTTTATTGTTGATTCATCTAGCCTAGAAGTCTTAACGACTGTTGATTCAGTTGGTTACAAGCTTCACACTTGATCATCAATTCATCTGGCCCAAAAGATTCAGTTGTCATTGACTCATCTTGTTACAAGCTTTGCACTTTACCGTTGATTCATCGACTCCGAGGATATCTCTCCCTCTATCAGTTCTTTGGCCTAACAACCCAGCCTTCGATCCTTGCAAGCTTTAAAGATTCAACAGTTATCGATTCATTCAACCTAGAAGATTTAACGACAATTGCTTCATCTGATTACAAATTCCATGCTTAACAATTGGTTCATCTGAACCAAAAGATTCAACAATCATTGATCCATTTGATTACAAGATCTACACTTAATTGTCAATTCATCTAGCCTAGAAGACTTAACCGATATTGATTTATCTTCTCTAGGGATTAGCACTTGATCAAAGTGTTGAAGCCCGGTTATAGACTCCATACTTGATTATGGATATCTGGTCAAAGCATTGTTGTAATGAATAATAAACCTAGTAAGTTTCACCGATAACATTTAAATATTAGCATGCATCGTCACTAATCCCATTGCAAAGTGTTTGTAATTTGGCTATGGCCTTTGCACTTGATGGAGATTTGTATAGCTCGACTTCAAATTCAACACATAGCCAAAGCCTAAAGATCCCGGTTGAAAGTTCAACACTTGGCCAAAGCATGAAGAGCCCAACTGCAAGTTTGATGACCTATACTTGGCTGTGAAAACACTTCACTTCTGAATTTCCATGACAGGCAGCAATCCATGTAAGTGATGTGAATGACGTTCCATTATAGGTTTGTTTTGCTCCTAACCATGCTATAGGGGAACATGAACTCCTAGTTACAAGTTTAGTGCTTGAACACAAAGTGAATTCACTAGCTTCATGTCGGATATCTTGGATCCTAGCTACATGCTCATTACTTAAGAGAGGAAAACTACAATAGTCATAATAGTTCTGAAATACAAGAGATTCGAGGGTAATCCGTTCATTAGCTCAAAGAAATATGTCCAAGTCATTATTTAGTTATTACTATCACCCTCTACTATAGGAAAGTTATCCAAGATATCGGGAACTCCATGTGGGTCAATTTCAGTGGCCCGGAGTGGCAGAGACCCCCGGGAGCGATCTCAATATACAAATTAAGGTGTGTTTAATTTGAGTGCATTATCGAGTATTGTGGGAATATTAACTTTCAATGTGGACAAACCCCTATTGTTAGTTATCTTGACAACTATCAAAAACTTCTAAAGCATGAAACTTAGCTAATAAAAAAAATACAAAAGAAAAGAAGAAAGTATGATATTAATTGATTTGAGAAAATGGTACATATCTTAAGTAAGAGCATGCTCTTACTTTACAATTTAATAGATTTGAATGCATAAATGGCATGAAATGAGAGAACAGAATGGGAAGAGTCTAATGTTTACTATTGCCCCACTCCTGTGTGCTAAACCATGTAGAGTTTGACTCGGATGGGCCTTGATCTGATTCTTGGTGGATGCTAATAACATGGCTTGATCTCAAGATATGGTGGACTATATTGACTTTGTCAATTGACCTTACTAGGTCTAAGACATTGTTCGATGGGATATGGAGAAATGAGAGAGGAAGTGGAAAGAGCTTGATATGCTCTACTGCCATGCTCTCAAGTACTAAATCAAGTGGACTTTGACTCAGATGCGTTTTGAGGTTGAACTTTGGTGGGTGTTAACAACATGCTGACAAATGTGGCCAACTGCCTTGGTTCATAGCATCACCTGTGGCTTTGAGGTTGACTAGCTTGAGGGAATATCATCAACTGCATTTTGGGGTTGACTAGTTTGAAGGATGAATCACCAATAGCTTTTGGGGTCGGCTAGCTTAAAGGGCATGTCACCAATGGCTTCTAAGGTCAGCTAGCTTGAAGGACACATCATCAATTGCTCTTGGGGGTTGACTAGCTTAAAGGGTGACTGACAGTTTCAAGCATGTTACGGTTGACCTTATTTGAAAAGGCATTTTGACTGACTAAATGAGCAAGTTCAGATCCACCTTTTGTCCTTTTGATTTGAAGGAATGATAAGTAGTTTTAGCTTATGCTAAGTATCTTTGATTTAGTAATTGATGACCTATCTTGGCATGTTGATTAAATTTGAGGTGTTTTCAACGGTTTTGAGCTTATTGTTAACTAACCTTATTTGGATGAGGTGTTTCGGCTAACTGACCAAACGAGTTCAAGCCAACCTTTTGTCTTATTTGATTTGAGAAATGATTAGCGGTCTTGGCTTATACTAACCATCTTTAATTTAGTAACCGACAGCCTATGTTTGCTTATTATTGATTAAATTCGAGATATTATTGACGACTTTGAACTTTTTGTTGACTAACCTTATTTGGACGAGACATTTTGGCTAGTTAACTAAGGGAGTTCAAGCCCATCTTTTGTCCTATTTGATTTGAATGAATGATTAATGGTTTTGATTTATACTAATCATCTTCGATTTAGTAATGGATGACTTATCTGGACTTGTCGTCGATTGAATTTGAGGTATTGTTGACAACTTTAACTTTGTTGTCGACTAATCTTGTTTGGACAAGGTGTTCTGGCTGGTTGACTAAGTAAGTTCAAGGCTAATTTTTATCCTATTTGAATTGAAGAAATGATCAACGACCTTGACTTATGCTAATTGTCTTTGATTTAGTAATTGATGGTCTATCTTGGCTTGTTATCAATTGAATTTGAAGTATTATTGATGGCTTTGAGCTTATTATCAATTAACCTTATTTGGATGAGGTATTCTGGTTGACTAACTAAGCAAGTTTGAGTCTACCTTTTGTACTATTTGATTTGAAGGAATAATCAACGACCTTGGTTTATGCTAATCGTCTTTGATTTAGTGATCAGTGGCCTACCTTGGCTTGTTTTGGATTGAAATTTAGGTGTTGTCGATGAACTAGAGCTTGTTGTTGACTAACCTTGTTTGGACGAGGCATTCTAGCTGACTAATTAAGCGAATTCAAGTCTACCTTTTGTCCTATTTGATTTTAAAAATGATTAATAGTCTTGGCTTATATTAATTATCTTCAATTTAGTAATTGCAGCCTATCGTGGCTTATTGTCAATTGAATTTAAAGTATTGTTGATTGTTATGGACTAACCTTGTTTGAACAAGGTATTTCGGCTAACTGACTGAGAAGGTTCAAGCCTACCTTTTGTCTTATTTGATTTAGAGGAATGATTAGCGGTCTTGGCTTATGCTAATCGTCTTTAATTTAGTAATTGATGGCCTATCTAGGGCTTGTTGTCTTTTGTGTTTGAGTCTTGTCGATGACTTTGGTGACATACCTAGTAGGACTCGGTTTGACTTACTTCAGTTTTGTTTAAACTTACTTCAGTTTAGGTCGAATTTTGATGGCCTATCTAGGGCTAGTCTAATTTTGGGTTGACCTAAATTAAACCCAACTAGGGTTGAGTTTGAACCAATTTGACTAGGACTAACTCAATTTGGATTCAAGTCCAGTTTGATTTGAGTTTTAGTCGATCTATTTGATGATCTATTAGAGTTGATTTAGTTTTTTTTGCATATTCCATCTGAATTTGTGACGTAACAACAAACATGGTAGATGGGGAAAACACCATTGCCTTTTTTAAGAACTCCTTGAATCCATAAGGAAAAAAGAAAATTTACTAAAGTAGAACTTTATTGAGAATAGTAGTGGTTCCCTCGTCTATAGGGCTGAAGGCCTATTTATATAAATACCAGAAGTCCTATATGAGTAGGTTTCTGACTTTCCAAGTCCTAAACTAAATACAACTTAGCTTGAACCCATTAATTGGGTTGGTAGAAGTCCTAAATAAGTTAACCTATGAAAATAAAATCCTAAATAATGATTCATCCTCCCCAAGTCCTAAACTAAATAGGATTCAGCTCAAAATTAATATTGGGTTGGTGGAATCCGTGAATAAGACCTAATTGACTCATACTGGAAGAGACTTATGACATCATAATGAAGATAATTTCAACATAGGAAGGTACTAAGTTAGATAAATTCTAAGTTAAATAAAAGAGTGAATCAGATCATTTGGCATGTCCCCTTGACTTTTGAATTAGCTTCCTTTGATATTTCTGAACTTTTTTTGAGCGTTCTACATTAGTGTCCCCTTCTTGTAAAGAACTCATCCTCGAGTTATTTTATCGTAACTTGTAGTCCTCAGGTGCATGGTAGTCAAACAAATCTTGAATATTAAAAGTGTTTGAGATTTCAAAATCCTTTGGGAGATCTATGACATAGGCATTATCGTTTATCTTTCTTAGTATCTTTAGTGGCCCAATTTTCTTCTATTTCAGTTTGTTGTAAGTTCCAGCTGGAAACCATTCCTTCCTCAAGTGCACCATCACCAGATCTCCTTCTTAAAACTCTTTTGGACGCTTATGAATGTCCGCTTTAATTTTGTATTTGGCATTGGATTCTTCTATTTTTTTCTTTACCTCAGTATGCACTTCAATAATTCTCTCCACCATATTGTTTGCAGCTATGCTTGCTCCTGGAAATTTGGGCAACACCACCAAGTCCAGTGGGTGCTTTGGGGTTCTTCCATTGACAATTTCAAATGGCGATTTTCCCGTGGACTTGTTGTTCATGTTATTGAAAGTGAATTCAGCTTGTGCGAGTGTATAGTCCCACTGCTTTAGCTTGTCTCTTGCAAGACACCGAATGATGTTAATAAGTGTTCGATTGACCACTTTAGTTTATCTATCTATTTGAGGATGATAAGCACTACTAAATTATAGAGACGTATCAAATCGCCTCCATAATATTTTCCAAATGTGACGTAGAAATTTTATGTCACGATCAAAAGTGATGGTCTTTGATACTCCATGTAGCATTACAATCTTATGAAAGAATAGATTAGCCACCCTTATTGCATCTGCTATCTTCTTATATTGAATGAAGTATGTCATTTTGTAAAATCTGTCAACAACAATAAATACTGAATCTACGCCTCATTGAGTCCTGGGGAGACCCAAAACAAAATCCACTGATAGATCCTCCCATTGGGCATTTGGCATAGGCAATGGGGTATAAAGGCCAATGTTTTGAGAGCTTCTTTTGGCTGTTTGCGATACATAGCACCTTTATACGAAGCGACCGACATCTCTCTTAACTTGTGGCCAATAGTAGCACTCTTCAACTAGTGCAATGCTCTTGTCACGCCCAGATGTCTTGCTAGGCCACTGTTATGCAACTCTTTCATCACCTTTTCTCTCAAGGAGTATCTTGGAATGCAAAGACGAGAACTCTTAAAGAGAAAGCTTTCATGGAGATATAAATCATTTCTTTGCCCTGCTTGGTACTTTCTAAACTTCTCTTTAAAATCTTCATCTTTAGCATATAATTCCTTCAAATAATCAAACCCTTCAACTTTGTTGCTTATAATTACCATCAAGACTGCCCTGTGGCTCAAGCATCCGCTACCTTATTTTTTTTGTCCAGATTTGTGTTTCAAAACAGTTTACTACTATAAGAATGATGACCATCGACCATGCATGCAATTTAAGTCCTTTTGGCTATCAATGAATTTCAACGTCTGGTGGTCAATATATAGAATGAACTCTCGTTGAATTAGATAGTGCTTCCAATGACGAATTGCTTGTACAACCGCATAAAATTTCAGCTCATATGTTGACCACTTCTTTCAAGCTTCATTCAACTTTTCACTATAGAAAGCTACTGGTCTTCCTTCTTGGGATAGAATGGCTCCAATGCTTATGTACTAAGCATCATAGTCTACCTTGAATAACTTCTCGCAGCTAGGCAATGCCAAGATGGCTGCAGTAGATAACTTTTCCTTGATCAACTCGAAGTATCTATTAGCTTCTTGAGTCCAGAAGAACTTGGTTTGCTTCAAACACTCTGTTATTGCTGCCATAATGGAACTAAAGTTTTTGACAAACCTCTGATAGTATGTCGCCAGACTATGAAAGCTTCTAACTTTTGATACACTTCTGGGTATCGTCCATTCTTTAATAGCTTTTACCTTTTCTTCATCAACATGAATGCCTTTGGCACTTACTACGAATCCCAAGAACACCAAGTGGTCAGTTATAAAATGGCATTTCTTTGAGTTGATATACAACTTCTCCTTCTTCAGCATAGTAAATACTTTTGCTAGATGTCTTTTATGTTCTTCTTCATTATGACTGTACACCGGGATATCATCAAAGTAAACAATAATAAAATTACTATTGAAAGGTTTGAGTACCTAGTTCATCAATCGCATGAAGGTACTTGGTGCATTTGAGAGTCCAAAAGGCATAACAAGCCACTCATAAAGTCCATCTTTTGTTTTGAAAGCTGTTTTCCATTCATCACTAGGTCTAATTCTGATTTGATGGTATCCACTCCTCAAATCTATCTTAGAGAACACCTTTGACCCTCCCAACATGTCCAGCATGTCCTCTAAGTAAGGAGTTGGGAATCTATACTTTATCGTGATTCGGTTGATGGCTCGATTATCTACACACATCCGCCGACTTCCATCTTTCTCAGGTGTCAATAAGGCTGGAACTACATATGGGCTCATGCTAACTCTGACCATTCCTTTTCTGATCAACTCTTTAACATTGTCTTGTAAAATTTGTGACTCTTTTGGACTCATTCTGTAGTGGGCCAGATTTAGTAAACTCGCTTCAGGAACAAGGTCAATGTGGTGCTGAATATCTCTCATTGGGGGTAGTTCATCAGGAAGATCATCGGATATGATTTTCTTGAATTCATCTAGGAAGGGTTGCAAGCCTTTTGAAGCTTCAGTGGGCATTTTCTCCATTTCTTTCTCAATCACAACAAATATTTGAGCTGTCTCTTTAGCCTCGTTTATAAAATTTTGCACAATAAAAAAGGAGTGACCCTCCTCTTGTAAAACTTTGGGTCAATGCTCTTCGCCAATGGAGGTTAAAATAATTTTCTTTCCATCTTTGAAGAAGATGTAGTGATTGTCTCGTCCATGATGTGTAGAATCTCTATCAAATTGTCAAGGTCTGCCAAGAAGGATACGACATGCATCCATCTCCATAACATCATAGGTTACCTCATTCTTGTAGAATTTTTCAATGGAAAAATAAATTTGACACCGTTCAGTTATCTTTGTTTCACCAACCTTTTTAATCTAGTTGATCTTATAGGGAGAGAGATGTGATTCCGTTTTCAATTGAACCTTGTCGACCATAGTCTTGGAGATGATGTTTTCACTACTTCCCCCATCAATAATCATGTCGTAGATCTTGTCATTTATTGTTCATCAAGTGCGGATGATATTATGATGTTGTAGGTTTTCCTCTTGCTTTGGGATGTACATCAGATTCTGAGTTACTAAAGATGACCTTTCACCATCAGGCTCCTCGAATATTCCATCTTCATAGTTTTCTTGATCACAAACTAGGTCTCCATCTTTTGAGTCATGTAAATCGTCAGCCACAAAATTATCTTCAATAGCCAGGTTCACAGGCTGTCGTGTTGGACAAATATTAGAACGATGTCCAAATTTTTCACAGTGATAGTACTTTAGATCAGGATTTGAACTTGAGTTCTTTGCTGATGTGGTGTTTCCTGATGGCCTTGTAGGTCTAGCTTCAAGACTCACTTGTGTGGGAGGTCGAGGAGATTGTGTAGTTGCACCTCTATTAGGAATAGATTGTGCTCCTTTTGAATTCTCACTAATTATTCTCCTCACCTGATTTCTGATGACAGGTCACTCCAATTGGGACTCCACAAGAGTTGCACTCTTCATAGCCTCATTAACCGTCCAAATAGGTTGCAAGGAAATCCTATCTTAGATGGTTGTGCATAGGCCACTGATGAATCTTGCCACTTGATGGGATTTAGTCTCTGCTAGATTATTACGTGCTGATAGGCAATAGAACTCCTCAGTATATGCCTTCACATTGCGATTACCTTGTTAATAATTTTGATATTACTGAAAGAGTACCTGGTTATAATCTATAGGAAGGAATTGCTTTTCGAGAAGAGCCTTCATCCGTGGCCATGCTCAAATTGGAGCTTTATTTTGGCGTGTCCTTTCCAACTGGATGCGTTCCCACCATACTAATGCACGCCCCTTGAGTCGGTAAGCAACAAGCTTCACTTTCTTCGAATTTGGAATGTCCATGTAGTTGAAGAACCATTCCACTTCAGCAAGCCAATCAAGAAAATCTTCGATTTGAAGTTGGCTATTGAAAGATGGGAGATCAATCTTCAAGTAAAAATCATGATGTTTATTATGCTCAGAAACTGGTCAATGAAGGATTTATTTAATTTCTTCATCGCTAGAGTTTTCAAGGATTTGTAAACCCTTTGGATTCACTTGCAGAGCCTTTCCTTGACCAATTGGATTGCGAGTCACTTCATCAATTTGTCGACGTGGTTGATTCAGGCCTTCAAGTTGGTCCATCCTCAACATCAAGCTTGCAAGTGAGCTTTGAATTGCCTCCATGGTTGAGTCAAAATACTCACCGCTGATGTGATTACCCATAGGATCATCGTCCTTAGGGTTGTTGTTGGTTGAGTTGTCGTTATATATTAAGCAAGGAGAACCTTACTCTGATACCACTTGACATAGCAACAAGCATGGTAGACGAGAAAAATACTGTTGCCTCTGTTAAGAATTCCTTGAATCCACAAGGAAATGAGAAAATTTACTAAAGTAGAACTTTATTGGGAATAATAGTGGTTCCCTCGTCCATAGGGCTGAAGGCCTATTTATATAAATACCAGAAGTCCTACTTAAGTAGGTTTCTGCCTTTCCAAGTCTTAAACTGAATACAACTCAGCTTGAACCCATTAATTGGGTTGATAGAAGTCCTAAATAAGTTAACCTAAGAAAATAAAATCCTAAATAATGATTCATCCTGCCCAAGTCTTAAACTGAATAGGATTCAGCTCAAAGTTAATATTGAGTTGGTGGAATCCGCGAATAAGACCTAATTGACTTATATTAGGAGAGACTTATGACATTATAATGAAGATAATTTCAACATAGGAAGGTACTAAATTAGATAAATTCTAAGTTAAATAAAAAAGTGAATCAGATCATTTGCCATGGCCCATTGACTTTTGAATTAGCTTCTTTTTGATATTTCTGAACTTCCTTTGAGCGTCCTACATCAATTTGCTTGAGGTCAATGTGATTGAGTCACCTTAATTTAATTGATTTGTATCAATCAATTTGGTTTGAGAGCCCTTGGACTGTCATTGTAACTTTGGACAAGCCCATGAGTTGCCGCCCTAGATGAGCGAACTTGAGGGCTGACTTAGGTAAGCGAGCATGAGGGCTAGGCTAGATGTGCGGGTCCGAGAATTAGCTTACATGTAAACCCAAAGCCTAGCAAAGTGATGAGCCTGAAGGCGGATTGAATATGTGCTAGAAGGCTGGGTTAGTTGTGACCCGGGGGCTCGCTTGAGTGTAGGCTCGAAGGTTGGAAAAATGGCGAGCTCGACAGCTGCCTTGAATGTGAGCTAGAATGTTAGCTTAGTTACGAGCCTAAGGGCTAGCTTGAGTGTGAGCATGAAGGTTGAAAAAATTGCGATTTTGAGGGCTGGTTTGAGTACTATTCTAAAGGCTGTCTTAAGTACGAGTTCGAAAACTGATTTGAATGTAACTTTGAAGGCTGACTTAGTTGTAAGCCTAAGGACTGACTTGAGTGCGAGCTTGAAGGCTAGTAAAATGGCTAGCTCAAAAGTTGATAAAGTAGTGAGTCCAAAGACTAGCGAAGTGGTGAGTTTGAAGGCTGACATAATGGTGGACCTAAAGGCTGGCACAGGTACAACTCCAAAGGCCGATATAAAGGTGAGCTCGAAAATTGACATAAATGCAAGTCCAAAGACTGACATAAGGGCAAATTTGAAGATTAACATGATGGTGAGCCCAAAAACTAACATACATAAAAACTGGGCAAAGCGATAATACACATAACACAAAAATTGAGGCTATCCCTTTCTTATTTATGTTGACCAACAATTCTCTTTTTATTTTTTGCTTTTCCGTTTCTCTTCTTCCTCTTTTATTTTTTTCTTTTCTATTTCTCTTCTTCCCCGAAAAGGGTCTCTTCTCCTTTCTCATACGGGCTGTGATGGCTTGGAGCTTTTCCCGACCGAATTTGGTTGGAAGCAGCCGGATTCAGCCTCTCTTCCTGCCGACAACGTGGAGGGGCACTCCTGCCCCTCATCTCATGCCTGAATCCAGCCATTTCAGGTTGGATCTGGCCTATATTAGTGATAGGCGCCGGCCAGTGGGGTGACTGTTGAGAGTTGGAGGGGAACAAGCTGGAGCATAGGAGTGGCGAGCGGATCATGCGAGGAGAGGCTAGCTATGGCCGGCGGTCGTGTGTTGGAGTACAGAGGTGGCAATGTCTCAACTGGCAGATGGACGGTAGCTCACGGCCAGGCATGCGCAAAGCTTCGAGGCAGCACTGGTCGCTAGGAAGCAGCAATGTGGGAGAGACCTAGCAAGGTGTGGGGAAGAGGCTGAGCTCGGGCATGAGTCCCTGCACGCACAGGCGGTTCAAGTCGGTAGAAGGCTAGGGCTAGATTTGACTTCTTCGACGGGGATCCTCTGAGGTTAGGCAGTGATGAAGGAGGCAATTAGGCAGGCAGGTGTGAAGTGTGGGCTGGTAGTTCACGAGAGCGAGGCTATCATCTTCTTGGCCAGATCTGGCTGGGCGGTGGAAGACAGCTAGAGGGAGGAGAGGAGGAGGAGTACTTTGCTGGGGAAGGCTAGAGAAGAAGAAGAAAAGAGTTAGAAAGGAAAGGAAAGGTGAGAAATTATCTGCATGTTCTTTCTCGTCCTCTGTTCGTGTTTCTATGATTTGTTGTCCCTAGACCTTTTATTTTTTTATTATTATTTTTTGAATCTCTCCTCTTCTCTCTCATGCTTTTAAGTTCTCATCCATTTTATAAGTTCAAGAAGATTTGAAATTAAATCTTTAATAGAGTTAATTTTGGAGTTAATTTTGGAATGCTGTGAAATTATGATTGATGATAAGATTGTAGTTTTATATTTTTTGATTGGTATGTAATTCCATTGATTAAGATTTATTTATGTACAAAGAGATTTAAAAAATTATACTATTTTTGGATACTAAATTTTAGGGAGTTTTTCGCAAATTTTTTTGGAAAATTTGGACAAATAATGTAATTTTATAAGTTTTAGGGACCTTTTTATAAAAAGATCTATTTATGAAATTTTGAAATCAGGTTTCTTTTTATAAGAAAATTTTAAAGACGAACCTATTTGTAAAATATATTTGGTTTAGGAACCTATTTGTAAAGATTTTATATTTTCTTCATTTTGGTTTAGATATTTGATAAATTTTAGGTTTAATATTAGTTCAAATATCCAGCTTACTCGGCTCCTTTTAGTTTAGAATAAATTTTTCAATAATTTAAATTCAAATTAAACTTAATTTTTGATTAAATTTGACCATGATTTAAATTTAACTGAGTTTTGCATTGGAGTCATAATTTAGTGGCATTTAAATTTCAATTATGATCATATTTCAATCAAAATTTGATTTTAGCAAAAATCATCTCAAACATTCTAATATTCCAAAGTTTGAAAATAACCTTCTAAGATGAAAGAATATTCAAGACAACAAAGAGCCATTGGGAAACGTTAAATCATTATATCAATGTGAGAAACTAGAAAGAAACTACTATTAAAAGTTACATTGCACAATTAGGCCTTAAGGAGCTAAACAAAAAGACTATAAGTCTAGGCCAACAAAGGCCAACAAAACGAATACAATATTTGTTTCATGCATTGCTGCCCCCAACAAACAAATCATCAAGTTCCTCCAAGGTATCATCAAGTTCCCCCCTACCACCAACCCGAGCCACCCACCCCTCGAGCCATTGGAAGGTCATTTGAGGTATGAAATTCAACTTTAACAACAAGGGTTCTTTGATGTCATCAAGAATTGCCGAGGTAGAGAGTTTAGAGGTGTGGGATCGATTTTGGCGGCCCAGAGTAGCAGAGACCACAGGGGACCTTGATGTACAAATCAAAATTTATTTTAATTTCAAGTGTGCTATCAAGTATTGTGGAAATATTGACTTTCAATAAGCGAAAGCCCTTGTTATTAATTTATCCCAACAATTGTTAATAAGCCCCTAAAGCAAGAAAACCTAGCTAATAAAATAGAAACTCAAAAAGAGAAGAAAAAACATTCAATTTATTTTAAAAAATGGTACATGGCTTAAGAAAGGATATACTTTCACTTCATAATAAATTTTAATATGAAATTATAGAAAACATAAAGATAACGGAGGAGTGGGGAAGAAGCTCTAATATGTGTTACTACCTTACTCCCCGAGCTAGCCCACTTGGTGTTTGATTTAGATTGACTTGGTTTCTGATAGATGTTAATAGCATCATCCAATGGAAAATCGAAGAAAATGTGAGAAGTTTGAAGTGTTTTCAATAGTTTTGAACGTTGATGATAACCTTATTCGATTTGAAGTGTTTCCATTTGCCGATAAGGTATTAGTGAGAACTTCGAGATTGAAAGTGTTTTTGTTAGCCAATAAGATATTGGTGATAACTTCATTTTCTTTAAAGTGTTTTCATAACTAATTAGGTGTATGTAATAACTTTATTTGCTTTTGAAATATTTCTATAGCCAACAAAATATAAGCAATAATTTCATTTGGTTTTGAAGTGTTTTCATAGCTAATGAGGCGTAGGAGTTAACATCGTTTGATTTTGAAGTGTTTCTATTGCCAATGAGGCATACGTAATAACTTTATTTGGTTTTGAAGTATTTCTATAGCCTGTAATGCATAAGTGATAACTTCGTTTAGTTTTGAAGTATTTCTATAACCAATGAAGCGTAAACAATAACTTCATTTGGTTTTAAAATTTTCTATAACCCATAGGGCATGAGTAATAACGTTATTGATTTTAAAGTATTTGTATAGCCAATGAGATGTAAGTAATAATTTCATTTGGTTTTGAAGTGTTTTTATAGCCAATGAGGTGTAGGAGTTAATATCTTTTGATTTTGAAGTGTTTCTATTGCCAATGAGGTATAAGTAATAATTTCATTTGGTTTTGAAATATTTCTATAGCCCGTGGGGCATAAGCAATAACTTTATTTAATTCTGAAGTATTTCTATACTCAATGAAGTGTAAGATAACTTCATTTGGTTTTGAAGCATCTTTATAACTAATGAGGTGTAAGCAATAACTTTATTTGGTTTTAAGTATTTTTGTATCTTATGGGGTGTGAGGGATAACTTTATTGATTTTAGAGTGTTGTATAGTTAATGAGAGGTAAGCAATAACTTCATTTAGTTTTAAAGTATTTCTATAGTGAATGAGACTGGGAGTTAACTTCTTTTAATTTTGAAGTATTTTTTTAGCCAATGATGCGTAGGTAGTACTTTCATTTGATTTGAAGTGTTTCTGTAGTCCATACGGTATAAACGATAACTTTATTTGGTTTTAAAGTGTTTCTATAACTTGTGCAGTGTAAGCAATAACTTCATTGATTTTGAAGTAGCATTACCTACTACTTGTGAAACTAGGTGTAGTCTTAGAGTACTGCCAAAGCCTTTTGTAGTACACCCAGCAACACTTAGCTTGACCTAGTTTAGTTCCATTCAAACTAGTTGTAATTCAAGTTAGGATAGTAACATCAACCGCTGTTCATAACCTTGAAGGTTCAACACACCTAATGGGACTTAATTTAACCCTATTTAGTTCTATCGAGACTAATATGGTTTGAGTTCGAGTTTGATTTGGAATCAGTTTAATGTTCAACACTTATTTTTTTAGTCGAGTATGAATTGATTCAACTTGATGTTTAAGATTTGATTGAATTGCGATTCACTAATTTCTTCTTGAAAGATAGTGAAATATTCCATTTTTTTATTCCCAGAATCTTTGATGATCGGGTTCACATTAATGCTTTATACTATGACTAGGAAAATCATGAGAAACATCCATTCCAAAGTCACTATTGGTATCGACAATGAATGTTGAGTTTTCAATAATGAATTCAATTCATCAAGTTTGGCATTAATTTTCAGAAGAACGCTTGTCAAATATTGATCATTGACTCTAGTTGTAGTGCTAATTTTTAATTATAGTTCAACTTGATTCAGTTCAATGTTTAGAACTCGACCTTGGCTCGAGTTTGATTTTATTTGATTTGGATCGAGTTTGACCTTTTGTTGGACCTTTATCGGGTTTAAGTTCACATCTTGATAGACTTTGGTTCAAGTTCAAGTTGATTTGATTCAACATGGTTTCAACTCAAGCTTAGCCTGGTCCTAGTTTGACTTCGAGTTTGACCCCTTCATTTGAACTTGATTTAACCCAACTAGAGTTTGATTCGAGCTTAGTTTGATATGTTGTCCTTTAGATTTTGATAATGATCAAACTAGTATTTAATAAATTTCTTAACTTTGTATAAGCTTTAGAATTTGCAATGATCATTCATGCTTATGAAGAATTGAGTCTCGATATTAAAGCTTGAAGATGTTAACTTGAAGACAAATAAGATGATAACTTGGAAATGAAATTTAAAGATCAAGTTAGGAGCTTAAAGAATATTCAAAAGATCAAGATCGACATCAACTAGGTTTAGATTTTTATTTATTTTGGTCATGTCACAGATTTGCTTTGAGATCATTTTGTTTAGAATATTTGTCGTGTAGGGTTTTGTAGTAATTACTATAATAATACTGTAGTATGTAGTATCAGACGTCCGACTCATGAACCAAATGTCCAATTGACAAATTGTCTAACAGAATCAGATATCCAGTTGTCTAAAATGGACATCCGATTCGTAAAATCTGCATGATTAACGGTTAGTATTTTGATTATTGGAGTGAACCAATTTCAATCTGAACGACTTGTTTCGACCTAAAGACTATAAATAGGCATGATTGAGCTTCTCTTAACAAGTTTTACAACTTTATCTATTATTTGGAGAAGAGATCAAGCCCCTATGCCTTCTAGCCAAGAAATGTTCTAAACTTTTCAATCTCAAAGCAAATCCTCATTACCCTTGTTCTAAACATTGGAGTGAACTTATAACAAGCTTCAAGTGTATCATCTTTTTTGCTTTTTCCACTTGTAAACACTCTTAGGTGTTAGGAGTATGAGACTACAATAACTCTAGTATGTAGTGGATCTTCTCGGTTGGAGAGATTGATTGTATGGATAGGGTTTCATCATAAGGAAGCAATACTTGTGGTTTGCAAGTAGATGTAAAGGCTTGACTTCACATCAAGGAGCGACATCACCAGTGGAGTGATCCAATTCCTCAAGAACGAGACAGGGGTCATGGAGTAGGGGTAATTAGTTGCCAAATCAAGTAAAAATCAAGGTGCACTCTCTCTTACTTGTTTTACTTATTTGCTCTTATGGTTGAATGGAGCTTGAAAGAAATTGCTTGGGTTCTTTGTATTCTTATCTTGGTACATGATTAGGGCTTTGCATCTCATAATCGAAAATGTATTTGTGTTCAAAAATTTTTTCCCTCTTGAAAAGTTGCCATAAGGGTCAACATGATGCAAATTGGTTTTGATTTGAAAAGTCCTTGGATATTATGATAATTTTAGGTGAA
Organism: Trichopus zeylanicus subsp. travancoricus; assembly: GCA_005019695.1. Lineage (NCBI taxonomy): Eukaryota > Viridiplantae > Streptophyta > Magnoliopsida > Dioscoreales > Dioscoreaceae > Trichopus > Trichopus zeylanicus. The sequence goes on from RXID01014303.1 coordinate 548,899, forward strand.
CCTGTGGGTAACTTTAAATGTGCGAACTTAGGGGTTGACTTAGTTTGTGAGCTCGAAAGCTGATTTAGAGGTGTAAGTCTGAGAGTTGATCAAGTGCGAGCCTGAAGGCTGACTGAGTGCGAGCCTGAAGACTGACTTGAATGCGAACTTGAATGCTAGCTTGGATGAGAGCCTGAATAATGGCTAGGTGTGAGCCTGAAGGTTGGCTTGAATGCGAGTCCGAAAGCTGGCTAAGTGCAAACCTGAAGGTTGGCTTGGATATGAACTCGAAGACTGGTTGGATGCGAGCCCAAAGGCTACCTTAGATATAAGTCTGAAGGTTAACTAATTGTAAGACTGAAGGCTATATTGGATGCAAGCCTGAAGGTTAATTGACTGCACAAAGCCGTGGGTGACCATGGTAGTGATAGGGTTCCATCGTAATGCTTAGGATTGCGGATGATCGTGACATTGATGAAATTCATTAGTATACAAAACTGTGGGTGATCATGATGATGATGGCATGAAAATTGAGGTGAGAGAACCTTCCTCTCTTTTTTTTCTTGTTGCTGGCCATTTTCTCTTTTTTTTTTGGCCAACAACTTTTTTATTTTTTTTTCCTTTTATTTCCTTCTTCCTCCCGTGCTTTGCTTCCTCACACCCGGGACCTATCGGGCACTAACCATTTCCTCAAGACCTTGGGCGGGTCCAGTTGGATCTCTAGTGTCGAACGGCAAGGGGGAGGGCCTAGGCCCTTCGCCCTCCTCCTTCTTGTAGCTAGATCTAGCTGGAGATGGTTGGATCTAGCTCCTTCTTCTCTTTTTCGGTGAAATGGGCGACAGGGATGGTGCCGAACGATGCCGAGAGCAAGGAATGGTGCGAGGGGAGGAGGGCTATTGGTAGTTGCACAGGGGCGACATGGCAGGCAAGGGACTATGTGGGGTAGGGAGGGCTGCTGGTGGTCATGCAGGAGTAGAGCTAGCAGGCTACAGGCGGTGAAGTAGGTTTGAGGTAGTGTCAGAGGGGCTGTCGGTGCTTGCAGAAGAGGCCAGTAGGCAAGGCCATCATGCGGGCTTCTAGGCAAGGCGGTGGGAAGTAGGTGACTTGCTGATGGAGTGGTGGTCATGGAAGGCGCAACGATAGGGTCTAGTGTAGACAAGAGGAAGGTCCGACATGGGCAAGTGGTGACAATGGCTCTGGCTAGTAAGGGAGCCAATTGTGGGAGAGGCGGATGGGGTTTTGATTGGCAAGGTGTGAGCTACTTGCAATAGAGCCCGAGAGGAGAATGGAAGATCAAAAAGAAGATAAGAATTCTACCACTTCTTTTCCTCGTCCATGTTGAATTGGTTTTCAACCTCTTTGAGCTTGATACTGCTCTCATTCTGATCTTTTTCTTTTGTAGGTTTTCACCCACTTTATATGCCTCAAACAGATTTTGAGTTAAATCTTTGGTTGGGTGAATTTGAAAAGTTGTGTGATTATAATTTGGTGATAGGATTCTATTTTCAAATTTTGTGAATGATATGTAATCTATCGATTGGAATTTGTTTTCTTGACGAAGAAATTCAAGATTTGTACTATTTTGGGATATTGAATTTTTAGTGGATTATTTGTAAATGTTTTCCAAAAAATGGTCCAAAACATAATTTTGTAAGCTTCAAGAGTCTTTTTATAAAAAAAATATATTTATAAAATTTAAAATTATTAGGGTTCTTTTTGAATAAAATTTAAACTTGTGTATAAATAAAACTTTTTAGGAAATCTATTTCCAAAATTTAGAAATTTCAGAGGTTTGTCTGCAAATATAAATTTTTGAAGTGTTTATTTGCAAACCCTAATTTACCCTAAATTTTGTTTTGGTATTTGATCAAAATTTGGGCCCAAGTCAATTTGAGGCTCAATATCTAAATTTAACTTATCAGGAGTCCAACTCAAAGTAGAAGTAGGGTTACAAAGTCTATTTAAATAAGAGATAAAACCTAGAGCATCCGATAATAGTGGTAGTTCAACGGGTGAATGCTCTTTGGCGGAGAGAGGCTGTTTGGATGGTGGCAGTTGGTCAATGGAACTTGCACTTTGTCATTAATCCCATCCCCTACAATGTCAGTATCCTCAATGGGGGATGGAGTAGGATGGCACACTACCGAAGACTGAGGAGCACCATGAGAGTCTAAATGGTTGAGCTTCAAATGGTGAAGTAGTAGTTCAGGTTTACTCTCCCTTAGGAGCAAGCCTAAAAAGGATGATAATCATACTTCCCGATGTTATCAAGGAGGTCATAGCGACAATATACATTACTCTCCTTAAGACTAGTTGCCAACTTCTCTACTAGTGCATCCCAATACTCATCTAATTTCTTGAACTCCTCCATAACCTTTGCCCTAGCCTTGGCAACCACATCATAATATTCCTGGCAAACCAAATAGTTTGCTAGGATGTTGCTTTCACTCTTCTCAACATCCTTGGCCCTACTCTCTAAAACCTGCTTATTAGTTTTAATTTTCTTCTTTTCAGCCTCTATGGCTTTTTTCTCCTCCTTAACCTAGCCCTTCACCATGGTTAATTCAGTATTAAGACATTGACTCTTGGCCTTCTCCTTTGTGAGGGAATTCTATAGTATATCAAAATTGGCACATAGTTGATAGTAATGTTCTATCATTTCATTGTTGACCAAAGCTAGCTATCAAGGTATAAAGTCAGCAAAATGAAAGGGCCATCTATAACTAGTAAAACCTAGGAGAACAACTAAACTTACCTACTGATGAGTATTGTTGATGTTCACCATAACCTCCTTGGTGTACATTAGTTTTAATGATTGTTTCGAACACACAAGCACTAACCAAGGTGCCAAAACCTTGGTCAAAGGATCAAGCCTTTGGCCAATAGGGGATGCAGCAACTCAGGGGGCTAGGACAAGCTTCTAGATAGTCATACCTCTTCTCTCCCACCAAATTGATGTTGAAAGGGCATGCACTCCCCTTCCACTTTGTCTTCTCTAGAAGTCTTGGAGACAATCTTCTTCTTCCTCTTAGCTTGAGTTGTAGCTTGAGTAGTAGATCGAGTGTTAGAACGCAAAGGTCCAAGCTTCTCCTCTCGACTTTTGTTGAACCTTAGGCCTCCACAGGTCATTTTTCCATAGCCCAAGAGAGAAGACTCTTCATTGGAGGATTGGAGCGCATCAAAAATTAGTTTACACAGTGTTGTCCTCACCAGAATTTCAGGTTACATTCAGCCCATATAAACATAAATAATCCTCTAAACACCACTAAGGAGATTGGCATTCCTCCATCACATTGGAATAGATTCAACTGACCAAAAGATTAGATAGATCAAAGTGTAGCCTCGGTCTAGGGCTACACTCGTCCACTTTCGCTATTTCCATTTATTCACCATTCCTTGTTCCATAGGGACTTCATGAGTTTGAATAGAAATTTATCCTTGTTCCATAGGGACTTCATGAGTTTGAATAGAAATTTATCCTTTACTTTGATTTTAGTTTAAATTTGAGCTCCAATAGTTTGGTAGGGTAGAGTGTGCCTCTAATAATTGACATTTGGATTTTAGTTTCCGTAGAGTTTGGTAGGAGTGGGAGCTCAGATTCAGGCTCCTCTAGAGACTCCTCGCTAGAAGTGAGCAACTCTTTGTACCTTCCCAAAGTGCAAGAGTGCATGTGGAGAAGCAAGTTGCATGACCCATCTTTTGATGCTAGGTAGCCATTTGAACCTCCATGCATCCAAAATCCACGTCACCAACCTCCTACAAGAATTTGAGTGTGGTTGTCTAACCAAACTTTAGTCAAGAAGGTGATTGAAAGGTTGGTCTCAAAGTTTAGGTTTCCCACCCACACATAGGTTGATGACTTTGGAGACAATAGGGCATATTAAAATCTACTTGTCGAGTTCAAACATTCTTCTGATGCATACTAGATACAGTTCAAACTAAACCTTAGATATCCATTCTAGCCATTCCGCCATAGATCCCTTTGGGAATACTAGTTGGCTCTAGATAGCATCACCCCCAACATGATGGCTAGTTTAGTAGCCTTTTGGGTTTTCTATATCTTGGAGGAGGTAGCTTCCCTTCCTAGGATGTTCAAGAAAGCCTTTAAACTTTCAAGGTCAACAAGTTATCCCGGTAATATTGTGTGGGACCTCGAAAAGGCAAACAAATTTTGTTCATCAACTTGTCCTCCATTCGCTATTGGAAAGACCACCAAATGTACAATTTCTATTCGGATGACTTGGACATCACTATTGAAATAGGAGATCCTAAGAAGTGTGGAGAGAATCCCCTTATTCTTCTGAACATGGAGTCTCAACACATAATTCACTAGGTTAACTCTACCATTACTGAGGAGCAGCAATGCCCTACATGGTGTTCAAAAGACATATTGTGTCTCTATAGGTTGAGTGTAGCCTAGGAGTTCAATGAGCTTCCAACTTGTATTCTTTTATATTCTTCTTTAGTTCCTTTGTTCACTAATTTTTTTTTAACTTTTACCTTATCTTTTCAAGCATCAACAACCTTATGCTAGTAAGATCTTTGCTAGAGGACCTCACTCTGGCACCTCAAATGGCCCCTTCTCATGTTTTCGAGAAATGTCCTATAGAGGGGAACTCTCGTGATGTAGGGTTGTTGAAGAAGGCCCAGCTCCCATGCACCAACCCGAGCTTTGAGACCTTGAGTTGCGTGATGGCCCAAGTAGAGAAGAAGAAGGAGTTGGGGTCTGGTGGTGTTGATAATGCCCCATCAATTTGCCACCCCATGCAGAAGGGCATGGTCCTATAAGAACCAACCCTTGCCCCTTGCTAGAGCTCAAAATCTGGGCTTCACCAAGGATTGGACTCTATGCTCGATCAAAGCTTGGGTTCCACTCCTTAGCTAGTATCTTCACTAAAGGGGGATACCATCCACTTCCCTATTGTTCCTTCCAAGGTGGCCTTCAAGCTTTATAGTGGACAGACATCATCTGGAATATGGATAATTATTTTGATGGTAAGCCTCCTCTTGACTTTAAATTCTATTTTCTTGGTTTTTCTTACTTAATTTTCCTATGTTTTATGTTGGCTATTGATAATTGGGAGAAATGAACTGCTCAACTAGCTTGGTGAGGTAGTTTGAGTGATTTCATAACTCCCAAGATATTAACAAGAGAAAAATCCAATCCTTGGAGAAGGAGGTCTTGTGGCTCAAGAACAAGCTAGAGATCATAGAGAAGAAGGTTGACATTAATGAGGCAAAGAAAACCATCAAGAAAGTGAAGAAGGTCATTAGGAATGCTGAGATGACCTGCAACACTGTGGTAAGGGTCCTCAAGGTTAGTGAGGAGAACCACAAGTATCTCCTCATCGTGTGGATGGAGGTAGTGGAGGCGTTTAAGACCTCCTAGGAGTAGGAGATGGAGTTGGCCAAGAAGCCAGTTGGTAACTTAAGAGAAGGCCATGCCTATCACCAATATGGCTTCCTGGATGGCCAAGGTAATTTAGACTTTGATTCTTTACAAGATCTAATTCTATGGAGGATTAATGGTGGCCTATTGGCCAAGTGGCTTTGGCTGTACTCTACAGATCTTGTCAGACTCCTATGGCCCACTCCTCCATCTCCAATGCCTTCCTTGGTGTAATCCCATGTTGACAATGTTATCACTGTAAGCCCACCATGATTCTGGTTGCTATGGAAGCTCTTATAGGGGCCAACCCTCCTGAGGCATATGAACCCTAACCAACTCCATAGACTACCAAGGCTCCAGCGGTCATTCCCACTAGCCAAGATGATCCCATCAGTATAATTCATGCAGACGAAGAGTTTGGCAAGCGCTTCCCTGGTGTGGGCCCATGTAGCGTTGCATAGTGTTTAAGTTTTCCTTCCCTCTCTCTATTTTTTTAACTTTAGCTCGATCTAGCCAAACTCCAATTTTGTCATTTTTACATACTTTGGACTGGTCAAGCTATTTTTGTAGTAATGCTTCTGCAATGAAATTAAGTATTTTTCTTCATTCTTTTTGTTATTTAGTTTGAATTCTTTTTGCAATAAGAAATAATGATAAAGTGGGTTGTATGCCTCAGTAGCAAAGAAACCACACTTTAACTGATCTCTAGAATTACTCACAATGCCTATGCACTTAGACTTGATTCAAACATAACCTAAATGCAAGTTGTAGAGCAAATTCATCCATATTTTTTACAAGCAATATTTCAGAGAGGATTTATGCTCAGTTGAGGTTGGGATGATTCTTCCTTGGCAGTCCAATCATTGACTATAATGAACTTCTAGTCCCATTTTCACTTTTGATATTTTGGTATCAAAAACTAAAATGTTAGTCGTGCAAAATTGAGCTACACATTCCAAAGGTTGAATGTTGAGCCCATACCAGGTTTTTGACTGAACAAGTATTGCATTACAGTCACTGCTCCAAGGTCAAGTGTTGAACTTATAACTAGACTTCAACTAGTCAAGTACTAAACTTGTAATTGGTGTTCCATAGTAAAGTCAATTGTTGAACTTATTCTCCACTTTTTGATGATGACAAACTATGCATAGGGAAAGTAAATAAGCATATTATAAGATAGATCCATATAAAAGTAAGTAGGCATACTTTTTGTTAGAAAGATTAACTAACAATTGATTTAACAAGTTCACAACTATGCATATTGTTCTCCCCCTTTTGACATCATCAAAAATACAACTCCTCTTAAATGAGTGCATTACAAAGAATATAGAGCAAAGGACAATGAGTGCATTACAATAGCAAAAATTCAAATTTATCTCTTCTAATATCGTGCATCAAGAGATGAAAATTTCAAGAATGAATCAAATATTTCCTATCAACTTGCCTCAAAATAATAGTTTATCAAAATTCAATGTAATTAACATCTGAGGCAATAGAGTCTCCCTCTGATATATGCATATATAGATTTAAAAATATTCAATAACTTATATACGTACTCCCCCTATCTATGATATTAATAGAATTGAATAATCTGGCATAAATCAAGAAAAGTTTCAAGAGTGATCAATACATAATTTTTGAAAAATTCAGTTAAAAGCAAAATCCTACTATTTTGTCCAAAAAAAAAATAATCAAAGGTTGTCAAGAAGATCGATACTCAAGGATGTTAGTCCAAAAGCATAAGCATAATCCTCTGATACAAATTGGAAGCTGAAAAATAACCTAAGAGGGGGTTGAATTAGGTTTTTTTAAGTAATATAGGCAATTTTTAATTTCAAACCCAATTCAATTCACAAACCAAAATCACACAAGTCCACAAAGCAACAATAACCATAAGTGCTAAAATAGAACGTAAGGAGAAGAGTGCATCATGATTTTACATGATTTGGTGACCAACTGCACCTAATTCATATCCCTTGACTCACTCTTAAGGACTTGAATCACTTCATTAGTGATGTCACTTTATTGATTAAGCCAACTTCATACAAGTCTTGCTCCAACCAAGCAAATAACACTCTAACACCAGAGTTTTGTCCCTCATATACTCTTAACACCCTAGAAGTGTTTACAAGCTAAAATGAAGAATATGATTTTACAATTTTGCCTTATTACAAGATTCTTTCAAGTTTGAGTACAAGGTCAAGAAAATTTGAAAGTTAAAATTAGATCTAGAGCTCTTATAAAGGTAAAGGGCTTGAGGAAGCATGTTGCTTCTTTTAAAAAATTATCAAAGATATAAAGGTTCTCTTAGAAACAAACTTTAAGCCCTTATATAGTCATTGGAGAGAAAACTAGCCAATATTGGTTACTTTTTGCCATGTTTGGGCATCCAAAACTTAAGTTTTCTCATCCAAACCACTCCAAAAATGAAATAAGACTAGCCATTATAAAGTGCTATGACAGATTTGGGCACCTAGAACACAAGTTCGGGCATCTGAACCCTCCACTTTAGGCAGTCAAAATAAAGGATGAACAATTGAAGTTTCAGATAACCCAAAGTGAAAATTTTTGTTTGAGAACTTCAAGCATTTGAAGCATAAGGTTCGAGTGTTTGAAGTTGTCCATAAAATCTAGTAATTTTAGGCATCTAAACCATAAGGTTCGGACATCTAAAGTTTTCAATAAAATCTGGTAATTTTTTGAGATGTTCGGGCATTTGAGCCATAAGGGTTAGGTGATAAAAGATGAAAAAAAACTTGCACTAGATTATCTACAACTTCAGCCTATTTGATACCAACTCAAAACTTATCTTCGATAAAAAATAAGACAATAAATGTATTCCAAGTTAAGTTAGGGTATCAATCAAAAGCTCTAAAGATAGAATCAACAAATCAAATCTTTGACTTGACTAAAGAAAATTAAAATTCTAAATCTAGAGAGTCAATTCAATTTCTTGAGCCATCTTCAAGCCATCTACATGTTTTTGAGCACACTCATTGAATCACCATCATGTCTCAATCTTTATGATCATTTTCATATCCATCTTCTCTTTATGGATTTTGAACGGTCTTGAATTTTATTGTGATCTTGGATAAGCTATAAGCAACATAACTAAAAAAATCATCAAATACATAATCTGGTCATCATCAAACTACAAAGAGCAACAATTTCCACCTATTTGATGATGATATACCCTTCACAAGAATAAATAAATACTATAGTTAACTATGGGATCAATTTTTCCTGGGACAGTGGAGACCTAGGAGTGACCTCGATCTATAAATCAAAGTGTGTTTTAGTTTGAGTATGCTATCAAGTATTGTAAAAATATTATTTAACAATAGGCATAAGCCTCTATGTTTAATACCTCGATGATTGTTAGGAATCTCCTAAAATGAGAAACCCAGTAAATAAAAAAGAGATGCAAAAAAGCAAATAAGAAAACATTCGATTGATTTTAAAAAATGGTACATAGTATAAGCAAGGATATATCCTTCCTTATAATAAATTTCATCGTGAAATTATGGAAGGATATGACAATGATAAATAAATAAGGAAAAAGGGAAGGAGTGAGAAGAAAACTCTAATGTGTGTTGCTACCCCACTCCTGTGCACTAGACCGCATGGTATCTTGACCCAGATAGGTTTTGATTCGATCTTTGGCAGATGTTAATAGTGTCATCTAGTGAGACATGGAGGGATGGAAGTATTTCCAATAGCTTTGAGTGTTGGTGATGCCTCTTAGAGTTTGAAGTATTTCATAGCTTATGAGGCATAGGCGTTAACTTTATTGATTTGAGATATTTTGTAGTTCATGGGGTGTAGGTGTTAACTTTTTTGAGTTTGAAGCATTCCATAGCCTATGGGGTTCATAGCCTATGGGCCATCAACGTCAACTTCTTGGTTTGGGATATTCTATAGCCCATGGGGCATAAGTATTAATCCGTTTGACTTTGAAGTATCCCATAGCTCATGGAACATCGTATTAACTTCTTTATTTTAAGATATTTTGTAGCTCATGGGGTGAAAGTGTCAACCTATTTAATTTTAAAGTATTCTATAGCCCATAGGGCATTGGTATTAACTTCTTTAGTTTGAGATATTCTGTAACTCATGGGGCATAGGTGTTAACCTCTTTGATTTGAAGTATCCCATAGCCCATAGGGCATCAATACTAACTTTTTTGCTTTGAGGTATTCCATAGTCCGTAGGGTACATATCTTAACTTCTTTGATTTTGAAATATTCCATAACTCATTGGATATCGGTATCAACTTCTCTCATTTGAGGTATTTTGTAGCTTGTGGGGTGCATTTGTTAAGCTCTTTGATTTTGAAGTGTTCCATACCTCATAGGGCATTAATATTAATTTTTTAGTTTAAGATATTTCATACTCATGAAGCACAGGTATTAACTTCTTTGATTTTGAAGTATCTTATAGCTCATGGAGCATCAATATTAACTTTTTTGGTTTGAGGTATTCTGTAGCCTGTGGGGTGTAGGGTTAACCTCTTTGACTTTGAAGTATTACATAGCCCATGGAGTATCGGTGTTAATTTCTTTTATTTTAAGACATTTCGTAGGCCGTGGGGCACAGGTATTAACCTATTTGATTTTTAAAGTATTTCGTAGCCTGTGGAATATTTGTATTAGGTTTTTGGTTTGAGGTATTCCATAATTCATGGGATGTAAGTGTTAATCTCTTTGATTTTGAAGTATTCCATAACCCATGGGGCATCGGTATTAATTTCTTTAGTTTGAGGTATTCCGTAGTTTGTGAAGCACAGGTGTTAACCTATTTGATTTTGAAGTATTTCAAAGCTTGTGGGGTATTAATATTAATTTATTTAGTTTAAAGTATTTTATAGCTCATGGGGTGTAGGTATCAACCTCTTTGATTTTGAAGTATTTCATAGTCTATGGCGTATCAGTATTAACTTTTTAAGTTTAAGGTATTTTGCAGCCTTTGGGACACAAGTATTAATCTCTTTGATTTTGAAGTATTCCATAGCTCATGAGATATCGATATTAATTTTTCTAGTTTGAGATATTTTGTGGCCCGGGGTGCAGATGTTAACCTTTTTGATTTTGAAGTATTCATAATCCATGAGGTATTGGTATTAACTTTTTTAATTTGAGGTATTTTGTGGCTCATGGGGCGTAGGTGCTAATGTTTTTTAGTTTGAAGTGGCATTATCCACTATTTGTGGAGTTGAGTAAAGTCTTAGAGAGTGCTGTCGAAGGCTCTTATAGCACACCCAGTGGGACTTAGTTTGACCTACTTTAGTTCTATTTAAACTAGCTGTAGTTCAAGTCAAGATGGCAACATCACCTATTACTCATAGTCTTGGAGTGTTGCCGAAGGCCCAGTGGGAATCAGTTTAACCCTATCTAGTTCCATCTGAGCTAATCTGGGTTGAGTTTGAGTTAGATTCAATATTCAGAATTTGATTTCAATTCGAGTCTAATTCGATTCAATTTGATGTTCAAAACTTGATTGAATTGTGATTCACTAACTCCTTCCCAGAAAATAATGATATGTCCCTTTTTTGCTCTTCCCAGAACTTGAACTTGTGTAGAAGTCAATCAGTAGATATGCCCGTATCATTCTCCTTTGCCAACTTGAATAGTGGATCAATCATCTCAACTTTTGATGATTGGGTTCGCACTGATGCTGAAAGGCCACCATTGTGAACCGACTATCACAACTATGGAAGGACATCGAATTGGCCAAGGAATCATGTGAAACATTCATTCCCAAAATTATTGTTGGGATCTTCAAAACCAAGGGTATTAATGGTGAATGTTCAACTTGCAACAATAAAGTCAAATTCACCAAGCTTGCCATTGATTTTAGAAGAACATTTGTCAATTACTGATTATTGACTCTAGTTAGAGCAATACTGATTTTGATTTGAGTTTGATTTGATTCAATTCAATACTCAAAACTTGATTTTGACTTAAGTCTAGCTTTATTTGATTTAGATCAAGATTGACCTCGTGTTGGACCTTTGTCAGGTCTTGGTTTGCATCTTGCTTAACTTAAGTTTAGTCTTGGTTTTAGTTTAGTCTTCATTCTACTCTAACTTAGCTTTCAGTATGAACTTGATTTAACTTAATTATGATTTGATTCAAGTTTAGGTCAACCAAAATTGGGTTTGATTTGAACTTGACCTAATTTCAAATTGACCCAATTCGAACTCGAATAAGGTAGGTCTGAGCTAATTTGATTTAGATTAACTCAATTTAGATCTTGGGTCTAGTTCAATTTGAGCTTTAGTCCATCCATTTAATCAACTCAAGTCCATTTGAGTCAATTTAGTTTTACTCATTTGTTCTAGTTGAGTTTTATGTAATTAAATTAGTTCATGTTAATCAATTTGACTTGAGAACTCTTAGGTTATCATGATAATTTTGGATGAGCCTGCAGATTAGCCTTTAAATGTGTGAGTCCTAGGGCTGGCTTAGAGGAGCAAGCTTGGGAGCTAGCTTAGAGGTGTGAGTTAAAGGGTTAGGTTGATTCACAAGATGAAAAGCTGATATAGAGGTGCGAGCCCGAAGGCTCACTTGAATGCAAACCTGAGGACTAGTTGAGTGCTAGCTCGAAGACTGGTTTGAATGCAAGCTAGAAGGCTAACTGAGTGTGAACTCAAAGGCTTTCTTGAGAGAGAACGCTAGTTGAGTGCGAATTTAAAGACTGACTTGATTCAATGGGCCTGAAGATTGGCCTCATTTGGTAGGCCTAAAGCCTAGCCTATGAATGTGAGTTTGAGGGTTAGTCTATGGGTGCGGGCTTGAAGACTGGCCTATGGATGTAATAGACTTGAAAGTTGATCTATGGTTGTAGCAGGTCCGAAGGTTGACCTATAGATGTGAGCCTTAATCTTCTTCTTCAAAATTTTTATACTTTATTGAACATTATTTAATTATTTAATTATATTTTTTGTGTTTTCATATTTATGTTTTCATTTTTTCCATGCTTATCATTTTTTGATGAATATTCTATTCGCAGCATTTTCAATTTTAAAATTTTAATCTTTTTTTGAGTTTTTAAATTCTCTTCTACATACTTCTTATTTTTGTTTAAAAATATTTAATTATTTATTTTAAATTGTTGTGTTTTCATATTTATGTTTTTATTTTTTCCATGCTTATCATTTTTTAGTTTTAATTTTTTTCTTAATTAATTTCTATGTTTTGTGTTTCTTTTATCTAAACTTTTTAATTAAATTTTAATTATTTCTTTTATCATCTTGCCTTCTCTTTTCTGCTATTTTAATTTTTAATTTTTTTTCTCTTCTTTATATTTTCTTATTGCTTTTGGTATAGGTATCATTCAAATTTTCTTACTTTTTTTATTCTTCCATTTTTCAATTTTTATTTCTCCTTTCTTTGTATTATATATCATTTTTATTTTTTTTTATATTTATGTATTTTGTGGTCTTCTTGTTTTTCTTCTTCTAGTTTAATTTTCTGTTTTTGTTCTCTTTAGTTTTATGTTATACTTTTTTTTTATTCATTTCATCCATCATTATATGCTTTAAAATTTGTTTGAATTGTATTATTTTTTATTTTATATTTTATATTGCACACTTCTTGTAGTAGTTTAATTTTCAGTTTCGTGCATTTGATCACTTATTTTTTGATTTTTTGATTTTTGTGTTTCCATTTTTTTTCATGCTTATTATTTTTTGATTTATATTCTATTCACAACATATTTTCTTAATTTTTCATCCTTCTTATTATTTTTTTATTTTTCCTTGTTTAATTTCTATGTTTTGTTTTTTTCTTCTTAATTAAATTTTATTTTCTAATTTCTTTATCATCTTGCCTGCTCTTTGTTGTGTTTTTTGTATCTATTTTTTCTTTTTCTTTTACATCTTTCATTTTTTCTTTCCATTTTTGTGTCATTCAAAATTTTTTTAAATTTCTTTCTTTTGCTTCTAGTTTTTTATTTTTTTGTGGCTCTTTATATTTTAGATTTTTTTCTTTTCATTTCATATTTATGTATTTTTTTGTCTTCTTTTTTTTTTTGGTTTTTGTTGATTTTGTATTATTATTTTTGTTCTTAGTCTTCTCATTCATATTCATATTTTAAAAAATTTTTAATTGTGTTATTTTGTTTTTCTTTAGTCCTTTAATTTTTAGTTTTATGCCTTTGATCATATATGTTTAAGTTTTTTTATTCTTCTTCTTCAAAAGTTCTTTTGTTTGAAATTATTTAATTATTTGTTTTGAATTTTTTTGGTTTTTATATTTATGTTTCATTTTTTTCCATTATTATTATTTTTTATGTATATTCTATTTGAAGCAAATTTTCTTAATTTTTTGTTCTAGCAATTGTTTTTTTTATTTTTTGATTTAATTTCTATATTTTGTGTTTCCTTTATCTTATCTTTTTTAATTAAATTTTATTTTTTATTTCTTTATCATCTTGCCATGTCTTTCCTACATTTTTTGCATCTCTTATTTTTTTTCTTCTTCGTATTTTATTTTTTATTTTTGGTTTTGTGTCATTCAAATTTTCTTAATTTTTTGTTATTGTTCTTCCTATTTTTTCATTTTTCTTCCCCCTTTCTTTATTTTTCACATTTGTTTACTTTTTATTTTATATGGATATATTTTAAGCCCACTTCTTCTTTTTAATTTTTTTGTTTACTTCTTTGTTTTGCTTTTTGTTGATTTTGTCTTATTCTTCACATTCATCTTTATGATTCTAAAAGATTTTAATTTTATTATCTTCTTTTTCTTTAATTTTTTATTTTATATTCTATAGTTCTTGTAGTCCTTTAATTTTTTGTTTTATGCTTGTGATTATTTATTTGTTGAAGTTGTTGAAGTTTTTTATTCAAAATTTTTACCATGCTTATCATTTTTTGATTTATATTTTATTTGCTATATATTTTCTTAAATTTTTCCCTTTTTATTACTTTTTATTTTTATTTAATTTTTGTGTTATGTGTTTTTTTGATGTTATCTTCTTCTTAATTAAATTTTTTAAAAATTTTTTTATCATCATCCCTTCTCTTTTTTGGTTTTTTGTATCATTTATTGTTTGATTTACATCTTCATTTTTTATTGCTCTAGTTTTTCATTGCATTCAAATTTTTTTAACATATTGTTCTTCTTCTTCTTCCAATTCTTTCATTTTTCTTCTTCCTCACTTTGTATTTTATGTTTTTTAGTTTTTCTTTTATATTTATATATTTTTTTCTCTTCTTCTTGTTTGCTTATCTAGTTTTGTTTTAGTTTAATTTGCATTATTATTTTTCTTCTTATTTTCTCATGCATCTTTATATTTTTTTAAGTTTTTTAATGCCTTATCTTTTTTTTCTATAATTTTGTATTTTATATTCTACACATCTTGTAGTCCTTTCATTTTCAGTTTTGTGCTTTTGATCATTTATTTTTTGAGTTTTTTAATCCTCTTCTTCAAAAGTTTTATATTTTGTTTGAAAATATTTAACTCTTTATTTTTAATTTTTGTGTTTCCATATTTATTTTTTTATTTTTTCCACGCTAATCATTTTTTGAAGAATATTCTATCTGTAGTATATTTTCTTAATTTTTTCTTCTTTCTACTTTTTATTTTTAATTTTTCTTATTTCATTTCTATGTTTTGTGTTTTCTTTATCTTATCTTCTTCTTAATTATTTTATCATGTTGCCTTCTCTTTTCTACTTTTTTGTATCACTTATCATTTGTTTTTCCGCTTTGTATTTTATTATTTTCTTTAATTTTTTTTGTTATTCAAATTTTTCTTAATTTTTTGTGTTTTTTCTTCCTATTTTTTAATTTTCTTTCTCCTTACTTTTATTTTTTATTTTTTTCCTTTTTATTTTATATTTATGTATGTATTGTCTTCTTCTTCTTTTTCTTCTTCTTGTCTACTTTTCTATTTTAGTTTTTGTTAATCTTATGTTATTATTTTTTTTCTTATTCTTCTCTTCATCTTTTTATTGTAAAAAGAATTTAATTGTATTATCTTATTTTTCTTTAAGTTTATATCCTACACTTCTTGTAGTCCTTTAAATTTTCAGTTTTATGTGTTTGATCATTTATTTTTTGAGTTTTTTAATTTTCTTCTAGATACTTTTTATTTTCTGTTTTAAAATATTTAATTGTTTATTTTTAATATTTGTGTTTTCATATTTATGGTTTTATTTTTTTCCATGCTAATCTTTTTCTGATTTATATTCTTTTTTGTCATATATTTTCTTAATTTGTTATTATTCTTATCAGTTTTTTATTTTTGTTTTTTCTTAATTAATTTTTATGTTTTGTGTTTCTTTTATCTTTACTTTTTTAATTAAACCTTATTTTTTGTTTTTCCTCTTGACATTTTGTTATTGCTTTTGGTTTTGGTGTCACTCAAATTTTCTTCATTTTTTGTTTTTCTTCTTCCTATTTTTTGTTTTTATGCCTCCTTTCTTTGTATTTTATATTTTTTTTACTTTTACTTTTATATTTATGTATTTTTTTGTCTTCTTTGTTTCTTCTTCTTGTCTACTTTTCTGTTTTAGTTCTCATTGGTTTTGTATTGTTCTTTTTCTGCTTATTCATTCCATCCATCATTATATATTTTAAAAATTCTTTGAATTGTATTATCTTTTTTTTAAATTTTTTATTTTATATTGCACACTTCTTGTAGTCATTTAATTTTCAGTTTGATGCTTTTGATCATTTATTTTTTATTTTTTTAAATTTTTGTGTTTTTATATTTATGTCTTTATTGTTTCCGTGCTCATTATTTTTCGAGCAAAATGTTAGTAGGGGCAGGAAATAACTACTGCCCCATCAGAAAATATTGTCTGACACTTCAGGGTCAAAAAGTTGAGACATTATTTACTCTCATTAAGTCATTTTAGTATCAAAAATTGATCCTATAAAGTATTTGATGACTAGGCCTATACTCATTAGAAAGCTAGCAAAGTGGGCTTTAATCCTTATAGAATATAATATCAGGTTCACTATCCAAAAGACAGTCAAAGGGCAAGCCCTTGCTGATTTTCTTATAGCTTATCCAGTATTAGATGATTCTCCTCTAAGTTGCGAACTCCCTGACAAAAAAAATCCTTTTAGTCAAAGAAGGAGAATCTTATTGGAAGCTATATTTTGATGGAGCATCATCCATCAAGACAAGGATCAAACCAAAGCTTCTACAAATCAAAGTAGGTATTGGACTCATTTATATCACTTCGAATGGGGTATTTTTATAATACTCCTACTCTCAAAATCATGCACAAACAATGAAACTAAATATGAAGTCCTAATTATAGGACTGAAAATGACCCTCAATATGGAAATATCATGCCTATATATTTTTAGTAATTCACAATTGGTTATTAGCCAATTCTAAGGTGAATATAAAGTCCACAAATATGAGCTCCTAAAATACGATGAAAAGTCTCAAGAGCTCATAAGGTAAATCCTACATGTTCAAATAACTAAGGTTCCTCGATCCATTAATATGGAAGCTAACTACTTAGCCAAACTAGCTAAGACACTGGCTGACCCTAATCAAGGAGAATTTCTAATCAAAATATATAATAGACAAGTGATGAACTCAGTCTTCAACATCAAACATGAGAGGATTGAATCTACACTAATAGAAGAGGTCACAGATTGGAGAACACCATTCACCAAATGCCTCAAAAGTAGAGAACTCCCAGAAGGTAAATTTACATAGACACAACTCAAAAAGAGAGCTATGCGCTTCCTATTTATCAACACTAATAGAAGAGGTCACAGATTGGAGAACACCATTCACCAAATGCCTCAAAAGTAGAGAACTCCCAGAAGATAAATTTACATAGACACAACTCAAAAAGAGAGCTATGCGCTTCCTATTTATCAATGACACTCTTTATAAGAGATTTTTTAATCAA
Source organism: Trichopus zeylanicus subsp. travancoricus (assembly GCA_005019695.1). Lineage (NCBI taxonomy): Eukaryota > Viridiplantae > Streptophyta > Magnoliopsida > Dioscoreales > Dioscoreaceae > Trichopus > Trichopus zeylanicus. The sequence continues at coordinate 566,154 of RXID01014303.1, forward strand.
CTACTTCTGCGTTGTCTGTCAGACAAAGAGGCCAAAGAAGTTATATATAAAGTGCATTCTGGAGTCTATGTAGCTCACCAATTGGGTCCAAAAATAATGATGAGGATTAAACATATGGGCTACTATTGGCCCATAATGGTGGGAGATTGCATCAAAGTATGGGGTACAAATATATTGGCCCAATCGAACCATCTTCTTCTAGGGGCCATTGTTTTATACTAGTAGTAACTAATTATTTTTCTTGGTAGGCTGAAGCAATTCCATTGAAAGAGATAAAAATGGATACTATTATCCACTTCTTTCAAGAAATATTTTATACCAATTCAATGTTCCTCAAAGAATTATTTTTGATAATGGACCATCCTTCAGAAGATTCAAGGTAGGATAATTCACACATCATCATATGATAGATTGGTGATATTCATCCATCTATAATGCTAGGGCCAACAGGCTCACTAAGGCATTCAACAAGACCCTTTCCAAGACCTTGAAGAATGTTGTTGCCAAAAATAAGAAAGACTAGCACCAAAAACTTGCTAAGGAACTATGGGCCTATCGCACCACATATTGAACCCCTACCTAATCAATGTCGTAGCATTAGTGTTCGGATCACCTTGCAAGAAGAAATTACAAGAGAAAATAATGTTCGTCTTCGCCTTGACGAGTTAGACTCCTTGGATGAGACAAGACTTGTGGCCCAACAAAACCTAGAAATTTATCGAGCACAAATATCCAAGGCCTATAACAAGATGGCTTAGCTTAGATCCTTCCAGAAGGGAGAAATGATCTTAGTCCTAAGAAGACCCATAATCCCAAAATGAATAAAGAAAGACAAGTTCAAGCTTAACTAGGAAGGCCCTTATATTATCAAAAGAATATTTGAAGGGGTATCCTACCATTGATTGATGATAGGGGGAAAGGCCTATGCCACCAATTAATGGCTGATTCCTCAAAAGGTACTATACCTAAGCCTTGGAGGTAGCAACCATAACAACTAAAGTGTCTATGTTTCATCTATGACAGAACGTCCAATTTTCTCCAAAAGAAATGCTCAATCAAACATGAATTCATTGTTTCTTGAGATAAAACATGGACACAAAACTTCATCTATCTTGCGTGGCTATTGACCCCACATTTATATAGCACATTAAGTCCACTTTTATGTGATAACTTAAGTCCACTTCTACATAGTAAACCAAATCCACTTTCAAATGGCAACTTAAGTTCACTTTCATATGGCAACTTAAGTCTACTTCCATGTGGCAACTTTAAGTCCACTTTCATGTAGCAATCTAAGTCCACTTGTTATGGCAAATTAGGTTTATCTCTTTGTGGCAAACTAAATGCACTTTCAGATGGTAACTTAAGTCCACATCCACGTGGCAATCTAAGTCCACTTTTGTATGGTAATTCAAACACATATAGTCAACTCCTGAAATGTTGATGTAGAGGCAAGTACTTGAAAATTTTTCACACCCTCTCCTCTTGTTAGAACTCAAGAAGAGGCTATGAAGGGAGAAATTTGTTTGAGGTAATTTTGCCATAATCAAATTTTATTAAAATATAATTAAAATTGACACTTGTATGCTACTAAATTATGGCTCAAATGTGGGTCTAATGCAAATGGGATAATTGGGCTGGATTTTTGGACTAAAATTGGGTCCAAAATTCATTTAAAACTTGGGCTAAAATGACAAAATATAAAAATTTTATAAATAGATCTCTGAATTAAATAAATCTTCATAAATGAATTTTTGGCTGGATTTTTCTTACAAATAGGCTCCTGAAATAAGAATTTTACAAAACATCCATAGAATTCTAAAATTACAAATAAGTCCTACAAGATTAGAGTTTGCAAATAAACTCTTCAAAGATTGATAATTATGAGTTGGTCCTTATGAAATCCAAGGTTTGCGAATAAACTCCTCCAAATTTTTTTATTTATAAATATGCCCCTCTAGAATTTCAACTTGCTATAAATAAGTCCCTTGAGAATTTTTTAAGAATAAGTCTAAATTTTATTCAAAAAAGACCCTAAAAGTTTTAAAACTTTATAAATAAGTTCTTTTTACAAAAGGCCCCTGAAATTATAAAATTATAATTTAGTCCAATTTTTTTAAAAAAATACAAATAACCCCTCTATAATTTTAGTGTCCGAGATGAGTATAACTTTCAAATTTTATCATCTACAACAGATAAACTTATCCCCATCTCTTCGCAAGTTCATCCAAACTTCAAATAAGCATATTCATATTTATTTACATCGATATCCATCATTCAAAAATTCAAATAAAAGAGATTATTTCTAGCCCAATTTCATCTCTTCAAGTCCTATATAAAATTAATGAGCTGAAAAAAAGCATTAGAGATCAGGGATCAGATATTAGAAAAATTGGAGAACAAGGGGAAGAAGATTAGAGAAATATCATCATCATCAAAAGAAGTAGATCAACAGGAAGAATCAAAGAAAAAGGTAAGTTTCTTGTTACTTAGCTTTTTTTCCTTATTTCTTTCCTGAATTCTTAAAGCCCTCTATTTTACTTGAGCTCTTGTTGTCCTAAGGGTCAAGTTCAACCAGACATGGTTGAGCTTGGCTAACTTCTCCCACAGTCGCTACCAAGTTTGCCAAAGGAGCCAGCCACTACCCTGCCTTCCCTAAGCGTGCCCAATGACCTTCATCTCCGTGAGCTATGCCCGAGCTCACCTCCATGAGCCATCCGCCGGTCAAGCCACCACGACCTTCCTGCAAGCCACCTCCAGCTCCCCAAACCCTACATCCACCTCCAGCCATTCCCCAAAGCTACCCACGAGCTATCGGAACTCATCACCTGCCTCCAGCCCTTCCCCACAATCGCCTATAAGCTGCCATCCTTCACCACCGCCCGCCCGCCCATGAGTCACCTCCATGCCAAACCCATGAGCCACCTCCACACTCCCTGCCCACCATTGTCCCACCTTCTCGGCCCCATGCCAACCCTGCTCTATCATCTATGCACTCAGGCTAGCCTCACCTAGAGAAGCAGTTGGATATAGCCAAGTTTCGATCAGATCTAGCCTGATTTCAAGGGTGCATCGTCAACTTTGATCTTGGGTGGTCAACTTCAATCTCAAGTCCTTCAAGCTAATTAGATGAGAGTCCAAAGATTGGCTTAGATGTGAACTCGAAGGCTAACTGAGTGTAAGCTCAAAGGCTGGCTTAGTGCAAGCTTGAAAGTTAGCTTAGATGTGAGCCCAAAGGCTAGTTGAGTGTGAACCTGAAGACTACCTGAGTGTAAGCTTAAAGAATGACTTGGACTCAAACTGAAGGTTGGCTAAGTGTGAGCTTGAAAGTTGACTAAGTGTAAGCCCAAAGGCTTTCTTGGTGCAAGTCCGAAGGTTGGCTGAGTTCAAGCCCAAAGGCTAGCTAAGGTGCTAACCCGAAGGTTGGTTTGGGTGTGAGCTTAAAGGCTAGCTGAGTGCAAGCCTGAAGGTTGACTCTATATGAGCCCAAAAACTAGCTAAGTATAAGACCAAAGGTTGGTTAAGTGCGAGCCTGAAGGCTAGCTTGGATGTGAGTTCAAAGAATGGCTTGAATGTGAGCCCGAAGGTTGACTAAATGTGAGCTTGAATGGTGGCTAAGTGTGAGCCCAAAGGTTGACTTGGGTGTAAGCCTGAAGGTTTGTTGAGTGTGAGCTTGAAGGCTAGCTGAGGTGAGAGCCCAAAGGCTGGCTGAGTGTGAGCATGGATAGTATCGAGAGTCTATCATCAAGGGATATGTTATCTTGTGGTGGTAGGGATATGTTATCTTCAAGGGGCAACAAGTGGCATGGATAGTATCGAGAGTCTATCATCTTTGAGTGGGGTCATAGGGGATTGCAGTGATATTGAGAGCCTGCCATCTTCGAGAGGCCATGGATGGCCATAGTATTTATGGAGTTTTGTCACCATGCCAAAGATCGTGGGTGTCTACGATATTGAAAACTTTTCTTTTTTTTTGTTATTTTTATCAAAATTTTCTCTTTTTTTCCCTTTTTATTTATGCAATAACTTTTTTTTATATTTTTTATAATTTTTTCTCACTTTCTTCTTCTCCCTTGAGCCCAAAACGTTTGTCTTCTATTTTGACCAAAATTTTCTCTTTCTTCTTTCACAATAACTTTTTTGTATATTTTTTTCTTTTTATCTCGTAATCGTTCTTCCTCACCAACCATGCCCTAACCCATCCTTCCTAATTTTCTCACTGGAGCAAGGTCGCAAGCTTTGCTCCCTTAAAATCGGGCCAAATTTGACTGGAGCTTGGCCGGATCAAGCCACTTCTTGAGGGGAGGCTGGCCTGAGCACACAGGTGGTGAAGCAGGGCTGGCATGGGGTCGAGAAGGTGGGGTGACAGTAGGCAAGGCATGTGGAGGTAGCTTGCAAGTTTGACGCCTGAGGCGGCTCAAGAGCGGGCGATAGCAGCAATGACCGACAGCTTGTGGGCGACTATAGGGAAGGGCTAGAGGTAGGTGAGGAGGTTTGGTGGCTCGCGGGTGACTATGGGGAATGGCTGGAGGCAGGTGAGAAGGTCCAATTAGGCTTTGGGGCACTAGAGGCGGCTCACGAGCGAGTGGTGGTGACTCAGCCGGCGGATGGCTCATGGAGACGAAGGCCAATGGGCACACTCAAGGAAGGTAGGGTAGCGGCTGGCTCCTTTAATGAACTTGGGCAATGACTGTGGGAGAAGTTGGCCACGTTTGGCCATGTCTAGCCGAACTCGGCCCTTGATCTTTCTTTGGTATGACCTCTGGCAATCAATGCTTCTGAGTGTGATACATCTTCTTTAATTTTTTTAAATATTCATTAGATAGAAAGACAGCAGAAATATTATCAAATTTTAAATCCCTACAATACATGAGAGTAGTCTTCAAATTCTCAAGAGAAGGAGCTAGAGACAATAATAAAATAATTGTCTTGTCTTCATCCTCAATTTTAACATCAATGCTTAATAATTAAGAGACTAGTTTACTGAAAGTATTAAGATGGTCAACTATACTTGTACCTTCTCTTATTCAAAAATTAAAAAACTTCTACTTTAAATAAACTCGATTTGAGATAGACTTACTCATATATTATTTCTCCAACTTTTTTCATACCCCTGAAGGCAATATTTCATCAAAAAATGGATAGAGTACCTCATTGGTGAGACTGAAGATGATTGTGCTGTGTACTAGCTTTCTGATTTTTTCAGATACTTTTGGTGATATCTTTAGGTTTGACATCCTCAAATGTGTTTCTCAACTCTTGTTGAGTAAGAATTGCACAAACTTTTGCTTGCCAAATAGTAAATTCTTGCTTTCCATTGAATTTTTCTACATCGAGCTTCATAGTAGACATATTGAACCAAACTCTAATACCAGTTTATTGGGCTAAATATCAATATCCACCATAATTCATAATGTAGAAGAAGAAAAAAATAGCATATATGAGATTTACGTGATTCTATCTACGACCTACTCCACGGACGAAGGCAATCCATTATTGTATTGATAAGAAGGAAGAGAAGGTTACAATGATGGAAGTGAAACTTCAATATCACCAACCCTCACAAGAGATTAAGTAGTCTAGTCGTCACAAGATGTTTTGAGAGTTTTGATCTATGTCTCTCTATTTTATTGTTTTGAAACCCTTAGATGAATAGGGTCTTTATACATGTGGCCTAACTGAGTTTGAGTCAAAGTAGGAGACTGACTCAAATAAAAATTTCACTAATTCAAGTCTTCTAGTAGGAGACAAATTCAGAGAAGGATTAGGCTCACTAAATTACTTTTTAATATAAATTCTAATCTAATTATGACTCTTTGGACAATCTAGATTCAAGGCACAACTAGGTCAATATCTTATTAAGATGTTTTATTATTATTTTTTGTTGTGTTTTTGTTCTTGTTTCTTGTTCTTGTTCTTGCTCTCCTCATTATTAATCTAAGAGGTTCTTATAATTGATTTTTTCCATCATGATGTCATGGTGATGAATGAGACTACAAGTAACTATAATGGTGATGGAGGTTCACCAGCATTCTAAGCCATGAGTGGCCTCAGTGTTAGTAGAGATCCGCTATCATATAGAGGGCTGCGGATGGCCATGGTATTGGTGAATATTTGGCATCATACAGAGGGCTGTAGGTGACCATGGCATTGGTGGATATCCATCATCATACAAGGGTAGTGTTGGTGGAGATCCGCCGTCATACGAAGGGCCATGAGTGGCTATGAGTGGAGATCTGCCATCATATGGAGGGTTGTAGATGGCCATTTTATTCATGTTGGTGGAGATTGGCTATCATACGAAGGGCTGCAGATGGCCATAGTATTGGTGTAGATCCAATGTCATGAATGGCTGCAATGTTGACAAATAGAACAAAGATCTATGATGGGGTTCAAATGCCTGATTCTTTCAAATTTGGCCATCCAAACTTGGGCTGCTGAGAATGTGCAGTGATTGGTGGAGAATGAGACCGCAGGTGGCTGCAAGCCTTAAGGAAGAAGAGGCAATAGCAACAACAAGCATTAGAACGTAAAGAGCTCACAAGGGGCAGAGAGAAGAGGGGATAATGAAAAAAGATTAAAAGAAAAAAAGGGATAAAATCTTACATCTTTTTGAGCCTTTGTTGATACCTTCTTACTCTCCTCCTATATGATAAGATCTTCCTTGAAACTTCTTCTTCAATTCATGCATAAATGATCCAAGAATTGTCTCTCAATTGTCTCCTCTTTTTTGTATGCCCTAGCCCCTTTTTATAGAGCTTTGAGAGGATCTCCCATTTTGGTTATTGAGATTTAACTAGGAGATTTGATGAGTATTCTCTTATCATAAACTCCATATTTGAATCTCATATTGATATTCTCTAAGATTATACTTTTCTTGTTGAAAAATTGGATGATTTTAATGAATTTTGAGAAGAATTTTGTTTTCATTTCTACATACTTGTGACTGAACTGGACATCTGGTTGGGAACCAAACGATTGATAGTGAACAATGTTCTTGTAGTTGGACTATACTAGACAACCGAGTGTGAGTTAGGATCTATGCAATTGAATAGAATTGGACTATTGGTTGAGAATCATAAGTCTGGTTGTGACTCAATTTAGGTTTTGGACCCGATTTCTGGCCCTTTTCTATCTTAAGTTGGTCTTAATCATCATAAATCAACTCAAAATCAGAGTCGAGTTGCAAAACTACTTAAACACCTTATTTTTCTACCTGGTGCTACTTTGTTAGTAGGGTGCTTCACATTTTTTAGCAAGGCATTGGTCTCCTTATGCTGCACTTTGATTTGATGGCAGTGTTCTTGGGATCTTCTCCAACTATGAGGAACAAGCTAATTTGGCCATATGGGGTGACCAAGTCCCTTGTGAATGTAATGAACATCTCAACATATGACTCCATTTTCTACTCGGTCTTCATTTGGTCATAGGTTTGGGTGAACAAGATATTCGTCGAACTTTTGCATCTATCATGATATAGTGAGTAGTGTAACTATTTAAGACCACCAAGATTACCATTGCATTGTTGTGGGGTATGGAGACTCTTTCTGAGTCTTTGGTAGAGAAGACTATGTCCTCGTGGTCAGGCTTGCAATGATATTTCTTTTTTACCTCCTCACTTGAGCCCTCTTGCTCCTTAGTAGTGGTTCAACATTTGCTAGTAGATAGCAAAGCATAGCTTTGAGTGAGTGGGCTCACCTAGATTATATTGAGGTTGCCTTTGACTAGAGGGTTTTGCAATTCAAGAGTAGGGTCCCTTCGGGGGGAGCATTGATGGTTCTCCCACGCGTGAGATTCTCTAGCTTTGTTATCTTAATAGATAAACTACCTGAGATAGCCCTCTTTGATGAGCCTCTCGATTTTATCCTTGAAATATTCTTCTGTATCATGATCGTAATCACGATAAAAGTGATAGTACCTTGATTTGTTGAGGTTTGGCTTGATAGTGTAGATAGGTTGGGGCCTTCGTAAAAAGTTTTAGTGCTCAATTTGCGCCAAGAATTCAAACCTTGAATTATTTAGTATAGGCTTGGAATTCAGGCTTATACTCTCTCCTTTTGATTTTTTTCCTTTGGCTCTAGGATTTATTCTTCCAAGACTCCCTCTTCTTGCCATTGCCTTCACTTGGATCACTTCCTTAATGTCTATGTGCTCGCAGGATTGTTGGATGACTCCATCAGGCTGCGCAGGGGTCGGCAAGCCATCTCATAGGTAAATAAGGCTTGTCTGATTCCATTGATGGCAACGACAACGACAACAGAATGTACAACTCAGTAACTTCTAGATGTGCTTTGTTAAATTGGGCTAGATAATTCCTTACTCTTTTCCCTTCTTTTTGCTTCAGTGTGAGAAGAGTGAACAAGTCCTTTAGCCGAGGGACTAGTGAGATAAATTGTTCAATAAACCTATCTACCAAGTTATCAGAACAAATTATGGTGTATCTTGGGAGTCCGCAATACAATACTCTGGTCAGGCCTTGTAGCATTATTGGGAATGCTTTGCACATGGTTGACCCCCAGGGCCTTGCAAAATTATGGTATTCTTGAATGTACTGACATGATCTATCAAGTCCTTCGAGCCATTGTACACAATATAGGGAGGATGGCGGAACATCGGCTACACTAGTGAGTATGATATTTTGGGGATTAAAGAAGTATCATACCTTAGCTAGTAAGGTTGACATGGCACTCATAGCCTTTCCCAAATTGGATGTAGCATAGCTTCTCTTAGAAATTTTGATGCTTTGGCATCTATTACTTGGTTGATGTGTGTTTGATAGGTGCCTTCTTCAGTCAGATTATAAGTTAGATCTCGTTCATCATAATCCCTTCACATATAGTACCAGAGCAAAATTGTCATCGAGGGGTTATGAGGACTTTATTAATGGTATCCTGAGTGGAGGCTAAAGTGCATCCATAAATTATGGTCTTGATTTGGCATAGCACCTTTGGCGGGTGACAGAGCCTATTTTAGCACCTGTTGCTATTGAGTGTTATGAGCCTGAAGGCTCTACATGTTTTGATTTTATAGTTGTTGGACCTATAGGTGCTACATAGCTTGTGCCTAGGTCTCAAGGAATTGTGTCATCTACTAAATGGTAGTGATCAAAGTTTGGAACTCTTGTCATTCCACAAAATTGGAGGAACCTGCCAACACTGTAGGACCTTTTCTAAAAGTGTTCCCAAGGTTGTGACTGAGTCTTGGTGAAAGAGGTGACTGGTTGTGCTGGTCCATCTAGTCTGCCAGATGAATTATGCGACTTTGTCGATACTGGGGCTGTCTACCTCAAGTGGGTTCTTTGATGACAAGGGTTATATTACCTTTGGAGGCATGGCTAGAAGATCATTGGAGTCATTCTTGATTAGTGAAGAAGAGAGACGAAGCATATCTCAATAAAAGTACCAATTTGTTAATAGAGCCCAATTCAAACACAAGTTCTAGTCTAGGAGGCTCCTCAAGATCAGATCTGCTAGACCACTCTTCTACTAATCTATAACAGGAAACACGAACCATAAGGAGAACTGCCAAGACCTCTCTAGCGATGACCACTCTTGCGTCTAAGTCAAAAAAGGTATGGTCAACTCTTCGGGAGAGTATCGAAGAGAGAAAGATAGAGGTAGAGAGAAGTTGAGATCCCTTACCTTCATGGATTGTCCTCTATTTTATAGATTAAAAAGGTCTTTTAGTGGATCTAGGAGTCTTGTGATTTTAGTCATGATTATATTGGACTCTCCTTATTTAGTTGATATCACTCCCGAATTCTATGTTAAGAATCTTTCTGGGATCCTTGTTTCTTGGTTTTCTTAAATATTCGACGACATGTAGATATGAGCCAAGCCCATTATATTTTCCAATAGACCTTGAGATTTGTGCTTGTAGGGTATTCACTACTTGTGCTGTTGAGCCAATTTAACCTCAGTGATATTAACACGTCTGAATCTCGGTTACCTTAACATAAGGATTTATCCTCATGTGAAGTTCCCATTCGCTTTTGGTTTGACTGTTGCTAATTTTAGCTCGGTGTATTGTCAACAATAATCTTATTTTTTACATATACATTTAAACTTTGTGAATATTTATAGTGAAATTTATACATAGATAATCAGATCCAGAATATTTGAATAGGTACATTTAATAATTATTATGTCAATCTATGTTTATGTAGCACAATTTTTTTTTACATAAAATTTTTCTTATTTGGCAAAATTTCCTTTGAAAATTAATTATTGATTATGTGTTCTACTTTATGTGAGTTAAATAAATTTTATATTATATTATTGTAATGATAATTACTTTTATAAATAACCCTTCTTCTCTTTGTTCTTTATGAATTGAATATTTGGATGGGAAGAAAATCAAATTTTTAGAATGTTTAAAAAAATACCAACTATTCCTAAACAAAAATACCAAACTAAATTTATGGCTAAATGTTATTCAACAGTTAGTACAAAAGAAGATGCTGCAAGTAAACATCATAACAAATTTCTATCACATTTCTTGTTTTTTTCCCTTCTCTCTTAACTTGAGCTTTGAATTCAACAATTAAAAGCACTCAAAAATTGTTTTCAGAAGATAAATAGAACAATCATTTCGTAATCATTGAAATCTATATTTACTCAAATTTATTGCATTAATTATTAATTTACCTTTTAGGAGCAATCGCAACCATTGGCGATTGGAACACCATAATTGAAAACATTTTGAATTTAGTTTCTAACTGTAGTTATTGTCATGCAAACCATTTTCAATATGAAACACCAATATTATGTTGTTATGAAGGAAAAATTTTGCTGCATTGTATACTGCCACTTGATAATTTATGCAAACCCTTCTTAGAACGAACACCAATCAAAGCTCATTTTTTGTGATTGTATTTGTGCTTATAATAGTTTTTTTTCTCCTTTATTTTTCTTAACGTATATTTTGATCCAAACTATGCAAAGTAAAATAAAGGTATATATTGATGGATTAGGCTCCTAATGAACTTCTCCAAGGTATACACAATTATATTTTGTCGATATTGATCATAAAGTAGAAAATTAAACGGCCATAATGCCAAGATTACAAAAAGATATTATTTGTTTTCTTATATCTATCTTAGAGCATAATCCTTATAATTCATTATTTTGCATATTGTCCATAATACAATCTCTGTATAATTATATGATTGCATTAAGATCATAAACTCAAATTGATCAAAGAGTATATAATTGTACAATTGCATTAATATTTTGTGAAAGCACTGCCAAAAGTACTAATATTACTAGTAATTCTCAAATGCTACAAGAAGCATTAGGGTAAAATTCTGGCGGCACTTCAAAAGTATCACTAAAATTTGTAACACAATTTTTATTGGCACTTTAAATACATTACAAAAAAGTACTGCCATTGTATTGTCAATGCTTTTTTGAGTATTGGTAGTACTTCCAAAGCACTATCAATGCTTCAATTTCTTGTAGCAATATCTATACAAAAATATATATTATCATAATACCCATTGATCAATATTTCAAAATATTATCTTGTGGATCTAATATTATAACTAGAGGCAAAAAATAAGGTCGATAATTTCTAAAATATTTATCAAATTTCTCTTCCATTGGAAGAACAACATTTATGAAATTAGGAAGTAATCCATATTTGCTTATTATAGAGAAAATAAGCATAAGTTCATTAAATAGTAAGGAAGTTATTAAATAATAATTACCCGAAAGAATTATAATTATAACATAAAATTTTTTTAATAATAACATAAATAATTTATAAATATTTCAAGCTATATCAGTTAGCAAAAAATCACCCATGTATTATATACAAAAAAAGTAACTATATTTTTGTAATCATAACAATATTTTAATAATGTATAATTAGTATTCCATTTATTTTTAGTAACAAGAGAAAATTTTTTAGGTATTATTTTATATTGCTTACATAAAGGTTTAAAATCTTGAGCATGATTAGATGTAGATCTAATATACTTGCATAAATTTCTTAGTTTTCAACTTCATATGTCACATTGGGATTGTTTAGTTATATAGAAGTAAATGAAAATGCAAAGAAGTTATTTCTCTTCATTTTTGACTCACTTCTAGAAGTTGTTGAGAGTAATCCACTCCTAATATTTAGTTGGACAAAAGTATATTTGTAAGTATAATTATTTATATAAAATATTATTTATTTAATTTTTTAAAATATATATTATTATTGTATATGAGATTATTAATAATATTATATTTTTAAAATATTATTAGATTTATTTTTAAAAGTCATTTTGAGCTAAAAAATATAGAAGAATAATTTAATTCATTTTTACTTCTAGATCAGAAGTATTCAAAAGTGGATGAACTTTTGAAAAATCACTTCTGAACAACCATGAAATAATTTTTGATACAATAAAATAGGCAATTGATCTTTAAGTAAATCAACAATAATATTATTATTTATACTATTATCTAAAATAATGCTAAATATTTTATTTTAAATAGTACTTAAAAATAGTTTAAAAAATAGAATTAGTAATGTTAGTGCATTATGAAGATATTTCAAAAGTCTAAAATCAATAATACATTTATGCAATATTCAAGTATCATCAATATAATAAATAGTAATGCAAATATAATATACACCATAATCAATACTCCATTAATTGGATGTAAGAGCAATTCTCTACTTATAACATGAAAAAAAAAATTTATTTATTTTACTTTGTGGTGAATATCTTCATTGTATCACTCCCAACATTGTTTTGAGATATTTTTTAAGAGAGTGAATTTAACTCTTGGAATTCCATCATAAAATTTTCTACAAAAAAATAATTGTTCATCCCAAGTAATATATTTTACTAATTTCTCTTGTATCTTTTCTTTAAAAGAAATTATGAATGCTAGGTGAACCAGAAAAAATCACTTGCAAAAGAAAATTGTATTTAGGTTAAGTTATGCCCATCTTCAAATGAGATTGAATGTGCCTTCAAACATGGTCAGTTCTATACAAAATCATGACATTTAGTTGATTTTTACATATTTTACACATAACCTTTTCCACACCTTCAACCACAACTATATTATAGTGCATCCAAAAATCACTAGTTTTTCTTCTTTCAAAATTTTGGCTAAGTTGAGGTTGGCTTGAAAAAAGTTGGCCAATGTTGATCTCAATTTTGGGTTGAAAATTCAAACTTTGAGACTCATCTCAAGAAGAAAAATAAAAATTGAAAGAGGGGTATACCATGATAAAAAATAATGTCAAAACAATTAAAATGAACTTGATTTCAAATACCTCAAGGGCTCAATTAGTAGTTTAATGGTGTTTTGAATTCGATAGAAGATCATTTGAGTAAGAATGAGAACAAAGTTGGAGGAAGAGCCAAAAAGACAAAAAATTGAAACATCAAGATGAAGTTGGAGTTTGAATTAGGGTATGGAGAATTGTGAGTGTGATGCCCCGAAACTGAGATGTGATAGGAGTCTTATACCTCCCTACACAAAAAATAGATAAGGCTCATCCTGTACAATTATAAGATATAGATTTTTTTTAATAAGTCTACAATTTGTGACCAAAGTCTTAGCATGTATAACCAATATTCTTCAATATCAAGTCTCCAATATCTTAACATAGCATAACAAACCCTTAAATACCACACCTAATTCAAGATTAACAAATCCATAAATTAAGACTATAAGTAAGTCACAAGACTCCAAATAATCAAATAATATAATTTGTAGTTAAACTAAAAATTTTGAATAATCAAGAAATAAAATTCTAGATAATTACTTCTATTTCTAATAAGAAATAATGCCTAAAAATAATCGCATAGAGCATCACATAATCCTTTTTCTGACCTAGTGCCTCAGATCTGAACTTGCAAGAGAATAAGTGATCCCATATCAATGCAACTTTTTATAAATATATATAGTTTCAAGATTTAGTTCATGCGAAGTCAAATCCTTCCAAAGCTTTCAACAAGTGCCGCATAGAAAAAAGTGTCAAAATGAATAAGAACATTATTTCCAAATCTATCAACAAGAACTCATCTAGAAAATCATAAATCAAGTCAAACAAGTAATGACTGGTATCACCTACACGAAGAAGTGGGCACACAACAATGGTGACCTGAATAAGAAATAAACTGACACATTTGAAATTAGTGGCCATAATAGAATTTAGAGATTACCCATAAAATGAGTTTTATTAGAAATATGGTGCTAGTTTAATGCCCGCGAGTTGCAGTGAAACTAGTTTCTATAGAATACAAATACGTTTCGACATGACCATTGTTATCCCAATGGTTGGGGTATAACAGAATATCATTATTATCACCAATGGTTGAACCAAAATAGGATGCCATTATTATCCCTAATAATTAGCTAGAACATAACACAAGTGGAAGACAACTAAGTCAAACATAAATCATAACACTGAAATCCAAGAATATTTACAAATTAGAAAATTCTTGTCCATGATTTCATACATGGACTTCCATATTGAAAACACATAAGTTTGAAACAAGGTTAGAAGTTAAGTAATTACTTTTACAAAGTACATACATGATTGTCATGTTTTATAGACAAGTAAATAGTTCCATATACTATACTATAGAATAATCCTCACATAAGGCATCAAAATGGTAAGAAACATTGTAAAGAACACATAACATATATTTATATTTCATTATTATAAAAATATATAAAATTTTAAACATTAGGTTGCTAACTCAATAATATTGAATGCTACTCATTCTCTTACTTGAGAAGGGAGCAAATACAAACATCAAGAAAGTGGTTCAAATTTTCCTCATCCGAAGCTAAAGCATAGAGTGAAAGTAACTATAACTACCAAGATCAATTTAATATCCGATCCAAATTTAAAACCAATTAACTAGACCATAACTGAAATCCAAGATTAACCAAAATCAAAATTTGAAATCAAACATTTTAATCCATTACATCAAACCCTAACTTAAACCCCATAGTTAATTTGATTAAACCTAAATTCTTAAATCATCATCATACTAAACCAAACTCCACTTCTTCATACTCCACCTCTCTGCTCGATAGCAGCCCCAAACACACCACTAACCCTAGCTACACCTCTTCCACCAATCCTATAGCACCATGTTGTCATAAATGTCACTATCATAGCTGTCAAACTTCATGGCCATCCTTTTCACTAACAAATTCCACTTAATCACTTCCATTGCCATTGTTCACCCATTCATGCTACAGCAAATTGAGGATAGAGATAACATTTTTCTTTTTATAAAAATCCTTCTTAGACTTATTTCCACAACAAGATCCTCACCCTAACAAAGCATCATCAACTATGCAGTTCCCCTTTACGATTCTACACTTTGAAAGTTTTTATTTTCAGCATCCCACACCTAATATATCTATCAATAACTTTCAACTAGTGATGGTGATCATGCTAAACATAATGAAGACCACAATATTTGCCTATTTGACTAGAGAATACCGTATGAAATAAATGACAATAAAAGCCACAAATTATTTACTAGATTTGTCATCAAGTCTCACGCTGTCGTCAAGCCCTATGGCATCACGTGAAGAAGTCTTGTCCTAACTTCTACTACTGCTCTCTATTCTAATAAAAATTCAAGCAGAATAAACAAAATTGGGTGAGGAGGTTTTCTAAGCTATTTTGCAAAAAAAAAGCCCCCTACAATAATAGTAAGTTTCACAACAAGGTCCGAAGGATCTTTTTCTTTTTTTTTGTTTCTTCATTCTCCCTATCTTAAAATAAATTTAGTCATGTAAATTTAAATCCAAAGCAACTCATACCTAAAAGGTGAAATAATTGAGTATATTTTGCCAATATATCTTCCTGGAGTTCCCATGTGGCTTCTCTTTCAAAATAATTGCTCCACTAGACTTTAACATAAGGTATTGTTTGATATCTCAATACTTACTCTTTTTAGTCCATAATATGTACAAATGCTCCATAATATATATAAGATACTCTTCATATAAGAGATCTTCACTAAATTATAATGGTGCAAATTCTATCACATAATCTAGGCAAGATATACTTCTGCAACATAGACACATAGAACACATTATGCGCTTTAGAAAGTGCTAGAGAAAGAGCAAGTCTATAAGCCACGTCGCCAACCCTCTCAAGAATCTCAAAAGGTCCAATAAAAAGAGGGCTAAGCTTGCTACACACACCAAATCGCATTATCCCTTAGAAGGTGAGACTTTAATGAAGACATGTTCACTAGAATGAAACTCAACTCCATTTGATGATTATCAACATAACTCTTTTGCCTAGTCTGAGTTGTCTATAGTTGTTCCCTAATCAACTGGACTTTCTCCACTATTTGCTAAATAATTTGAGACCCCAATAATTTTCTCTTACCTACACATTCAAACATATTAGAGATCTATATTTTCTACCATAAAGTGCCTCATAAGCTACCATCTATATGTTATATTAGAAATTATTATTGTAGGTAAATTCCGTCAATGACAAATGTCTATTTCACAAATTGCCTAGATCAAAGATAGATGCTCTCAACAAATCCTCTAAGATTTGAATGCTTTTTCTAGACTGACCATTGCTTTGAGGATGAAAAGAAATACTGAAACTAAGAGTGGTCCCCAAAGCTTTGTGCAGACTTCTCCAAAAATGATGAACAAAATGGGTAGCTCTATCTAATACAATAGAAATAGGTACACCATGAAGTCTAATAACCTATTCAATGTAAAGCTCTACCAGTTTCTCCAAGGTCATTCCTGTCTTGATAGCCTAAAAATGAGCTAATTTAGTCAATATATCCACAACAACCCAAACAGTATCAAAACCTTTTAAAATTTTAGGTAGCCCAGACACAAAATCCATGGAGATATGCTCCCATTTCCACTCAAGAATGGGCAATGGTTGCAATAGCCTACCTGGTCTTCGATGTTCTATCCTTACCTGCTAACATGTCAAACACTGTGTCACAAACTGAACAATCTTCCTCTTCATGGTATCACACTAGCAAGTATCCTTCAAGTCTCTATACATCTTGGTACCCCTAGATGTATTATGTAACTTGAAGAGTGAGCTTACTTAAGAATCTATTTTCTTAATTCAGCTTTATTCGGAACACAAATCCAATCACCAAATCTCAATGAGCTATTCTCATAAATTTGAAACTTTAGTTTAGCATCTAACTCCACCTCAAACTTAATCTTTTGTAGTTGAGGGTCATCTACCTGAGTTTCTCTAATACAATAAAAAAAGTGGGATGAACTCACAAACTAGCTAGTAAGGCATCAGGTTCATATACTTAGACCTCAATCTCAAATCTTCTTAGTCCTCCAAAATAGCCCTTTGAAATGTAAGTATGATAATCAAAGCACAATAACATTTCCTACTTAAAGCATCTGCCACCACATTAGCCTTTCTAGGATGATAGCTAATAGATAAATCATAGTCTCCAAGCAATTCCATCCATCTTCTTGTCATATGTCCAGATCTTTCTAAGTGAAAACATGCTTCAAATTCTTATGATTAGTAAATACCTTACAAGACTCCCCATAAAGATAGTGTCTCTAAATTTTAAAAGCAAAAACCATAGCTGCAAGCTTCAATTCATAGGTAGGGTACATTCATATAGATTTAGTTGTCTAGATGCATATGTAACAACCTCACCATCTTACATTAACACAAAACCCAAACCCTTCTTCAAGGCATCACTATAAATAGTGTATCATTTATGACAAACAGCTAGGATAAGGATTGAAGTAGACACTAAGATCTTATTCAATTCCAGAAAACCCTCCTCATATTCTTCTAACCACTCAAAGCGAGTCCCATATCTAGTCAAATTAGTTAAAGGAGATGCTATGTGAGAGAAGCTTTCAACAAATCTTCTATAATAACTAGTCAATTCCAAAAAATTCTAATCTCGATGACACTGCCAGGCTTTTTCCAATCCAAGATAGCCTTAACCTTTTTTAGATTGACTAAAATTCCATCTTTTGTCATAACATGTCCAAGAAAAGCTATATTATCAAGCCAGAATTCACATTTCTTTAGCTTTACAAATAACTTTTCTATCCTCAAGGTCTCTAAAATAGCTTTTGAGATATTCTTGATGCTCTGTTGGACTACTAGAGTATATTAAAATATCATTGATAAACACCACCATGAATCAATCAAGAAAAGGCTTAAAAACTCTATTCATCAAATCCATAAAGGTAGCTGGAGCATTAATCAAACCAAAAGGCATCACCAGAAATTCATAGTGTCCATAAGGAGTGCAAAAAGTTGTCTTCAACATCTTTTTTCTTTTAATATTCAATTGGTGATATCTAGACCGAAGATTAATTTCAAAGAATGCATGAGCAACCTATAACTAATCAAAAAGATCACCAATTCTAGGCAATGAGTACTTACTCTTTGCAATCAACTTATTTAGCTCTCGATAATGTATATATAACATTATGCTTCCATCCTTCTTCTTCACAAACAAAATAGGGATACCCCAAGAAAAGACACTAGGTCTAATAAAACCTTTGTCAAGGAGTACCTAAAGCTAATATTTCAACTCTTTCAACTTAGCTGAAGCCATCTATACGGAGCCTTCAAAATAGGTCCTGTACTAGGAATCAAGTCAATAGAGTATTCAATCTCTTTATCTAATTCCAATCCTGTAAGATCTTCTAGAAAAAAATTAGGAAAATCTCTCACTACATGAATGTCTTCCAACACTTGACCTTTGCCTTCACATCTACCATGATTGCTAAGAATTCTGAACAGCTAGTCCTCAATAATTTCTTAGCTTGAATAGCAGAGATTCCTCGAAATGGAATACCAATCTTACTGCTAGAGAAAGAGAATTCTAGCTTCCCTAAAATCTTAAAGTCTACTTACTTCTCTTAACAATCCACTATTGTATAGTGAGCAGACAACCAATCAATCCCAAGAATTATATCAAAATCTTGCATCCTTAAGACATGAAGGTTAGCTCTGAAATCTCTAACTCCAAAACTCACTATACAATCCTTACAAAAATGAGTAGCAAGGACTTGACTACGAAAAAGAGTATCCATAGACAAATTATAATATAATAGAGAACATGGGATATTGTATTTCCTATCCTAATAAATGCTTAAGAAAAGAAAGAATGCATAGCACCCAAGTCAAATAATACACATGCATAACTTGTAGCTACACACAAGGTACCTAACAACAAGCCATATTTGCACACATGAATCACGTACACATGATATCACAAAATAATAAATAATGAAAGCTAATAAAGGCATCTAAATTTCTCCCAAGTGATTGTAGTACTTCTAAGGATACACATCTCTATCTTCCACCACAAATTGGAACTTCCCTACCGAAGAAAGATAGCAAACCTAACCTTGTCACTATCCCCACATCAGTAGACTTTAAAAGCCTTCTCCATCTCCTCAATCCAGGACTCCCCTCATCCAAATCTATACTACCCTTGAATAGAGGAAGTGTAATCTTTTTAAATTCCATAATGGATTTCAATTCACTCCTTGAATTAGTGTCTAGGTGTACTATTGGAGTAGTTTGTACTATCAAAGGTAGTTGGGCAATACTGGGTTCTAGGAAGTTGGTTAGGCTGCGACTAGTGCCATGGGAGGAGACTGGGCTGCAGTAAGTGCTTGGGTTTGAACTAGATTGAGGATCTCCTACAACATCCCATGGAGTCTATTAGGACTCCTTAGGTCATTTTCCCCTACTAGGTTTGTTGTTGAACACCTAGAGTGCTGAGCAACTCCCACAATGGAATCCCTACCAAGTCTAGTATTTTTCTCCTATTACCCTTGTGCTGGAATTGCAATTTGATTTTCTTGAGCCTCAGCAACATTTGAGCTAGCCTTCGGCCTGCCAACATATCTCCTATGCGACATTCTGAAATACATATACAAAGTTATCATAAAAGAGAATACAATTTACAACAAATTAGAATAGTAGTCACAATAGCCATACATATATAATAACCCAATCTATAAACTCTACCTACACTCATGTCTCACCAAGGGATGGTCTAATATATTCAATTTAAAGCTTATATTCAGCAAGGACTCAAACTTGGCTTGATACCACTAAACTTATCATACCCCAAAACTAAGATGTGATGGGCACCATATACCTATCTACACAACAGATATAAAGGCGCATCTTGTACAATTATAAGATATAGATTTTCTAACAAGTCTATAACCTGTGGCCATAGTCTTAGCATGTATAATCAATATTCTTCAATATCAAGTCTCCAATATCTTAAAATAGCATAACAAACCCTTAAAGACTACACCTAAGTCAAGAATAATGAATCCAAAAAATAAGAATGAAAGTCATAGGACTCCAAATAATCAAACAATATAATTTGTAGTTAAACTCAAAAACTCAAATAATCAACAAATAAAATCCTAGATAATCATTTCTATTTCTAATAAGAAATAATCCTTAAAAATAATCTCATAGAGCGTCACACAACTCTTTTTTAAGCTAGTTTCTAAGATCAGAATCTGTAAAAGAATGAAAGATTTCATATTAAGACAACTTTTTATAAAGATATATAGTTTCAAGATTTATTTCAATCGGAGTCAAATCCTTTGAAAGGTTTAAGCAAGAGCTGCAAAGACAAAAATGTCAAAATTAACAAGAACATTGTTTCCAGATGCATTAATAATAAATCATTAAAAAATCATAAATCAAGTCAAATAAATACTGACCAATGTCTCCTCCATGAAGCAGTGAGCTCACAAACAATGGTGACCAAATCAAATACAAATTGGCATACTTAAAACTGGTGGTCGTAACAAAAGTAAGAGATTACCTATAAAATGGGTCTTATTAGAAATATATCACTATTTTGATGCCTATGAATGACAATAAAATTGATTTCTATAGAGTTTAAATACATATCAATATATCCATTGTTATCCTCAATAACTAGGCCAGAATAAAATATCATCGTTATCCACCAAAATAAAATATCATTATTATCCCCAATGACTAGTTAGAACATTATGCAAGTGAGAGATGACCAAGTCAAACATAAATAATGGCACTAAAATCTAAGAATATTTACAAATCAGAAAATTCTTATCCATGATTTTATCCATGGTTTTTCATGTTCAAAACACATAAGTTTGAAATAAGATTAGAAGCTAAGTAATCACTTTTACAAACCACATGCATGATTTTCACATTTTATAGATAATTAAATATTCCCATTACTATATTATGGAATAATTTGAAAGCAAATTATGCACCTAAGAGGGGGGGATGAATTAAGTGTTAAAGGAAACAATGGCACTTTTAAAAGTTTTTGAGTAAGATAATGATCAATCTAATTACGAAAGTGATTTTAAATCAAGCGCAATCAATTGTAAGTATAAGCAATCTAGAGAAATATAAGACAAGGTAAGAGTGCACCATGATGTAAAGTGGTTCAGAGGACAACCACTCGTACTCCACTGTCCTTGCCTCGCTCTTGAAGACTTTAACCCTTGACTCGTATGCCACTTCATTAGTGAAGCCAACATTGTACACTAGCCTTTGCTCCAACTAGCCAGGCTAACTCCAAACCAGAGTTTTATTCTCTCAACATCTCCAAATAACCTTAGAGTGCTTACAATTGATTTTGGAAAAAAACACTCTAATGCCTCACTATAAGATCACTCAATATTAGAACAAGGGCTTTGAAGATTTGAAAATTGAAGTGCAAGGATTAGAGCCCTTGGAGGCTAGAGGGATTTTAGAAACTTGTTATCTTAGAGTAGGTTAGCTCAAAAATGTGCAAAAATTGTAAAAGAACAAGTTCAAGTCCTTAAATACTAGTCGGAGAGAATGCTAGCCGCTAAGCTGTGTCTGCCATGTTCAACGAACTATACCTATTTGGACATCCAAAGCCTCCAAACCATCAAATTTTTAGTAGCTATTAAAGCTGATGTCACAGTTTTAGATGCCCAACTAGAGATTAAGATGTCCAAACTATACAGTTGCGGACATCCAACCAACTCGTCAGGTGACCGAACCCTAAGCATGAATTTTTTTTAGAAGTTACAGCTTCTAAACTTCGGGCATCCAAACCTTGAGTTTGGACATCCGAAGATATCAATAATTCAAAAAGCTATTTCTACAATGTTCGGGCATTCAAACCATGTTTGAAGTTAGCACAAAAACTTCTACTTTTACTATAACTAGAGTCTTCATGCTTGACACTATCTCAAGCTAACCTTGGATTAAAAGATGAGTGTGAGCCAATGATTTGAGCCATGAATTCAAAGAACAAATCTTCAATTCAAAGACAATGAAAAAACTAATCCTATTGAGTCTTCTCTTGAGCCTTCTTCTAGCCAATATTCATTCCTTCAAGACCTGTCCATTGATCCATCATCACACCTTGTCTTCAATGATGTCTACATGTTCATTCATACCCAAGACTTCCGAATAGGGCTGATCTTCATTGTGGATTCAGCTTGATTGCTAGCTACACATGGCTCAAGAAATAGATCAAATACATAGTTTTTTCATCATCAAAACTATAAAAGGCAATAATCTCCTCCTTTTTGATGATGATAAATCTTTACAATTTAAAAGAAACATAATCTAGTCTTTTTAAAATATTAACATGTGTACGACCATAGACCATAGCATCATATGTAAGCTCACCCTTACTAATACATATGTAAGCTCACCCTTATTAATACATTTATCAACATTACTAACATCAATAATAATTGCTCACCACATATATCAACAATCAATAATTTTGCAGTAATAGTAATTGCTCCTCCTTACTATTGTAGTCTTTTCCTCCCTCTTTTGACATCAATAAAAAGGTTAATGCACAATCCAGAGGTAGTAACACAAAAGTAGAATGCCATAAGACACAAACCACAACTAGCATTACAAAAAACAAAAGCCAAAAAAAATAGCCATATCCATAAGACCAATAGTAAGAGTCAAAATACAAGCAAGATCAAACAACAAGTACATGCCCCAATAGCAATAGCCCTATAGCTCAACATGTCCACCAAAAGCAAGATCAAACAACAAGTACATGCCCCAATAGCAATAGCCCCATAGCTCAACATGTCCACCAAAAGGCTCATAGCACAAGTATCACATAGGTAAACATATGTACAACAAGAAACAAGTGAGATACACAAGGATGAAGACAAAGTGCTTGGCCACAATCTAGAGGGATGAAGGCCCAGAGTATCCTCAAGCTTGTCAAGATGCGCTAAGACCTATTGGGTGCCGGTGGTGACAAGTCCCTCAAGGCGATCCAACCACTCAGCGAGCTCCTCCAACAACTAATTAACAAATCACATAAAGTAGCTCTGGCACTAGAAGCTCTGGCCTCAGTAGCTGCAACTTGGGAACTACCAACAATAGGCACATCCTCGCAAACTCTGCCTATAGCAAGTGTTCGATTGTGTGTCCACATAGAATGATCATCCTCTTGAGGGTTGAATTGCATACAATGGAGGGAGGCATGATCGAAGATCTAGGGAGGGGTATAGCGGTGGAGAGGGCTAGAGGTGGTGGAAATTATCCCAAAGTGACGAAAGATGTGAGGGATAATATGGGCATAGCCAAGGACAAAGATAGTGTAAAGGATATACTAACCCTTGTGGCATAGGATGAAGTAAGAAAGACTAATCATACACCCAGTCAGAAGGCAATAGAGCAAGAAAGGCTTGAGAAATGAGAACTCATCACGATGATCATTCTTCAAAAGTAGGGTATAGGCAAGAAACTGGTCGAGAACATAGGAGCAGAGTGGAAGGAGGTTAGAGGGAAGAGTCTTCATCATCCACAATGCCTATGCATGGTTCTCTTCAAACAACTGCTCAACAATCTCAGAGAAGGTAATGGGGAGATCCTCATTGGACCACTACTGAGTGAAGGTAATATCTTCCCCCTCAGTGGATAAGCCTAGAATGGTAGCTAATAGGTCAATATCAAGGGTAATTTCGATATGCCCATAGTATATGGTAAGAGACATGCAGTTTAGGTCAAAAGAGGTATTAGCATAGAATATTCACACATCCTCATCAATATAAGACTCACAAATGGATACAAAATTGAACCAACCTTGGGCATTAAAGGGGGTGGAGAGGTTAAAGAAGGCTAGGTCATGAAAGTCAATGAGGCAAGGAGGTATGACCTTAGCACTAGCAAATCACACCTTATATCTATCATACAACTCAAAGAGTGAAATTGGAAAGAAAATTGAGATGACTCATTGGTAGATTGGGCTTTAGATCACTTCCTCTTGGCACAGGGGTCTTAGTGTAGGGAGACATGGCAAGACTAGGTTATGAGTGGTGGGAGCATGGGAGAATGGTGAAAGGGGTGATGGAGAAGCCGGAGGGAGGGCAAAGAGGCGGCAAGGTGGAGTTGGAGGGCTAGAGGGAGAGAAGATTAGGGTTTTGAGGCATCATTATGCGTTCGGATCTAGGAGGTTCAAGCACCCAAAGTTCACAGACAGAGGGCCTAATCGCAATCGATCATCCAATCCTTTTGTTGCACAACCAAAACATTTCACTTCAGATGTCTGATTTCTATTTTGGGCAATCAAAGAAAAGTGAGAGGTTAGGGTGTGTGAATGATCATCATTCAAACATTCGAACCATACAAATTGGGCAAACTTCTCAACAACAGGGAGTTCTAACAACTGACCAAAGAAAGTCCACAACCCTTCTCATGAAAATTTTAAAACACCAATATTATCCTGAATCAAAGAAAAATGAGTCTCATCTAAGGGTGTTGTAAAAATATCTACAAGTTAATAATCAGTTTCGATAAAAATCAAAGAAATGTCATTTTTATAAATATGATCTCGAATAAAATGATGATGAATGTCAATTTGTTTTGAGTAAAATGAAGTACTAGATTTTTGGACAAACTAATAACACTAGTGTTGTCATAATAAATTGGTACATTTAAAAATTTGCAATCAAAATTTTGGAGTGTTTGTCTCATCCAAAGAATTTAAGAACAAAAACACTCCACAACTACATATTTGGCCTTGGTGGTAGAAAGAACTACTAAATTTTGTTTCTTGGAACTCCATAAAACTAGAGCTTTTTAAGAAACTGACATGTGCCACTGGTGCTCTTCCTATCTACACAACAACTAGCATAGTTTGCATCACAAAAATTGATTAAATCAAAATAATCATTTTTACCATACCATAATCCTAAATCTAGTATGCCTTAAGATATATAAGGATGGATTTCATGAAAACTAGATGTGATTTTCTAGGAGATGCTTCAAATCTAGCACAAAGACAAACACTAAAAAAAATGTCGGGTTTACTAGCGATAAGATATAATAAACTACCAATTATACCTCTATACCATTTTTTTATCAATATTTTCACCTTTTTCATTCTTGTCCAACTTGGTTGAAAGACTCATTGGAGTTCTAATAACCTTGATTTCATCCATGTTGAACTTCTTGAGTAATTCCTTGGTGTACTTAGCTTGGTTGGTAAAGATCTCATTCTTCATTTGTTGCACTTGAAGTTTAATAAAGAAGTTTAATTCTTCCATCATACTCATCTCGAACTCCTTTGTCATAGTGCTTGCAAACATCTCATAAAGATTCTCATTAGTAGCACCAAATATAATATCATCAATATAAATTTGTACAACTAACAAGTCATCATGTTTTTTCAATAAAAATAATGTAGTGTCCACACAACCTTTAGTAAAAATTATTTGAAATTAAGAAGGAACTTAGTCTCTCATACCAAACTCTTGGAGCTTGCTTAAGCCATATCTTTAATTTTAACACATGATTTGAAAATTGCAAATTCCTAAAGCTGGGCTGTTGTTTAACATAAATTTCTTCGGAGAGGAAACCGTTTAGGAAAGTACTCTTGACATCCATTTGAAATAATTTGAAATCTTTAAAACATGCAATAGTAAGTAAAATATGAATTGATTCCAAACAAGCTACGGGTGCAAAAGTTTTCTCAAAATCAATCCCCTCAACTTAGTTGAAACTGTTGGCCACTAGTCTAGCCTCATTTTGAACCACGACACCATTTTCATCTAACTTATTCCTTAATTGAGTAATCACGACACCTATTTTGTACCAATAATTGAGTAATCACTTAGTCTTGAAATAAGTTTCCAAACTTGATTATGCTCAAATTGATTTAGTTTTTCTTGCGTAGCAAGAATCCAACTTTCATCTTTTTGAGCTTTATCAAGATTTTTTAGTTCAACTTGGGAAAGCAAAGCAATAGCATGAAGATTGTGTTTAATAGCATGTCTAGTTTTTACCCCTTAATCAACATTACCGATAATTTGATCTTTCAGGTGATCTTTTTGAAACTTCTATGCCTTAGGTAGCTCAATATCTTCATGTTGCTCTTTGTTTTGATTCTCCTCTTTTTTATATTTCTCATCTCTTGAACTTTGGCTTGACTCACCCTCTTCCTTCTCTTTGAGATGCATTTTATCTAATTTCTTGGAAATACCTACATCATCATTAATATACTTTTTCTCCAAAAGAGGGTTAGCTTCATCAAATACAACATTAATAGATTCTTCAAAAACCATGGAGGACTTGTTAAAGACTCTATAAGATTTATAAGTAGTTGAATAGTCAAGAAAAATTTCTTCGCAAGTTTTTTAATCAAATTTAGATAAGTGATCATTTTTATTCAAGATAAAATATTTGCAACACAAAACATGAAAATATGCACTATTAGGCTTCTTGTCATTTCATAACTCAAATGGAGTCTTGTCAAAAATCGAATGAATGGAGACTCAATTTAAAATATAGCAAGTTGTGTTAACGATCTATGCCCAAAAATATTTGGGTAGAAAAAACTCGTTAAGCATGACTCTTCCAATTTTTTGAAGAGATCTATTCTTCTATTCTACTACATTTTCTTGTGGAGTGCGTGGAGCTGAGAAGTTATGTCCAATGCCATTCAATGCAATAATTTTCAAACAAATGATTTTCAAATTCACCTCTATGGTCACTACGAATTTTTAAAATCATGTAGCATTTTTCATTTTGAATTTGTTTGTAAAGATTAACAAAGGCATTGAAAGAATAATGTTTATGTGTAAGAAATAAAAACCAAGTAAATCTAGACTAATCATTTATAGTTATGAAAGCATATCTCTTACCTCCTAGACTTGTAGTTCCAATTGGTCCAAACAAGTCTAGGAGAAGGAGTTGGAGCAGCCCTGTTATTGTGTCAAATGTTTTGGATTTATGGGAGGCCTTGACTTGTTTTCTCATTTGGCAGGCACAACATATTTGATCCTTGGTGAATTTGCCTTTCGATAGACCCCTTACGAGCTCCTTCTAGTAGACTTTTGCTATAGCACCCATGCTTGCATGTCCAAGCCTTCTATGCAAAAGCCATCCATTATTATTTTGAGCTACAAAATACTTCTCATTTTTCAAGTCATCTTGATTAATTGTGTAAGCATTTCCATCTCGATGACCAACAAAAACTATAACATTATTGTCATCATGTCTAACTATACAAACTTTGATTTAAAAATAACATGGAAACGTTTCTCTCATTGTTGACTAATGGAAAGTAAATTATGCTTGAGACCTTCTACTAAAAGCATATTTTTAATTAGAGAGGATCCAATAGAAATATTTTCAATACCTATAATTTACATTTACCATTATCCCCAAAAGTGACTTGTCCTCCATCCTTTTCTTCTAGTTCTACGTACATGGATGGATTTTCTATCGTGTGCTTTGAGCAACCACTATCTAGAAACCATTTATCCCTTTGATTTTTTGAGTGGAATCATAACTAAAAGACAATCAAGAACATAGAGATGGAACCCATTCTAAGTATGGGTCCATTACAGTTAAAAAGTAAAGAAATTACAACACATGATAGAAGAAAAATATAATGTATAACAAGATAGTAAATCCTACCTTTGGATTAGCTAGAAAGATGGCTATGTAAAAATAGCAAGCGTAAACTACATTGGTCACTTCTAGCTAACTAGTGTTACCTAAGTGAAGGATGTTTTAGAAACCCAAATAAGTTTGGGCTCCTTTACTTTAGGAAGCATCCCCTTAGGTACCCAAATTTACTTAAGAGAAGAGTTTCTCTTAATTGGACAACTTGTGAATACATGTCCTTTTTGGTAACAATAGTTACATAATAATTTTAAAGTTGGAGGGCTTGAGGTCTTTACAAATGTGGACTTGGTACCTTTCGATTTTGAAGACTATGAAACTAAGTCCAGATCTACTTAACACATTCCTTTGATTTTTTTAAAATCTTGTTTAGGGTAGAATTTTCATGGAAGAAGTTTTCAAGAGTCCTTTCAAAACTCATTTTGTAATCACAAGATGCTAGATAAGTTTTTAAAGCATGATTCTCCTTTTGAAGAGACTCAATTTTCTATTAACAATCACATGAGTTGGTAGACAATTTCAATGATTCAAAATCACTTTCAAGTAAAATGAACTTACATTTCATGGAAGCATACTTGTGAAGTAATCTCTCATGTCTAGCATATAGATTTTCAAAAGCTTCCTACAATTCATCAAAACTTAAATCACATACCTCATCCTTAATAGTCATGAGGCACAAGTTGGCAATTTCTTCATTGGAAGAGATATCTTCATTTTACTCCTCCAAATTATCTTAAGTTTCCACCGTTTCCTTCTTCTTCTTTCCTTTTAGTTTATTTGATTGAGGGTTGAGAGGACAACTAGCTTTCATGTGGCCAAAATTTTTGCATTTGAAGCATGTGGGCACCTCTTCCTCTTCTTCATCATTGTAGCTTCTTTCATTTCTTGAGGATCTTCTTCGCATGTGTCTCTTCTTTAAGAATTTCTTGAACTTTCTAGTGATGAGAGCAATTCCTTCATCACTATCTTCTTTATCATTGCTAGATTCCTTTGCTTTGAGAGCTATTCCTTTTTTCTTCTTGTCTTCATCCTCCTCTTGGCTCCTATCTTTCATAGTTATTTTGTGAGTGATGAGAGATCCCAAGAGCTCTTCCAAGGGCAACTTGTTGAGGTTCTTCACCTCTTGAATTGTAGTCACCTTAGGATCCCAAAATTTTGAAAGGCACCTTAGGATTTTCTTTACCATTTCATCATTAGTATAAACCCTTCCAAGAGATTTTAAAGTATTAATGATGTCCATAAAATGGGTGAATATTTCAGTTATCGACTCATTAGATTTCATTCTAAAGAGTTTATATTGATTAACCAAAATGTTCATCTTAGACTCCTTGACTTGCTCTGTACTCTCATGGGTGACTTCAAGGCAATACCAAATTTCATGAGCCATCTCATATGTGCTAATTTTATTGAACTCATTAGGATCAAGAGCACAATAAAGGATATTCATAACTTTAGTATTCAAGGAGTCATTCTTTCTATCTAGTTCATTCCACTCCATTCTAGGCTTGAAAACTCTCACATCATCAATTAATTTGGCGGGTGGAGTGTATCCCTCCACCACTATGTGCCAAAGATCATAATCTATGGCTTTGATAAAGACTCTAATCCTAAATCTCCAATGGTTAAAATGAGTTCCATTGAATAGAAAAGTTCTAATTGTGGATTGCCCTTCTTGGAGGGATGGAGAGACACCAAAAGCAGCCATTACAATAGATCATAAACTCTAGGTAATTAACTAATAAATAGAGCACCAAGCTCTGATACTAATTAAAAGCAAATTATGCACCTAAGAGAGGGGTGAATTAAGTGTTAGAGGAAATAATGACACTTTTTAAAGTTTTTGAGTAAGATAATAGTCAATCTAATTGCAAAAGTGATTTTAAAGCAAGCACAATCAATCGCCAGTATAAATAATCTAAAGCAATGTAAGACAAGGTAAGAATGCACAGCGATGTAAAGTGGTTTAGAGGCCAACTTCTCATACTCCACTACCATTGTCTCACTCTTGAGGACTTTAACATTTCACTAGTATGCCGCTTTATTGGTAAAGCTAATCCTATATACTAGCCTTTGATTTGACTAGTAAGGCTAACTCCAAACTGGATATTTACTCTCTCAACACCTCTAAACAACCTTGGGGTGCTTACAATTGATTTTGGAAAAAAAACACTCAAATGCCTCACTACAAGATCGCTCAATATGAGAATAAAGATTTTGAAGATTTATAAATTGAAGTGCAAGGATTAGAGCTCTTGAAGACTAGAGGGCTTTTAGGAACTTGTTATCTCAAAGAAGGTTAGCTCAGGAATGTATAAAAGTTGTGAAAGAACAAGTTCCAAACCCTTAAATGCCAGTTAGAGAGAACACTAGCCATTGACCTATGTCTGCCCTGTTCAGGCATTCTGAATTGTACCTGTTTGGATGTTGGAAGCCTCCCAACGGCCAAATTTTTACTAGCCATTAAAGTTGATATCACAACTTCAGGCACCCAACTAGAGGTTTGAATGTTTGAATTGTATGGTTTTGGACGTCCAACTAACTTACCAGGTGACCAAACCCTGAGCATGAATTTTCTTCAAAGGTTGCAGCTTCCAAACTTTGAGCATCCAAATCTTGAGTTCGGATGTTCGACGCTATCATTAATTTAAAGAGCTATTTTTGCAACATTTGAGCATCCAAACCATGTGGATCGGATAGTTCGGATGTCCGAAGTTAGTAGAAAAAATTCTCTCTTTGCTGTAACTATAGTTTTCATGCTTAACACCATCTCAAACTAACCTTAAATTAAAAGACGAGCTAGTGAAAGCGTTCCAAGGTAGGTTGAGTGTTAGTCAATGCACTAAGCCATAAATTCAAATAAAAAATTATCGACTCAAAGATAATGAATAAACTAAATCTATTGAGTCTTCTCTTGAGCCTTCTTCTAGTCAATCTTTATTTCTTCAAAATCCATCCATTGATCCACCTCATCTTCAATAATGTCTACATGTTCATTCATACCCAAGACTTCCGAATGGGGTTGATCTTCATTATGGGTTTGGCTTGATTGCTAACTACACATAGCTCAAGAAATAGATCAAATGCATAGTTTGTTCAATATCAAAACTATAAATGGCAACATAATCCTCACATAAGGCATCAAAATGGCAAAAAAATTATTGTAATCAACACATTATATATATTCATACTTCATGATTATCAAAATATACAAAACTTCAAAACTTAGGTTGCTAACTCAATACTATTGAGAGTCACTCATTCGTTTACATGGTAAGGAAGTGACTACAAGTACCAAGAAACTACTTCAAATTTTCCGTCTAAATTTAAAGCACAGAACAAAAGTAGTTATAACTACCAATATCAATTTAATATCCAATCCAAATCAAAAAACAATTAACTAGATCTTAACCCAAATCCAAGGTTAACCAAAATCAAATCTGAAATCAAATCTTTTAATCCATTACATCAAACCCTAACTTAAACCCCATAATTAATTTGATTAAACTAAATCCTTAAACCATCATCACACTAAACCAAACTCCTCTTCTTCATACTCCTCTTCTTTTCCCAATGGTAGTGGAACACGCCCCTAACACTCACTACACCTCTTTTGCCAACACTATGGGGCCATACAGTACCAAAATCATGGCCATCCTTTTCACGCTAACAAATTCCACTTAATCACTTCCATCAACCATTGTTTACCCACTCATGTTGTAGCAGATTAACGATAGAGATAACATATTTATTTTAATAAAAACTATTCTTAGATTTACTTTCACAACAGGATCTTCACCTAACAAAATTGATGTTTTCAACCAAAACTCAACTATGCAATTCCACTTTGCAATGCTACACTTAGAAGTTTTTCTTTTTAGCATCCCATACCTAATATATCCATTAATACCTTTCAACTAGTGATGATGATCATGTTGAACATAATGAAGACTACAATATTTGCCTCTTGGACTAGAGAATACCGAATGAAATAAATAACAATAAAAGCTACATATTATTTTCTAGATTCGTCATCAAATCTCATGCTCCTATTAAGCCCCATGCCATCACACAAAGAGATCTTGTCCTAATTTTTGCCCCTACTCTCTACTCTCAAAAATTCATGTAAAATAGAAAAAAATTGGGTGTGGAGGTTTTTAAAGCTATTTTGCAAAAATCTCCCTACAATAATGTTTCAACAAGGTCCAAAGACTTTTTTTTTGGTTTCCACAATTAATGGAGGGAGATTGTGATTTAAAAAAAGAATAATATAAGGGTATTTATAATAATTTTGTAACAGAGGAATATAAAATAGTGTTGAGAGGGATATTTTTGTAAATTTTGAATAGCTACTTTTATTTTTTAAAATTTTTTAGAAATTTTAAATAACATTTTATAATTTTTAATTTAAGTAAAAAATGATTCCAACATTTCTTAAAATAGCTTATTTTTTATTAAAATTAAGAAAATATTAATTAGCTCCTTATCAAACACCATTGGTTGATTTTTCAATAGAAAGGCCACATGGAGGAGGCAAGAAAAGGAAGAAGAAAAGGCGATTTTAAATTTCATGAACTGAGTTGTGTTGGCCCATGTTTAATATTGTGCTTAATCCATTTATATCATACGTCATGTCAGATTGCCACATGTTGCGAGCTTATATTTATTGAAAGTGAATTAGACACCTAAGAGGGAGGTGAATTAGGTTTTAAAGGAAGTAATTGCACTTTTTAAGATACTTGAGTAAGACTATGATCAATCCAATAGAAAAGTGATTTTAAACCAAATGTAAATAATTGCAAGCATAAGCAATATAGAGCAATGTAAACCAAGGTAAGAATGCATTGTGATATAAAGTAGTTCAGATGCCAATTGCTCCTACTCCACTATTCTTGCCTTGCTCTTGAGGAATTTAGCCTTTCACTAGTATGATGCTTCATTGGTGAAGTCATCTCGTACACTAACCTTCGCTCCAACCATCAAGGCTAACTCCAAACTGGAGGATTGCTCTTTCTACACCTTTAAACAGCCTTGAAGTGCTTACAATTGATTTTGGAAAAAGAAAAAAAAAATACTTTAATGCCTCACTACAAGATCACTCAACGTGAAAATAAGGACTTTAAAGAGTTGAAAATTGAAGTACAAGGATTAGAGCTCTTGGAGGCTAGAGGGCTTTTAGAAACTTGTAATCCTAGATAGGGGTAGCTTAAGAATGTGCAAAAATTGTGAAAGAATAAGTTCCAAGCCCTTAAATACTAGTTGGTGAGAATATTACCCGTTGAGCTATGCTCTATCATGTTCGAACATCTGAAACCTCGCAACGGTCAAATTCTTACTAGCTGTTGAAATTGATATCATAGTTTCGAGCACCTAATCACAGTGTTCGATCATCCAAACCATATGGTTTTGGACATCCAACCAACTTGCTGAGCAACCAAACCCAAAGTATGAATTTTCTCAGAAGTTACAGCTTCCAAACTTCACACACAAACCTTGAGTTCAGATGTCTCAAGCTATCAATTATTCATAGAGTTGTTTTGGCAACATTCAAGTGTTTGAACCATGGGGATCGAGCATCTGAAGTTAGCAGAAAAATTTCTATTTTGCTGTAACTACAATCTTCATGCTTGACACCATCTCAAGCTAAACATGGATTAAAAGATGAGTTGGTGAAGGTGTTCTAAGATAGGTTGAGTATTAGCCAATGCTCTAAGCCACGAATTCAAGTAACAAATCTTCAACTCAAAGACAATGAAAAAACTAAACCTATTGAGTTTGCTGTTAAGCATTCTTCTAGCCAATCTTTATTCCTTTAATATTCGTCCATTGATCCACCATAACGCCTTGTCTTCAATGATACCTACATGTTTATTTGTACTTGAGACTTCTGAATAGGCTTGATCTTTAGTGTGGGCCTAACTTGATT